>CM061142.1:290627708-291227708 GCA_030789695.1 Scilla litardierei | reverse complement strand
TTGTATCAATAGCCAGTTAGGCACTCTGTGATGTGGGCAGTTTTGCCGCATATCCTTGAACCTTTCCCAAGCTTCATATAATGACTCTTGGTCAAGCTAAGTGAATGATGTGATCTCATTACACATTTTAACGGTTTTCCCTGAAGGAAAGAATTTGGTTAGAAATGCACGCGAGATTATTCCATGAAACAAAAGTATCAAGATCATATATTCTGATGTATGACATATATACATATATATCATACTCATATCACGTGCATTTCATATCATTCTATCCCGCATTTCTTGTTATTTTCCCCCATTTTGTTTCCTCTTTACGCTCTCTGTATATCTAGTCTTTTGCGGGAGGAATCCAGGATTTCTGGGCCATAGAATGGGAGAAAATAGGATTAGATGAATGGAGAAGAGATTGGGCATCGAAATCAACGAAAATGAGCTTAACTGTGTCCCACGCGATCGCATGGATCAACCCACACGACCGCATCGACCAGGACATGGCAAGGAAGCAAGTGGAAGCCATGCAGTCGTGTCATGGAAGCCAAACGACCGTGTCACCTCGAGCTGAAGTAAGAAAAGATAGCCACCACATGATCGCTTCATCGGAGTCCACGCGGCCGTGTCCTCCTAAGCCAAGTTGAAGCCAAACGGCCACTTCACACGGCCGTTTTAGACCAGATCTATGGCAAAAAGCCCCCAGACGACACGGTCACGTGGCCTAACCATGTGGTCGCGTCTCCGGTAGGATTTTCCCCCACTTTATGCACTTAAGGCCACAAGACCACGTCATTCTTGATGCGACCACGTGCTCCTGGTTTTTGGGGCCAAGTGGGCACTGTCATGGCTATTTTTGAGGGCTTTTGGGTATTTTGGGGGCAGTATATATAGTTTTCTGAGGGCTCTGTGCCCAAGGAGGCTTTTTGGGAGACTTTTTGTGTTTGTTCAGAGGAATTTTCAGGTATAATTTGTCACGCCCCGCTTCCCAAAACGTGGAGGCGAAGCGTGAGAAGGTCCGCTCAGACTTGAAGCTACAAAGCTGCAAGTCCGATAAGCGTCAATCAATTTAAACTGCAGGTCCTTGCAATGCGAAACGAAACAAAGATAATAAAAGCGAGAAGAGACAAAAGAAACATCTCAGAATATCCATAGCAATAAATCTCAACATCACAGAAAAGCCACCAGGCTAAAAGAAAAGTCTAAAAGAGGCCGAGCATGGCCAACAAAAGTACAAAGTACAACAACAAAGTAATGGTGCAAGCACCGACATCTAACAGCAACCTAAAGCAAAAGCAACGCCAACAGCCTCTAAAACTGGCCTCCGGTGTCCACGAACTCCTCGACGAACGTAGGCTCAGTGTCAGCAACTACCTCGTCCGCTACAACTATCTCTGGCTCAGGGTCTAACATGTGACACCCAAAGAGAAAGGGGCACATGTCAGCAAGTCTGGAAGACTTGTGCAAGTGAAACTGAAAGTACAAGTAAGAGCAACCTAAAAGTTCTAGCATGATGCAATGACATGGCAGTTAAAGTAATGAGTGCAACAGGTAAAGTAAAGCGAAGTAAAGTACGAGCATGGCATGACATTCACAAGACAAGTACAAGACAAGAAAAGTAAGCACCTCGTGCACAGAGATTCCGTCTTTTGGCTAGAGGGCTGATCAGGCCACTCCTAAGCTCAAGCGAACGTTTATCCCTACCCCTCCACGTGTGTCGAGCCAGGGCCTTACCCCCGAACACGGAATGCTCGCTTCTGGACCACGAGCCAGGAAGTGTGTAAACAAGTATGGCGTAGGGGTGCACCTAGCCGGACAAGTAGTACAAGGACAAGTATTGTAGCGTGTGCTACGAATGCAACATTCAATGCATGGATGACATGGCATGGCAAGTAGTAAAGCGTACAGGTAAGAAAAGTAAACGTGACAGTTTAGCATGCATGAATGACAAGTTTAAGGGTTGGATCTAGCTTCGTTGTCAAGCTAGATCATTTAGGTGACGGATCTAGTTTCGTTGTCAAACTAGATCAAGTAGGCGTCTAGCCAGCTATCATTTCACTGACTAGTCTCTTTTACGCTAAAAGCAAGGAAGTGGCCTAAAACATGGCCCTAAACAAGATTTGGCAAGTTTCACTTGCCTGAAACTATCACGTCCAGAAAACACCGTCCAACGAGTCCAAAGTCACGATTCCTACGTGCACAAGTCCACCGGCCTACATCCGTTTTATTAATCTTGATTAGTGAATTCTAAAACATTTAAAATACTTTAAAATACTGATTTTTAGTCTTGATTAGCATGCAATTGGGTTGGGGTTCCTAGGGGTGCAAAACGTTACCTCAACACGACGCGAAAGCTACACCGGCGTCGGGTAGCGACACCGGGGGTTGGAATAATAGAACGCGCTCCAAGTCCTGATTCCAAATTATATTCCTCGCTGGAAAATTCAGAGCTTCGACCGGGGCGACGGTTCCAGATTCCAAAGCTAGCACGTGCGACGACGGGCTACGACGTGCGACGACGTCGTACGCAACGGATCCTCGAAGAGCAAGCACCTAGGTGGGGCCCACAGTAGCCCTAGGGACCTTTGGGGGGCCCACAATAACTCTGGAGAACTTGGGGGGGCCCACGGTGGCAAGCAGTGCGACGGGTGCGGGGTTGCGACAAGTGACTCTCGGTCGTACCCCTCCAATGCAGGAGAATCCCTCGGTCGTGCGCTGAGAATGCGGGGCTGCGACGATTTGGTGTGCAGCAGCTGCGGGGTGAGGCTTGGTGTGAGGGTTCCTATCGGTCAGACCGGTCGGGCGCCTCGGTCAGACGTTTGGGCTGCAGCGGAGCGGGGGTTGCGATGCGGAGCGGTGGAGCGGGCCGGTCAGATCGATTGGTCCTCTCGGTCGGAGCGGGGTTAGCGCATTGCAAAGGAGCGGCGGTGCAGCGATGTGGGCCAAGCTTGGTGCGGGGGCGGCCAGCGGTCGGAGCGGGGGAACGGAGCCCGTTCTCTCGGTCGTGCGGCTGCTGAACGTCGCAACGTTGCGACGAATCGTCGCAACGTCCAATTTCAAGTTTGGAAGAGGCTAGGGCTAATTTCTTACGAAAATAGGTCTTCCTAGGGGTTGCTTATATAGTATAGATGGGTTGACTTGGTCTAGGGCTAAATCTAATAGGATTAGAAGTTTAAAAGATTTAAAATTCGAATCTAATCAACTCCATCTCACCCAAGGATTTGACCTGGTCCAAATGAGCTGGAAATTGGCTCAAAAATTCTTTAAAACGTTTAAAACTCAAATAAATTTTCTTTGGCCGAATTTAATATAAAAATAAATTATTAAAAATATTATAAACCTTGTTAAAAATATAAAAGTGGTCAAATAAACTCCAAAAATTATGAAATAAATACCGTGGTGATCGTGGTGACGAATGTGAGCTAACTAAGAAGACGGATCTCAGTTTCAACGTCGGACGACGAAACTAAAAATAGAAACGTCTCCCGTCAAAAGTGAAAATCGTCACGTCTCATCGAATAAGTTTAAATTGTGGGAAAACGACTCGAGGAACGTCGTTCCAATTTAGTGCCACTATTTAATACTCTCAGAGACGTTCACAACGGTATATCATACGAAAGTGTTCACAAACAAACAAAGTCTTAAACAAACACGTGCACGGACAAAAGCACGTGCACGAACAACGTACAACGGAAAGTGGTCGTTACATAATTAGTTCTGACTATGTTGCACTTTGATTATTCCTTTTGTTTTCTCTTTTTGTTTTTAGTTGATTGTTGAATTGAAAATCATTAGTTTGATTGTTCTTTGGTTTATGATTGATTTCCTATTAATCCATGCTCTAATCGATGGTAATGAATGCTTATTTTATGAAATCTCTTAATTTTATTTGCATGGATTGTGAGCAGTGATTCATCTAGGGCCAATGGGTTGAACCCCATTGGATGTAGCTATGGATTGGTGAATTCTTGATTAGTTGTTGAGTACTTGAGATTGAGAGATATGTTAGAATGATTATTATCAATGTAGATCGGATTTCCCCTTCGTGGGTAATTAGATTAATTCACGATTGGCGTTGGGGTTAATCTAGGGTTTTCGAATACATTGATCGATTCTATCGAATTGCATGATTGGCATCAGCAACTGATTAGAGCCTGTAACGGCCACTTTCCGACCTTATGAGTTTTTACGTGCACGTGCTTTTTTGTGCACGTATTTTATTTGGCTCTTTCTTGGTTTCGGTATATACGATGTGATATGCCGTTGTGACCGTATGGAAGTACAGAATTTTATAGTAATTTTCGGGAACGTCATTTCACGGCTCGTTTTCTCGCAAAACGACTTTGAATGGGAGGGGCGTTTTGGTCTTTTGGCACCAATACACGGTTCCCGATTTTACGATAATTTCTGGTAGGTGTAACACACGATCGGCCACCGTAGCCCCGTACTTCTCGTCTCCATGATCGTCCCGGTATTTTCGGATTATTTTTCCGATGCCCGTAGTGGAAGATATCCCCTAATCAATTTGCAACCGTTGATTAGCCGCTAATCAATTTGAATTTCAAATCCTAATCAATCCCTCAATTCTCTCAAACGTAAGAGGAAATCATGCATCGGCCACTATTGGCACCTCCTCTTTTCCCTAATTCTACTCCTCCTATCTCTATCTCTCTCCCCAATTAACCAATAACCTAAAGGCACATATCTCATCTCTTCAAAAGAAACTCTTGGCCGAAATAACCCATCACGCAAAAAAACCCCTAGCCGGCTGTTCTCTTCCTCCTCCAGCCACAAAAACAGCCCCCAAGCCCCCCAACTCCGGCCACCTAGCTCCTCCACCTCTCCTCCTCCATCTCCATCTCTCCAAGCTCTCAAAAACCCCATTAAACCCAAGTTTTTGGCCAAAAAAAACTGTGCACAGAACCCATCGCCGGAAAACGGCCGCCGCCGTCGCTCCGGCCACCCCCTCCGGCAACCACCACCCCCGATCAACTCCTCTCTGACCCTCCGAGTATCTCCAACTCCCCTTACCCTTTTTCCACGTCTCGATCTCCTCGAAAACCCCGTGGAACTCAGATCTAGCCGCAGTTTTACAGATCTGCGCCACCTCCGGGCAAACTCGCGCCCACCGGCCCTCCGGCCACCTACGACGACCACCCTACCGCCGTTGGACTCCTATCGAACCCCCCTACCAACTGTAACTTCACTCACGCTCATAGCCCACCTGTAGCTCCAGGAATCCTCGTCGGAACACGCCATATCGGCTGTTTTTCACAGATCTGGACGCTGAACTTCAACACCCGCGTACGATCACCTCCGACCACCCCCCAGCGACAATTCCACTTCCGTTGGCTTCGTCTTGAAGTCATTTACCTTCTTTAACTTCCCGTTTTTGCTGTTCGTCGCTGGAATTCCGCTGGGACGCGTGACAACGGACGTTGCATGAATCTGTCCTCTCCGGCTTCTCATGGCCACCCACCGCCGTACGCTCACGCCGTCAGCCACCCACCTGGCCGAGCATCTTCCACTGATCCTACCTCATCTACCGACAGCCCCTTGGATCCTCGGAATACATGTACGTTGCCGTGCACACGTGTTTTTACCCGACGTCGCCGCCGTCGTGAAGATCCGTTGCGCTACCCGCAACGGGAAGGAGATCGCTGATTAGCTCACTGATTTTACGTCACCACCCCGCTATCCAGAGGTACCTCACTGTGCTACCCGCGGCCAAGGAGTTCCAGACGACGCCGATGTTTTGCCGTTCAGACCCGACTAACGCTTGTTGGACGACATCACGAGGTTGGTTTCCCTAACGAGTAGTAAAACCCACACCATAGCTAACTGAACCCTAACTAAAATCGGACAACTGTAACTAAATTTACTTTCTGCTCCCTTAAAATGATGTGGAACCGTAGATCGACGATCGGACTTTTTGACTGTGCACATAGGATAGAATCGTCGGATAGGCTGAATGGACATTTTGACATGGGACTGTTAGGGTAGCCACGTCCAACCTAGGAACAAACCTAAAAAGGAATTATTGAAAAACGTGACCTGACACCGTCACCGTGACCTGTTTCAGACGGACTACCGTGGACGTGACGACTGGATGAGAGGCCCCGGACAGACGACACACTCGCCATCACAGGCAAGTGTACACACTTGCATTTTTGACCGCGTCTTGGTATTAAATTGTTAGAACTGTTAGACTGTGAGTGTATAGAACCGGACGTGAAATGATAGCGTCCGGGTCGCCCTGACGACTTAGACTTGACGACGAAGTCTAAGCTTGACAAACAACAACTTTTGACACCGTAGGATTATCTTGTGTGTGCGTGCGTGTGGACACCCTAGAATAACTTTCCCTTACACTTGTCATGTCATGTCCCTGTTACACAAAAAGCCTTCGGGCGTTTCAGATGCTTCCCTAGCGGAAGTGATCTCCGTGATACAAAAAGCCTTCGGGCGTTTCAGATGCTTCTCTAGCGGAAGTGATATCCGTGATACAAAAAGCCTACGGGCGTTTCAGATGCTTCCCTGGTGGAAGTGATCTCTGTGATACAAAAAGTCTGCGGGTGTTTCAAGTGCTTCCCTGGCGAAAGTGATCTCTATACTTCTTGTCCTGAGTTCCTGGGTTTGGGGTAGGGTTGAGCATGCGCACGGGGAGAGGGTCTGATCCCCCTCAACCCGTAAGGCGTGAACCCTTCGTGTCTCACGTGTCCTGTCCGTCTTGTCTTGTCTAGTTCCGTCTTGTCCTGTCATCTTTAGGTTAGTCCCGTAGTGGGTAACACACGCTACGACTACTGCTTGCTACGCTTTACTTTTCCTGCTATGTTTACTTCCTTTTGTTGTACTGTTATAACCCCAGCATGCTAATCAACCAGTAAACTGATGTTTAATAGTTCGGTACACTTGCAGTAGAGTCTGACCTCTATTGTAGACTTTACCTGACGTACAGTTCCTTTCCTTTGGTGATGTACGTCAGGTGTCGAGCCAGAGATCGTGGACGCGGCGGACTTACCGGAGTACGTGGAGCCTGAGGACGTCGACATAGAGTACGTGCCTGACGAGGACCAGACCTTGGGGACTTTTCGGTCGCCACCTTTCAGAGGTTACAACTTTTTACTCTTTCGATAGTTTGTTGCCATGCTTAGGCTTCCCTCTCTTTAGCGTTTGTACTCGCTGGATATTAACTCTTTATAAATGAATGCAACCTTTTTTCTGCACTTTCTGTTGTTTTGAACTTTATAAATGCAAGAACCTGGAAATTTTAAAATGGGTACCCCTACAGATGCTTATTGGGCCCAGGCTTCACAGCTCCGGCCCAAGCGGGCCTTAGTCACGCTTCGCCTCCGTATTTTTGGGAAGCGGGGCATGATAGGTTTTAATGGTGGCCCATGCCAGTCGTGCAAAAGTTCGGAACAATGATAGTACCGCATTCATTTAATATCCAGTTTAACATGTACGAGTCTAAGTTAGGTTTCCTTGTCTTAGATGGTAGGAAGACTTAGATAGACATCCAGGTTTGATAGTCAGACGCCTTGGTTAAGATTTAGTCATACCCGTCTTGGGATACCTTAGTAGCCCTCACTTGACTCTGACCGTGTTAGATTTCTAGAGCCGTTCTTTTAGTCGTTCGCTCGGGTCCATCGACTTCGGGCCCAGCAGAACGTAATCTTGATTCTCTTAGGGTCCTTCCCTGAGATCTCTCTATTACAGTCTAATTCATTAGGAAGACTTAGTGCTAAGTTCCCCTGATTTTTAGACGGCCCGATAATTAGAACCCCTGACTTCTAGCATCTTCCTGATCATTACACTTCTATGTTATCAGCCGTAGATTTCCATCGTAGCTTTTCATGAATCTTATCTTAGGCGTATTCATCATGCGATCACATTCTTTGCCCTCGATTCGTGTGATCGCTTCCTAAAGATTATCGTTGATGCTTCGAATCTTCCCTTTGCCAATTCTGTTTCCTCTAAAAGTATTTTCGAAAATTCCTTATTAAATTCTTCGTTCAGCTTAACTTCTTTGAAAACCATTTATTATATTTTAAAATTTCTTGCTTTTCGGTTGAATTAAAGTTCCTTCTTGGGGTTTGAAACCTCCTTGGTCGTAAATTTCAAGTTACTACCTTATAATTATTTCTAACAGGTATATTCCGTATTTCAGTTTTTAAAATCTCGTTATCATTTTTGATAATTCAATATATATATTATTCTTTTTCTAAACTACAAAATTTATTTCTAACCACTTACTGTACATACTTTTAGAATATTTTCTAAACTAAAGAGAGCTTTAATTTTTATATATATCAGTTCTATATTCATCGTGCTCACATTTCAAAAAAATCTTTGTATAAACTTATTTTCATTTGCAAAACAATTACTACCTCATCCTTCTCTTCTTCCTTCGCTTAACTCTTTTTTTTCCGAGTCGTAATATTTTACCATCTGCTCGCTATTTCTGCTTAAGTTTATAAGTATATAATATATGATACCATATTTTACATGTAATCCTTCTTCCATCTCTTTAGTTATTTTAAGCAATATTTTTGTCCCATCCAACCGGCTATCTTCTTATCCTCGCCTTATCTGAACTCATTATTTCTGATCTTGTTTCGTTTTGCTTTTGGTTTAGGTCTCCTAAAGACATTAGTGCTCGTAGTTGCCATGTCAACTCTAGTTTAGTAGTGGGCCCTTTAGCTTTGTGATGTCATTGTGATGCATGTATATAGGTAGAGTCTGTGGACCTGTATGAGTGTGCTGCCTTGGGATATTAGTGTTTGTCTCTGGCATCATGTGTGTATACTCAGTGTGGTCAGTGGTATACGAATGAAGTTGCCTAAATGATGGTATTCATATAGGTGTGAATAGCGTCATAGCGGGCAGCTCCTTAGATTTAGTCTTTCGTATTGTAGTATATGCTTATCTTTGACTGCATGTCATTTGTATCAAAACTTTTGTTTTCTTTTAAACCAAAACTTTAAAGTTTTGAAACAAGCACACAAGTTCACAACGCACCTATTTTTCCTCATCCAATACCTCAAGCCTACACGTTTTTCCAAATGTTTTAAAATCTGTCTTTGGCCTTAAACTTCTTTCTTCTTTTCTTCGGGAGTGTTATCTTTTTGATTGTTATGATATTGTTAGTACTAGCTATTTTTCTTAAAGGATTATGTTGCGGGTAGGCATAGAGTGAGATGAGATATACTGTAGCGATGATTGGTTGATTTTGAACACAAAGATATTAGAATAGATTTCTTTCGGATGAAAAGAACTCTGATTGGATGAAATTATGTATAGGAAGATGAGTACTTAATCGATCTGAAACTTGAACGAGTGGTAGATATGAGTAGCTATAAAGGTATGGTATGATTTAGAGTGACCATGAAATGATGAAAACATTTGAGACATCAAGACATGATTATTAAGTTAACGTGAGAAGACATTGGGAATAACACGACGCGTTGAGATGAATGGATGGTTAGGTAGGCGGACTTAATATTGGTTGGGATTAGTTATAGTGAGTATGATAAGATGTGATTTTGATAGTTCAATTATTTGGCGGATAAATTTATGGGAAGATATGACAAGGAATGTATTAAGGACACGGCGATTATTGATTTGTGAAAGGTGTTATAAGATAGACAAAGTTTTTGTCTTGGATTGGTGATTGACAAGGACATCTTTTTAGCGATTGATTAATATTGGGAAGAGATTGAGAAATTTAAAGATGTTATGGAGCGATGATGTTTAATGGAGTGGTATGGTATGAGAAGATGATTATTATTCTTTTATGAGAACTTGGGGTTGGAAATTTGAACAGCAGTGATGGGTCTATAGTTAAGTGGTAGGATGTGAGATTAGTCGTGGCATTATCCAGTGAAAAGAAGGGTTATGATGGATTATTTGAGGAACGATGTTGAAGTTGTATGATTAGAGATCATTTTGTGGAAGATGGGAGTTATAGGCTTAAGTATTTATAGATGTTATAATTATTATTAGTATAAGTGATTCCGAGGACGGAATCATTTCTGAGGTGGGTAGAATGTAACGGTCGCTTTCCGACCTTATGAGTTTCTACGTGCACGTGCTTTTTCGTGCACGTATTTTATTTGGCTCTTTCATGGTTTCGGTATATACGATGTGATATGTCGTTGTGACCGTATGGAAGTATAGAATTTTATAGTAATTTTCGGGAACGTCATTTCACGGCTCGTTTTCTCGCAAAACGACTTTGAATGGGAGGGGCGTTTTGGTCTTTTAGCAACAATACGCGGTTCCTGATTTTACGATAATTTCTGATAGGTGTAACACACGATCGGACACCGTATCCCCATACTTCTCGTCTCCACGATCGTCCCGGTATTTTCGGATTATTTTTCCGATGCCCGTAGTGGAAGATATCCCCTAATCAATTTGCAACCGTTGATTAGCCGTTAATCAATTTGAATTTCAAATCCTAATCAATCCCTCAATTCTCTCAAACATAAGAGGAAATCATGCATCAGCCACTATTGGCACCTCCTCTTTTCCCTAATTCTACTCCTATCTTTATCTCTCTCTCCCAATTAACCAATAACCTAAAGGCACATATCAAAACATCTCTTCAAAAGAAACTCTTGGCCCCCAACTCCAGCCACCTAGCTCCTCCACCTCTCCTCCTCCATCTCCATCTCTCCAAGCTATCAAAAACCCCACTAAACCCAAGTTTTTGGCCAAAAAAACTGTGCACAGAACCCATCGTCGGAAAACGGCCGTCGCCGCCGCTCCGGCCACCCCCTCCGGCGAACACCACCCCCGATCAACTCCTCTCTGACCTCCTGAGCATCTCCAACTGCCTTTACCCGTTTTCCACGTCTCAATCTCCTCAAAAACCCCGTGGAACTCAGATTTAGCCACAGTTTTACAGATTTGCGCCACCTCCGGGAAAACTCGCGCCCACCGGCCATCCGGCCACCTACGATGACCACCCTGCCGCCGTTGGACTCCTATCGAACCCCCCTACCAAATACAACTTCACTCACGCTCATAGCCCACCTGTAGCTCTGGGAATCCTGTCGGAACACACCATATCGGCTGTTTTTCACAGATCTGGAAGCTGAACTTCGACACCCGCGCACGATCACTTCCGACTACTCTCAGTGACAATTCCACTGCCGTTGGCTTCGTCTTGAATTCCTTTACCTTCTGCAACTTCCCGTTTTTGCTTTTTGTCGCTGAAATTCCGCTGGGACGCGCAACAACAGACGTTGCGTGAATCTATCCTCTCCGGCTTCTCACGGCCACCCACCGTCTTACGCTCACACCGTTGGCCATCCACTGGGCCGAGCATCTTCCACTGATCCTACCTCATCTACCGACAGCCCCTTGGACCCTCGGAATACATGTGTGTCGCCGTGCACACGTGTTTTTACCCGACGTCGCTGCCGTTGGGAAGATCCATTGCGCTACCCGCAACGGGAAGGAGATCGCTGATTAGCTCGCTGATTTCACGTCACCACCCCGCTGTCCAGAGGTACCTCGCTGGGCTACCCGTGACCGAGGAGTTCCAGACGACACCGATGTTTTACCGTTCAGACCCGACTTCCGCTTGTTGGACGACATCACGAGGTTGGTTTCCCTAACGAGTAGTAAAACCCACACCGTAGCTACCTGAACCCTAACTAAAATCGGACAACTGTAACTAAATTTACTTTCTGCTCCCTTAAAACGATGTGGAACCGTAGATCGACGATCGGACTTTTTGACTGTGCACATAGGATAGAATCGTCGGATAGGCTGAACGGACATTTTGCCATGGGACTGTTAGGGTAGCCACGTTCAACCTAGAAACAAACCTAAAAAGGAATTATTGAAAAACGTGACCTGACACCATCGCAGTGACCTGTTTCAGACGGACTACCGTGGACGCGACGACTGGATGAGACGCCCCGGACAGACGACACACTCGCCATCACAGGCAAGTGTACCCACTTGCATTTTTGACTGCGTCTTGGTCTTAAATTGTTAGAACTGTTAGACTGTGAGTGTATAGAACCGGACGTGAAATGATAGCGTCCGGGTCGCCCTGAGGACTTAGACTTGACGACGAAGTCTAAGCTCGACAAACAACAACTTTTGACACCGTAGGATTATCTTGTGTGTGCGTGCGTCTGGACACCCTAGAATAACTTTCCCTTACACTTGTCATGTCATGTCCCTAGCGGAAGTGATCTCCGTGATACAAAAAGCCTTCTGGCGTTTCAGATGCTTCCCTAACGGAAGTGATCTCCGTGATACAAAAAGCATACGGGCGTTTCAGATGCTTCCCTGGCGGAAGTGATCTCCGTGATACAAAAAGCCTGCGGGCGTTTCAGGTGCTTCCCTAGCGGAAGTGATCTCTGTACTTCTTGTCCTGAGTTCCTGGGTTTGGGGTAGGGTTGAGCGTGCGCACGGGTAGAGGGTCTGATCCCCCTCAACCCGTAAGGTGTGAACCCTTCGTGTCTCACGTGTCCTGTCTGTCTTGTCTTGTCTAGTTCCGTCTTGTCCTGTCATCTTTAGGTAAGTCCCGTAGTGGGTAGCACACGCTACGACTACTGCTTGCTACGCTTTACTTTTCCTGCTACGTTTACTTCCTTTTGTCGTACTGTTATAACCCCAGCATGCTAATCAACCAGTAAACTGATGTTTAATAGTTCGGTACACTTGCAGTAGAGTCTGACCTCTGCTCGCTCCGGGATGTAACCCAAAGAACGGTTGTAGTTTTACCGCAAGCGCACGGTATAGCGGCGAGCGGGATATCGAACACAGGGAGGACGAATGAACGTGCTTGTTCCAATCAACCTGGCTATTTAAGAAGAGAGAAATTTGCCTTTGGCGATCCTGTCACAATCGTCAGACAAAATGTGGAAATATCAAATCAAATAAAGAACGTCTAGGGAATGGGGAATTCCCGCTACTCACCATATTTCTTAAATGTGGTTCGTCGGTATCAAAATTGCTAGAATAAGATTTTGGATGAACTAGTTGCAACTGAGTGTAGAACCAAGCTCACGCTCTCGCGCTGTTTCCGGTCTATAGCTATCCTGGGTTTGGGTCCAATCTCTTGCAAACCCTAGCCTAGGGAAGCTAGCATTAGGATCAACATCATCGTTCAATCGCGTACCGAGCCCAATCTCTTGCAAACTCGGCCCGCGACCTAGGTTGGGATAGTTCCTACCCGTCCAATCTCTTGCAAACGGGTATCGGCACGGAATTGAAACCGGAAGCCCTAGTATCGGTCCAATCTCTTGCAAACCGATACTTCAGAAATTCGATTCCAACCCAATTCGGATTTCTAGGGCTTCCTATCTAATTGGGATCCAATCTCTTGCAAATCCCAATCGATGTGAATTCCTAGCTATCCGTAGTAAATCAATCCCAAACTAATCCCTAAACATCAATTCTAGCAAAATTTCTACCAATTCATCACAAATATGAAATTGGGCTTGTAGGGTTCATCCCCACGCCCCAAGACGTGGCGACTACTCGCAATTCATAGCACAAACAGAAGAATAATCAATGAAATAAGCAATAGAATTCATCACAATATTGAGATATGCAATAAAAATAGAATTTTTGGAGAAGAGAGAGGCAAACCAATGGAGTTCTTCAATTAATCCAATAAAAATCAACTTTAGTCCTCTCCCCAATCATAAGAATAAAACTAAAAAGTAAACCTAAAAAGCTGCAAAAATCTAAGAGAAAAGCTCTTCTAAAAACTAGGGTAAAACAGGGGTTAAATACCCCCCAAAATCGTCCAAAAACTGTGACCAAAATACCCCTGCGCAGCCTGTTTTCCGCAATTTTCGCTACAGGCAGCGCGTCGCACTCGACCGAGTGACAAAAGTCGCTCGGCCGAGTGAGAAACCCTGTAATTTTCCAGTAAGTCTTGATCTTCAGGGGTCTCAACTTCTGGGGCGGCTCGGCCGAGTGAGTTGTCGTCACTCGGCCGATGGCTTCTTGGTACTCGGGCGGTCGGGATTATCCACTCGGCCGAGTGGGTCTTCTGAAGCTCAGGCAGCCGAAAAACAGTAACTTGGCGATTTTTGAATGGCTTCGTCTGGGCGCCACTCGGGCGGACGGGGTCTCGTCACTCGGTCGATGTGGTATCCGTCGCTCGGCCGAGTGCACATATGAATCGTGTCTGATCTGGTCGGCCGAGCGGTGTCTCGCTGGTCGGCCGAGTGGCTCCTCCACTCGGCCGAGTGGGACACAAAACATGCCCAAACAGCTTGTTTTGGCCTCCTCGTCGCTCCTGAGACGTCCGTTCTTCTTCCGCTCCTCTCCAACAGCAAAATACCCCTTGGGGAGGTCGTCGGTGACCCTCTGGAGTAAGCGCATCTCGAGATCACTCCAAATCGTGTCAAATCACCTGAAATGCGACAAAAACAACAAATCGTGAAAATCATCGCAATATTGTCGATATATCGTGAAAAACATGATTTGGGCGATCTAAATGGCATGCAAACATGCGGGAAAAAAGTGTAAAATAAGGAGTGATCAAAATCCCCCAAGCTTACCTCTTACTCGTCCTCGAGGAAGATAAGTAAAAGGCGAACCCGGTGGATTCAGAAAACGAAAACGGCGAAAAAAATGAAAAATGAAAAACGGAGAAGAATGAAAAACGAAATAAAAATAAAGAAGAAAGAAAGAAGCGAAGAGGTAAGCTGCTAGATCATTTTCTCAGGACGTGGGTTCCGCTTACTCATATAGCATGCACTGAATGAAAAACACATGTCAAAGAGTTTTATTTTGATATCATAGTATAATAGTGCAAATAGAAATAGAAAACCCACGAACAACGATATAATCATGAAAAACGGAATAATTTTAGAATTAACATCGTCTGAATCATTTAAAGCGGTATACAAATCGCAGATCTCACACTTTTCAATTGAATGCTTTCTATGAGGAGTATAAGAGTATCACACAATGGAATAGAGAGAATAGAAAAGTATGGATTTCATGATATGAATGCTAGGCTTAGATTTCTGGACTTAGTAAAGCTAAAAATAATCTCACCGAGTGTAGAATATTACTTAGCCTAGGTTGTCGTGCAACGTCAAGTAGTCACTCTCTCACACATCAATGGATTCCCTCCCCCAAGCTTATCTATAAGCATGGTGGCATAAAAAAAATATTTACATCCCCATTTTTGTAAAGCTCCAAAAGCAATAAAAATGAAAACGAAAAGAGAGAAGGAAGAAAGAAAGTGAGATGGGATCTTTTATTGAGGATTTTTCCTCTTTTCTTTTTCTTTTTTTTTGATATAGCATATACACACAACGATCCCAACTCAAAGAGAGATAATGATATACAAGAATATTTTCTCTCTTCTTTTTTTTTGAATTCGGGAAATTTGGAGCTAGGAATTAATAGCGGGGGAAATGCCATATAATAGAGTCGCTAAGGGGAGATTCACCAATGATTTTAAAAGTAGAGAAATGATGTTCAAGATTTGTGGAGAAAGAAATAAATATATCTCTCGGTTCACTCTATAAGACATACACGACAACTTCAGTAGGGTAATCTAATCTACTCAGTTTCGATCACAAAAAAGCTAACTAATCCAGATTTATCATAGCTAACATCATTCAATCATCCTGAAGTGAAATGTACAATTCATGCATATAGAAGTGATATAGGAAAAGAAATCGGTACTCCAGATATAGGCATTCAATGCGTGAATCTTGGTGTGTTTTCTGTGATAGCATACATATGAATATTCAGACTAAGCTAATAATAAAATTTCATCCATTTTCATTGTGGAAAAAGTGTGGGTTACTATCTCTAAATGCAAGGCAAGTCATAGCATATGATATCAGAAATAAAGTCTAAGACATGACAAATAAAGCATGCAAATAGAATAAGCTAACTCCACGTCATCATCATCATAGAAAAGTCATCTCTAGCATGAGATGAAAAGGAAAGAAATAAAGATAAAGGGAAAATAGAACTATTTACAATGCGGCACACAGAAAAAAAATAATAAGAAAAACGTGATGCATGGTAAAATAAAAGAAAATTGATAAAAATAAGTGCAAAAGCGGAAAATGGTGTGAAAAACTAAAAATAAAGGTGGCAAATCGAAAAAGAATCGTGAGAACTCACTCCCCCAAGCTAAATGGCACAGTGTCCTTAATGTGCAAAGTGTGGCACACCGAGAGACAAGTAATGTGAGGGGTAAGTGAGGATGCATGCATGATGGAAAAAAAAGAAAATAAAAATAAAGGAATGAAGAATATGATGCGGACAGGATGCATGCAAATATAGGAGTGATACAGATATAAAGGTGTGGCACCAAAAACTCTCCCTCTCTCCCAAAAAAGATATATAAAGATACGGTCAGAATGAGAATCCCAAAATAAGTGAGGGAGGGGGGGTGGACAAAAATGCAACAGGACCCAGCAGAAACGGGCAGCACAACGGCAAAAAATAATCTATGGCATCAAGGGTGCCTAAGAAGGTGGTGCTGCTCCGTCTCCGTCCTGAGGCGGAGGAGGAGGAGGAGGTGGTGGTGGCTGCTGAGCGGGGGTGCGTGTGGGGGTGGAAGCAGGCTGAGTGTGTGTGGGAGTGGGGGTGGGAACCTGCTGTGTGGGTGCGGGGACGCGGGGGAGACGCTCCAGGACCTGGGTAAGGCAGTAGTGAATCTGCGGGAGCAGGTCAAAGCGGCCAGCCATCGCATGGACGGTGGCAGACAGGGTCCGAAGGTCGCCTCTGAGGCCACTCACCACCCCCTCTAGAGCATGAATGCTCTGAAGTACAGTGTCGGGGGGAGGTGGTGCAGAGGTACGCACCGGTCGGGGCTGTGCAGGGCGGGGCTGGCGTACTCGGGTCACGTAGGTGACGGGCTCAGCTGGGAAGGGAACGAAAGGTGCTGCGCTCGCAAATGTGGGCCTGGCCTCAGTGTGAGGCCGGGGCACCGGCTGGTGAGAAGTGGAGGCAGCAGCAGCGAAAGAAGAGTGCAAAAATGGCAGCGAGGCGGCCAGAGAGGTCAGTGGCACAGAAGTGTGGACAGACGCCACGACACTCTCGGAAGATACATCAGCAGTGGAGACAGAGGGCTCTCCGCACTCAACAACAGTCGGCGGGCGCTCGGGTGGAGCAGAAGAAACGGGCTCGGCAGACAGAGGGCCAGTGGTGGTGGTGACAGGCGTGGAAGTAGTGGAAGTGGGCTCAGCTAAGGTACTCCTGACACCGACAGAGGTGTGGACAGAGGTGTCAGGAGCAGCGGAAACATCAGGTATAGGCTGAGGGGCCACTGGGTCAACAGGGGCAGCAGGCTCGGCAGGTGAAACAGGGTCTGCGGGGGCAGTGTGGGCAGCGTGGGCCTGCTCGGCCTCCTCGGCCTCGAGCACGTAAGCAGCGGGGATGAGAACATCGATCGCAGGGAGCCAGTCCACATGGGCTGGTGCAATCTGAGTCCGAGCGGGGCTCGGGAGAATCATGTAATCGGCACCGTAAGGGCCGTGCAACCAGACCCAGTGTCGCTCACCGTGCGGACGAAGCATCTTCATCCGGGCCATAACATCGATCGACAGAGTAGTGGGGCCCGGTGCTCGACGCAGGTCGTCAGGGAAGTCCTCGCCGGTCATAAGGGCAAGCAAGGTGATCAGGCCGCCGCAGCATATCGGTGAGCGAGCGCCCACCGATACAATGATGCAGTCCAAAAACCAAGCCGCGACATCAATCACGACGGCAGGGACTAGCTCATCGCCATCCCTAGATAGAGCTCTGGGCCGTGTCATCGCGTAGAGCATGTAGATCTCTGGCGTAGACACGTGCCCGGCTCATATCTGGCCAAAAAGGATGTCGCCATAAGGCGCTGAGCTATACGGAGGCAGGGATGGACAATGGCCGAGGCCTTGGCCCTACTAGGGTCAAAGGCAGCGTGGAGACCCGTAATCCGGGCCCAGAAGGCACCAACGTCGAAGGAAGGTGGGGGGATATGGGTGGGGCCGTAACCTCGATCGGCCCCGGGGACATCGGGCCACGAGAAGAAGGCTCTCATCATACCGAGAGTGACCTGGCACTCTCGGTCCATGAACCGAAACGAGCATCCCTCGTCGGTCCGGGCGGTCGAACTAAGCACCTCAAGTGTCGGGCGGATAAACGTGTCCGCCGACACCTGAAGGAAATCTCGCCAGCCCACGTTGTCGTACAACGTGAGCATCCCCTCTAGTACCCCCAGGCGTCCTAGGTCGGCAAGGTGTGCAAACCTGGAGGGTACGATCGAGCGCTGGGAGATACGCTCGAAAGCGACGCGGTGTGCGTCATTCCGGAACGTGATCCCCAGCGGCCCGATCAGTGGAGCCGGAGGTGGTGGCTGTGGAGCGGCAGGGAGCGGCTGTGTGGGGTGTGCGGGCTGTGCGGGGTGTTTGGGGCCTGCAGGCTGTGCTGGGTGGACGGTGTGTGTGGGAGAAGGCGGAGGAGAGTCCTCCAACTCATGGGAGGGGCCGGCGTCATCCGACCGCTTCCGCTTGGCAGAATCTCTCCTCGACCGCGGTCGTGTTCGGGGCGGCATATGGGCCCCGAGCGCGCGCCGAAAAAAGTGAAAAGTGCGGCGTGTGCAAAGTAGAGGAAAGAGTATACCCCGACACGCCGCGAGTGCTAAGCAATGGAAGCATGCGAAGACAACGCCTCCGCAAATCCCGAATCAGTCCCTAGGAGCTCCCCTGGGCTCCCCTAAGCTCACAAAAACAACCTGCGCATGAAATGGAGATATCAGCGGGTAATATTCAAAACGTATGGAGCATTAGGGGTATAATAGATAGATATGGAAATTAATTTGGGTTTGGGGGTCGTTAAGCACATGGATCCTTGAAAAATACCCAAAAAGAGGAGAAAAAGGCGAAATAGGCGATACCGGAGGTGGCCGGAGTGGTGGCCGCCGGCGGCGACTCGGGCGAGGCGCAGCGGGGGCTCGGCCGGCGGTGGCTGGCCGAGCGGTGGCGCGGTGACGGCGGTCGGGCGAGTAGGGGGTGCGAGCGGGCGAGGGAGCTGAAGGGTCGGGGAAAAAATCGCGTGCGTCGTTTCGAAAAACGAGCCCGACCCCCCCCCCCCCCTTTTATAGGAAAAGTTACGACTCGGCCAAGTGACGAGGTCACTCGTCCGAGCGAGATCAATGGAAAATTTCTCCCCGCTTACGCTTCGGCCGAGTGGCCTTGCCAGCCTCGGCCGAGTGGAGTAAGTCCATTCGGCCGAGTGGCTCAAGCTACTCGGCAAGACTCGCCCTAGGAGCGTATCCGTTTTACTCGGTCGAGTGAATATATATACTCGGCCGAGTAGCAGTTATACTGAAATCAGGAAAATAAACAGAGAGTTGGGTACAGCAGACTTCCCTCGTTCGTGAGCGGCTCGGCCGGACGAACTTGTGTACTCGGCCGAGTGACTAGTATGCTCGGCCGAGTGAGCCTTGTCTTCTGCTGTTTGTCTTCGTTTGGGCTCTAAACTCCGTCTTTCTTCCTCCAGTCGATTCCATCTTCCTCCTAAGCATCGAGCGCCTTCCTGGGGCGCTCCTCGTCGTCTCGTTCATCCTCCTCATGATGGATTTACCTATCTCCTCTCCTGTCAAGAAAAATAGGACCCGTTATCACAAAATTTTTGGGCGAACGACTCGAAACACTAAAAATTTCTAAAACATAAATAAAGAGAAAGTAAAAATAAAGCAATAACCGTCGGGTTGCCTCCCGAAAAGCGCTCGTTTAAGGTCATGAGCTCGACCCCCTATGATTTTCAATTAATGCGGGATGTTTGGTGCATATGAGATGCACCCATCAAACTTTCCGGGGAGAACGCTTGGATTCGGAAGTGGGGCGGCGTGTTCTCCCTCGGTGGTCTCCCGTCTCGAATAGTGTTGGGGGGAGGCTCCCCCCAAGCTAACGTTTGCTCCGGTCAACGGCTTCACCGGTGACGCCGATTTCCGTATCGGCGGAGCTTTCTTCGGAGACTTCAATTTCGAGAGTTTGCAGAGCTCTCCAATCCTTGCGACATCAGCGTCGCCTTCATCATTTTCAGCGGAGAGGTCCAGGGAATCATCTATCTTCTCATCTTGGCCTAAATCCGGGCCTTCCTCGAAATCCTCATCGAATAGAGCTCCAATCGAGTGGGGGATCGCTTCTTCAATTACCTCATCAAGGAGGTCCATGTAGTCAAGCTCCTCGTGGTAATGCATGTGTTTCATAGCCTTAGGAATGTGAAGCTCCACCTCGATGTTGCCGACGTTTAAAGTTAGGGTACCTTCTCGCACGTCGACAATCACACCGGCGGTGGCTAGGAACGGGCGTCCAAGTATCAATGACGTATCTCCATCATCCTTAACGTCCATGATCACGAAGTCACATGGCAAGCATTGTAATGCCCTACAAGCTACTGCACAAGTACTAGAGGGGGGGTGAATAGTACTTTAAAAATAACGAGAAGTATAATTCCTAATTATAATGCAAACAACTACCAAATCAATTTGCGGAAGCTTAAATTGAATAACAACACAAAATTAACAACGCAAACAAGAGATGTTACTGGGTTCGGATCCACCCAAGTCTCCCCGACTTGTTCCCGGTGATCCTACGTCCCAACCACCCGGATCCCCTCCGGATACTTGAGTTAGAAACCCTAACTCAAGATTTCCACTATGAAATACTTGTGAAAATCCTCCACAAGTCAAATAATACAAAATGTATTTTGTGACTCCCACAACCCGGGATCACAACCACACTCTCACAACCGAGAGTGAAACTTACAAATGAAATATGAAATGAAATAAGAAAAACTTCTTACCGAACAAAATACCTATGCCTTGAGTATTGCTTACGAATTAGGGCAAGGATGATTTTGGGGAAGAAGTGGCACCAAACCCTAGCTCCAAGATGTAGATCAGCGATGGAGAGCTTTGGGGATGTTGGTGACCTAGAATCAAGCACTTGGCTTGGAAGGCTTCACACTCAATGAATCTCTCTTTGGAAGTAAGAGTTAGGAGAGATTATTGAATGGAGGGAATGAGCTTTGAATGAGCTTGGATTGATTTCTCTTGATCTCTAAACTTGCATTAATATCAGCCTTTTCAGCAATGAATGCAGCCCAACAAGTATATATAGGATAGAGGAGAGAGAGAGAGAGAAAAACGTTTCAATTAAAGCTCCAACGGCTTTTTTCTGAACCCAACTAGTCGGTCAAAGAACAACCACCAACCGACTAGTTCATCAACTAGTCGGTCGGTCAATTAACGTAAACCGACTAATGAGTAAACTGAGAAAAAATCAAAGTACAGACTGAGGAACTAGTCGGTCTAAGAAGAGTAGCTGACCGACTAGTTTCACAACTAGTCGGTCGGTTACTCAACGAGGACCGACTAACAGATAAAACTGAAGTCTGAGAAGAATTAGACTTAGTCGTTCCAAGAACAAATGTTGACCGACTAATTCACCAACTAGTCGGTCACCAAATGAACATAGACCGACTAACAATAAACAGTAAGTATGGTGAAAAATTTGGCATGAACAGTAAACTAAACTAGTCGGTCCAAGAAGGAAAGTTGACCGACTAGTTCATCAACTAGTCGGTCGATCAATGAACACAGACCGACTAATGATAAACAGTAGCTCAAGCTCAAATGTGCATGTTCAGGGAAAGCTCAACTAGTCGGTCACAGAAGCATCACTGACCGACTAGTTCACAAACTAGTCGGTCGGTGAGTCAACTTAGACCGACTAACTGTAAACAGTAAAGAGCAAAGAATTAACTGACTGAAACTAGTCGGTCCAAGAAGCTTGGCTGACCGACTAGATCACCATCTAGTCGGTCAGTTCTTCTTCTTGAACCAACTAACATGCACAAGAAGTCCCGAATCGAAGCGCGAAGCTTCAGGAAGAATTGTATGGACTTCTACTAAGATCCTAGAGCTAAGATATGAGCGTTATGAAGAATTAAAACGTAAGACCTACTCAAGGCTTAACATTCTACGAAAGAAGCTTAAAGACTATTAAATAAACTTGACGATACCGTCTTCAATAGCTTCAATCGAATCTTCATGACTTCTAAATAGGTCCATAAGCTTCAACGAAGCTTTAGGCATACGATCACGTGCTTTGAGAAGTCTTGAGACGTCGTTACTGATATTCATGTGAATTTGGCGATGATCTCCATAACTACGCTCACAAAGTGTTAGTTCATATTATATTTATGTTTGTTCATCATCCAAAACCAAATCCGGGGAGTCCAATATCCAACATTCTCCCCCTTTTTGGTGATGACAAACCAACATAAATAATAATAAAAAAATAATAATTCAAATGAAATTTACTTACTCCCCCTGCATTGATGACACGTTAATTCCAATTTAAACAAAAATGATACGCATCAAGCAGACGAGTGAAGTATATTAAATGAGAATCGATTGTTGAATTATTGAAATACCAAATGAAGGTTATTGAAATATCGGATTTGAAAATCCATTTATATATCTTAACTCCCCCTGAATCTAACACATCAAGTTAGATTCTTGGAGAAATGCTTTAAATTTTCATTTGGCACATCGTTATTATTATATCTCTCCCCCTTTGGCATAAGCAAAAAAGAGCGAGAGGATAACAACGACAACAACAATGGCCTCAAATTAAAAAGCACGGGAGTCGTAGAATACGACAAAGGTTCAAGTGACACCAAAGAGAAAAATATAAATTGAATCAAGGTGTGTCAAAGATACCAAAGTCGAAAAATCATAAAACAAAATCATCAAAACTCAAATCAATTTAACGGATTGAGTTATGGAATATACTTTCCAATATCAACATTTCTTGGTTAATTTAGTGCATGGAAAACAATTCTATGTTTTCATAGAAGAAATTTCTATTAAACCAAGTGAATATCGTCGAGCGACGAAATCAAACATCAGAGACATAAAAATTATACATTGCACAAAATAATGAAATGTCAACTGAGATATATATATATATATATATATATAATGCATGAAGCAGAGTACATCACCGATACACACACCGACGATCGACAGATCGGGGCACAAAAATACATCATACATCATCACAAAAAAAAATACATCATGTCGGAATGCAAAATACATCAGCACAGATATCAAAACAAAACATCAAAATGATCCAAAATACATAGCCACCCACACTATCCTACCCAACATCTCTCACTACAAGATATATCATCCAATGAGTATCAGGAGAGGCCTCGAAGAAACTCAAGAGGCAGCGGGAGGATCAGAAACAACTGCAGGCTCAGCAGGAGCAGAAGAGCACTCGAAAGAGTCAATCTTATCGAGTATAATTCGAGCCCAATTAATCGAGCTCCCCATGAAGATCGCATAGATAAGCTTCAAAAATGGCTGGGATGGTAAAGATGAGGAGCCGTACTTGGGAAGCAAGCACGACTTCAGAATCAGATTTAGGACCCACGTATTAGGCTTGAATTATTTAGATGGCACACCAATCATGGCAGGAGGGATCTGATGGAAAATCTCTGAAAGGATGGTCTGATCAAGAGAAGAAATATCGTCAACCGAGATATCAGAGGGAAGAAGGCCAGACGAAGAGATACCCAAAATCTCTCCTAAGATTTCCGCAGTGAGGACTATAGGAGTCCCCAAAACGGTCGTCTCAACAGAGTGGGTCTGATCGTACTGACCCCGGATCCTATTCGCATAGAAAAGCTTCACTAATCTAGGGTAGGGGTGAGGATTCGCCTTCGGGTCAAATCGAAGGTAATCGAGGAGACCCGACGACGAGAGAAGATCAGCTAACCCTATAAAGTCGCTAAACTGGACGAAATGCTCCAGAAGCAGAGGGCAATGTTCGATATGGTTGTACGCCGCGAGACACATAGGGTCGTCGCGACACAACGAAATATCGACACCGCCCACCGGCATCGGACCCTTTCCCTTAGGCTTTCGGGTAGACGTACGAGGGTGGGTGCTAGACTCGGGATGGATAGGAGGAGTGGGTTCCCTATGAGTCTCGGTCTCAGGGTTATACTCCGTATCGGAATCGGTAGGAGTATGGAACGAAGAAGGAGAGGCAAGAATTTTGGCCTTTGGCTTAGGCTTGGGTTTGGGTTTCGGTTGACCTCTAGGTTTAGCGGTCGTCGTCCTCTTCTTCTTGAGAGGAGGAGAAGACGACGAAGGATTGGTGGTCTTGGCTCGACGTTTCGGAGGGGTTGGATGTTCGGGATCCGAAGGGTTTGGATCAACGGTCATCGGAGAGGGGCTAGACGGAGTGATCGGAATACGTGTTCTTGCCATAGTCGAAGCAAGACACGGCACAAGATGATCAAAAGTAGAAGCCCTAGCCGAAAAAGAAAGATAAACCCTAAGAACCCTAGAAACCGAGCAAGCCCTAGCTCTAGGAAAGGAAATCTAACCCTAGAAGGAGAAGAAATCACCTAGAAGGAGGGGCCGACGGTGGAGATCGACGGAGACGGCCGGAAAATGGCCGGAGATCGATCGGAAGTCGAAGGGTTTAGAGGGAGGAGGGGGTTTCGAGCTGGAGGAGAGAAAAATCAACCGACTAAAGTGAGAATTAATCGGTTTAGATCGAGTTTAAGTCGGTCGAAATCGCAAAAGACCAAACAGTCCCTGGCACAACTAGTCGGTCACAGTTCAAGCACTGACCGACTAGATCACGATCTAGTCGGTCGGTCAATGAGCTTGAACCGACTAGTTGTAAACAGTGGCTGAATCCAAGATATACTGACAAGATTTAGTCGGTCTGCGTTCAATTACTGACCGACTAGTTCTCAATCTAGTCGGTCGGTCACTGAACATGAACCGACTAAAGAGTTAAAAATTTGAAAATCAATTTCTCTCCACAATACGCTTGGACGATATATCTCAAAACTCTCAATAATCATCTAAACTACCCCATTAAACATCGAAAACTCAAAATTTGACGATTACGCACAAATCGAACGAAAAATCAAAATGTCACATAAATTCCCGAAAAATCCAATAATTCTAGCATGAAAGAGATATTGCCAAATATAATAGCATGCAAAATTATTGAATGAAACATGAATCCTATATCTCGGATTCACCCATAATCCCCAATTCTCGACGCAACCGCACAAAGGAGTCCTCCTTTAGGGGTTTCGTGAAAATATCGGCGATTTGCTTTTGGGTTTCAACGTACACTAAAATGATGTCCTTTTTAGCAACATGATCATCTAAAAAGTGGTGGCGGACATCTATGTGTTTCGAACGGGAATGGTGTACCGGGTTCTTGGAAAGACATATTGCACTTTGGTTGTCAACCATGATAGGGCAAGTATCACAATTTATACCAAAGTCTTTAAGTGTGTGTCTCATCCAAAGAACTTGAGCACACGCGGCACCGGCGGCAATATATTCCGCCTCGGTGGTTGAAAGTGATACGGAATTTTGCTTCTTGGAAAACCAAGAGACAAGAGAATTTCCTATAAAATGGCAAGTGCCACTAGTACTTTTCCTGTCGGATTTGCATCCCGCATAATCGGCATCACTATATGAGATTAACTCATATGTGCTAGATTTTGGATAAAGTAATCCAAAATCTAAAGTGTAACTTAGATAGCGAAAAATACGCTTTACCGCTACTAAGTGAGATTCCTTAGGTTGAGATTGATAACGAGCACATACGCATACGGCGAACATAATATCGGGCCTACTTGCGGTAAGATAAAGCAAACTACCTATCATACCTCGATATAGACGAATGTCTACATCCTTACCGCCCGTATCCTTGTCAAGATGCGTAGTCGTGCTCATTGGAGTCTTTTTCCCGGAAGCACTCTCCATTCCAAATCGCTTTAGCAACTCCACCGTATACTTCGTTTGGTGGATGAAGATTGCATCGTCCATTTGGCGAATTTGGAGACCTAAGAAATACTTGAGCTCACCCATGTGGCTCATCTCAAATTGTTCCTTCATAACATTAGAGAACTCTTCGCAAAGAGCAAAGTTAGTAGCACCGAAAATGATATCATCAACATATATTTGAACTAAAATTATATCATTATTCACATGCTTAACAAAAAGTGTAGAATCGGCTTCTCCCATTTTAAAATTCAAATCCAAAAGAAAATTCTTTAGGCGATCATACCAAGCTCGAGGAGCTTGTCTTAAGCCGTAAAGCGCTTTCTTTAGTTTAAAAACATGATTTGGAAATTTTTCATTTATGAAGCCCGGAGGTTGAGAAACGTAAACTTCCTCAACAACATCTCCGTTTAAAAATGCACTTTTAACATCCATTTGAAATAATTTAAAATCCTTATGGCATGCAAAAGACAATAGTAATCTAATTGATTCTAATCTAGCTACCGGAGCGAAGGATTCTTCGAAATCAATACCTTCCTCTTGTCGATAGCCTTGAGCAACTAACCGAGCTTTGTTCCGGACGACGACTTGGTTTTCGTCGGTTTTGTTCTTGAAGATCCACTTTGTCCCTATGACGGTGTGGTTCTTCGATGGCAATGGAACAAGCTCCCAAACTTCATTTCTCTCGAATTGAATGAGCTCCTCCTCCATGGCTAAGATCCAAGCGCTATCTTCGCATGCTTCATTAATATTCTTTGGCTCTATCGAGGAGGCAAAGGCACAATGAGCGAAGTAGTTCACTTGCGATCTCGTCTTGACACTATCATAGATATTGCCAATGACTTGCTCATGAGGATGGTCACGAACGGTATGAAGCCGTTTGGGAATACCTTGATCACTAGGAACATTCTCAACAACTTCGTTAGTTGGGTTAGTCTCAATAGAATCAATAGAATCATTAGACTTAGAATTATCAAATGAATCACATAAAACATCCATAGAATCATTATCATTTGAAATTCTAGTTGGAACAAATCCTTCATTAAAAGAGACATGAAGCGACTCCTCGATCGTTGAGGTTCGTTTGTTGAATATCCGGTAGGCTTTGCTACGCGAAGAATATCCAACAAAAATCCCCTCATCGGATCTTGGATCGAATTTGTCCAAACTACCATACGTGTTCTTAATAAAACATTTCGAACCAAAAACACGAAAATGTTTAACTTGAGGCAACCTACCAAACAACAATTCATAACAAGTTTGTTTAGTACCGGGCCTCAAAAGTATTCTATTAAACACATAGCAAGCGGTGTGTACCGCTTCTGCCTAAAATTGATGGCCAAGTTGGCTATCATCAAGCATAGTGCGAGCACACTCCACTAGCGTCCTATTCTTTCTCTCAACTACACCATTTTGAGGAGGTGCACGAGGGAAAGAGAAGGTGTGAGTAATACCAACTTCATCACAAAATGTCTCAAAAGACTCATTCTCAAATTCACCTCCATGATCACTACGAATAGTGACAATGTTGGTTCCTAAGAGATTTTGTACTTTCTTGACAAAAATTGTGAAGTTTTCAAAAGCTTCATTTTTATTACACAATGAAAATACCCATGTAAATCTTGAATAGTCATCTACGATGACAAGTCCATATCTTGCATTTCCTAAGGAGGCAACTCTAGTTGGCCCAAATAAGTCTAGATGTAATAGCTCTAGTGGCCGTTTAGTAGAAATGCTTTTCTTAGGTTTAAATGAAGATTTAGGAAGCTTGCCACGTTGACAACAATCACAAAAACTTTTCTTTTCAAAAACAAGCTTCGGAAAACCTTTAATGGAATTTAATTTTGAAAGCTTATATAGTGTTCCAAAGTTCACATGTCCAAAGCGTCGATGCCATAAGTGTTGTTCACTTGTGTTGGCAACGAGACATTGTTCATATGACTTAGGAAGATCCAAAATATAAATATCTTTATGACGAGTGTCGAAAAATAATAATTTATCATTATCTTTTCTTAAAATATGACACAATCCTTTCGCAAAGCTAACTTTGTAACCTTTGTCACAAAGTTGGCTTATTGAAATAAGATTATGATTTAAACCACTAACAAGATAAACATCACTAATTAGGGGTTTAGAAGGGTTACCCACTTTACCAACACCTATGATGGTTCCGCTCTCGTTGCCTCCAAATACGACGCGGTTTCCATTTGCTATGGGAACCACTCCGGAGAGCAAACTAGCGTCACCCGTCATGTGTTTTGAACACCCGCTATCGAGTATCCAATTTCCCTTGGAGCTAAATTTAAATTTGTTGCTCCTTTTCTTTTTCTTTTCCTTGAGTACCTAAAGATAGAGAATTTCATATCATGGTACCCAAGGTCATTGGGTCCAAAAGATTAGACCTTTGGAAGCCAAGTCCAAGTGGACTTAGACTTCCCCACATAATTTCTACTATGCACAACATCCGAAAAATAAGCATTCATATACATTTGTTTTTCGTCCATCCTTGTGTCCTTTGGGCTCCAAATTGTGAAAATCTTGGGAGCCCTCGTCCTATTGGGTGCATGCATGCTACGTTGATTTCTACGTGATGCATGTTGTGGATAGGCATACGGGACATGATGGAATGGTGCACGACGAGAATTATTCACATGATGAGGTGGGTGTACATATGCTTGTGTGGGAACACGTGCGTGAGGGTATCTCACATTGTGTGCACGTGCCCGAGAATGTGTTGCATAAAAATCATCATATGAGTGAGCCAGTGGAGTAGGACGTGTGTTCCTACCTGGCATGGTATGAGTGTACATGTAGGCATGCCCCTTCTTTGGAGGTTCACCCAAAGTGGGTTTCTTTCCAAAAGAGGGTGTGGACGAGGTGGAAGCACCATTGGTAGATGAACTACCAATAGAGTGTTTGCTCCCACTCGTTGAGGCTTCGGAAGTTGGCCTTACAAAAGTAGTGACCGACTTGGTTGAATTTCCCATCATATACCCCAAGCCAATGTGGTGTTTGGCCGGAAGTAAGTCTTTTAGGATATTATCCAAGTGGCCCTTACCCTTGTTGAATTTGTTGATTCGGCCCAATGTGTCCTCATATTTCTCTTTGAGAGAATGCAAAGAAATATCCAAAGTGGATATTTGCGATGTGAGCACATAAACACGAGATTTAAGATTCTCGTTCTCAATACTCAAAGTCGAGTTTTGAGAAGTTAAATCCGCTATCTTATGTTCTTCCGCATCCTCAATGCTAACATGTTCAAGTTTAGATTTGAGATTAACAATCTCATTTCTTAACTCTTCAACAACGGTGTCGTTATTGGTGATGATAGTCTTAGGCGATGTTTGAATGCTAGCTAGGTCATCTTTTACTTTAGTATATCTATTTACTAATTTAGTGTATTTTGACCAAAGTTGAGAGTTAGCATTCCTAAGATCGTCCATGGTTACCTCATTGCTTTCGTCATCACTATCATCGGAAGAGGAGGATCCTTGATCGTGCTCCTCTCTTGCCATGAAGCACATGTGCGCTTGCTCCACGTTCTCATCGTCCGACTCTCCGCTTGAAGAATACTCGGAGTCGATGAATGTTGCTCCGACAAGTCCCTTCTTGTACCCCTTTTTGTACTTCTTGGACTTATCAAATTTTGGCACCTTCCACTTCTCCTTTTGTTTGTTGAGAGGACACTCCGCTTTCATGTGTCCTGGCTTATTGCACTTGAAACACAAAGGAGAGGAAGAAGCGTTAGAAGAACCAAATTTAGCTTTGTTCTTAAAGTTACCTTTTCGGAAGAAACGGTTGAACTTCTTGGCCATGAGTGCCATGGACTCCAAGTCCAACTCGTTTTCCGAGTCTTCATCATCGGTTGATGTGGATGTGGATGGAGCGGCTTTGAAAGCAATAGCCTTCTTCTTTGGCTCGTCTTGCTTTAGGTAGGACTTCATCTTTTCCTGCAATTTGAGCTTGCTATCCTTGCGTACCTCGTATGACATTAAAGTACCCATTAGTTGAACTACGGTGTACTTGTTCATGTCATTACCTTCCTCGATGGCGAAGGTGCGCTTTTCCCAAGAAGAAGGAAGTCCTTCGATAAGCTTCGAACACTTCTCCTTTTGGGTGTAGGATTTGCCAAGAGCATCTAACTCTTTTATGATGTCGACGAAGCGAGCGTAATACTCCTTCATCTTCTCGCCCTGTTGCATATGAAACATTTCGTAATCTTTGTTTACAACTACGAGTTTAGAGTCTCTTACCCGACTCGTCCCTTCATGTAGAATGAGGAGGGAGTTCCAAATTTGATATGCACTCTTACATGTGCATATCTTATTGAAGTCCTCGGGCTCCAATGCGCATTGCAAGGCGTTCATCGCCTTGGCATTGCTTACCTCCGCGGCGACCTCCGCGGTAGTCCATTTCTCAAAATCTTCTTCTTCGAGCTCGATGTATTCCTTCATTGTGGTCCTCCATAAGGATGCACTCCGGAGGAAGGTTTCCATCCGGCATTTCCAGTACCTGTAGTTGGTACCGTTGAAGAATGGAGGCCTCGTAGAGGAATTTCCTTCCATCACCGAAGATGCTCCTTCACGGTTCCTGAAGGTGTCATAGTTGGAAGGTGGACGCACGGTCTTGTTGTCGTTGGCAGACATAGCTTAGTATCTGGCTCTGATACCAAATGTAATGCCCTACAAGCTACTGCACAAGTACTAGAGGGGGGGTGAATAATACTTTAAAAATAACGAGGAGTATAATTCCTAATTATAATGCAAACAACTACCAAATCAATTTGCGGAAGCTTAAATTGAATGACAACACAAAATTAACAACGCAAACAAGAGATGTTACTGGGTTCGGATCCACCCAAGTCTCTCCGACTTGTTCCCGGTGATCCTACGTCCCAACCACCCGGATCCCCTCCGGATACTTGAGTTAGAAACCCTAACTCAAGATTTCCACTATGAAATACTTGTGAAAATCCTCCACAAGTCAAATCATACAAAATGTATTTTGTGACTCCCACAACCCGGGATCACAACCACACTCTCACAACCGAGAGTGAAACTTACAAATCAAATATGAAATGAAATAAGAAAAACTTCTTACCGAACAAAATACCTATGCCTTGAGTATTGCTTACGAATTAGGGCAAGGATGATTTTGGGGAAGAAGTGGCACCAAACCCTAGCTCCAAGATGTAGATCAGCGATGGAGAGCTTTGGGGATGTTGGTGACCTAGAATCAAGCACTTGGCTTGGAAGGCTTCACACTCAATGAATATCTCTTTGGAAGTAAGAGTTAGGAGAGATTATTCAATGGAGGGAATGAGCGTTGAATGAGCTTGGATTGATTTCTCTTGATCTCTAAACTTGCATTAATATCAGCCTTTTAAGTAATGAATGCAGCCCAACAAGTATATATAGGATAGAGGAGAGAGAGAGAGAAAAACGTTTCAATTAAAGCTCCAACGGCTCTTTTCTGAACCCAACTAGTCGGTCAAAGAACAACCACCGACCGACTAGTTCATCAACTAGTCGGTCGGTCAATTAACGTAAACCGACTAATGAGTAAACTGAGAAAAAATCAAAGTACAGACTGAGGAACTAGTCGGTCTAAGAAGAGTAGCTGACCGACTAGTTTCACAACTAGTCGGTCGGTTACTCAACGAGGACCGACTAACAGATAAAACTGAGGTCTGAGAAGAATTAGACTTAGTCGTTCCAAGAACAAATGTTGACCGACTAATTCACCAACTAGTCGGTCACCAAATGAACATAGACCGACTAACAATAAACAGTAAGTATGGTGAAAAATTTGGCATGAACAGTAAACTAAACTAGTCGGTCCAAGAAGGAAAGTTGACCGACTAGTTCATCAACTAGTCGGTCGATCAATGAACACAGACCGACTAATGATAAACAGTAGCTCAAGCTCAAATGTGCATGTTCAGGGAAAGCTCAACTAGTCGGTCACAGAAGCATCACTGACCGACTAGTTCACAAACTAGTCGGTCGGTGAGTCAACTTAGACCGACTAACTGTAAACAGTAAAGAGCAAAGAATTAACTGACTGAAACTAGTCGGTCCAAGAAGCTTGGCTGACCGACTAGATCACCATCTAGTCGGTCAGTTCTTCTTCTTGAACCAACTAACATGCACAAGAAGTCCCGAATCGAAGCGCGAAGCTTCGGGAAGAATTGTATGGACTTCTACTAAGATCCTAGAGCTAAGATATGAGCGTTATGAAGAATTAAAACGTAAGACCTACTCAAGGCTTAACATTCTACGAAAGAAGCTTAAAGACTATTAAATAAACTTGACGATACCGTCTTCAATAGCTTCAATCGAATCTTCATGACTTCTAAATAGGTCCATAAGCTTCAACGAAGCTTTAGGCATACGATCACGTGCTTTGAGAAGTCTTGAGACGTCGTTACTGATATTCATGTGAATTTGGCGACGATCTCCATAACTGCACTCACAAAGTGTTAGTTCATATTATATTTATGTTTGTTCATCATCCAAAACCAAATCCGGGGAGTCCAATATCCAACAAGCATATTCCCCCCGGGACTTGTAGTGGGATGTCTTCGGCAATCCCTACCGGCCTCGTTATCCGCCCATCGGCCAATTGTATCCGCATGTCGGTAGGTTTCAACTTCGTCCTGGTGTTTAGCCTTAAGAACATGGAGAGAGGCATGAGGCTCACACTAGCCCCTAAATCTACCAATGCCTTTTGAAGAGGGACGCCGCCCAAGGTGCAAGGAATCCGAAAACTCCCCGGGTCTTTAAATTTGGCCGGCTCCTTCTCTCTCTTGGTGAACCAAGAGCCCTCCTCGGCTAGCATGATCTTCTCCTTCCTTTTTCTCCCCGAAATCAAATCCTTTAAGAATTTAGCATATGTGGGGATCTCCACGATGGCGTCGAGGAAGGGAATGTTGAGGCTAACTCCTCTCAGATACTCGAGAAACTTTGCTAGCCTTTTCTCCATTTTCGCTCTAGCAAGCCTTTGGGGGAATGGGACCGGTGGCATGAAGCGCCTTTCCTCAATCAATTGCTCCGCTCTAGATTTCTCCTTTTCTTGTGGCTCTTTCTCATTCTCAACTTCAACTACCGGCTCAATTGGCTCCAAACTTTCCTCCACGCGCTCCTCGGTAGGAATCATGGCGGGGGTGGTATCCTTACCGCCTCTAGTAGTAACGGCAACTACGGCATTGATGTGGCCGGTGTTGCCCCGTGGGTTTTGCTCGGGTTGCACCGGCAATCGTTGAGTGTTCCGATTGAGCAACGCCAATTGCTCCGATATTTGAGCCACAACGGTATTAAGGGAGTCTTGCCCCGACTTCAAGGTAGCATTGACCTTATTTTGCTCGATCATAAACGCCTCCACTCTAGCTTCGAAGTCGGATCGTTGTTGAGCTTGTGGAGGGTTTTGATTTTGATTCCTCCACCCTTGATTGAATCCGGGTGGCCTATAAGGTGGAACTTGTTGCTTCGGTTGGAAACTTTGTTGTGGAGGCCCCCTCGGCGGATAGTGTTGTTGTTGGGGTGGTGGTGGTGGTCGAGCTTGTTGAGGCGGTGGTTGTGGCGGGTTCAAAGCTCCTTCATTGTTGGCGTAGGAGAATCCGGGATGATTTCTTGCGGCCGGATTGGCCCAATACCCTTGGTTCCCTGCGACATATTGTACTTGCTCCAAGGATCCTTTTACTTGCTCTCCTCCCTCATACGTGGCTTGAGATTGGTCTTGCCAATCACACATTTGGTTCGTTGGTGCGGAGGTGGAAGGGGCTCCTTGGGGCTCCGTGATAAACTTCTCCAATCTCTCCACTACCTTGTGGAGAGAATCAAACTTGCTTGTAAGCTCCGCTGCGGCCTTCGCTTCATAGATACTAGTCGGCTTCAAGGAGGACGTAGAGTGTCCTCGCTCATCGCCCCATTGTTGATTGTTTGAGGCCATCTCCTCAATTAGGGCCGTATCTTCTTCGGGAGTCTTTGATAAGATAGCACCATTCGCCCGGCATCAATAATTTGTTTGGTCCCCGGTTGGAGACCATTGTAGAAGCTATGAACTAGCTCCCAGTCTTCAATGCTATGGTGCGGGCATTGATGCTGCAGATCCTTAAAACGCTCCCAAGCCTCATAGAGCGTCTCTTGGGATCCTTGCTTGAAGGACATGAGAGCGCTCCGGATCTTCACCGTCTTGGAGGGCGGATAGAACTTATCAATGAATGCACTCGCCAACTCGTCCCAAGTGGTGAAGACTCCCTCAGCCTGCGTCTTCAACCAATAGAGTGCCTTGTCCTTTAGCGTGAAGGGGAAGAGACGTAGTCTGATGGCATCGATGGAGACCCCCGGCATCAGAAATGTGGCGCACTTCGACAAGAATAATTGGATGTGGTAGTGAGGATTTTCATGGGCATTCCCATGAAATGGATCCTGCTGCATCAGAACCACTAGTCCAGTCTTCAGCTCGAAGTTCTTGTCAGCCGCCAACTCCGGCATGGCAATGGATGAGGTAGTAGAGGAGGTCTTAGGCCGGAGCCTATCTCGAATAGAAATTATCCTCGCCATCCTTGCCGCTAATTGGTCCGCAGTTTTCGGGTTGGTCATAAACCTCCCTTCCCGATCTTGTCTCCTTTCCGCTCTAAGTATCCGCGCGGTACGTTCGATCTCGGGGTCAAATAATATAGCTTCAGGGTCCGCCGTAGATCTCGTGTACATGAACAGGTAAAACAGAGTTTCAAAGAAAGGATTAGTACCGTGGAAGGGTTAGGTAAAAATAAAGAAATAAAATAATAATAATAATAATAAGAAATAGCTAGGGTGGTAAGATCAAACGCAATCGCCTCCCCGTCAACGGCGCCAAAAACTTGCTCGAACCCGGGTATACACCCGAAGAACGGTTGTAGTTTTACCGCAAGCGCACGGTATAGCGGCGAGCGGGATATCGAACACAGGGAGGACGAATGACCGTGCTTGTTCCAATCAACCTGGCTATTTAAGAAGAGAGAAATTTGCCTTTGGCGATCCTGTCACAATTGTCAGACAAAATGTGGAAATATCAAATCAAATAAAGAATGTCTAGGGAATGGGGAATTCCCGCTACTCACCGTATTTCGTAAATGTGATTCGTCGGTATCAAAATTGCTAGAATAAGATTTTGGATGAACTAGTTGCAACTGAGTGTAGAACCAAGCTCACGCTCTCGCGCTGTTGCCGGTCTATAGCTATCCTGGGTTTGGGTCCAATCTCTTGCAAACCCTAGCCTAGGGAAGCTAGCATTAGGATCAACATCATCGTTCAATCGCGTACCGAGCCCAATCTCTTGCAAACTCGGCCCGCGACCTAGGTTGGGATAGTTCTTACCCGTCCAATCTCTTGCAAACGGGTATCGGCACGGAATTGCAACCGGAAACCCTAGTATCGGTCCAATCTCTTGCAAACCGATACTTCGGAAATTCGATTCCAACCCAATTCGGATTTCTAGGGCTTCCTATCGAATTGGGATCCAATCTCTTACAAATCCCAATCGATGAGAATTCCTAGCTATCCGTAGTAAATCGTTCCCAAACTAATCCCTAAACAACAATTCTAGCAAAATTTCTACCAATTCATCACAAATATGAAATTGGGCTTGTAGGGTTCATCCCCACGCCCCAAGACGTGGCGACTACTCGCAATTCATAGCACAAACGTAAGAATAATCAATGAAATAAGCAATAGAATTCATCACAATATTGAGATATGCAATAAAAATAGAATTTTTGGAGAAGAGAGAGGCAAACCAATGGAGTTCTTCAATTAATCCAACAAAAATCAACTTTAGTCCTCTCCCCAATCACAAGAATAAAACTAAAAAGTAAACCTAAAAAGCTGCAAAAATCTAAGAGAAAAGCTCTTCTAAAAACTAGGGTAAAAACAGGGGTTAAATACCCCCCAAAATCGTCCAAAAACTGTGACCAAAATACCCCTGCGCAGCCTGTTTTCCGCAATTTTCGCTACAGGCAGCGCGTCGCACTCGGCCGAGTGACAAAAGTCGCTCGGCCGAGTGAGAAACCCTGTAATTTTCCAGTAAGTCTTGATCTTCAGGGGTCTCAACTTCGGGGGCGGCTCGGCCGAGTGAGTTGTCGTCACTCGGCCGATGGCTTCTTGGTACTCGGGCGGTCGGGATTATCCACTCGGCCGAGTGGGTCTTCTGAAGCTCAGGCAGCCGAAAAACAGTAACTTGGCGATTTTTGAATGGCTTCGTCTGGGCGCCACTCGGGCGGACGGGGTCTCGTCACTCGGTCGATGTGGTATCCGTCGCTCGGCCGAGTGCACATATGAATCGTGTCTGATCTGGTCGGCCGAGCGGTGTCTCGCTGGTCGGCTGAGTGGCTCCTCCACTCGGCCGAGTGGGACACAAAACATGCCCAAACAGCTTGTTTTGGCCTCCTCGTCGCTCATGAGACGTCCGTTCTTCTTCCGCTCCTCTCCAACAGCAAAATACCCCTTGGGGAGGTCGTCGGTGACCCTCTGGAGTAAGCGCATCTCGAGATCACTCCAAATCGCGCCAAATCACCTGAAATGCGACAAAAACAACAAATCGTGAAAAGCATCGCAATATTGTCGATATATCGTGAAAAACATGATTTGGGCGATCTAAATGGCATGCAAACATGCGGGAAAAAAGTGTAAAATAAGTAGTGATCAACCTCTATTGTATACTTTACCTGACGTACAGTTCCTTTCCTTTGGTGCTGTACGTCAGGTGTTGAGCCAGAGATCGTGGACACGGCAGACTTACCGGAGTACGTGGAGCCTGAGGACGTCGACACAGAGTACGTTCTTGACGAGGACCAGACCTTGGGGACTTTTCGGTCGCCACCTTTCAGAGGTTACTACTTTTTACTCTTTCGATAGTTTGTTGCCATGCTTAGGCTTCCCTCTCTTTAGACTTTGTACTCACTGGATATTAACTCTTTATAAATGAATGCAACCTTCTTTCTGCACTTTCTGTTGTTTCGAACTTTATAAATGCAAGAACTTGGAAATTTTAAAATGGTACCCCTACAGACGCTTATTGGGCCCGGGCTTCACAGCTCCCGCCCAAGCGGGCCTTAGTCACGCTTCGCCTCAGTATTTTTGGGAAGCGGGGCATGACAGAGCCCTCCGAACATCGATCCAAATCCTAATCCGCGAAAGTGGCGTGGAGGAAGATTGGGGATTCGTCGGACGTAATGCATCATCGATGCATGATTGGCGTCGGTATCGATACGAGTTGGATAGTCCTATCATGCGCCATGGAAGTGGGGGTTTGGAGAACACCCTTAGATTATATGACCTCTCCTGAATCTCATGAACCCGACAATTAGTTAATTCCTAATCAATCCTAGTTTAATCCAATGGTGGCGATGCTTACGCCCTAGAGTCTTCTTTTATTGATATATCTTATTATTAGTTTTTATTACTCTCGACACCATTGCATTTGCGTAGCTATTAAACTTAGCAAGAAAATAGTAACCAACAAACTCCTCCTAGAGGATGACCCGTACTACACTACAACATTACCGTGCACTTGCGGTTCTAAATTTAAGAGCGAACAAGTTTTTTGGCGTCGTTGCCGGGGAGGCACAGATTGTTATTAGTTTCTTTCTTTGTTGATAGTATACATATTTTTCTTTTTCTTTTTATCTTTTATGTTATTGATTTGTGGTGCTTTTGACATTTTCTTTTTGTATAGCTCTTATTGTGTATGCGCAAGAGATCACATGGTGTAGTGGATTTGCATCAATTAGACCCTGAAATTGAAGAAACTACACATAGGAGGAACGCCAAAAGGAGAAGGAGAATAATGCTTGAAACAATGGCCGAGGAGATTCACAATCCTGATCCTAAGCCGAATATATCCCATATAGACTTTTCTATGCCGTTCAATGGATCGACATTGATCATATCAAGGCCCGCTGTGGAGGCCAATTTCGAACTGAAGCCAGCGTTGAAAAGCTTTATTCAATAGTACCAATTTGGAGGGAAGCCCATGGCAAAACCCAATGAACACTTGAATACCTTTTTGGAGAAAATGGACACGCTGAAAATGAATGGCATCACCTCTGACACCATCAGGCCAAGATTATTTCCATTTTCTCTTAGGGATAAAGGTAAAGACTGGCTTACAAGCCACAATCCAAATACTTTGACTTCATGGGATGCTTACGCACATTTCTAACTAAATTCTTTCCTCAAGGTAAAACGGTCAAAATGCGCAATGAGATCACGTCTTTCACACCAATTGAGTAGGGGTCATTGTATAAAGCTTAGGAAAGATTCAATGACTTGCAATGTAACTGCCCACACCATGGCGTGCCTGATTGGTTATTGATCCAAGAATTCTACAATGGACTCTCCCATAAGGTGAAGATGGCAATCGATACTGCCGCTAATGGCGCCAATATGAGCAAGACCCCAGAAGAGCCCAAAAAGTTGCTGGAAAACATGGCCGCTAACAATGACTTATGGAACAATGAGAGGGATACCTTGAAGAAAGGAGGTAAGTATAAACTCGATTAGGTTTCCATGTTATCTGCCAAGTTTGATGCTTTGACAAATCAATTATCTAGATTAGGACTTAGGGCTGCTTATCCACCTACGCCGACGTTTTGTGAGGTGTGTGGTGTACATGGACAGCAAGGAGAACAATGTCCATCTACACACGCCACACCCATGGGAATGATGATAAAGCAAGCAAATGCTCTATATGGAAACAATCAGCGAGATGTCACCAATCCCTAATCCAATACCATCCACCAGGGGTGGAAGAACCATCCAAATTTCTCATACCAGAGTGAGAGAGAGCATCCATAGATGACATTCCTGTGACAGCAACAACCCTATGGACCTCCTCAAAATTTTCAACAATCTACTCAACCACCACCCCCTTCCCTTATTAAGTCTAATCTTGAGAAACCGATGTAGATTTTTATTGTTATGCGGGGGCAAAAGAATGAATACTTCCAAACATCCATCCAGTAAATCATGATGTGCCAAAATTCCATGGAGACTCATGTGGCACAGCTAGCTGAGCAAGTGGCATAGCTGAATAGATCACAAGGTCAGATGCCGGGGTAGATAGAGACAAATCCACGAGGGCATGTCATTGCCATTACCACTAAGAGTGGTAAACAAACTGAGGACCCGATGATGCCAGCTGCTGAAGAGCGGGAGCCCATGGTGGAAGTTAATCCTCGCATCGAGATCGAGCTCGATGAAAATGATGTCATAGAATCACCTACTGTGGAACCACCAAGGGATAAGGAAACTGAAAAATCTTATGGAGACACCGCGGAGCCTACAAGAGTGTAGATCTCTAAGGTTTTGTTCCCTTCGAGATTGGAAAAGGCAAAACTTGAAGAAAATGACGAAAAAATCTTCGATATGTTGAAGCTGCTAAACATCACGATCACGTTCTTGGATGACATCTCAGAGATCCCGTCGTATGCAAAATTTCTGAAGGAATTGATAATAACTAGCGGGAGAAGGGAAAAGGTTGTATTGTCTATGGAGTGTAGTGCAATCTGTTGGGAGATGGGTATGCCCTCGAGGAAATTTATCTCTGTGTACATGTACAAACGACTTGTTTAAAATAACATTAAGCTATTTGGTAAGAATTTACCTAATTTAATATTAATGTAGTCGACATTAGAACTTAAATAAAGTCCTGAGACCTAATGCAAGGTTAAACAAGTATCGAAATGAGGATCTCGATCATGGAGAATTATTTGACTGCTAGTAGCATAAGTCTGAAATCGTTTGTGGTCGAACGTCTTTCGAGAAACAGATATCGAAACATCAAATAGACCATTGTGTCTTTGTCTTCACCATAGAGTCGTGACGATGATCTCATGGTCGTTTGACATGGCAAATTCAAAGACGAAACACATGTGCTCATTGGAGAATGATTTCACTAAACGAACCAATGAGAATTATCACATGGTTAACAAAACAAATCTGTCAGTGATAACTCTCAGTGATGATAGGCTAGTTGGTCCTTAGACTTGAGGTCATTGTACGAACCTGTACGTGAATGGTGTCACTTAAATCTCTGACCTAGCTTCGAGGCAAGGCCTGTCGAAAGGTCTTTAGTTGGGTGACACTTGAAGCATATGAGAAGAGTAATGACCAAGAAAGGATTTGTCTCTCCCGTTATGGGGAGTTAGTGTCGCATGTGTTGGTTCGGTCTTTGGTGAAAAACATTGGCCAAAGTATGTTGGAAGAAGTCCAACATTATTTTACTAAAGACCGATGGAGACTAAAAAAGTTCAAGCTATTAGGATTGACAGTTTGATTATACCTTACGCTTGACTAGGCGACATAATGTTGACGAGGAGACTAAAACTGCGGTATTCATCATGGACACAGTCAGGGTGGTCCCGAAAATACTCATGTCAATGAGTTAACCACATAATTATGATATCAAAATAGGGCGGCACATGCTGCTCGTGGTCACTGCCACCGTCTGGGGTTTCGAACCCCACCTGTAGTAGGGTCAATATGTAGGGTCTCACACAGAGTGAGACCATCATCAAGTAATAGGTAGAATTAAGGGAGATGATGCATTTGATGCAAGAGGTCATGAATATGTCGTAAAATATTTATGAGGATATTTTATATAGAATAGACACATAAGATGAGTACCTGGATGACTGGAATGACCTGGTCTAAACCCAGGTTCAAACGGCATCCAAAACAGACTCCAAATGAAGAGGTTAGAGCCAAAACAGCGCACAAAAGAGGGAGGCAGCCCAAATAGTTAGGTTGGGTGCCCCCGGCTCAACCCAGTCGGAGGGGCCCGTCTGCCCAAGCTGGACAGGTCAGGCCCGCCTGAATTGGCAGGCGCCAAGGGGCGAGTCAGGCCATCCCAGCGGGCTGGGGCCCGCCCGCTATACGGGCGAGCAATCGTCAGGCGGGCATGCGCCCGTACCGGCAGTAGGTGTACCTAGGCAGGCGGGCGAACTTGCTGGGTGCGTCCGAACTGTAGGTGGGCTTAGTGGGTGGGCCCCACCAAGGGTTTTCTGAAACCCTTATTCTGGCGGTTGCAGTTTTGTGCGAAAATCAGATTTTAGAATAACTTTGGACTATCGTTTGAGGGGTCAAACAAAGTCGGATTGGAGCGCCATTTGTTTATATGCATTCACCATTTAGTGCTCTTTGATTTGATCTATGATATCACTTGCGAAGTGCAACAATGAGGAAGCGAAAATTCATCAAAGTTTGCCCTTAGTGTAAGGCAAACTAAATTAAATTTTCACTTTTAATTCTTTAGTCCCATATTGGATATGATGAGAAGGGGAGGGGTCTACCGCCTATATAAATAGGGGTAACCCCCCTCCTTGAAACTCACACCAAGCTCTGGACCTGAGTAGTTTCATTAAACGTGAGTAAGCTCAGATCTAAGATTAAAATTAATAATCTCTCTTCTCCCTAATTCTTCCTTGCTCCTGATCATGCTCTAGCAAAGCTACGAAGGAGTTCGGATCGGATCCGAAGTCTTGATGGAGGATCCACTCAAGGTGAAACTTTCTTTGGCATGTGGTTGGCTCGGCAATAATAGTGTTGCTCACCTCGGGATACGGTTCGGCTCGAGACGTGGTTCGGCTCGGGAGCAGCGACGCGGGGCATCGCTTTGGAGATAAAGAAACGTTGCTAAAAATGATGCTTTGTATTCTGCAAAAACGAAGTGAAAGGTATATAGTTTAGTTATATGCATTTATAATTGCAAATATGTTGATAGATCTATCATTAGGGGTTGGTCGAACCTACCTCGGGATAGTAGAGATTCTGGCTATGGTTAACTCTTTAGGGATAGACTTAAAATTGCTCTAAGATCTGTTTTGGCGCTGCTTTTATGATTTTGTTGTCCAACCGACTTAGGCCGGACGTCGATTTTATAACCCTAAAGACCAAGAAAGCCCTTCACAATCCTCAGAGGAAGAGCGTAGAGAAGCTTGAAGATCCCAGAAGCTTCACCATTCCTTGTGCCATACGAAACATGAGAAACAAAATGGCACTCTATAATTTGGGTGCCAATGTGAACTTAATGACATTGGGCATAAGCGAGAGATTGGGGATGGGGGAGCCAAAGCCTTTAAGAATGACGCTGCAACTTGCTGACAGGTCAATAAATACCATGTGGGAATTCTGCAAGATATACTGCTGAAGGTGGGAGACATGATAATCACATGCGGCTTCATGATACTGGATATGCCAAAGGACGCCCATATTCCTATTATTTTGGATCGTCTGTTCCTAGCCACTGCAGCAGTGATGATAGACACGAAGGGAGGGAAGTTGTCCCTCAATGTTGGAAAGGAGAGAGCTGAATTTAACCTTAAGAAGATCATGAAAGAGTTCATGAAGGATGACTACGACCAAATTGATCTTTTGGAAGAGGTGATTGAGGAGACAGAGCTAGATGACAGATTTTTTAGCTCCATAGAGAAGCTTTTGTATGTAGGCTCCAAGCATGAAGGAGACATAGAAACGATCGCCTTAGCGGGGAAACTTGATGGAGTGCCAAGGAAGAGGTTCAAGGAAGGAGACCCACGATCACATCCCATTGACCTCGGGGAGCTGAAACTGAAGGACCAACGACGTGCTGCTACGTCAAGCAACTACAAGGACAAGCGTAGAGTGAGAGTTGATCTTACGCTCTCTACCCCGAAGCCGCCATGAGTATTATTAAGGGAGTCGAGATAACAACTTAAAACCAGGGCTTCTTGTGAGGCAACCCAAGTTCTTATCTTTTTTATTTCATATTTTTTCTTTCTTCTACATAGGATAGTTTGATTTGAAGGAAATAAAGAACCCCAAAAAATCTGCAACTAATTCCAAGCAATTTGTATTTTAGGGAACAGCACGCGCCCACGTGGAACCATCCACACGTCCACATGGAGGAAGGAAAAACAATAAAAGAACAATGGCAGTTGTCCTGGTTGACACGGCCGTGTGACATAACACACGCGACCGCGTCTGCTAAGGCTAAATGAAGAGGATGTTGAACTGTAAAAATTGAGCACAGTGGTCGTTTCGATTCGACGAAGCGACCGTGTCCGAGGCAAAATCTATGGAAATTTGCTCTTAATTCATCCATTTCAATCCACCTGACATGGTCGTGTCGTCCAAGCGACGTGACCACGTCAACCCATTTTTTCGAGCCAAATTTCCCCATAAAAGTTAGCCTCCACGCGGTCATTTTGTTCAAGTGAAATGACCGTTTCGTTGAACCATCAGCAAGGCCAATTTCCTACCCAAAAAAACGCGGTCGTTTCGTCCAAACGACGCAACTGTGTCCCAAGCCCAAATCTCTGGAATTTTTGGCCATTTAGTTCACTATGACTTAACGGTCGCATCATGGAAGTGATGTGACCGCGTAGAGCTTATTTTCGGCCTCACATTTTCCCCATACAATGTGGTCGATATTCCATCGACGCGACCTCGTCATGCCGATCAAAAACTCTTGAGTTCGAGTTCATCCAAATGATGTGACCGTTCTGCGTATATAATCCCCAACACCCCAAACGGCCGTGTTCACACAACTTTTCTCCAAATGATTCGACTTCTCTTCTTCCTCCTTTTCATCTCCAATCACTCAGACCCTCTCAAATCCTCATCCTCCAACAATTTCGCACCTCCACATCCATCCTCTCCTCCACACCCTCCATCCACATCACCTCCTTCATTGAAACGCTTGGAGCAAAACCCTAAACGGAAGCTTTGGGGGTTTTTCGCTGAGATTCACACGACATGGGAAGCCAACGAATAGCTTGGGGGAGATCATTTATAGCTTGGAGACGTCTTCATTGCAGCGAGGATGCTCGACTACTTTTGGGTAACTTTGTTCTCAAACTCCATTTCATTTCCTACCCAATCAATTGAATTGCTCGCTGAATTTTTGCAAACTTGTATAAATTCGTGCATTACACTCGTACTCACTCACATACCCTACATTGCATACACACTCTACGTTCATGATGCCCCCTCAAAACGGTAAGAGTAAGGTCTCCGGACCTTCACGAAAGAGGAAATCATGAGCACGCACGTCCACAGACGTTGCCTCTGCATCCACTGCCAAACCTGATTAACCTGCCATTCCACCCCCATAATTGGACGCACTGGGCATCATTTTTACCGATGAACATCAGCTAGACACATTCATTTCCTTATCCCAGCGAACCATCATCCAAACCAAATTCCAAAGCATCCCTGCTTTTAATTCTTTGAGTCTCACTGAGGGTGTCCAAACACTAATTCACAACATCGGGTGGAGTGATTTCTTAGAATGTGAGGCACGGACCTATCGAAGACTCACACTTGAGTTTCTGAGTTCACTCAAGTGCTAGAAAGAAGGTTTTTCCTTTTTCTTGATGAACATGGACTATGGCATGTCCTACGATTCTTTGAATACCATCTTCAAGTGGCTTATGGCCCTTACCCCCGACTCATTTCGATACAAGGACGGTGAGCATGTGGCTTATGACCATGATGCTTTCTGGAAGCAGATCACTGGCCAGGATGAATTCCCCGTCACTTGGGCTAAGGCTTCAGCTATCATTCACATATGCCTCCGCATAGCCCTTTGCATCATTGCGAACACTATCTTCTATCGGGATGAGACTGGTCGGGTTGAGACTGGCCAAGTCTCTCGTAGTGAGCTCTTCTTTTTATGGGCAATGACCCAACCCTGCAACTTTCATGATAACGGAAGCACATCTCATCGCTACCTTATCCACACCAGTCTTATCTGGGGTATTGGTTATTCCACAACATCAGTAGCCCACGTTCCTCAATTTGCTGCAGTGGGCTTATCACTGTCATTGCCCACTGTTAGGCGTATTTTACACCCCTTTTTCTGCTTTTCGTAATTTTTCTATATCATTCTAGCATTTTGCCCGTTTTTATCCATATTTATCCATTTTATGCTTTGGGGACGTATCTTGTGTATTTCAACGAATCTACGCACAAAACGATGCAAATTCCTGATATATAAAGCACAAGAGAGATGGCAGAAAAGAATAATGAACATCGGAGCAAAGGGAAGGAGAAATAGGGCTAAAAATGCTGGTAACATGGACGTGCATGGATTCGCATGGCCGTGTCACAACCCAAGGGAGAAGTATCAGCATCAGCGACACAACCATGGGAATACATCACATGGTCATGTTAAATTCGACTGCAGAAGGTAGAAGCCTCTCTGAGAGCACGGACGGATGACACGGCTGTGTCATAAAGGTGGCACAGCTTTTCCACATTTTGCACAGTCGTGACAACCTAAGGAGCAAAAAGAGCCATAGGCTGGCAAAGAATAGATTTCTTCTCTTAACCCCTTAAGTATCTCTACCCTAAACTATTTTTAGTTTGTTGATCACAGTGTGATAATTCAAACGCATATTTATTTGTAATTTTTTGAGTTTTGTGTGATTTATTGTAATTTCTGGAAGTTGGGGATGTAAAGCTGGAATTTCATGCATGGCGTGCTGATTTTCCGCACGGCTGTGCACCGCAGATTCCAGTTTCCAAAAGCTGAATTTCATGCACGACCATGCCATTTTCATTTACGACAGTGCCACTTCGAATTCTAGTTTTCTAGGCCCGATTCATGAAGGGTTTTGAGGGGTTATATGAGGGTTTTTTATGCGCGTTTTGGGAGGAGAGTTCTTTCTAGGGTTTTCTTCCCCCATTGGGTGTTGTCTCTCCAAGTAATTGTATGACTTTCATTACTCTTGGTTTGTATTAAAGATTGAATTGCTTACTTTTTCCTTGCTTGAAATTGTTATTAATCCTTTATCTGGTTATTTTGTGATGTTTCTCTCAATGTTTTATTTGGTGTTAAATCTCATGCTAGTTGAGTAGATTTTTGTGCCTAAGGCTATGCTAAGCCCTGGTGTGGATTATTCATATGGGTTGATCGCCCCAAATATCAAACCAAATGGATTTTAGTAGAGGAATGGATTTAGATAAGCCAAATTCAACACTTCCTGTTACTGTTCTATACAATCTTAATCGACAACTAACCATTAGGGTTTTGATTTGATGCTCCTAACGAAGGGTTGATTATCTAGTGTTAGGCGTCGACAACCTATCGGGCACACTCACTAGTACCACCTATATCGTAGCCTCCGACGACCAATCGGGGCTTCGATAGAGGTCTAACCCATTCTCTGAGTCATCTCTCATGGTTAGATGTCAATAGGATGAGGATTGAGATTCAACTATCACCTACGACTATAACCCATTAGCTCGAGCAGCTAGATCAACTTGCATGTTTAATTTGCACTAGTGGTGAAACTTAGCCCTCGACGCCCTTTTCTTTATTTTGAAAATTTTAGAGTAAATACCACATCTTCGTGACCATCTTTGTAGCTAATTAAATACACAATTAACTTGTAATCATGCCAATGCCTCCCTGTGTTTGACCCATGCGCTACACACGACCCGTGCGTTTGCGGTAAATTGAAGCCTAACAAGCTTTTGGCGTCGTTGTTGGGGAGGCAATCGGCTTGATATTAATTTAGTTGTGTATTTATTGGTCTACGCGTTGATTTTCTTTTCCTTATTTTATTTTATTACGTTTTTAATCCTGTGCTACTGATAATTCTCTTCTAGTCTCTCTCTTTTGTATAGGGAGGCAACCGCACAATTTCGGTCCTGAGTTCACTGCAGATATAAGGAGAGTGAACACTATGAGAGGAGAGAAGGTAGAACGCGAGAGCCAGTTGGATGTTATGGACCCCTAGTTACACCAGACTTTTTAAATGGACCTTGGGGAAGGTATATCAGATTATGGAGGTTATAGCATGCCGAGACAGATGTACGACAAATACTAATTCGTTACCCCACAGACACATGAGCTGAACATGGCACAACCTGGTGCCGTGTATGATGATCGATGGAAGGTTCATGGGCTACGAGCACCACATCATAGGTTAGCAAATTTCACCCAGTTTGAGGAGGAGACATACAGTCAAGCATGGGAGAGATTCAATATCTTATTTCTTGGTCACCCAAACCACGACTTCCTTCAGGACCATCTGCTTCAGATTTTCTACACAGGGCTACAGCTCCATAGGCGAGACTTTGAGCAGAATATGAGCATTGGTGAATTTTTTTCATATACAACTGAGGACGCTTGGCGGTACCTAAAGAACCTGGCAGGGAATGAGCAGACCGAGCAGTCCCTGCCATTGGATTCCAACTCAGAGACTTTCATGTAGAACTTCACGGTCACCAATCACGATGCTAGTTACACGCCGAGTTTTGAAGACATGTTCCAGTAGAAGATGGATGTCATAACACAGTAGTTGCTTAAGTTTCATAACTTACAACATCAGGTCTCTTTGATTTTGAAGGACATAGATAGAAAAATAGTGGAATCCCAGTTTTTTCAGGGCATACCTGAGGAGCCATCCATGGGCTCATCATATTGCGACCTTTTGGGAGACCAAGCAGAGCATGGTGAAGTGGTGTATTGGGACCAAGGGGACAAGACGACATACACATATCAGGATGCTGGGGCAATGACTGGGGGTGGAGTACAAGTTAGTAATTAGCAGAGCACGTTACATCCTGATGTCAGTAATGACGAACCAGAGTTGAGTGAGAGTGAGAGCAAGATTATTGATATTGAGGAGCTCGAGCCTCACTTCCCGTGTAAGTTATCCCATCTCTTCACGGTGCTGGAATGCCGTATGGAGGCTGCTGATGACCCACTTTCTAATGATGATGAGAAGTGCGAGGCTGAAGGCGAAGGCAAATGGACTATCATAGAGCCCGAGCCTCACATCCCAACCATTTCAGCTTAGAAGCATATACCATCCTCACCTCAGGGCATATGCACCACAGCTATCCTTGATGATCTCCACGAAGCATCACAGGATATGGAAGAAATTGTAGAGCTGATACATATTAATGATGGGGAAGGGGCGAGTGATGGCGACCTTCACTCAGATTATATTAATCCCGCACTACCCTCTACTCCTGGTCCCGCTCTGTGGCTACTCCTGCTCCCTCAAGAGTCCATCCATCCATTACAGGGAAGTCCACATCCATACAATCCCATTTTTTCGAATCATAGTTTACAATCCCATATCATATAGATTCTGATGGTCCTCCCAGACTTTTAGATTCCTTTGCAAATTTTGACGACTCTTTGTAGCAGGCTCATTTTGGACGGACACGTACGTCCAATTTGCATTGACATGTGGCACTCTTCACAGATTGAAGGTCCATATATCGAGGATATGTGCACTATCATGACACCTAGCCACAAAGCTACTGACATAGAGAGGACGATCGCTGAGGATCATACTGAACTGTTCGACCAGTTGCCTGCACCGCTAAAAATCATTGACCCACCTTTTGATTAGGTGCATCCTAACCCAGTAGTGTAAATATTTTACACGCTTTCTACTTTAATATCTTAATAATCTCGTCTCCTCTCGATAGCGAGAGGAGCGTCTTAGGACCTAGAGTTAGTAATAAATCCTACTATCACCTCAGATATACCATTGACGCCCCTAGAACCCTATGCTAGCCCCAATCCTCCCCCACCACACATACACCTTTATTGCACTTCCCTATTTTGCTTAGGGCGGCACTTCATGATAGCTTGGGGTAGACTCACCCATGCACTCCATTATTTTCCATATGCTTAATGCTATCACATAGCATCTTCGTCCCACCACCCCCCTTGCATTTCTGCCCTACATATCTCATATTCCTTGCATTGAGGACAATGCTTAGTTTCTCTTGGGGGAGAGGCGTTTCACTCCTAGCTTGGGGGAGGACTCCACATTTATTTCATTTATTTTTCACCACTTCCACACTTTTTCATTTATTTTACCCCATTTTCTTTTCCTTATCACTTTTCTTTCAGTTTTCTCTATAGAAATCGAAAGAAATGATCCCTTAAGGAAAGACCACACTTGCATGCCATTTCATATAGGCACTTGACAAGAGTTGCTCCCTACACACACTCTTGCTACCCCATGGCGTGACTTTTTCTCGTCTCACACACGATCCCATTTTTAACCCCCTCTCCGTGACTGAATACTAGTTCTCCGTTTAATCCCCAATAAGATAGAATGGTTGTCTATTCAATCTTTAGCTCACATAAACATAGGTTTAACCAATTGAGTAGAATAGGCCTTAGCTTGAAGGGCATTGGCCTTAGATATAGCGTGATTCCCTCTAAAAACTTGGTGGTTTGGCATGTTCCACAAAAACAAAAACAAAGAAAATAAGAAGAAAGAAGAAGAAAGAAGAAGAAAAAAGAGAGAATAAATGCACCATTCTTCTGGTCCCACCAAGTAGCTGGGTCCCCGTGCCTCGGGAATCACTGGGATTCGTGCTGAACGGTGAAGATTTGGGAAAGTGCACTAATAAAAAAAATCGAACTTAGGTGATTTAGGAGAGTAGGTCTGAGGGGTCCATTTTGGCCCAATGCCCGAGAATCGTCTGGGTCGGGAGTCGTTGACTGAAATTCCGCTCAAGAATCACCCAAGATCTATGCGAATAAAAAAATTCATTATATGGATGTCTACCACCACGGTTTAGGAGGAATTAGCTTATCTCGAGCCAATCCTAGAAAGTTAAGCCAATATGACACACTTTTGGCTTCTACCCATGCTTGCGTTAGACAACGGTTAAATTCTTCCAATCTTAAGCCTATTAGGCGGATTTTCCGTGATTTAGTCTTCTTCACGGGAATACAAGTTAAACTTAAGATTTTTGTTGGAGACCAATATTTCTGAGTCACGTGCCATGCTAGGTAGCTAGAGTGTCGCATGTTAAGAGAAAAATCTAATTTCGTTATTTATATGGTTTTCTTGCATGAGTGGTTTTGAGAATGTGATCTTTAGATTTCCTAGCAATTCTCTCCCCGCACTTCAAGTCTTGTCTTGCTTGGGATGAGCACGAGTTTAGCTTGGGGGATTTTGTTAGACATATTTTACACACCTTTTCTGCCACTTTCACCCTTTATTTTCTGCAATTTCTCTATATCATTCTTGCATTTCACCCGTTTTTATCCATCTTTAACCATTTGATGCTTTGGGGACGTATCTTGTGTATTTTAGGGAATCTGCACACAAAAGGATGTGAATTGGTGATATATGGAGCATAGCAGAGATGGTGGCAAAGAATAACTAACATCGGATCCAATGAAAAGGAGAAAGAGGGCTAAAATTGCAGGCAACACAGCTGTGCATAGATACGCATGGCCATGTCAGTATACCAGCCCAAGGGAGGAGTGTCGACATCAGCGACACGACCATGCAAATACATCGCATGGCCGTGTTAAATTCGACTACAAAAGGCATAAGCCTCTCCAAGAGCACTGACGGATGATACAGCCATGTCACAAAGGCGGCAGGTTGTGCTGTATTTTGTACAGCCGTGTCAACCTAAGGAGTAAAAAGAGACTTAGTCTAAAAAAGAATGGATTTCTTCTTTTAACCCCTTAGGCATCTCTCCCCCAAAATATTTTTAGTTTGTAGCATATTTATTTGTAATTTTTGAGTTTGGTGTGAGTTATTGTAATTTCTGGAAGTCGGGGCTGTAAAGCTGGAATTTCATTCATGGTCGTGCTGATTTTCTGCACGGCTGTGCATCGCAGATTCCAGTTTCCAGAATCTGAATTTCATGCCCGGCTGTGCCGTTTTCATGCACGACCGTGCCGCTTCGAATTCTAGTTTTCTAGGCTTGATTCGTGAAGGATTTTGAGGGGTTATATGAGGGGTATTTGAGTGCATTTTGGGAGGAGAGTTCTTTCTAGGGTTTTCTTCCCCCATTGGAGGTTGTCTCTCCAAGTAATTGTAAGACTTTCATTACTCTTGTTTTGTATTAAAGGTTAAGTTCCTTACTTTTTATTGCTTGCAATTGTTCTTAATCTTTTATTTGGTTATTTTGTGATGTTTCTCTCAATGTTTTATTTGTTGTTAAATCTCATACTAGTTGAGTATATTTTTGTGCCTAAGGCTAAGCTAAGCCCTAGTGTGGATTGTTCATATGGGTTGATTGCCCCAAATATCGAACCAATTGGATTGTAGTGTAGGAATGGGTATAGATGAGCCGAATTCAACCCATCCTGTTGCGGTGTTATACAATCTTAACCGACACTAACCTTTGGGGTTTTGATTTGACGCTCCTAATGGAGGGTTGATTATCTAGTGCTAAGAACCGACAACCCATCGGGCAAACTCACTAGTACCATCTATATCGTAGCCTCCGACGACCAATCGAGGTTTCGATAGAGGTCTAACCTTTTCTCCGAGTCCTCTCTCACGGTTAGACGTCGAGAGGACAAGGATTGAGATTCGACTATCACCTACGACTATAACCCATTGGCTTGAGAAGCTAGATCAACTTGCATGTTTAATTTGCACTAGTGGTGACGCTTAGCCCTTGGTGCCCTTTTCTTTATTTTCAAACTTTAGTGTAAACACCCCATCTTCATGACCATCTGCATAGCTAATTAAATACACAATTAACCGGTAATCATACCATTGCCTCCATGTGTTCGACGCATGCGATACACACGACCTGTGCACTTACAGTAAATTGAAGCCTGACTCCCGCCTCCCTCACGTATCTTTTTAGACCCCTGTTGATTGGATGCCAGTTATTGTCCCCACATCACTTGATCTCTCGGTCCTCACGAACATGCACATGATTAATGATATCAGGGACAAGAGATATCATTGGCTTTACATGACCCTTCCATGGCATACAAATTCTCCCCAATCTCGATCGTTTCAGGATCCCTACAACTGGAGCTATGCAGTGGAGATTTCCACCTGACCCAGATATTCATGCTGCTGCCCAGCCCTAGCCTGCACAGATTGCTCAGGCCCCCACCTCAGCCTCACCCTGAGATCCCAATTATTCTTGATCCATCCATTTCCACACATTCAGGCCACATTAGGCCTCCTCCACATACACTATGTCAGACTTCCATTCGTCAGTTTCACAGGAGATCTCGCGATCCTGGTAAGGGTTCTAGCAGCACCCCTCCTCCACCTCACTCCTCCACGATATTGAAGAGAGCATTCTAGGACTTCAAGTCCTCCATGATTAGCACCATGACTGGATTTAAGGACACCTTGGCTGTGGTCAGATCCTCGATAGATGGCCTTACATCTATAGTCACGACCCACCCCACCCATCTGAGCCATCATCGTCTACACAGTCATTCTCACGCCCCGCTTCCCTAAAATGGAGGCGAGACGTGAGAAGGTCCGCACGAGAGTGGAGCTGTGAAGCCCCAAACCCGATAAGCGTTCAATTTAGTATAAGCAGGTCCCTGTAATCGCAAAAAGGAACAACAACAATAATAATAAAGAGACGGATAAAAATACCAATCCCAAAGTTCGTCCACAAAATATTCCACATCACAGAAAAGCCACCAGGCTAACAGAAAAAGAGTCTAAGGCCCAGAACAAGGCCAACAAAATAACACAAACATAACAGAGTATCAACTAGGTGCCACGCACCGACAACTAAGCAGTCTAACAAAAGTAGCTAAACAACGACACTAGGACTGATCCCCAGTGTCAACGTAGTCCTCAATCAACGCGGGCTCTGACTCAGCGTCAGCGAACACCACGTCCTCAGCAAGTAACTCGGGCTCGGGCTCTAACATGTGTCACCCAAAAGAGAGAAGGGGCACATGTCAGCAAGTCGAACGACTTGTGCAAGGAAACGGGAATAAAGATAAACTAGCAACCTAGCAGTTAAAATATGGTGCATGGCAAGTAAAGTAAGGTAGTAACAAGTAAAGTAAAGGAGAGTACAAGTGGCTAGTGGTTGTTGTGGCAAGTAGCGTCAGGTAACAAGTACAAGTACAAGGGATCACTCAACGAGTGCCCTATGCCCTCAGGCTGTGTTCAAGTGTCAAGTACAAGGGATCACTCAACGAGTGCCCTATGCCCTCAGGCTGTGATGAGCTCGTCTTCTGGAACACGAGCCAGAAAGTGTATTTAACAAGTATGGCGTAGGGGTGCACCTAGCCGGAACAAGTAGCACTAGTATGTAGCGAAGCTACACAATCACGATGAGTATTCAAGCATGCAAAATGCAATGACATGAACATATTCGCGTACCGTTAATTGTATTTAAACGTGACAGGCAAAATGCAATGGCATGAACAGATATCCGCGTACCGTTTATTTGAATTAAACATGGCAGTTAAAAATGCAATAGCAGTTAAGGATGCATGGATGACATGAACAGTTAATACGCGTACCGTTTAGGGAAATTAAACGTGACATACAAGCATGATGAGGGTGACGGACCAAGCTTCGTTGTCAAGCTAGGTCAAAGGCGTCTAAACGGCTATCCTTTCACCGTCTAGTCTCTTTTACGCTAAAGCAAGGTAAATGGCCTAAGACATGGCCCAAATCAAGAGATGCAAGTTTCACTTGCCTGATACCGGGATTGACGAGCAATGAAGATCGTCACACAAGCTAACTACGGAAAGATTCACTGTTATGGCAAAACAATTATTAGCACAATGATCCTAAATAAGTTTCTTATTAGAACCCTAATCATCTAACAACCAATTTTATTAGGGTTTCACAATGTCAATGTGGGTTATGCTAAAATTAAAGGAATCGAGTATTACCGCGTAAGGAACGGAAGAATAACGCCGAGCAACCACGGCGACGGGAGAAACGCTCCGGGGAACCTAGGGTTCAGATCTGGAAATGACTGGGGAAGTTTGGAGAAATAGGGTTTTGGGGGATTTGGGGATTTTGATGGAGATTTGGGGAAGATGAGAGGTGGAATGAGTGGAGGGAGGGTTTGGATGATGGAGGATGAGCTTGGATGGAGGAAATAGGGTTTGAGGGAGATGGGGGCTCAAAGGGGGAAGAAATTAGGGTTTTAGGTCATGAGGGAGGAGAAGAAAACGTTTGGAGGGGTATTTATAGAGTTTGGTGGCGGCTAGGGCAAAACTAGGGTTTCCTGCACTGCTTAGTCGGTCAAAGACCAACTGCTGACCGACTAGTTTGAGATCTAGTCGGTCGGTTGAACAACGTAGACCGACTAAGTGTAAACAGTAACTCCAGTCGAAAACCTGAACTAAGAGTTAGTCGGTCTGAGTACATAACTTGACCGACTAGTTTGATAACTAGTCGGTCGAAGGATGAACTTAGACCGACTAAGAGTAAACAGTAACTAGTGTCAAAAATAGTTGATGTGTTAGTCGGTTAAAGAAGCATTGCCGACCGACTAGTTTGCAACCTAGTCGGTCAACCAACGTTCTTAGACCGACTAACGATAAACAGTAACTCCTGAACAATTTTAGAAGGCCAACTAGTCGGTTCAAGAAGGATTTCCGACCGACTGGATCGTCATCTAGTCGGTCGGTGGCCCTTCTTACACCGGCTAATGTGCACCAAAAGTTCCGATACGGAGCGCGGGGCCCCGGGATCGATTCCTAAGACTCCTAGGCTTGATCTAATAGTAAGATACGACCGTTATGAAGTCCGTCACGAATGACATACTTCGAAATTGACAATCCTAGGGAAGAAACGAGAAAATACGACGAATCGATCGAAAACGAAAGCTACGGAGACGAAAACCACACGTGAGGGGAAAATCCACCAAAACATATATTATATTATATTAAATCCAGATACATGAAAAGCAGTCGTTACATCCTCCCCAACTTAAGAAAAATTCCGTCCTCGGAATTTCCGAATTCTCACGAGTCCGGAAACAAAAGTGGGAAACGCTCTCGCATCTCATCCTCATTCTCCCAAGTAGACTCTCCGGTGAGCCGTGTCGCCACATCACCCTCACAAGATTGACAATCTTGTTCCGAAGCGATTTCTGACGCCTGTCCAGAATCTGCACTGGATGCTGGTCATACGTCAAATCGGGGCGAACGGTAATCTCCGAAAAATCCACCGCATGAGATGGATCGCTAATGTATCGACGAAGCTGCGACACATGGAAAACATTGTGAACTCCTTCCAAAGATGGCGGCAAGGCCAAGCGATAAGCTACCTCGCCAATCCTCTCCAAAATGTCAAATGGTCCAATGTATCGCGGGCTCAACTTCCCTCGCTTCCCAAAACGAATCACACCGCGATTCGGGGAAATCTTCAAGAACACATGGTCGCCCGGCCGAAACTCCAAAGGACGACGTTTAGCATCCGCCCAATGCTTAAAACGGTCCTGAGCAATCCTCAACCTCTCCCGAATATTCCTGACGATATCCACGGCCTCCACGATCATCTCAGGTCCCAACAACTCCCGATCACCAACGTCATCCCAACTCAATGGCGATCGACATTTCCTCCCATAAAGAGCGGCGAATGGCGCCATGCCAATACTCGCCTGGAAGCTGTTGTTGTAAGAGAACTCCACCAAGTGTAGATGGTCCTCCCACGAACCCTTGAAATCCAACATGCACGCCCTCAGCATGTCTTCCAAAATCTGAATCGTCCTCTCGGACTGGCCATCCGTCTGCGGATGGTACGCCGTGCTGAAACTCAGACGCGTACCCAAGCTCTTCTGCAAACTCTGCCAGAACTGAGATGTGAACCTCGTGTCTCTGTCAGACACGATACTCACGGGGACTCCATGAAGTCGCACAACCTCCTGCACGATTCACGTTACATCACTATCCAAACTAGGAAAAGGAAATAAAACGGAGAGTAAAAGAATTTTACCTCCATATATCTCCTTGCTAGCGCTTCAGTGGACTGTCCCACTCGGAACGGAATAAAGTGCGCCGATTTGGTCAATCGATCTACGATCACCCAAATCGCGTCATTCTGCTTCGGACTCCGAGGTAGTCCAGTCACGAAATCCATAGTGATGTGTTGCCACTTCCACTCCGGAATCGGAAGCGGTTGTAGCAACCCGGCCGAACGCTGATGCTCCGCCTTCACTTGCTGGCAAACCAAGCACTTGGCTACACTCCGAGCCACACTCCTCTTCATACCATGCCACCAATAATTCAGACGAAGATCCTGGTACATCTTGGTGCCACCAGGATGCACAGAATACGGCGAACTGTGTGCCTCCACCATCAACTCCTCTCTAATATCCCCAGCTGGCACACACAACCTGGCTCCAAACCTCAGCGAGCCATCCTCATGAATCAAAAAGTCAGTCCGCAGACCGGCTTCCACCTGCTCCCGAATCTTCACCAGCTTCAGATCCTCAGCCTGGCCAGCCTTAATCCGATCCACGATCGTCGACTGTACCTGCATGTACATCAACGACGAAGCCTCCCCAGGAAGAACAATCTCAACACCAGACTCGCAAAAATCCTGCTGCAATCTCCACTGCGAGGTCAAAATCATCACCGCTGGAAGCCTACTCAAAGCATCCGGAACCACATTCACCTTGCCAGGGTGAAACTGCAAATCAATATCATAATCCGCCATAAGCTCCAACCATCGACGCTGTCGCATGTTGAGCTCCTTCTGAGTGAAAATATACTTCAAGCTTTTGTGATCGGTGAAAATCTTCACTTTCTCACTCAGCAGGAAGTGCCTCCAAATCTTAAGAGCAAACACGACGGCAGCCAACTCCAAATCATGCGTCGGGTAGTTCTTCTCATGAACCTTAAGCTGACGAGACGCATACGCCACAACATGCCCATGCTGATGCAACACACAACCGAGACCCTTGCCAGAAGCATCGCAAAAGATCTCAAATCCACCGCTGCGGTCAGGCACAACAAGAATAGGGGCAGTCATCAACCTCTCCTTCAAAATACCAAAAGCACTCTCACAATCACCCGACCAAGCAAAAGCAACATCCTTCCGCGTCAACTTGGTCATCGGCTCAGCAATACGAGAAAAGTCCTTAATGAATCGCCGATAATAACCAGCAAGTCCAAGGAAACTCCGAATCTCAGACGCAGACGACGGAACAGGCCACTCCCTGATGGCCCTAATCTTCTCGGGATCCACTGAAATACCATCTCCAGTCACCACATGCCCGAGAAAAGCAACTCTATCCAGCCAGAACTCGCACTTCGAAAACTTAGCATACAACCGATGCTTCCTCAAAATTTCCAACACCGTCCTTAAGTGCGAGGCATGCTCTTTCTCCGACTTCGAATAGATCAGAATGTCGTCAATAAAGATAACGACAAACTTATCCAAAAAGTCGTAGAAAATCAGGTTCATCAGATTCATGAAAACTGCGGGCGCGTTAGTTACGCCGAAAGGCATAACCACGAACTCATAGTGTCCATACTTCGTCCTGAACGCTGTCTTCGGAACATCTCCCTTCTTCACCTTCAACTGATGGTAACCACTCCTCAAATCTAACTTAGAAAACACCCTCGAACCTCCAAGCTGATCAAAAATATCATCGATGCGAGGCAACGGGTATTTATTCTTAATGGTCACCGCATTCAACTCCCGATAGTCCACGCACATGCGACGCGAACCATCCTTCTTCTTTACCAGCAACACCGGTGCTCCCCACGAAGACACGCTAGGATTAATATAACCCTTCTGCAAAAGCTTATCCAACTGCTTCCGCAACTCCTCCAACTCTGCCGGTGCCATACGATACGGCGCCTTCGAAATCGGCTGCGCACCTGGGATAAGATCAATAGAAAACTCCAAAGCTCGATCAGGCGGCAATCCAGACATCTCCTCGGGGAAGACGTCGCCAAAATCTCGCACCACAGCTGGCCACTCCAGCTCCATCTGCATAGCCACAGCCTCCACCGGCCTGGCCCGAAATCTGACAGGACCAAGCGAACTGCTACCACGACTGAACTCAAACACTGGATGTCCGGGAATCTCGAACACCACCTTCTTCCTCCGACAGTCGATCGTAGCATAGAAGCTCGCAAGCCAGTCCATACCAAGAACTGCATCATAGTTGATGATGTCGTGGACAATGAAATCAGCACAAAGCTCACGTCCACAAACCACCAACGGGCAAGAATTGCACCCACGATGCACCGAGACCACGCCATTCCCTGTGACGATATTCCAACTCTTAGGAAGAGAGGACGTCGACAAGGAATGCTTCTCCACGAAGCTCCGAGAAATAATGCACATCGATGCACCAGAGTCAAAGAGGATTCGCGCAGGAAATGTGCAAACCAAAACCACACCTAACAAGCAATTAACAATCAAATCCTAGTCTAGCAAACAATCATGAGCAAGCAACCGACATAAACAAAGATCAAACTAACTAAGGAAGATAAATAGCTAGAATGAGCGTTACCTGCAATAACTTCATACACGGCCATGCTCTCCTCCTCAGTCATCAGAAAGGCCTGCCCTCTTGGCGGAACAGCCTGCCGAAAAGCCTGTCTCTGTGGAACAAGTGGCGCTCCACGTCCAACGGGCACAGGAGCTCGCTGCTGCAACGGCTGTGCTGCAATAGGAGCCCGCCAAGGCTGCCTCGACTTCGGACACTCCCGGATGGTGTGGGCAGGATCTCCGCAGACAATGCACTGTCCCAGAAACCTCCTACACTGATCCCTGAGGTGTCCAGTCTTGCCACAGAAATGGCAAGTCTTCAGAATAGGCCCTCCTGGCCTCTTGAACTGCACCGGATGATTAGGCTTGAAACCAGGCCTAACCACCGCCCTGGCCTGCTCCATAGGCCTCTTCCCAGCTCCGGAAACAAGTCCCTTCCTCTGATTCAAATTCAACTCTTGCCGCCTCGCAGCAATCAGAACCTTCTGATATGTCTCCAAGTCAGAAGAGGTCACAAAGCTCTGAAGCTCCAAGGCAAGTCCCTGAAGAAATCGCTGAGCTTTCTCATCGGCATCTTGCACCATCTTAGGTGCAAACCGACTGAGCCTCGTGAACTCCTGGTGGTACTGATCCACCGACAAGCTCCCCTGCTTCAGATCTATAAAGCGCTGCAGCATCACCTGCCTAGCAGCCTTCGGGAAAAACTCTCCATCAAATCTGGACGTGAAGGTAGTCCAAACGATCGGCTCCACCAGCATCTTCTCTTCAGCATCCCACCAATTCCTGGCGTTATCCTTCAGCTGCCTCTTAGCCAGATCAACCCATCCAGCCGGGTTAATCTTCGCCATCGCCAGGTTATCCTCAATGTTCCTTATCCACTCGTCGGCAGCCAGGGGACCCTCAGATCCATCAAAATATGCGGGACCCAGCTCCCGAAATTGCTTCGCTCCCGGCTCGGAGCGAGGGGCATCCGGAAGAGCCCGGGCAGCTCGAGCAGGTGGAGCATTCTGGACTTGCAGAAGCACGCCCTGCTGAACTTGCATCATCTGGATCATCATCCGCATCATCTCACCGTTAGTGGGTTCCCGCTCAGGCTCCTCATCATGAGGGATCGCACCACTACCTCCACCACGGGTGAATCGCCTTCCTGCCATCTAGTGACACAGAAAACGAAGCAGATTAGACTCATAGCTTATGACTCGGATATCGAATTTATTTGTTGGACAATCTTATATCATTATTGTTATCCCTGATAATTGCAGTTACAGAAGACCTGCATGGGCCACCACTAAAACCTGTCACGCCCCGCTTCCCTAAAATGGAGGCGAGACGTGAGAAGGTCCGCACGAGAGTGGAGCTGTGAAGCCCCAAACCCGATAAGCGTTCAATTTAGTATAAGCAGGTCCCTGTAATCGCAAAAAGGAACAACAACAATAATAATAAAGAGACGGATAAAAATACCAATCCCAAAGTTCGTCCATAAAATATTCCACATCACAGAAAAGCCACCAGGCTAACAGAAAAAGAGTCTGAGGCCCAGAACAAGGCCAACAAAATAACACAAACATAACAGAGTATCAACTAGGTGCCACGCACCGACAACTAAGCAGTCTAACAAAAGTAGCTAAACAACGACACTAGGACTGATCCCCAGTGTCAACGTAGTCCTCAATCAACGTGGGCTCTGACTCAGCGTCAACGAACACCACGTCCTCAGCAAGTAACTCGGGCTCGGGCTCTAACATGTGTCACCCAAAAGAGAGAAGGGGCACATGTCAGCAAGTCGAACGACTTGTGCAAGGAAACGGGAATAAAGATAAACTAGCAACCTAGCAGTTAAAATATGGTGCATGGCAAGTAAAGTAAGGTAGTAACAAGTAAAGTAAAGGAGAGTACAAGTGGCTAGTGGTTGTTGTGGCAAGTAGCGTCAGGTAACAAGTACAAGTACAAGGGATCACTCAACGAGTGCCCTATGCCCTCAGGCTGTGTTCAAGTGTCAAGTACAAGGGATCACTCAACGAGTGCCCTATGCCCTCAGGCTGTGATGAGCTCGTCTTCTGGAACACGAGCCAGAAAGTGTATTTAACAAGTATGGCGTAGGGGTGCACCTAGCCGGAACAAGTAGCACTAGTATGTAGCGAAGCTACACAATCACGATGAGTATTCAAGCATGCAAAATGCAATGACATGAACATATTCGCGTACCGTTAATTGTATTTAAACGTGACAGGCAAAATGCAATGGCATGAACAGATATCCGCGTACCGTTTATTTGAATTAAACATGGCAGTTAAAAATGCAATAGCAGTTAAGGATGCATGGATGACATGAACAGTTAATACGCGTACCGTTTAGGGAAATTAAACGTGACATACAAGCATGATGAGGGTGACGGACCAAGCTTCGTTGTCAAGCTAGGTCAAAGGCGTCTAAACGGCTATCCTTTCACCGTCTAGTCTCTTTTACGCTAAAGCAAGATAAATGGCCTAAGACATGGCCCAAATCAAGAGATGCAAGTTTCACTTGCCTGATACCGGGATTGACGAGCAATGAAGATCGTCACACAAGATAACTACGGAAAGATTCGCTGTTATGGCAAAACAATCATTAGCATAAAGATCCTAAATAAGTTTCTTATTAGAACCATAATCATCTAATCAATCCATTTTATTAGGGTTTCACAATGTCAATGTGGGTTATGTTGAAATTAAAGGAATCGAGTATTACCGCGTAAGGAACGGAAGAATAACGCCGAGCAACCACGGCGACAGGAGAAACGCTCCGGGGAACCTAGGGTTCAGATCTGGAAATGACTGGGGAAGTTTGGAGAAATAGGGTTTTGGGGGATTTGGGGATTTTGATGGAGATTTGGGGAAGATGAGAGGTGGAATGAGTGGAGGGAGGGTTTGGATGATGGAGGATGAGCTTGGATGGAGGAAATAGGGTTTGAGGGAGATGGGGGCTCAAAGGGGGAAGAAATTAGGGTTTTAGGTCGTGAGGGAGGAGAAGAAAACGTTTGGAGGGGTATTTATAGAGTTTGGTGGCGGCTAGGGCAAAACTAGGGTTTCCTGCACTGCTTAGTCGGTCAAAGACCAACTGCTGATCGACTAGTTTGAGATCTAGTCGGTCGGTTGAACAACATAGACCGACTAAGTGTAAACAGTAACTCCAGTCAAAAACCTGAACTAAGAGTTAGTCGGTCTGAGTACATAACTTGACCGACTAGTTTGATAACTAGTCGGTCGAAGGATGAACTTAGACCGACTAAGAGTAAACAGTAACTAGTGTAAAAAATAGTTGATGTGTTAGTCAGTTAAAGAAGCATTGCCGACCGACTAGTTTGCAACCTAGTCGGTCAACCAACGTTCTTAGACCGACTAACGATAAACAGTAACTCCTGAACAATTTTAGAAGGCCAACTAGTCGGTTCAAGAAGGATTTCCGACCGACTGGATCGTCATCTAGTCGGTCGGTGGCCCTTCTTACACCGGCTAATGTGCACCAAAAGTTCCGATACGGAGCGCGGGGCCCCGGGATCGATTCCTAAGACTCCTAGGCTTGATCTAATAGTAAGATACGACCGTTATGAAGTCCTTCATGAATGACATACTTCGAAATTGACAATCCTAGGGAAGAAACGAGAAAATACGACGAATCGATCGAAAACGAAAGCTACGGAGACGAAAACCACACGTGAGGGGAAAATCCACCAAAACATATATTATATTATAATAAATCCAGATACATGAAAAGCAGTCGTTACAGTCATCCATTCCCACACCACACATTCCCACACCACCTCCATTACCCACACACATATCTGGAGCACCTATATCACCACCACCATCCAAACATGAGCATTCACCTACACCATCTACCATTGCTCCATCCACCACATCACACACTCCTGCTGCAGACCCATCACCCTCTGACGAACCCCACCCATCCACCCCACCCACATTGCCACCACCTAACGGTGGCTCTGCTTCATGAGAAGTACCATACTCTTTCCCCTCAAATTTTTTTGTCCTCACGCATTCATGATTATCGCATTAAGGACAATGCGAGATTTAGCTTGTGGGAGGAGCATTTCCATGATTATTTTCTTTTAATTTCCTTCCTTCACCACTCATACGTCCATGTTTTTCCTGTTTTTTATTTTTATTTTTCCTTTTTCTTTCTCATTTTCCTTTCTTTTCACTTTTATCATGCATCATATCTATTTCAAGCCCCTATATGCATCAAAAACTCATAAAAATTGAAAATAAAATAAAATAAAAATACCATCATTTGCATCATGCATCTTGCATAATCATGCATCTATTTGTATATATTTTCATTCGCCTTGAGAACTTTTGAGTTTGAGATTTTATATGCGTGATATATCAGTTGAATTTCATTTTCCACTTTATATGCATTTTAGGAATATTCTCACAGCCCTTAGATAGAAGTACTTGAAACCGTGCTAAGTTGAGTTTCACGTAGGAGTCCACTTTATACATTGAGCGATGAATTGATAGTTTAGAATAATGTTTTATAAACCATTCAGGATTTGGACAACTATATATCCCTTAGTACTGAGGAATGTTGTAGCTTGACCTATTCATGCTTTTGAAGAAAAAAAACATATTACTTTTTTGTATATAAAAAATATAAGTGCACCGTTCTCCTAGCGATGCTGAGTAGCTGGATCCTCATGCCTCAAGAAGTGTCAGGGCCTCATGCCGAAAGGTTTATCTTGGGGGAGTGCATTCATAAAAACATAAATAAGGATTTATACTGGTTTGAGCTAGTTTGTCCGAGTGGTCCTTAGCGCGGTGCCCTAATGTCGGCTGGCCTGGGAGTCACCGACCCAACGCTCCTTGCACGAACCAAGTATAATTCCTATATATATATATATATATATATATATATATATATATATATATATATATATATATATATCTATATTTATATCTATATCTATATATAAAGAGAGAAAAGAAGAAAAATTTGAAGGCATGAATACGATAGCAACTTCATAAATCAAAGAACTTTGATACACCGTAGAAACCACTTCCTTCGATGGGCTAATAATTCATCATCCTAAACTTATCCTTCCATCGACCATACTTCGATTCCTTCGTTTTCGACATAGAGACGGGTTAAAGGAAATTTCGTAGGTCTTGGGTGTAGTTGTGACTTCAGCAAATTAATTGACGATTTGGACTAGAAGCGACGTCCTAGGATTGTATTCTGACCAATGGAGAGGGATCAACAATTTCAATTAAATGACTTTGAAATTTCCACTTGATTGCATATATAATCTCAATTTTGTGAAATTCTCAAGCTTCATACCATCATTTGCTTGCTTACTTGCATTTCTCCAACTTCTAACCTTTTCATGTATTCCTTAAGGACAATGAAGGGTTTAACTTGGGGGATTTTGCTGTATGCCACATATACATATATATCATACTCATATCACATGCATTTCATATCATTCTATAACCAGTTCTCGCTATTTTCCTCCGTTTTGTTTCCTCTTTACACGCTCGATATGTCTCATCTTTTGTAGGAGGAATCTGGGCCAAAGAATGGGAGAAAATAGGATTAAATGAAGCGAGAAGAAATTGGGTATCGAAATCAATGAAAACGACCTCAACTGTGTCCCACGCGGTTACGTGGATTAACCCACGTGACCGCGTCGACCAGGACACGTCAAGGAAGCAAGTGGAAGCCATCAGTCGCTTCATGGAAACTGAATGACCGTGTCACCCCGAGCTGGAGGAAGAAGTCTTTGAAACCATGCGGTCGAGTCATGGAAACCAAACGACCGTGTCACCCCGATCTAAAGGAAGAAAAGATGCCACCACATGGTCGCATCATCGGAGTCCACGTGGCCGTGTCCTCCTTGTTGGATATCCTGGGACACCAAATATACTAGAGGGGGTGAATAGTGTAAATCACGACGATATTGCAAAATTATAAGTAAAGAAAAAATTGCAATAAGAGTGCGGAAATAAATGAAAACAACCTAGAATATTCCAAACGCAAACACAGAGATTTATCCTGGTTCAGATCCTTGTGATCCTACGTCCAGTCCTCTACCCCATAGAGATTTGAATCCACTAAAACACTTGCTCCCAGCAAGTATTCAACATATAAATATGCTAACACTCCCCGTGTTGATAACTTGTACAATCTATTCTGCAAGAGATTCACCAATTAAAGTAAAGAAAAAGTATGAAAAATCACCTATAGCATTGATAATTGACGGAATTATAACGCAAGGAAGGTGATTGAATCTCCAAGTTCTGAATGGAACTTTGTGGTAGAACAAACTTGAAGATTGGAGTTTATATGGAGGAAGGATTTCTGTAGAGGTTCCTCTAAGAAAATCAGGAAACCACTCACTTTCTATAGAGAGAACGTAAACTTAAGAAAAGATAAAGAAAGTAAATGTTTGTGATTTTTAGGCAGGTGTTTGGGGGTCTATTTATAGCCCAAAAGTTAGTTTTCTAACGTTGGACAACTGCCTAAAGTTTCAAAAAATCTGAACCATTTTTGTCCAAATTAGTCGACTAATAGAAGAAATTGGTCGACTAATTATAGCTGACTAGGAATTTTGAAGGTTGAAGTGTCTTTTCAGAATGTAACTTCTGAAAACAGAAAAACACTAAAATAAACGGCTATTAACGGCTATTAACTGACTAGAACTAGCCGTTAGAGGTAGTCCTAACTTCCACTTAATAAATATAATATTTAAATGATAAAACATTTAAAATATCTGATTTGGAAAAAATGTTAGACTATTAGGAAGTATTAGTCGACTAAAAATTTGAAATTTTAAGAAATAGTGGGAAAATGATCCTATAGAATCTAGAAAGGGTCTGAAAAGAATTCAAAATTTTTTGAATATTTTTCTATTTAAATTAGTCGACTTGTACTAGGGATTGGTCGATTAATTTGACCTTTAACATGATTTTTTTAAGATGGACCATAAACGACTACGAGATCATCAATGCTTTTACATTCTAAGTATATGCAAGATAAAAAATAAAGATTACATCTCTTTTTACCAGATACAAAAATATCTTCGATATGCTTCGTCTTGTAGTGGATACCTCTTGCAATTTGTATACCTGATGATTGTCTTAGTTGATTGTGCTATAATATCTGCAAAGATAAAGTTAGTACATAAATAATATGTTGGTATCATCAAAACCATATGAGGAGTTGTGAGTTTCCAACATTCTCCCCCTTTTTGATGATTTTACAAACATTGAATATAATAATGATATGTTGACTAACATTATAAATAAAACAAATATGAGACAGAAATATGGTTGTTTGTTTACTGAAATACTCCCTCTGAAGATATGGTCTATGTGCAAGAGTGTACATAAACATTCAAAGATATAATATTATAGTATTATAATATTATTTGTATAACTTATATAATGATTTTTAGTATAACTTTATTGCAATAAAGTGACTGAATAATAGTGAAATTTACTGCAGATATCTGAAATTTATTGCAGAAATTTCTCCCCCTGTCAAATTATCAAAATGGGGGTGACAGTTATAATTAATCGGCTAATCATTGGCATTAGTCGACTAAAAATGTAAAATAGATGTTGAAATAAAAACATAGATTTCATTTACTGAAGAAAAGATACAAATACATACTGATACCAGTGAGATACACAAACTGGTAGGGAAATACATCAAACCATACATTAAAACCTACTTAAAACGCCTAAAAATGAGTCCTACGTACTAATTAGCTAACCAGTAGGATGTAGTAGTCGACTAAGTGCGAAATTTTCAAAACGTCATTAATAATCCGAGGGAGGAGGAGGCTGGTAGAAAGAGGAGGATGGAGTGTATGGTGCCCACTGTTGAAGAGTGCTAAGGATTTCTGCTTGAGTGGTTTCCATTTCTTCAAATCCCTTGGTCATGTCCTTCCTAACTTGAGCAATACTTGATTCAAATCCGCTTAGACGCTCTTAAACACCTCCAAAACCAGAATTAACATCCTCTCGGAGTTGGTTAATCTAATCTTGAAGAGAAGGCCATGGTGGAGGAGACCTAGCATATGGATTAACGGTTTTCTTGTGGCGGCGTGAAGGACGTTTAACTTGTTGGGGCTCGGTTTCTTCTTCTCTTCTTCTTGAGGAGGAGGAGTTGGGAGTACCATATGATTGACAATGGAATGGTCGAATTTAAGAGGATTTAAAACTGAAACTTCATGCTCCAACGGAACAAGAAAGTGTTGGAGAATTTGTGTGACGATACAATGATGAAAAATGTGTTGCTTGATGGGTTTGATCAATACAATACAATCATGATTCCGTTGCCCAATTTACCTTAATCCCTCCCATAATGGCGTAGAGAGCCCGGCTATGGGTATCATTAATGTAGTTAAGAGAGCCACTCTTTGGGAGTAAATTATAGGTGATTATCTTGACAAGGATACGAGCGACGGGATTCAATGCCTTAACAGACATGCCAATCCAAAAAATTGGGCTTAGGCGATTGATGAGATCAAAATTGTCCATGGAGGTTTGGCCAAGAAAATTGGGATAAACATGAGACAAGCGAAGGCTTTCGGCAAGAGAATCATAGGAGAGATGAATGTCTACTCCTTTCACTTTTGTATCAAGGTAAATATTAACCCCATTCTCTACCACCTTCATATTGGTATAGAATTGCTTGACAAGAATGGGGTAATATGGAATGATATTACACCATAAGTGAAAGAGAGAAACGGTGTCGAGATGGTGATGGATGTTGAGATTTTGGATTGCCGGGTCGGAAAAGTTGATGGCGCGCTCCCGAAAAAAGTTGCTTTTTTGAAGATGGACCATAAACGACTACGAGATCATCAATGCTTTTACATTCTAAGTATATGCAAGATAAAAAATAAAGATTACATCTCTTTTTACCAGATACAAAAATATCTTCGATATGCTTCGTCTTGTAGTGGGTACCTCTTGCAATTTGTATACCTGATGATTGTCTTAGTTGATTGTGCTATAATATCTGCAAAGATAAAGTTAGTACTTAAATAATATGTTGGTATCATCAAAACCATATGAGGAGTTGTGAGTTTCCAACATTCTCCCCCTTTTTGATGATTTTACAAACATTGAATATAATAATGATATGTTGACTAACATTATAAATAAAACAAATATGAGACAGAAATATGGTTGTTTGTTTACTGAAATACTCCCTCTGAAGATATGGTCTATGTGCAAGAGTGTACATAAACATTCAAAGATATAATATTATAGTATTATAATATTATTTGTATAACTTATATAATGATTTTTAGTATAACTTTATTGCAATAAAGTGACTGAATAATGGTGAAATTTACTACAGATATCTGAAATTTATTGCAGAAATTTCTCGCCCTGTCAAATTATCAAAATGGGGGTGACAGTTATAATTAATCGGCTAATCATTGGCATTAGTCGACTAAAAATGTAAAATAGATGTTGAAATAAAAACATAGATTTCATTTACTGAAGAAAAGATACAAATACATACTGATACCAGTGAGATACATAAACTGGTAGGGAAATACATCAAACCATACATTAAAACCTACTTAAAACGCCTAAAAATGAGTCCTACGTACTAATTAGCTAACCAGTAGGATGTAGTAGTCGACTAAGTGCGAAATTTTCAAAACGTCATTAATAATCCGAGGGAGGAGGAGGCTGGTAGAAAGAGGAGGATGGAGTGTATGGTGCCCACTGTTGAAGAGTGCTAAGGATTTCTGCTTGAGTGGTTTCCATTTCTTCAAATCCCTTGGTCATGTCCTTCCTAACTTGAGCAATACTTGATTCAAAGCAGCTTAGACGCTCTTAAACACCTCCAAAACCAGAATTAACATCCTCTCGGAGTTGGTTAATCTAATCTTGAAGAGAAGGCCATGGTGGAGGAGACCTAGCATATGGATTAACGGTTTTCTTGTGGTGGCGTGAAGGACGTTCAACTTGTTGGGGCTCGGTTTCTTCTTCTCTTCTTCTTGAGGAGGAGGAGTTGGGAGTACCATATGATTGCCAATGGAATGGTCGAATTTAAGAGGATTTAAAACTGAAACTTCATGCTCCAACGGAACAAGAAAGTGTTGGAGAATTTGTGTGACGATACAATGATGAAAAATGTGTTGCTTGATGGGTTTGATCAATACAATACAATCATGATTCCGCTTGCCCAATTTACCTTAATTCCTCCCATAATGGCGTAGAGAGCCCGGCTATGGGTATCATTAATGTAGTTAAGAGAGCCACTCTTTGGGAGTAAATTATATGTGATTATCTTGACAAGGATACGAGCGACGAGATTCAATGCCTTAACAGACATGCCAATCCAAAAAATTGGGCTTAGGCGATTGATGAGATCAAAATTGTCCATGGAGGTTTGGCCAAGAAAATTGGGATAAACATGAGACAAGCGAAGGCTTTCGGCAAGAGAATCATAGGAGAGATGAATGTCTACTCCTTTCACTTTTGTATCAAGGTAAATATTAACCCCATTCTCTACCACCTTCATATTGGTATAGAATTGCTTGACAAGAATGGGGTAATATGGAATGATATTACACCATAAGTGAAAGAGAGAAACGATGTCGAGATGGTGATGGATGTTGAGATTTTGGATTGCCGGGTCGGAAAAGTTGATGGCGCGCTCCCGAAAAAAGTTGCTTTCTCCAAGGTGGCTGTTGGATTTGGTTTGCGTTGGTGGCGAGGGTTTGAAGAAGAAGCTATTAGGGATGGATGAAGCTTTCCAACTGAGTATTTGTGGAGTTTACATTTGAATTGAAGGGACTTGTTTGAGTATTGAGACTTTGGTTTTCTCATGTAAGAAGGAAGAACATGAAGAGAGTATTTATTAAAAAATTGTGAATGGGGAAATTCAAATTCGAATCTCTAAAACCGAATTGATAACTCCTAATAACTCCCTGCAATGTATCCTAAATTTTGGGAAAGGATATTGATCAAAAACTGATCAAAATCCACGCAAGAAAATGGTCAGAAAATTTTGTTCTTCAGAAATTTCCAGCGCTTAATCGACTAATCCTTAGTATTAGTCGACTAATTTGTATTGTATTCGGAACCTTTTGGGAATATGCGGAAAAAATTGTTTTGAAATAATGATTAAAATTTTCGGTCAAAAAGTTCTGATATACTGTTGTCTTGGAATGGAAGAGAGTGTAATGGTTGACTAAAGAAGAGTACTCTTGTACTTTGTGTAAGAGAGTGTAATGGAAGGGTCTAGTCTTTTGTACTTAGTCCTTTAAAGGACTTGTGAGAGAGACTTTCAAATTTTGAATTTGGATGTCTTGCCCTTGATGACATTCGGTTTTGACCGAATAAAATAAGAGAAATAATTTTATAAAAAAATATATTTAAGATTAATATCGATATCTATATAATAAGTAATTCTAGACGATTAGTCGACTAGTATCAGATATTAGTCTGCTAATTTAAATATAAATAAAATAAAAAAAAACAGAAAAAATGACGTATAATATTATATGGTTAAAATGCCTATTCACTAATGATACAGAGTTCTCTTCTTAGTTTAAGAAAAGTCTCTTCTTTAATAGGCTTAGTAAGGATATCAGCTATTTGATTCTTAGTATTTATATACTTAAGAATAATTTCACCTTTTTGGACATGATCATCCAAGAAAAGATGACGTATATCTATGTGTTTAGTGCGTGTGTGATGTACCGGATTTTTGGATAAATTTATAGCACTAGTGTTGTCACACATAATAGGACATGTGTTACACTGAATGTCATAATGTAAAATAGTTTGTTTTGTCCATAAAATCTATGCACATGCTAAACCAGCGGCAATATATTCTGCTTCAGAGTTGACAAAGAAACAGAGTTTTGCTTCTTACTAAACCAAGATACTAATGGATATCTAAAAAAGTGACAAGTTCCACTTGTACTTTTACGATCAGATTTAGAACCCAGCAAAATCTGCGTCACTATATGAAATTAAATCAAATGAATTTGATTTTGAATAATATAAACCAAAATCAGTTGTGTGTTTTATATACCTAATTATCCTTTTAACAGTAGTCAAATGCGATAACTTAGGATCAGACTGATATCTAGCGCATATACAAACATAAAACATAATATCTGGTGTACTTGCAGTAATATAAAGCAATAATCCAATCATACCGCGATATAGTATTTGATCAACACTCTTACCATTTGGATCTTTACCAAGATTTGATGAATTACCCATTGGTGTATGCTTTTCTGCAGAATTCTCTAGTCCAAACCTTTTGATGAGTTCCTTTGTATATTTACTTTGGTGTATAAATATACCTTCCTTCATTTGCTTAATTTGAAGTCCAAGGAAGTGGGTTAATTCACCCATGTGACTCATCTCGAATTCATTCTGCATTTCCTTAGAAAATTATTGACAAAGAGAATCATTAGTAGAACCAAAAATTATGTCATCAACATATATTTGTTTAATAATAACATCAGAATCTATATGTTTGGTAAATAAAGTAGAATCTATCTTGCCAATAGAATAACCAAATTTTAACAGAAAGTTCTTCAATCTTTCATACGAGGTGCTTGTTTTAATCCATATAATGCTTTCTTTAACTTGAAAACATGATTTTCAAAACTTTCATGTTGAAATCCAGGCGGTTGTTCTACATAGACTTCTTCCTTCATAATACCATTAAAAAGGCTCTTTTGACATCCATTTGATATAACTTAAAACCTTTGTAACATGCATATGCTAAAAGCATTCAAATATATTCTAATCTTGCTACAGGAGCATATGTTTCATCATAATCTATGCCTTTTTCTTGATTATAACCTTGTGCAACTAATCTAGCCTTATTTCTAACTACTTGTCCAAATTCATCCAATTTATTTTTAAATACCCACTTAGTACCAATAATAGGATGATCTGAAGGTCTATGTACTAATTCACATACATCATTCCTTTTGAATTGATTAAGTTCTTCCTTCATTGCTATAATCCATGCACTATCTTTACATGCTTCAATAACATTCTTTGGTTCGATGGATGATATAAATGCATAATTAGTCATTTGTTCGATTTTGATCTAGTTCTTACTCTATCAGAAATATTTCCAACAACTAGACCATGTTGATGATTTGAAATTTCAACAAATGCTTTAGGAAGACTTGTATTTTCAAGTATAATCTCATGAATGGAATTAATAGTGTCACCATCATCTAACTTAGTGTTTTCTAAGGAACTGGTGATAGTTATATAGTCTTCTTTATCAATATGTGTGATAGGTGTATAATTATCATCAAAACTTACATGAAGAGATTCTTCAATACATAAGGTTCTTCTATTATAAATCCTATATTCTTTACTACGTGTAGAATATCCTACAAAAATACCTTCGTCTGATTTAGAATAAAAATTATCTAGTGAATCATTAGTGTTAAGAATAAAATATTTACAACCAAATACTTTAAAATATGATACACGTGGTATGCGATTATAAAACAATTCAAAACAAGTCTTACTGAGTTGTGGTCTTACCAAAATTCTATTCAATACATAACATGCAGTAGCAACGTATTCTGCCTAAAAATATTTTGGAAGATTACAATCGCATAACATGATTCTAGCACATTCTTGTAATGTTCTATTTTCCCTTTTAACTACACCATTTTGTGGTGCCGCTCGAGGAAAAGAGAAGCTATGTGTTATACCATGTTTATTACAAAATTTTGTAAATAATTCATTTTCAATCTCTCCTCCATAATCACTACGAATAGTAATAATGGATGAAGACTTTAACTTTTGAATTCTTTTACAAAATATTGTAAAGTCTTTAAATGCATCATTCTAATGTTTTAAAAATAATACCCAAGTATATCTTGAAAAATCATCAACAATTACAAATGCATACTTATTACCATTTAAAGAGGCTACTCTAGATGGACCAAATAAATCGAAATGTAAAAGTTCAAGAGGTCTTTTCGTAGAAATAGCATCTTTCAATTTAAAAGAAGATTTATGCATCTTACCTTGTTGACATGCATCACAAAATTATGTATGAGGAAAAGATATATTAAGCATACCAGAAACTAACTTTTGTTTTGAAATACATGCCAAATGCTTAAAGTTAGTGTGACCAAAACGTTTATACCATAATAAAGTGTTATCGGTGGATGCTAGTAAAAAATGATCATGTGTAGATACTTTCATGCATAAGATATATATATATATATATTATTCTTAAGACTACCTTGAAATAAAATATTAGTCAAATCAAAATTATATATAATGCATGCATTCTTTTCGAAAACAATTTTAAAATCTTTATCATATAATTGAGAATTGGATAAGAGATTGTATTTCAAACCGTCAACGTGGAGCACGTTTTTGATCATTGGCTTAGTTGGATCACCAACATTTCCAATGCCAGTCACTTTACCTTTGTTGTTATCACCAAAAGTAACGGTGCCACCATCTTTGAATTGAACGGTTGATAGAAGATTGATGTTCTCGGTCATGTGTTTAGAACATCCACTATCTAGTATCTATCTCTCTTTTATAGATACCTGCGAGATAAACAGTATATATTGTTACCCTTTTTATATGGGTCCTTAGGATTAGTCCTTAGGAAACCAAACCCAAGTAGAGTTTGGTTTCTTCGAATAATTTGAAGAAAGAATGACATTTTGCATAAAATTAGAAACATATAAATCCTTGTCATATAAACAACTGTCTTTGGAAACCCAAATATTATTCAAAATGGTTTTCTTAGAAGATATAAGAAAATTGGTCTTCTTTTGAATATGAATAGTATCCTTTTTCATACTATTAGAAGAATCAATTTTCTTTGCATTAATAAATACATGCTTTTTCTTTTCTAAAATAGCATTACCAAAAATATTGAATTTGGGAGTATTCTTATACCCCAAATCTTGTCTATGATTAGCAGGATGTTGTATTCTAAGTAAATTATCTAGATTATTCTTACATTTATTAAACTTACTAATGTTAAAAGACATATCATCATATTTCAACTTTAGAGAAGAGATATCCTTATCTAAAATGGAAATGCGTGAAATCATATTCTGCTTCTCATATTTGAGAATCTCCTTTTCATGAAGCAGTTTATCATTTTGAGAAGATAATGAATCCTTATCAATTTTTAGACTATCTAATGAAGAAGAAGAAGATGGTAGTTCTTGATGAGAAAGAGCTAAAGCTTTATGTTGAGAATTAAATTTCTCGAATCTCATATATAAATCATTAAAAGCTTCAAGTAATTCTTCATTATCTAAAACACTTACCTCATTATCGTTTTGTGCCATAAAGCACATATTGGCATTCTCTTCATTAGGTTGGTCGTTGACTTCTTCTTCTTCATCTGAAGATGAAGAGTTTCATGTTGCTGCTAGTGCCTTCTTTTTCTTTTCGAACTTCTTATCCTTTCTGAAGTAGTTGAATGTCCTTTATTTTGGCTAAAGACGTGGACAATCCTTTTTCATATGTCCAAGACTATTACAATGAAAACACAAAGAAGCATCAGTAGTTTTAGCTTAAAACTTTTAAACTTACCTCCTCTTAGAAACTTTTTAAAGTTTCTTGTTAAAAGTGCCATGTCATCATCGTCCATGTCTGAATCATCGGTGTCTGATGAGCAGTGAAGGTAAGAATTTTCTTCTTTGTATCTGCTTGTTCTTTGCGATCTTGAAGTTGTACTTCATAGACCATCAAGTTACCAACGAGGTTTTCAACAGTGAGAGTTGACAAGTAATTGGCTTCTTCTATGGCTGTAGTCTTCTTCTCCTATTCTGTTGTTAAGGCACGAAGAATCTTCTATACTTGTTTTGTATGAGTATAGGTTTTGCCAAGAGCTATTAGAGAGTTGACAATGTCAGTGAATCGAGTGATCATCTCTCCAATTGGTTCATTCTTCTTCATTCTAAATAACACAAACCTATGAACAAGAATAGAGATTTTAGTTTCCTTAACTTTACTAGTTCCTTCGTGTGTTACCTGGAGTGTATGACATATGTCATATGCTGATTTGGCCTGAGAGTCACGATTGAACGCATTCTTATCCATGGTGCAGAATAGTGCATTCATTTTTTTTGAGTTGTGGGTTGCAGTGGATTGTCAGTAGCGGTCCATTGGGCATAAGGAGTTGTAGGCCTATTATATCGAGTTTCCAACATGTTCCAGAGTTCGTAGTCGATGCTATGAAGATAGATCGTCATCCATGTCTTCCAATAGGAGTAGTTGGAACCGTTGAATAATGGAGGCCTTGTAGTAGAGTGCCCTTTGGGAAATTGTGATGAAGACGTTGAATTGTTCGTCAGATAGGTGTAGGCCATCTTAACCATGAAGCTTTGATACCAAATGTTAGATCTCCTGGCTCACCAAATACACTAAGGGGGTGAATAGTGTAAATCACGACGATATTGCAAAAGTAAAAGTAAATAAAAAATTGCAATAAGAGTACGGAAATAAATGAACACAACCTAGAATATTCCAAACGCAAACATAGAGATTTATCTAGTTCGAATCCTTGTGATCCTACGTCCAGTCCTTTACCCCGTAGAGATTTGAATCCACTAAAACACTTTCTCCCCACAAGTAATCAACATACAAAGATGCCAACACTCCCCATGTTGCAAACTTGTACAATCTCTTCAACAAGAGATTCACCAAATAAAGAAAAGAAAGAGTATGAAACAATATCACCTATAGCCCTGATAATTGATGGAATTATAATGTAAGGAAGGTGATTGAATCTCCAAGGTTCTGAATGGAATTTTGTGGTAGAACAAACTTGAAGATTGGACTTTCTATGGAGGAAAATTTCTGCAGATGTTCCTCTAAGAAAATCTGAAAACCGCTCACTTTCTAGAGAGAGAAAGTAAACTTAAGAAAAAAGAAAGAAAGTGAATTTTCATGATTTTTAGGCAGGGGCATGGGAGTCTATTTACAGCCCAAAAAGTTAGTTTTCTAACGTTGGACAACTGTCTAAATTTTCAAAAATATCTGAATCGTTTTTTTCAACTTAGTCAACTAATAGAAGAAATTGGTCAACTAATTAAAGCTGACTAGGAATTTTGAAAGTTGAAGTGTCTTTTCAGAATGTAACTTCTGAAAACAGAAATACACTGAAATAAACGGCTATTAACTAACTAGAATTAGCCGTTAGTGGCAGTTCTAACTTCCACATAATAAATATAATATTTAAATGATAAATCATTTAAAATATCTGATTTGTAAAATAACTAGTTGACTAATAGGAAGTATCAGTCGACTAAAAATTTGACATTTAAGGAAATGGTAGAAAAATGATCCTAGAGATTCTATGAAGGGTCTGAAAAAATTTTAGAATTTTCTGAATTTTTACTATTTAAATTAGTCGACTAGTGCTAGGGATTGGTCGACTAATTCGACCTTTGACTTGATTTTTTGAAGATGGACCCTAAACGACTAAGAGAGATCATCATCAAGGCTTTTAAATTCTAAGTATATGCAAGATAAAAAATAAAGATTACATCTATTTTACAATATACAAAAATATCTTCGATATGCTTCGTCTTGTAGTGAATGCCTCTTACAATTTATATACCTGGTAATTGTCTTAGTTGATTGTGCTATAATATCTGCAAAGATAAAGTTAGTACATATAAAATAATATGTTTGTATCATCAAACCCATATGAGGGTTGTGAGTTTCCAACACTCCTGAGCCAAGATAAAACCAAATGGCTGCATCACGTAGCCGTTTTAGACCAGATCTAGGGTAGAAAGCCCCCAAACGACGCGGTCGCATGGCACAATCACGCTTTTGTGTCGCCTGTAGGATTTTTCCCTACTTGATGCACTTAAGTCCATGCGACATGCTCCTAGGTTTCTGGGGCCAAGTGGGCACTGTCAAGGCAATTTTTAAAGGCTTTTTGGGTATTTGGGGGGGGGGGGGGCAGTATATATACTTTTCTGGGGGCTTTGCACCCAAGGAGGCTATTTGGCAGACTTTTTGTGCTTTTTCAGAGGAATTTTCAGGTGTAATTAGTTCTAACTTTGTTGCACTTGATTATTATTTTTGTTCTCTTTTTTTGTTTTTAGTTGATTGTTGAATAGAAAATCAATCTTTTGATTGCTCTTTGGCTTGTGATTGATTTCCTATTAATCCATGCTCTAAAATATGGTAATGAATGCTTATTTAATGAAATCTATTATTTCTATTTGCATGGATTATGAGTAGTGATTCATCTAGGGCCACTGAGTTGAACCCCATTGGATGTAGCTATGGATTAGTGAATTCTTGATTAATTGTTGAGTACGTGAGAATAAGGGATATGTTAGGAAGATTATTATCAATGTAGATCGGATTTCCCCTTCATGGGTAATTAGATTAATTCACGATTGGTGTTGGGGTTAATCTAAGGTTTTCAAATACATTGATCGATATTATTGAATTGCATGATTGGCATTGGAAACAGATTTGATTCCTCCTAACATAGATCCAAATCCTAATCCATGGAAGTGGCATGGAGGAAAATTGAAGATATTCGTCGGACGTAATGCATCTAGCGCGTATCGATGCACGATTATTGTTGGTATTGATACGGGTTTGATAGTCCTATCATGCACCACAGAAGTGGGTGGTAGGGTTAATATAATGGGATATCCTACCAAGCACCATAGAAGTGGGGGTAGGAGAACACCCTTCGATTAGACGACCGCTCCCAAATCTCATGAACTTGGCAAGTAGTTAATTCCGAATCAATCCTAGTTTAATCCAATGGTGGGATGCTTTGGCCCTAGAGTCTTCTTTTTTATATCTCTTATTAGTATTTTTTATTACTCTCGACACCACTGCAATTGCATAGCTATTAAACTTAGCAAGAAACTAGTAATTAACAAACGCCTCCCAGAGGACGACCCGTACTGCGCTACAACATTCTCATGCACTTGCGGTTATAAATTTAAGAGCGAACATCTTCTAAGCCAGTCCATTAGCTTTATCCCTAAATGAGAAGGGAAAGAGTCTAAGCCTGATGGCGTCACTGTTGACGCCACTCAGTTTGAGCGTATCCATCTTCTCAAGGAAGTTATTCAACTGGTCATTGGGAATCTCTATGGGCGTTCCTTCGAATTGGTTTTACTGTAAGAAATTTATCATCGACGGCTTCAACTCAATATTAGTGGCCTCCATCGGTGGCCTCGTGATGCTCACGTCGACCCGTTGAAGGACATAGAAAAGTCCATAAGGGACTTAGGAGGTGGTGGATCGTTAATTTTTGCCGTTGCTTCTAGCAGTATCTTCTTCTTCCTTTCGGGATTGCACCTTCGTATGGTGACTTCGATTTTAGGATCTAGTGGATGCAAATCCACAATAGCTTGTGATCTCCTATGCATACACAAAAGAACTACACCAAAGAGAAACATCAATAGCACCAAAATCAATAGTGGAAAAAGAAAAAAAGAAAAAGAAAAATATGCAGTCTATCAACAAAGTTTGAAACTAATATCAAGTCATGCCTCCCTGGAAATAGCGCCAAAAGCTTGTTCGATGTGTGTGAGCTTCAATATTTATAAGCTACAAGTGCATGGTGTTGTTGTAATGCTACATTGGTCGTCCTCTGGGAGGCAGCTGTTGATACTAGTTTTTTACTTAGTTAATATCTACGTGATCGAGTATGGTATCGAAGGTTATGAAAATTAATGGAAAATATCAATAATAAATAGCTATAGGGCCTGGATATCCCCACCATTGGACTAAGCTAGGATTGATTAGTGTTAACCGATTGTTGAGTTCATGAGGTTCGGGAGAGGTCGTCTAATCTAAGGTTATTCTCCCCCCAACTACCAAGGTACATGATATGATATCCCCTTATATTAAACATATCCCCCACTCTTGTGGTCTATGATAGGAATACCTAACCCATATCGATACCGACTCCCGTCGTGCATATAATTAGATGCATTACGTCAAATGAATATCCTCAATTTTCCTCCATGCCACTCCAGTGGATTAGAATTCGGATCTATGTTAGGAGGGTTCTGATCGATGCCTGACTCCCGTCAGCCGCATCGACAGTATCGATCAATGTAATTGAAAACCCTAGATTAACCCCGACTCACGTCGTGAATTAATCGAATTACCCACAAAGGGGAATTCGAATTGCATTGATAATAATCATCCCAACATACCTTTCATCCTCAATTACTCATCAATTAATCAACATATCACCAATCCATAGTTGTATCCAATGGGGTTCAACCCATTGGCCCAAGATGAATCACTACTCACAATCTATGCAATTAGGATAATTGGAATCATTGAAATAGCATTCATTGCCATATATATGGCAGAGATTCAATAACAAACCAATCCACAATCACAAAATCAATAAATAGAGTGATTCACTATTCAATAATCAAAATTAGAAAACAAAAGGAATAAAAGGAACAATTAAAAGTGACAGAGAATTAGAAGTTTACAAATGAGATTATTCTCTGAAAAAGGGGAGAAGTCTGCCAAAAAATCATTCTCCATCCAGAGGTACAAGAAAGCTATAAATACCAATAAACCTAGAAAAAACCCAAAATGCCCTTGGTGGAGCCCACGTGGTCCGTAGAAACCATACCAGACGCGACCACGTCAAGAACGACGCAGCTGTTTTGCCATATTTGCATGACTGTGCCATATGAGGGTTAGCTATTCAAAAAGTTGATCTACACGGCAACGTGGAGCGGCCGTTTAGCTTCAGCGTCACTTGAGCTGACGTAGCCTCGTGGCTATCTAATGACGCGATCGCGTGCATACAAACTTACCTTCCTTCAGCTCATCATGATGCGGCCATTTGGTGTTAATAACTCGACCGTGTGGCTTCAGATGTATATTCCCTCAACTCCAGGCAACGCGGTCGTTAGGCTCTACCAATGCGACCACGTGGCTTCATGCTCTTGGCTGCGTAGGTGTTCTGGCAACGCGGTCACATGGGTTGATCAACGCGGCCGCGTGAGACACTTTTGAGCTCATCGATTCTTGCTTCATCTCATCCTCTTTTTCTCTCATTTTGAGCCCAAAAATCCATGATTTCTCCTGCAACACGTGAGAAATACCAAAAGCGTAAAGAGAGAACAAAAACGGGAAAAATAGCGTGAAACAGGGGATGAAATGATACTAAGTGCACATGAAAAGAGTATAAAATATATGCATATATGGCACACATCACATCCTAACTAGAGTTGGTAGTCTCCTACCTCAAAATTCCTTCTTTCTTTAAGCCTTATCATTCCTAGCTTTTCCTCTCCAATCTCTTCTCCTTCAAATTCAATCCTTCTTCTTCAACTTCAAATACCAAGGATGAAGGTTAAATGGTGAAATTTTGGTTAAGGAAGGAGGTGTATTTTGGCTTAGAGAGGGAGGCCAAGGAGGAGGTGGTGGTTCGCCGACCTTGGTGGAGGAGGAGGAGCAAGGTGGTGGCTATGGTAGTGGGATGGGTGGTGCAAAAGGATGAAGAAAGTGGTGCAAAGGGAGGGGGAGAAATTTCGGCCCATAAGGAGAAAACAATGGATAATGTTGAAAGAAATTTTTGGATTTTTTTTCCTTTTCCTTTTCTTTTTCTTTTCTTTTCTCCTTTTAAAATTCATCATAATCCTCATCAGCACCGCCTTAATTAGAGTAATGCCAAGTATGGGGTTATGTGGCATGAAGAGATTATGAGTGTTTAGGCTTGAGACACATGGTAGGGTTAGGTGTCACATTAGGGAATTTTGGAATTTTTGATTTTTTAGAAAATAGGAATACATTTATTTATACCACATACCCACCATATACCTTGTATTATGTATCACACCAAATAAATCACATATTATCATAGGTAGAAGTGATTTTGGCAAGTATGCTAAAATTTTGCATACTAACATATTTGCATAACAACATATTGCAAGTAACTAACATAGATTTTAATAAATGGTATTCGTAGATATACGAATATTGGGAATATACATATTTCCATGTACCATAAATTTTGCATACTAAATTTTACAAGTATACTAACATTTTGCATGCTAACATTTTTTCATAACAACAAATGGCAAGTTACTAACATAGATTTAACATATTGCAAGTTCCTAACATATGGCATACTAAAAGTGAGCTACCAACATATGGAAAGTATACTAACATTTTGCATACTACCATATTTGCATACTAACATATGAACTTGGGAACATAGTACAATTTTAGCATGATACTAATCCAATTCCTACAACAATTCCAAGCCTAGCATTCTAACTAAAGTTGGTAGTATCCTACCTTGAGAAAGTCTTTCTTCTCCAAGCTCTAGCTTTCTCCCTCCAAGCTCCACTCCTCCTCTTTGTGCTCCTTCTCAAGTCTTCTTCTTCCTCCTCCCCCTTTCTCCTTCCTTCTCTTCAAACCAAAGGAGACATGGTGGCGTGGAGGATGGAGATGATTTAGCCTAGCTGTGGAGCAAGGGGAGGAAATGGGCCAACCATGGTGGTGCTAGGGTGGAGGAGAGAGGTGCAACGAGGGGAAGGTTTGAGTTCGGTCATAATGGTTGAGTGTGAAGGAGATGAACAATTTGGCACTCTTCTCTTTTATGTTCTTTTGCCCTTTTTCCCTTCTCCTTTTTCTTTTTTTCTTTTTCTCCTTTAAACTCTCACCTAATCCTTATCATCATGGTAATAACTAAGGGAGTGCCAAGTGTGTAGCTAGGTGGCATGCTTAGAAAAAACTAGGCTAATAAGACGACACATAAGAGGGTTAGGTGGCAAGATGAGAAAAACATGAATTTACTAAATTTTGAAACTGAAAATACCCTAATTAAGACTTGTAGCCATACCAGTATACCATGTATACCATTTAAATACAATCCCATTATATGACTAAGAATGATTTAAAACATTTAAACTAGGTTTTATTTTATTATAGATTTAGAAAAAATTAGTAAAAATCTCCAAAAATAGGTGAAAAATATACATGTATTAAATATGACCAAAAATACCTAGTATAGTATCCATACATTTGGAATCAGTGTATTACATCCTACCAACCTTAAAACAAATTCCGTCCTCGGAATTTCAAACAAAGTAGGAGGAGACGATATCTCTATATATGTTAAACCAAAACATCGATACAAGGAATCAAAAAACACTATACTAATAGGTGAGGGTATCCACTAATCTGAATGCTCGATTACGAATTCATGGGACAAGAAACAATCCTAATAGGGAAAAGACATGCATACTTAAAGGAAATATTGGAGATATTGTAGTGATAATCTGACCAGTGTTCTTCGTCTCTACAGTGGTCATAGTAAAGCCTGGCACCCCTGGGGAGCCTGGGCTGCTTTGTTGAATGCATGATTCTGAGTAGGTAGAGTGGGTCCTCTGGGAGTTGGAGGACTCGGTCTTGGTGGTGCTGGGAGCGGCAGCCTATGTGGAGCAGGGAGAAGGGTACTCTGCTATGTGGGTCTAGCTGCCATAGGTGCTGCAGGTACTAGGAAGCTACTCTATTGTAGAAAAAACCTGTTGATATGTCCCGACTTTCCACATGTAAAGCTTTGCCTGAATAAGGATCTGCAGTTCTTCCTCTCGTGCTAATGCTGTCCAAAATACTAGCAGGACAACTGTTTCTGAAAAACTGGAGGAACTCTGAGCCTCCTAAACTGGACAGTCTGCACCTGCCGAGGGGAGTTATCCTGTTGCAATGCTAGTTGTCCATCAGTAACCTCTGGGGTCTTCCCTACGCTCCTCAAATAAGTCTCATGCATCTTTGCCGCCTTTAACGCCGCCTCATGAGTGGGCAAATTAAGTGTAGACATGGCACATTTATACTCTGAATAGCGGCACATGCAGAAACGACATGCTCAAGTGGCATCCGATGCAACCAACTGTGGAGCAAACATGCTCAATAGGGATAACTCAGCATCATAATTGTCAATACTCCGACGGTCCTAGGTTAACTACTTGAAGTGCTACCTTAACTCATCCTTCACGGTCTCTGGTAAGAGCTTGAACTCAAAACGTTCCATAAACTTATCCCATAAGACGGACTTGGCCAAGTGACAGCCTTCCCCGTCCCACAAATCTTGAGCTTGATGAGTCAGATGTCTCCGCAAAGCAGCCATCCAGCCATTCTATGGGTATCCAAATATGAGTAAATCATCCTCTATGTGCCTCAGCCACTCATCAACCTCTATGGGACTCTTATTGACCAAAAGGAATCTCGGATGCATCTCCCTGAACTGCTTGAAACTGGCAGTCTTCTCAGTCTGGGCCATAGCCAACATCTCTGTCTACTGACTCATCCTTGCCTGAACTCCCAATCTTCTCCAACAAAGAAGGATCAGTGTGAGCCACCTCGGAAAGAAGACATCCCATTCCTAGCGTCCATATTGTGGGAGTGAACAGAACAATATGGATCAATACAAAATGAAGTGATATAGTATCGGAGCAGAAGGGTTTTGGCAGACCCTTAGGCCTCAGATATATGTCGTTCATATGCCGGACGGACAACAGAGGAATTAAAAACTCAGCGAAAAAAAACAAAGCTAAATGTTTTAGCTAAGGCCCTAAGGCGAGCCAGAACCTTGCCAAAATCTATGCCGACTTGGGGTGGATCTGACCACGCCAAGGGGGGATCTAGCCTACTGCGACATTATTAAAAATTATTCTAAAAAGCTAGTAACTAACATACCCTGAATCTTCGCCTTGGGTCAGGCAAGATGTACCGCACCACCTTCTTTGGCTCCTTGTAGCTGATCCACCTTGCACCTTCGAACCGATCTACCCGAGCCGCCTCCGAGCCGATCACTTGCCAAAGAAAGTTTCAATTGAGCAGACCCGCATCAAAGACGTCTGGATCCGATCCAAACCTCCTCGTAGTCTTGCTAGGACCCGACGGGAGGATAGGAAGAAAAGAGGAGGAATATTTATGTCCACGATCGAGCGTGCTCAAAAGTCAGGAGCTTCTCGAATCAGAGACTTGGTACAAAATTTCCAAGAGGTGTGCACACCCTTTTATATAAGGAGCTAGACCACATGGTCGTCGCACGAGCATTGTGGGACTAAATTAATGAAGAGGGATTTAATTCAAATTAATTTAAGTTAGTTTAAGTTAGTAAGCCTATCATAAATGCCTAACTTCAACCAATTAAATCTTCCTCACCATTTAGCTTTAGAGACAATACGAGCTATCATTGCAAAGAGCTCCAAATAGTGAACGCGTAGGAACAAACGTCGACGAATTTCGACTTCGTTTGACCCCTCAAACAATTGCCCAAAGATGGGAAAAAAGTCATTATCGTAGGGCTCAGTACTCGACACGGCTTCTCTAGCCGTTGCAAGGGTTTCAAAAAACCCTAAGTCAACTTAAGTTGCGGGCGTGCCCGCAAAGCTTAGTGGGTGCGCTTGCCAAGGGCAATGGGTGCACCCACATTGGGCGAGCCCGGAGCGAGCGCGCGGCCCTCTAATCTCAGCGGGCCATGCCCGCTGGGTTCAGCGGGCTGCGTACGCTGAACACAGTGGGTCGTGCCTGCTGGTTCAGCAGGCCGTGCCTGTTACTCTTGCTGGTGGACCCGCTTGACCAAGTGGGTTTAACCCACTCTTGCCTTTGACTGTTTTTGTATTTCTGGGTTTCGTTTGAGCTCCGTTTTCAACGCGGTTTGAACCTGCGATTAGACCGGGACGATCCCGTTATCCAGATTATCTTTCCAACGTGTTTATTCCATTCAATTTTTTCGTAAACAATTTACGAAACATTTAATCTAGTTTGCATCACAAGCAAATTTTGTCCCCTATCAAAACTTGATCCCACAATAAACATGTGGACTTAAATATTCCATTTCATCGAATGAATTCCTCTTAAGGTTCTTCCTATTACTAAGATGTGGATACTACTCGGTGTGAGACCATACAGCCTGACCCTACTGCAGGTTGGGGCTCGAAACCCCTAGACGACGGTAGCCATAATCAGCAGGTGTCGTCCCTGTTTCAGAATCATACTTACGTAATCGACCCATTGACGAACGTGTCGTCGGGATCACCCTGACTGTGTTAGTGATGAATTCCGTAGTTTTAGTCACTTCATCAAAACTGTGTCTCTACATGGCCTAGGGTATGGTTTACTGTCAACCCTACTAGCCAGCATTGGTCTGTATATAGCAGTCTTTGTTGTATTCACGTTGTACATCTTACAACGTACCCTGGCCGAGGATTAACACAAAAACCATACTAATCTAGTGACACTAACTTCCCTTTAACAAAAGAGACGATTCCCATCTTTGTCATCTATTTCCCTTGTGAGCTTTAGGTGTCACCCAACCTAAGATCTTCAGTAGGCCATGCCTCGAAGCTAGATCATAGATCTATGTGACACTATCCGTTCACAGGTTCGTACTAATGACTATAGGTCTTAAGGACCAGCTTGCCTATCATCGCTCTAGAGTTATTATTGACAGTCTAGTTAAAGCTTAACCATTTAATAACTCTAAGTTGGTCGTTCAGTGGACTCATTCTCTAATGAGCACATGGGTCTCGTCTCCGACTTCGTCAAGTCGAATGACTATGAGATCATCATTACCCTAAGGTAAGACAAAGATACAATGGTCTAACCGATGTGTCGATATCCTATTCTCGACACATCTATGACCATGAACAGTTTAAGACTTAAGTTTCAAATTGGTCACTAACTTCTCATAATCGAGATCTACATCTGGATACGTAATGACCTGACTATAAGTCTAAGGAAATTATCTAAGTATATGATTCTATGAATTCATACTTAGGATAATTAATTCCATATAATTACTAGAATGAGATGATTATCGTAGGATAAATGCCTCAAGGGCATACATCTTCCTACATCTCCCACTTGCAATTAGGCTATTTATCTCGGTATCTCATACCGCTATAGCATATCAGTCACACTGGACATTCATATGTCAAACCTAAGAATGGATCCGCTAACGTGTATCTATTTTGCTTTTTAATGGAGTCTTATATATACATCATTTGATCACACCAGGTTGATCCTTCGAAATTGCTTTGGATCTTATCAAATAATTTTTCCCTTTTGTACGGCTAACAATTTAGCTCATACAATATAATGTAGTGTCAGTCGTTTCTATAAGTCCATCATGGCTCATTCCAATCATTTTTGTGTCAATTATGTCTGGTACATAAGCGACACTATAAGTCTCTATATGCTTGACACAATCAAAACTATATTGATTTAATGTCGCATATAGATGATTTAATAAGTTGGAAACCATTTACTTAGTCCGAGACGTAACTAAGTTATATTGCCAGCTCCCACTGACTTTGAGAACTATCTGGTTAAATACTTTCACTTAAGTATCTAAATCATATTTAGACTTTTTATTAAGTATAACCAATTCATAAGTGCTGAATAAGAATATACCAGTCAGGTGGGTTTGACGAATGAGACATATCAAGACCCGTTTATAGGAGTCTTGATGCTGACTTACTCAGTCAAACATCATATACTTTACTTTCCTTTTACTACATTTAATCTTTTTCTTATATAGTATCAAATGTAGTTTGATTAAGAATTAATCTTAACTTGTGTGTAATTTGGATCATATCCAATTATACGCTCATGGAACCTACGTGTAACTATTGATTGGCTATAATATATATCGTCAACTCCAAAAAATCAAATTGAGTCGGAAGCTATGCATGACAACTCAAGATTTATGCACACCAACCCAGACAGTCTTATCCACAACAATCAGCCATTCACAATAAATCTCAATTTTAACAAAGCACATTTTCAAGATATCATTCAACAATGGATTCATTAAAAATGAATCAAACTTGTTTATTAAAATAAACATTGAGTGATTAACACTCAATCATTGTTTTAAACCAAGCATCGATACATTTTATTCAAAATAAGAAAAATATCGATCGCTTCATCTTCATATCTTCCGAAGTCCTTGTACGGTCCTAGCAACAATGATTACTCCGATGCCGACCGTCCATGGAACTTCTTCCATCCTCTGCTTCACTTTCAGCCACATGTCTACAATACACATATGTCTTAGTATCTCATACCATGTAACAAAGCATTTATGGAAATGTTATGCTTTATTAAAAATAATTTTTGTATCTGAGGTAAAGGCATCAGTATGCCCCTTTTTCTTTTCTACAAGGTACACCTTGCAGTTCCTCTTTCAGTGGCCTATCTTGTTGCAGTGAAAGCATTTGGATTTCGATGGAGCCCCCTTTGTCTTCTTCCCCTTCTTCACCTTGGCTGGTTGTAGGACCTGTCTCTTCTTACCTTTGCCTTTCAGCTTGTCTGAAGAAGCAGAGCCAACAACCAACACAGTCGGTTTCTTCTCGATCTCCTCAAACTGCTTAAGCATGTTGAGGAGACCAGGAAGATCCGTTTCAATACTGTTCATGATGAAACCAGTAATGAATTGTTTGAAGTCTGGGGTTAAATATTTTAGGATTATGTACATGGTCATCTCATTGTCGAGGACAAAACCCTACTGGGCAGCATCTTCCACATACCCGATCATCTTAATGACACGATCTTGCACAGGGCCCGTCTCCATCTTAGTTCCCCAGAGGTTGCTCGTTGCTTCAAACTTGGCAGCTCTTGACTGCTTTTCATACAACTCCTCTGCATTCAGAAGTATGCTTTGAACATCTAAGTTTTCGTGCTTCCTTTGCAGTTCGTTGATCATTGAAGCCAGAGTAAGGCACCTGGCCTTCTCGGCATCCATCTGGTACTGCTTATAGACATCCTTTTCTTCGTGTGTTGCATCTACGTCAGGCTTGTTTAAAGCGTCCTCGAGCAGCCTATCCCAGCTAGTGTGAAGACTAACTTAATATTCCTTAGCCAATCTTTATAGTTGATCCCGTCTAGCATGTTCTTTTCAATCATGTACTTCAGACCCGACTCCATTCTTCCTTTAAATAAATATTTAATTAGCATATGTTCGTTGTACAGTTTAGATAGTTTTTATCAAACTATATTCTCCCACTAATTTTAAGAATTAAAGCCACAATAATGAACAATTTATTATATTAAAATATTTGTGAGAGCGGGATCCGACTACCCCGAGTCTGACAACCTTGAGTGTAGCTCAACAAGTTGTCTGACTCTGCAGTTGATAGACGAACTCTTCATTAATCATATAATATATGATTCCCTATGAGTTTTACCCCTAGTCATTTATGATCATGAGTGTGCTCATCCAAATCACAATGACTAGCCTAGTCAGATCCTTGTTTTCGCATCTAGCCTGACTTACGTCGTCGCTAGGTGTATTCACGACATGTCAGTTTGGGTCAAGACTAAACTTACATCAATGGCTCAACTTACACCGGTGCTCGATGTATTCACGATACGACGGTTTAGGTTTAAGCCTAGGCTACATCATTGGCTCAACTTACACCGGCGCTCAGTGTATTCACGACACGACGGTTTGGGTCAAGTCAAGATCTCATCATATGTATTTAAGAAGTCGGTTTATATAAGGTTACCATGTCACAGCTTGAGTGTAGCTCAACAACAGGAACATGAGCCCTAAGTTACCAACTCCTAAAACAAGGAGGGTTACGATTTATCTTGAACAAGATTCTTATCGTATTTGACTTAGGTATAGTCGATGGACTTACACAGTCATGATTCGACTCCTTGCGGTCCAGCATACGCCGCCCGGGAATTGACTAAGACAGGACCACTTAACCCCAAGTCTAGCTAGGGTGATCCAGCAAACTTAGCCAAGCACATTGACCGACATCATGATCGATTGAAGAAGACTTATCAATCTTATGTTCGTCCATCAACTAAAAAGGCTTTTACTAATACTAGTTAATCCTTATCAACTAGTGGATCCTTAAAATTCAAAATTTTATGGATTTGTTAAATAAATTTTATTAGATCCTTATCAACTATAAGGTTTGTTCGTTCATCGTGCAACCCGAATCTTTATTAGGATTTTAATAAATCAATTACATCATTTAAAATAGTAATCATTAAAAGAGCTTTATTATTGAAACGATTAAAATAATAATCGTCGATTAAAAAGGACTACCCTAATCGGAAATTAGGTTTAAATGTTGTAAGTGTTCACTAAAACATAGCATGTCATTATATAAAATTTATCTTATAAAATTTTAAAGAATTAATGGCTAACCTAAAAGGTTCATGAATAACATAATTATACATCATTGCCATTAATATCAACCAACATATCATCCCATAAAATAAAGGTTCAACTATGTGACATTAAATTAGAACATGCAAGTTAAAACATCTATCAAATAAATAATTAACATGCTCTCATTAAAATTTGACATTTAAATTAAAAGAATATGATTTTAAAAAACTTAAGACATTCTATCTAATAAAATGTCGGTTTGATAAAAATCATCAAATGATTTTTAATATTAAACATATGTGTTTAAAATCATTAAAACATTTTTGAATGCTTACTAAAAGTATTTTATCTCATGAAATGATCTTTAAAAGCATTTAATCATAAGAGGCTTATATAAACTTTATCACATAAAATTTAAAATGTCTCTTAAAAAAATTTCCATGCTATAAAACCAATTTATTAAAACATTTAAAAGAAGGGTTCATGCTTATTTTAACGCTACCAAATAAAGTTAAAATCTTTATGACATAAAGTAAGCAATTTAATAATTAAAATAATATCGTTGTCTAAGATCATGCAAAACTAGGCTATGATACCACTGCAGGGTTTTGGCAGACCTTAGGGCTCAAATCTGTGCCATTCCTATGCCGGACGGACAACAGAGGGATTAAAAACGCAGCGAAAACACACAAAGCTAAATGTTTTAACTAAGGCCCTAAGGCGAGCCAGAACCTCGCCAAGATCTATGCCGACTTGGGGTGGATCTGGCCACCCCAAGAGGGATCTAGCCCACTACAACATTATTAAAAATTATTCAAAAAAGCTACTAACTAACATACCCGAAATCTTGGCCTTGGGTCAGGCAAGATGTACCGCACGACCATCTTTTGCTCCTCGTAGCCGAGCTGCCTTGTGCCTTCGAACCGATCTACCTGAGCCGCCGCCGAGCCGATCACTTGCCGAAGAAAGTTTCATTTGAGCTGACATGCGTCAAAGACGCCTGGATCTGGTCAAACCTCCTCGTAGTCTTACTAAGACCTGATGGGACGATAGGAAGAAAAGAGAAGGAATATTTAAGTCCTCGATCGAGCATGCTTAAAAATCAAGAACTTCTCGAATCGGAGACTTGGTACAAAATTTCTAAGGGGTGTGCACCCCCTTTTATATAGGGAGCTAGACCCCATGCTCGTTGCACGAGCAATGTGGGACTAAATTAGTGAAGATGGATTTAATTCAATTTAATTTAAGTTAGTTTAAGTTAGTAAGCATTTCATTAAGGCCTAACTTCAACCAATTAAATCTCCCTCATCATTTAGCTTTAGAGACGCTACGAGCTATCATTTCGAAGAGCTCCAAATTGTGAACTCGTATGAACAAACGGCGACGAATTCTGACTTCGTTTGACCCCTCAAACAATTACCTAAAGATGGGAAAAAAGTCAGTCATCGTAGCCGTCCCAAGGGTTTCAAAAAACCCTAAGTCAACTTAAGTTTAGCGGGCGCGCCCGCCAAGGGCAACAGGCACGCCCACATGAGCATGCCCGGAGCGAGCACGCGGCCCGCTGCTCTTAGCGGGCCACACCCACTGTTTCAGCGACCCATGCCCGCTAAACACAGCGGGCCACACCCGTTACTCTTGCAGGTGGACTTGCTTGCCCAAGTGGGTCTAACCAACTCTTGCCTTTGACTGTTTTTTGCATTTCTGGGCTCGTTTGAGCTCCGTTTTCGACGCGGTTTGAACCTGCGATTAGACCGGGATAATCCCGTTATCCAGGTTATCTTTCCAACGCATTTATTCCATTAAATATTGTCGTAAAAAATTTACGAAATATTTAATCTAGTTTGCATCACATGCAAAGTTTGTCCCCTATCAAAACTTGATCCCCCAATAAACTTGTGGAATTAAAAATTCCGTTTCATCGAATGTATTCCTCTTAAAGTTCTTCATATTACTAAGATGTGGATTCGGTGTGAGACCCTACTGCCTGACCCTACTATAGGTTCGGGTTCGAAACCCCTAGACGACGGTAACCACGAGCATCAGGCATTGTCCCTGTTTCAGAATCATACTTACATGATCGACCCATTGACGAACGTGTCGTTGGGATCACTCTGACTGTGTCAGTGATGAATTTCACAGTTTTAGTCCCTTCGTCAAAACTGTGTCTCTGCATGGCCTATGGTATGCTTTACCGTCAACCCCACTAGCCAGCATCGGTGAGTATACAGCAGTCTTTATTGTATTCATGTTATACATCTTACAACGTACCCGGGCAGAGGATTAACACAAAAATCGTACTAATCCAGTGACACTAACTTCCTTTAATGGAAGAGACAAATCACATCTTAGTCATCTACTTCTCTCATGAGCTTCAGGTGTTACCCAACCTAAGATCTTTTAGCAGACCGAGCCTCGAAGCTAGTCATAGATCTAAGTGACACTATCCATTCACAGGTTCGTACTGATGACTTTAGGTCTTAAGGACCAGCTTGCCTATCATCACTTTAGAGTTATTATAGACAGTCTTATTAAAGCTTAACCATTTAATAACTCTAAGTTGGTCGTTCTGTGAACTCGTTCTCTAATGATCACCTGTGTCTCGTCTCCGACTTCGCCAAGTTGAATGACTATGAGATCATCATTACCCTTAGGTAAGACAAAGACACAATGGTCTAACCGATGTGTCGATATCCTATTCTCGACACATTTATGACCATGACCGTTTAAGACTTAAGTTTCCAATCAGTCACTAACTTCTCATAATCGAGATCTACATCTGGATACGTAATGACCTGACTATAAGTCTAAAGAAATTATCTAAGTATATGATTCTACAAATTCATACTTTGGTTAATTAATACCATATAATTACTAGAACAAGATGATTATCTTAGGATAAATGCCTCAAGGGCATACGTCTTCCTACAGGAGCATCATCTGTACTACTTGTATGCATATCACAGTGTGAGCGAACCTGCATGGGACACCACAAGGTGCGTGATGGATAATGAATTATATATTGATATAATTCTTCAGTCCCTTCCCAATGTCTACTTTTAGTTCGTAATGAATTTTCATATGAACAAACTTGATTGCACACTTCCAGGGCTCTTCAATATATCGAGGTAAGCTGAGAGCTCCATGTTTGGGGATAAGATGCACATTATGCTTACAAAGACTCCTTCCCATCGAAGGCTTTTGTCAAAGGGAAAAAGAAGAAGCTTACCAAGCTTAAGAGTGGTGTCAAAAAACCTAAAGGGAAGAAGGAGGCAATGTAATCAAACGAATTTCGTTACTATCATAAGCAAGGTCAATGGAAGAGAAATTGCAAAGATGCCTTAGAACTCTTTGAAAGAAGAGGCATGTGATGCCTTATCTTTAAGATGCATTCATCAATCAAGACAAACTACCTAATTCTAATATAACGTGGGTATGAGTTACCTAAGTTAATTCTCGTATATGTCAATGTTACATAGAACGAGAATAATTAGAAGTGTGTGATTGGTAGGATAACTCTACTAGATGGAAATTGGAGCAAGTGTTGATATTATTATCGTAAAGTATATTCTTACAAGGATTGCCTTATGGCAATGGTTTTATTTTATTAAATTCATTTTATGTACCAAATAGTACACTAAATAAAAGCTAATATGATTTGAATGCAAATAACACATGAAATATTCATGAGATGAATAAAAGAAAGACTCCAAGTATAGAATCCTATCTGTGGCATTGTAAACTATGCTATATTGGCAAGAAAAGACTTATAAAATTACATAAATAAGGATTTTTGAATCTTTTCGATTAGGAATTATTTGCAACTTCTAAGTCTTGACTGAAAGTCAAAATGTCTACAACACCCTTTGTGAAACAAAGGGAAAGAGTTAGCAAACTCTTGGGACTCATATATACAGATAAATGTGGCCAATGTCTACATAAGCTAAAAGAGGATATTCTTACTTCATCATTTTTATTGATGATTTTTCTAGGTATGATGTGTTCACGATGAAACACAAATCTGAGGCTTTTGAAAAGTTCAAAGAGTATAAGTGCGAAGTAAATAAACAGACTGGCAAAGGTAATAAAATCCTTTGATCAGATCGACAAAGAGAAAACTTACGCATGTAATTCGTTGCTTATATAAAAGAGAATGTGATTCTCTCTCAGGTTACTCCTCCTTGCAAACCACACCACAATGGTGTGTCAGAGAGAAGAAATCGCACCCGGTAAAGGCCCAACTCTATTTTTTTCCATTTGTTTTAAACCCCAAGAGGCCCAATTCCCTTTTCTCTTTTCCTTTTTAATAAATCCCACTAACTCACATCCCACTACCTCTTCCCCCCCCAACTTTCACTTAATCCCCAAACACACGCACCCCCTCTTTCTTCTCACCCGAGCCAAACGAAAACCCATGTTCCCCTTTTTGTTTCTCTTCGCTCGCACGCAGCAGCAAATGCGATTGGTGACCCCGATTTGAAAACCCTAGCCCATATCCACGTCGATCTCTCTCTCCCCTCCAGATTTTTTGAAGCAATAATCTCAACGGGAAGATCCTCCACCTCCTCTCACGCGTTTTCTCTCTTTCTATTTGTATGAGTCATTTTGTCACATGGCAATGGTAAGCGATAATTGTTTTTCCTTTACAAACTCTTTTGGAACTTGCTCCTGGGGTTTTCAGTTCTGCTCCTGGGGCTCGGATCTTGCACTAGGGTTTCAGTTTTGCTTCTAGGGGCTTTGACTTTGCTCCTAGGGCTAACGGTTTTGCTCTGAGGTTTTTCGGATCTTGCTCCTAAGGCAACGGATTTACTATGGGACTTTTGGATTTCTTAATTTTCTCGCATAAACTTCGTTTCAGGTAGATTCGATCCCTATCGAACTTTTAATTATTTTATTTTTTTGTAATGGAAGTGATGATTCATGTAGAATTTGAGAGGTTTTCTCCTTCGATGAATACTTTTGGCACCAAACCTAGTCGCGCAGTGCCTTAGCCGTTGGTTCGCTATTTTTGTTTGGACCCATGCGTTGATTTCTTCTTGTGGTCAGCCGCCGAGGAGAAGGTACGGCCAGGAATTGTTTTTCTTTTTTATCGCTTGTCAATCTGTTTTATTATAGTTTATTTTCCTTTTTGGTTGCATGCTGCATGCTTGGTTGCTTTGGATAAAATGTTCAGTTTTCATGACTGTTTGGTTAATGAGTCCAGGATACACATATTCTTTTTAGGCCTTCTTCTAACGGAATTTTGGGACCTGTATACATATATTTCTGGGCCTTAACATGCTGAATTTTGAAGAGTTTTTGCACGCTGAAAACTGGTGCTACCTGTATGCTAAAATTGGGACTATTTGCAAGTTTGATTTGGGTCTGTTTGCATGCGGTATAGGTGCCCAGTTATTGTTGTTCATATAATCTGTTTGCTTGGGATTGGTTCCAGTTTTGCTTGATGTTTTGGATGTTGTTTTGTCCATATAAGTTTCTGTTCTATTTTCCTTAAAATTTTCAGTTCAGTTTCTTATAAGGTCGGTTGTTGTATAAATTCAATTTTTTGTTTCCCTTCTAATTTTCAGCTCTGTTTGACCTTATAAGTTTTCGTTTAATATACACCTTTTATTATAATGTTCTTGGTCCAAGCAACCCCTCAGGTAGGTAGACGACAACTCGTTAAAGGTGACAAAACATGAATCTGATCCATTAAGTCTTTCTCCATAATTTTTAGACACTTCGTTTTTTCCTATCGTACTTATAAGTTGTGCTTTAAATTATCTTTTCTCTGAAATTGTTAACTTTAATTGTTGACTATTGTGTTTCTGCTTATGAGATTAGACATGCGGAATTTTGGAAGTTTGGTTTATGGCTTATACTAAATTACATGGTTAGAGATTATGAAATGTGATTATACAATGATATTGGTACGCCTGATATATGCACAAAACTTGACAATCCTAAACATAGTTTGTATTTCTTTCTCTAATCATGTAATTTCGGGATTAAAGACATGAACATGATACCTGACATCCAAGAACTAAAATAACTATACTTGACATCACTGGTATGGGGTAACTTATAATTGACAGGGTGCAAGTGCGATTGAAGCCATGCTTATGGCCCTTATCTGTGAGGATTTTCTTTTACGGATCCTAAATTCTTGGTACAGTTTGACCTTTATACTCGGCCCGGGTTAGCACCTCACGGTCCAAGGTGGACTTCATGTTGCACATCATGCTCTCCTCTTATAAGTCACACAATGATTCTTTAGGTTAGTTGCTTGATCCTTACCGTTACTTAAAATCATTCCCGGTCAGTAGTTTCCTTTACAGTTCTTTTTGTGTCTTTAAAATCCGGCAAAATAAATTAATTAATTGTTTAATATGGATTCATTCTACTTTATTAATGTTGGTTCAATTCCATCAGGTGACACCCAGCCTGAAGAAGAGACTCCACAATACGAGAAGTCTGATTTTCTTGTTGAGAATGCGGATTTCTGAGTTTCTTGTGTTACCAGGAGAGTTTATCTTTCTTTTAGGTGATTTTCTTTCAGTATTATTTTTAGTTGAGCTATAGTTTCGTTGTTTCATAGACAATGTAATTATTTTTCAAGGTCAGAAATAAAATGAGTATTTTTATCTTTATTTCAAATATTTCATATATAAACTATATTGACTTCACTAGTATCTGCAAGACCTGCAAAACTATTGAGAATGTGACGGCACCCGTTCTGGGGCGTTACAAGTGGTGGCCCATGTAGGTCCGCACAACCACCTCGTGAACATTATAGGATAGGTAGGAAATATGAATAAAATACTCAAATTATAATTATGAATAAAATACTCAAATTATAAACTGATAACCATCCTTGAATTACAGAATGTTGAAGGTGTTTAACCGATGTACATGTACCCTCGATGGAACAAATCCTGATACTACCATCGCAGAGATGGAGATGAATTTGAATGGAAATGGGAACCCTTGTCACCAATAATGAAGATCCCACTGTCAGCAATACCAATCCGAAAGCTGGTCCCAATGCAAATGACGCTAGCAATGATGACAGTGCTAATACTGATCAGCCTCCGATGGTGCACCAAATATCTGATCGAGCACTGCGAGAAATGGTTCGAGCCATATGACAGGAAGCCATGCAGCAGGAACCTATACGGCAGAAACCTATGCAATAAAGGGGAGTGCAACAATTTCTGTCACTGCACCCGCCGATCTTCACTGGACGGGAGGACCCTCTGGCTGCAGAGGAATGGCTGCGGTCCATTATTAACATGCTGAAGTCTGTACGAACTCCTACGGATTCCTGGGAATATACGACAAAACTACAGTTGACCAAGAATGCCATGTTATGGTGGGATTCTGTGGAGGACCGTTTACCACAATCGATCTCCTGGGCTACATTTCAGGAGGCATTCAATGCCCAATTCCTTTCACCTGAGGCACAGATGGAGCTCGAGGAACAATTTATGGAACTGAAGAAAGGTTTCATGACTGTGGAAGAATACGATGCTGAGTTCTCTAAGCTCAGTAGGTGTGTATTTTGACTCTTAACTGTTAATTACACCATATACGTGGTTATGCTAAACGATCTATAATCTCCAGGTTTTCTAAGGACGTGGTGTCCACTCCCTTGGCCTGAGCCAAGAGATTCCAAAAGGGCTTAAACATCGATATTCGTAATAAGTTAGAATGGCTTAAACTAAAAAACCATCCTGACATGCTCGCCACGGCTCACGAGTATGAGTATGTACGACAGGAGTGAGCACAAGAGCGTCAGGTCGCTGCCCCACGAAGACCACCTCCATCGTCGACAGCTTCTATAGGGCATCATAGAATGCCACATGCTCCTACTAGACAGCTCCATAGGCCTATGCAACAGAATAGTTCAAGAGGCCTGCACCACCACAGCAACCCCACAACCTAGGCGGCCCACTCCTATCTACCACAACTATAACAAGTCGGGTCACATCAAACCAGAATGTCAGCTTTATTTGAAATTGTGCCTGGTCTGTGGTGCCAAGGATCACACTGCGAGATATTGCCCGCATAGGGGACAGTGACCAGCTGCCCCAGCCCCGACTAATGCACCAGTTTTAGCTCCAGCTCCAGCTCTTGCTCTAGTAGGGAGCAATCGGCGTAGAGTTCCACTTCCACCTCAGAAAAGGTGTATCAGCAGGCAAAGTCTCAGGCTCCAACACTAAAATGCTAGGTTTTTACTATGAGTGTGGAAGAGGCAGAGGCCACTGGGCAAGTTATCACTGATATGTAGCTTACAGTTTACTGCTTTTTTTTATTTTCATACATTAGTGTATATATGCTTAGACTTAGTATCTATGACCGTAGGTATTATACTAGTAGCCAGTAGACCTGTCCTTGCCCTATTCGACTCCGGAGCTTCACATTGTTTCATGTCTAAGCGATTTATCGATCAACACACCATTCCCCTTTCGCCTGTTGACTCTTGTTGAGACATTAACACGGGCAGTGGAGTACTGACAACTAATAGTGCGTGGTTTTTCTATCCATTGGAAATATGTGGACAGAAACTACCAGCGGATTTTATCATCATCAACATGCCAAGTTTCGACGGCATCCTCGGGATGGATTGGTTGGCGGTACACTACGCCACGATTGAATGTCGCAAAGGAAGAGTGGTTTGCAACATACCAAACCAGGCCAGATTTGAATTTGTCAGAATAGAGAGACCAGTAAGGTTCAGAGCTAAATCGACAACAGCAGTTGCCATGTACATTGAGATAGAGAAGCCAGATGTAGTTCGAAAATTCCTTGATGTGTTTCCAGATGAACTTACTAGGTTACCTCCAGACCACAGAGTTGAGTTTGCAATTGAGCTAGTGCTATGAGCCCAACCTTATTCTAGATTGCCTTACCGCATGTCACCATCCGAGTTATACGAAATGCAGATACAGTTGGATGATCTCTTGAACAAAGGGTAGATACGTCCCAGTGCATCTCCTTGGGTGCTCTAATACTATTGGTTAACAAGAAAGATGGATCCAAACAAATGTGCGTTGACTACATGGAATTAAACAAGCTTACAATGAAGAATAAGTATCACATTTAATGCATCGACGACTTATTTGATCATCTTGGAGGAGCAAGTGCCTTTTTAAATTAGACTTGAAGACCAGCATCATCAGATGAGGGTCAAGAAGGAAGATGTGCATAAGATAGAATTCAATACTAGACACACACACTATGAGTTTTTGGTGATGCCGTTTGGTGTGACTAATGCACCAGCGATATTCATGAATCTCATGAACCATGTATTATACGAGTATCTAGACAAGTTCATAGTGGTGTATCTGGATGAAATATTTGTATACTTGAAGAATACATAGGAGCATGTCGGGCATTTAAGAACGGTCCTAGAGACATTGAGGTGAAGCAAGTTATATACCAAGTATAGTAAGTGCGAGTTTTGGTTGAACAAGGGGGCATTTCTAGGCCACATGGTTTCGGGAGAAGGAATCTCTGTGAACCTAGAAAAGGTTGCAACAGTTCAAAATTGGCTGGTCACTAAGACGATATCAGAGATTTGAAGCTTCTTAAGACTAGCTAGTTACTACAGAAGATTCATTAAGGATTTTTCGAGGATCGCAGAGCCCGTGTCACAATTGACAAGGAAGGATGTAATGTATGTGTGGTCGAAGGCTCGTAATGATGCTTTTCAAGAATTAAAGAAGCGGTTAACAACAACGCCAATATTTGTCATTCCAGATTGGGCGGGAGACTTTGAAGTGTTTTGCGACGCGTCAGGCAAAGGACTTGGGTGTGTGCTTCTTCAGCACGAATGTATTGTCGCATATGCATCAAGTCAATTGAATAATCACGAAAAGAATTACCCCACTCAAGATCTTGAGTTGGCGGCAGTAATTTTTTTTCTTGAAGATTTGTAGACACTTTTTACTAGGCCAGTGCGTGAAGGTATATACTGACCATAAGAGCTTAACTTACATCTTCACACAAATGGATCTGAACCAGCGACAACGGAGATGTATTGAGCTCATGGCAGATTATAACATTGACCTTCAGTACCATCCTGGGAAGGTTAATATGTACCTGATGCTTTAAGTCGGCTTCCAGGAGTAATGACGCAGTGAAGGCTACAAAAAAAGATCTGTGAAATGGAAATAGACGTGGTGTTACCTGGTTTGACCTCATCATTTATGAACATGGAGATATAGTCGACACTGTGGACAGAATTAAGGCAGCCCATGCAAGAGATGCAAAGCTTCAGCAAATCAGGAACATGGCATTGGCAGGACAGAGACCAAAATTCTAGATACATGTAGATGGTTCTTTGAGATATGGCCGCAGAATATGTGTACCGTCAAGAAATGTCAGAGAAGGATTGTTAACGGAAGCACACAGTTCCCCGTACTCCATTCTGTTGAGTATTGGACTTCTCCCCACTTGGTGTTAATGATGAGCAAACATAAATACTTGTGACTAACCCCCTATTTTGCAGTTAATCCATTGCCTAAGCTTATTATGAAGATCAACTAGCAATGGATGACTCACAAATATAATTGAAGGCAAATGACATGAATTGGATGATCGTAGATTGATGATTGAAGCTCCGTAAAGACTTCAAGCTCATACGATGGAAAGAATAGATTATTCGTCAATGTAATTTTTCTTTTATCTCTTCTAGTATGTAGCTTAGAAGTAGAACCTTGATGGAGTACTCACACACATCTACATTCTGTCATAGGACATCTTTAGACCTTTGTCCTTTGATCCCAATTCAATTCTCTTTTGTTTGTGCTAGGATTGTTTATAACAGCCGACTGTTTAACAGTTTACAGTCGCATGTCTCAAAAATAGTCGACTGTGTTTTGTTCTACAGTCGCTTGTTATGCACAGACTATTACAATGTAGTGTTGGGCCTTCTCTGATTATTTCGCACAGGCTATTGTTGAACGATTCACAGGCGCATGTCCTAGTGACAGTCGACTGTGTGTTGTAAATCAGTCGCATGTCGGTCCTTGCCCAAACTCTGTATGATCTGATTTCTATGGCCAGTCGACTTATGCTGTATATACAGTTGACTGTATATTATATCAGTCGACTGTCTATGCTGCAACAGTCGCATGTCTGTAAGTCATTTCTTTGACTCAACTCTCTGGAAATTTCTATTGACTTTGACATTCGTCTGTTTAAGGTTTTACAGTTGCCTGTTCTGATTAACAGTCGACTGTGTTCCTTGCATCAGTCGTCTGACCTGTATCTTGTGATATTTCCAGTATTTTATCTAACTTACTCTTCTCTCGGCCAGTCGCCTGTCGAAGACTGTACAGTCGCCTGTTGGTTTAACAGACGACTATCTTTGCTTCATCAGTCGACTGTCCATGTGGTAAGTTACCGTTATGAATTCTCACCTACCCATGCTGACTGTGCAACAGTCGACTGTGGATTGTTCAACAGTCGACTGTCACAAGTTCAGATTATATCCGTTGAGATTTTTCTCACGGATTTCGATTGGGTTTTTGCCTAAACTGTTTTGTGGATTTGAGAAAGCTATAAATAGAGCTTCTACTGTTTCATTGGAAGGTTAGACACTCATTCATTGCAAAATCCTTCAAGCTTTCATTTCCAAAGATCAAAGCTCTCAAATCCAAAGCCCTAAGTATTTCCAAATCTTGTTCTCTTGCTCTCCAACCTAGAACCAAAGTTTGATCTTCTAGGCAATTGGTGCAGTCAAGAGAAAGGGCTTTCTCCTCTCTTCTAAGAGAGTTCTTCAACACACAACACACTTCTCCTTCAAGTTCTACTTCAAGGCATAGGTGATTGTAAGTGTTGCTTTCATCTTTCATAACTTTCGTTATTTGAATTGTGCTCTCAGTTGTGAGAGTGGTTTTGCTTGCTCCCTGGTTATGGGATTCAAATACATCGATTGTATTCGATTGCACTTGTAGGGTTGCTACAAGTGGGCTTTAAGGAAACCTCAAGTTAGGGTTCTAACTTGATTTTCTGGTTGTATCCGGGTGGTAGGGACGTAGGATTACCGGGAACAAGTTGGGAGTTGACTTGGGTAATCCGAACCCTTGAAACATATCTGCGTTTGCGTGTGTTTCTCTTTGGGTCGTTTTTCTTTTCCGCATTATTTGTTGGATTGCATTTTATTTGGCGTAAATTCCTTTTAAATTTGCATAAACACTATTCAACCCCCCCTTGTAGTGTTTTTCCCCATAGACAGGGTCCTTACAATTGGTATCAGAGCGCAAGGTTTCATCTATGACATCCAACAACAACAACGTTCCTCCTCCGCCTTCGTTCAACAATCACGACCGTGATGGAGCGTCCACTCTTTTCGAAGGTCAATCTACGGTACATCCTCCACGTTTCAATGGTACTAATTTTGGCTATTGGAAGTGTAGGATGAAGACATTCCTTAGGAGTGCTTCTCTTTGGAGAACTCTCCACAAAGAGTACGTCGAGCCCGCCGAAGATGACTTCGAGAAATGGACGACTTCTGAGAAGTCCGCCGAAGTCAACAACGCTAAAGCAATGAACGCTCTTCATTGTGCGTTGGACCCCGAATGAGTTCAACAAGATATGCACATGTAAGAGTGCATACCAAATATGGAACCATCTCATCGTTACCCACGAGGGAACGAATAAGGTAAAGCTTTCAAAGTTATATGTTGCCGTGCAAAACTTCAACTTGTTTCATATGCAGGAAAATGAGAGCATTGCGTCAATGTAAGGACGCTTTACCGATATCACAAATGAATTGGAAGCCCTTGGCCAAATCTACACCAAACCTGAAAAGGTAAGGAAGATCATCATGGGGATGACCTCCAAATGGGAAAGAAGAGCAATCACCATTGAGGATGTCAATGACTTGAAGAACTACAACGTGGTGAATCTCATCGGGACTCTTATGTCTTACAAAGTAAGACGGGATAACCGATTGAAGATTCGAGCCATGATGAATCCCTCGGAGGCCAAGAAGAAAGCTTTGGCATTCAACGCCAATTCATCATCCTCCGAAAGTGATGAATCCGAGAACGAGATGGATTTGGGTGATATGGCCCAAATGGCGAAGAAGCTCCAACGCTTCTTCCGCAAAGGTAAATTTTCCTCAACAAACGTTTTGAGTCTACTAATGCTACTTCCTCTCTTTGTTATAAGTGTAATAAGCCAGGGCACATCAAGAGGGATTGCTCAATGCTAAATAACAAAGAAAAATGGAAGGCACCAAAGTACCATAAGTCCGACAAGAATAAGAGAGACAAGAAGAAAGGACTCGTAAGTACCTTTGATGACTCAAGCGATGACTCATCAAGCGATTCCGATGATGAGAAGGGTGAGAGTGTCCACATGTGTTTCATGGCACTTGAAGACCCACTCTCGGATGAAAGTGACTCTGACACGGATGACACCGAGGTAACAATGGATGAACTTCGTATAGCTAATGAAGAACTATTTGCTAAATACCAATATTTAATGCTTAGATACACTAGCTTAAAGAAATCAAATGTTAGCAAGTCATCCATTCCATGAATTATCAACAATGAAACCATTGTTGATACTTTAACTCTTGAGAAAGCAAACTTAGCTTCTCAAAATGTCACATTGAGAGATGAGGTGAATTCCCTCAAATCTCAACTAGATAAAACACATACCAAGGATAATAGTGATCTAGTTACACGTCACACACAATTGGGTTTAGAGAATGATTCTCTTAAAACCCAAGTGCACGAGCTCAAAGCACGGGTGTCCACCTTGGATACCAATATTTCTTCTTTAAAGGAGAAATATGAGCTCATGTCCTCCCGTATTGTGAGATTCAATAAGGAAAAAGGAAAATTGGATGATTTGCTTGCAAACCAATTTCCGGCCATACATCGTGTTGGCCTTGGATTTGTAAAAGCGAATGCTTCTAATGCTCGCACCTCCTATAGTGGTGTCACTATAGATTTTGTGAGGCCTTCCTCCGGTGCTTCCACAAGTGGTGTCAAAGACACTATAGGTAGCAATCCTACCAAGAATGTCACCACATCACCTTCTCTTCCTTTTGGCAAGAAACCCACTAAGGGTGGAAACCAAAAGCATGGCCATGCTTTTATGTACACTAACACTCATCCACGTAGGAAACAACCTACTTCACAAGTGGATAATCATGACACATTTTATGCTCCGCACCCACGGACACGTACACAACCACACATGAGAAATACTCATGTACGTGCTCCTACACACCCGTATGCCCATACGCATCATTCCTTCATGCATGCTCATCCTCCACATGTCATGCATGACCCTTATGCTTCATATAATATGCATGTTCCCAAGCATACATATCATCCTAGAATGTACAATGCATATCCTCCACCACATCTCTATGCTAGAAATCATGTTCCTAAGAAGCATGCACCACATAGAAATCTAACATATATGCATGCAACTAGGAATAGGACTCCCAAGATGTACACTATTTGGGGTCCTAAGAACACTAGTCTAAATGTTAGGAATGCTTATGTTGATTCCTACTTTCATGGTGTGATTAGAAATAGTAACTATGTTGGGAAGCGGAAGTCCACTTGGACTTGGCTTCCAAAGGGCTAATCCCCTTGGACCCAACAAACATTGGGTACCATAAGCTTATGGTATATTATATAGGTACCCAAGAGAAAGAAGAAGAGCAATAAATGCATTATTAGCTCTAAAGGGAAAGGATGGATTCTTGATAGCGGTTGCTCCAAACACATGACGGGGGATCCCTCATTGCTCTCCGAAGTGATTAGCATCAAGGATGGTGCAACAGTCACTTTTGGAGGTAATCAAAAGGGAACCATAATTGGAGTAGGTATGTTGGTAATCCTTCCAAACCTCTAATTACTAATGTTTATCGTGTTAGTGGTTTATGTCACAATCTCATTTCCATTAGTCAACTTTGTGACAAAGGTTACAAGGTTAACTTTGGAGAAGGATTGTGTACTATTGTTGATTGTGATTCTAATGTTTTATTTTTCGGTATTAGGCGTAAAAATATTTATTATTTGATCTTGCCTAAAACCGTAGAACATTTCTTAGTTGCTAACACAAGTGAACAACTATTATGGCATCGTCGTTTTGGTCATGTTCACTTCAAGCACTTATATAAGTTAGCTAAGCATGATCTAGTCAAAGGTTTTCCTAAGATTGTTTTTAATAAGAAAAACTTTTGTGATTCATGTCAAAGAGGTAAACTAAGTAAATCTTCATTTAAGGTTAAAGAAGGGATTACTTCTAAGAGGCCCCTAGAACTTCTACATCTAGATTTATTTGGGCCAACTAGAACCGCTTCTTTAGGTAATGCTCATTATGGACTAGTTGTCGTTGACGACTTTTCTAGATTTACTTGGGTTTCATTCTTAACTAATAAGAATGAAGCTTATGAAGAGTTTACCAAATTTGCAAAGAAGATTCAGAATCTTTTAGGATCCACCATTATCACTATTCGTAGTGATCATGGAGGAGAATTTGAGAATGAGTCTTTTACTAAGTTTTGTGATGACTCCGGGATAACTCATAACTTTTCCTTTCCTCGTGGTCCACCACAAAATGGTATTGTAGAAAGAAAGAATATGACTCTTATTGAGTGTGCTCGCACTATGCTCCATGATAGTCATTTAGGACTACAATTTTGGGCAGAAGCGGAGCACACGGCATGTTATGTGCTCAATAGTATCCTAGTGAGACCCCGAACAAACAAAACTTGTTTTAAGTTGTTTTATGATAAAAAGCCTCAAGTGAAATATTTTCGTGTTTTTGGTTCGAAATGTTTTATAAAGAACACCTTTGGTAATTTAGACAATTTCAAGCCAAGATCCGATGAAGGAATTTTTGTTGGATATTCCACACGTAGCAAAGCCTGCCGGATATACACCAAAAATTCTTCAACGATTGAGGAATCACTTCACGTATCGTTTTATGAAGATTTTGATTTTACTCATATTGATGATGATAATGTAGAGATTCTTTGTGATTCTCTTAATAATGTTAAGATTAATGATACTATTGTTGAGACTAACACTTCTAACGAAGTTGTTGAAGTTGTTCCTAGTGATCCAGGTATACCCAAGCGTACTCGACCGTTCGCAACCATCCCCATAACCAAATTATTGGAGATATTGGTGTGGGTGTTCGAACGAGATCAAGAATTGAAGAATTCTCTCATTGCGCATTTGTCTCTACCATTGAGCCAAAGAACATCCAAGAAGCTTGTGAGGATAGCTCTTGGATAGTGGCAATGGAAGAAGAACTAATGCAATTTGAGAGAAACAAAGTTTGGGAACTTGTACCTCTTCCAAGTGGTCACCAAGTGATTGGGACCAAATGGATCTTCAAGAACAAGACGGATGAAAATGAGGTAATCACACGGAACAAAGCAAGGTTAGTAGCTCAAGGCTACCGGCAAGAGGAAGGTATTGATTTCGAAGAATCTTTTGCCCCCGTAGCTAGATTAGAAGCTATTAGGTTGCTTTTATCTTTTGCATCCCATAAGAATTTTAAATTATTTCAAATAGATGTTAAAAGTGCATTTTTAAATGGGTTTGTCAATGAAGAAGTCTATGTTTCTCAACCTCCCGATTTTATTGATGAAAAATTGCCAAACCATGTTTTCAAACTTAAGAAAGCGTTGTATGGATTGAGACAAGCTCCTAGAGCTTGGTATGATCGTCTTAAGACCTTTGTTTTGAATTTAGGTTTTAAAATGGGAGAAGTTGATTCTACACTCTTCATTAAAGATTATGAAAATGACATTCTTTTGATTTGAGTTTATGTAGAAGATATTATTTTCGGTTCTACTAACTTTAATATTTGTCAAGAATTTTCCAAGTCTATGAAGGATGAGTTTGAGATGAGCCACATGGGAGAGCTCACCTACTTCCTTGGATTGCAAATTCGACAAACGGAGAATGGCACGTTCATACATCAGACAAAGTACACAGGGGAAAGCGATTCGGGATGGAATCGTCTTCGAGCAAAAGGACTCTCATGAGTACTACTACTCTTCTACATAAGGATGAAAGCGAAAAAGATGTAGAGGTTCGTCTATATCGAGGTATGATCAGTAGCTTACTTTACTTAACCGCTAGTAGGCCCGATATCATGTTTTCCGTATGTCTTTGTGCTAGATATCAAGCAAGACCTAAGGAGTCACACTTGATTGCAGTTAAACGAATATTTTGTTATCTCTATTAATCCCTAGATTATGGGTTACTCTACCCTAAATCTAGCACATATGAGTTAATCTCATTTAGTGATGCCGACTTTGCCGGATGCAAGTCCGACAGGAAAAGTACTAGTGGCACTTGCTATTTCTTAGGAAATTCCTTAGTTTCTTGGTTTTCAAAGAAACAGAACTCGGTGTCATTGTCCACGACTGAAGCAGAATATATTGTCGCGGGTCTTACATGTGCACAAGTTCTTTGGATGCGACACACTCTTAGTGACTATGGTGTCAATTGTGATACTTGCCCTATCATGGTTGATAATCAAAGTGCTATTTGTCTTTCTAAGAATCCGGTACCCCACTCCCGTACCAAACACATAGACGTGAGACACCATTTTATAAATGATCATGTAGCTAAGAAGGACATCATCTTAGAGTACATTGAAACCCAAAAACAAATTACCGATATCTTCACTAAACCGCTTAAAGAAGATTCATTTGTGAGGTTGCATGGAGAATTGGGAATTATGGGTGAATCTGAAATCTAGAAGCTCAATCTTTCATGTTATAACTCCTTATTGAGCTCATATCTTTTTGATTGTCTTTCTTCATGTGCTTTATTGTTTTATGTGTTTAAGAAAGGCAATTGTGACTTATTTGATTTAATGAGTTTTGAGTTTGATTGGAGTAATTTGTGTTTCAATGGATTTATTGTTTTCATAATGATTTTACGATGTATTTGTGATTAGAGTATAGGTCCTAGGGTGAGTGTTCTTATTCTCTGGAATTCTATCTCACTGTGCATTTTTAGATCAGGACAGACAACTGTCGTTCCTTCGACAGTCGACTGCCCTACTTTATCTCCTCATTCTGAGAATTGGTATCTTTCGCACAGCCAACTGATGATTGTTTTACAGTCGACTGTTAATTTAACAGGTGACTGCATTTTAGTCATCAGGCGACTGTACTCTCTGTCGAATTTTTACAGTGTTCTCTGTTATTTTTGGTGAACTGTATTAATTCTCGGCCAGCCGACTCTTAAGTATATGTCAGTCGACTGTCCAATGGACAGGCGACTGCATGTTAATGGCCAGTCGATTACCCATCTCTCTGAGCTTTATTTTTATCACTTCATCCAGTCGACTGACATTTGTGCTTCAGTCGAATGTCTTATACTGTATCAGTTCAAGTGATTTGATCCGAGCCGTCGATTCCCTGATCCAATGGCTCAGATTCATTCCCGTAATTTTATATTCGAGTTTACGCGATCACTTCCCCACGTCGACTATCTCTCCTTCATTTCGACCGTTCATCTTCCCGCTCGATTGATCTACCAAATCCGTCTATCTCGCTTCCTTCGTGCGTCAATTTCAAGTTGTCGTTGCTTTCGTTCTGTCACTCGACTAGGTTTGATCTCTTCCGCCTATCTCGTGATACTTCTGGTTAGGGTTCGTTCATTTTTTTCTTGCCCTAGCTTCGTGCTCGGCCATGGCTCTTTTCGATCAGTTCTTCCCTAATGTCTCTCTCGATTTCCTCAATGAGCCTGTTCCTTCACCGAAGCCTGATCTGACTCCCTCATCGCCTCAATCGTCTGGAGAGCCTCTTCCTATCTATGTCGGTGACACAATCCCCTCTGTGCATGCTGTTGAACTCTCTTCTCAGCCTGCTGAGCATCCTTCTCGGTCCACGAAGTTTCTTCTTCGTCAGTTAGACGCTCGTGTCTCTGCTCTTGAAATTCTCTCTGTTTCCCTTGATGAGCAGCTCTCACTTTTGCTTAAGCTTCAGCCAATCTCGTTTAAACATCTTGGTTGTCACGTACCTCCCGAGCTTCGTGCTTTGTTTGCTACCTCTGAGAACACTTCTCCTGCTTGTGGTTCTCCTCCTCCTGGCTTCACACTAAAACCCTATGTGTTTCAGACCTCCGTTGCCCAGACTCCACTTCATGTTCATGCTGAATCATCTGATGTTCGTGCTTCGTCTTCTAAGAGGAAGACTCCAGCTTTTCCTACTCGTCGCTCTGCTCGGCTTTTGTTCCGATCTTCTGGTCGCTCGTCGGACCCCTCCGTCATTCAATTGACTGAGGCTACTGCTGTTGCTGCTGCTGTTCTGTTCACTCACCTGAAGACCATGTTTTATTTTGTATGGTCTGCTTTTGTTTAGGTTGAGTGATTCATATGATTTTTTTTGATGTATGATGGATGATGATGTCAGGGACTCTTTTATGTATGTATGGTGATATACTTTGATGTCGTCATGATGATGTATTTTTTGTCTTGATCATGATGTTTCTTGTTGGGATGGCCATGTAGATGACCATCCGTTGATGTACTCAACTTCTATATATCTATATATATGATGTTGCATCTTCTCTGGTGTCACACTATGTTATATTGTATATCTTTTCTGTGTGATGTATTATATGTTGTCTCCATGTATGATTCACTCTCCTTGATGTGATTTTGAGACAATATATGAATTTGATATTGGTTAATTCATGCTATTTTTGTTGTGCAGAATTTGTGGAAATTATTTTCATTTCGTATATCTAAAATGTTGATATTGGATTTCAATTTCATTACTCACATGTGTATATGATGAGATTTCATGAGTTTTTGATTCGATATATCTTTATACTCCTGGATTGTTGTTAGTTTGTATTTAGCACTATTATTGTTGTTGTTATTTTCTCTCACCTTTTTGGATAATGCCATAGGGGGAGAGAAATAAACATACAAGATTCATAATGGATGTGCTAAGTTTGTTCTAACGCTTGAATCTAAGATTTACGTTGCCTTAGATTCAGGGGGAGTAAGATTACAATGAATAGGGATTTTATTTCCTAGATTTCTTGAATTGAATTCATTTATATCTCACTCATTTGCTTCAATTGCTATGTAGATGCTCTAATATTTGTTGACTAACTTGATTGGCATCTATGTAGGGGAGTAAGTTTTCATTACGCACAATTATTTATCTTTTTGTTTATGTTTATTTGTCATCATCAAAAAGGGGGAGAATGTTGAGTATTGGACTTCTCCCTACTTGGTGTTAATGATGAGCAAACATAAATACTTGTGACTAATCCCCTATTTTGCAGTTAATCTATTGCCTAAGCTTATTATGAAGATCAACTAGCAATGGATGACTCACAAACGTAATTGAATGCAAATGATATGAATTGGATGATCGTAGATTGATGATTGAAGCTCCGTAAAGACTTCAAGCTCATACGATGGAAAGAAGAGATTATTCGTCAATGTAATTTTTCTTTTATCTCTTCTAGTATGTAGCTTAGAAGTAGAACCTTGATGAAGCACTCACACACATCTACATTCTGTCATAGGACATCTTTAGACCTTTGTCCTTTGATCCCAATTCAATTCTCTTTTGTTTGTGCTAGGATTGTTTATAACAGCCGACTGTTTAACAGTTTACAGTCGCCTGTCTCAAAAACAGTCGACTGTGTTTTGTTCTACAGTTGCCTGTTATGCACAGACTATTACAATGTAGTGTTGGGCCTTCTCTGATTATTTCACACAGGCTACTGTTGAACGATTCACAGGCGCCTGTCCTAGTAATAGTCGACTGTGTGTTGTAAATCAGTCGCCTGTCGCTCCTTGCCCAAACTCTGTTTGATCTGATTTCTACGGCCAGTCGACTTATGTTGTATATACAGTTGACTGTCATTAGATCAGTCGACTGTTTAAGCTGCAACAGTCGCTTGTCTGTAAGTCATTTCTTTGAGTCAGCTCTCTGGAAATTTCCCTTGACTTTGACAGTCGTCTGTTTAAGGTTTTACAGTCGCCTGTTCTGATTAACAGTCGACTGTGTTCCTTGCATCAGTCGTCTGACCTGTATCTTGTGAGATTTCCAGTATTTTATCTAACTTACTCTTCTCTCGGCCAGTCGCCTGTCGAAGAATGTACATTCGCCTGTTGGTTTAACAGACGACTGTCTTTGCTTCATCAGTCGACTGTCCATGTGGTAAGTTACCGTTATGAATTCTCACCTACCCATGCTGACTGTGCAACAGTCAACTGTGGATTGTTCAGCTGTCGACTGTCGCGAGTTCAGATTATATCAGTTGAGATTTTTCTCACGGATTTCGATTGGGTTTTTGCCTAAACTGTTTTGTGGATTTGAGAAAGCTATAAATAGAGCTTCTACTGTTTCATTGGAAGGTTAGACACTCATTCACTGCAAAATCCTTCAAGCTTTCATTTCCAAAGATCAAAGCTCTCAAATCCAAAGCCCTAAGTATTTCCAAATCTTGTTCTCTTGCTCTCCAACCTAGAACCAAAGTTTGATCTTCTAGGCAATTGGTGCAGTCAAGAGAAGGTGCTTTCTCCTCTCTTCCAAGAGAGTTCTTCAACACACATCACACTTCTCCTTCAAGTTCTACTTCAAGGCATAGGTGATTGTAAGTGTTGCTTTCATATTTCATAACTTTCGTTATTTGAATTGTGCTCTCGGTTGTGAGAGTGGTTTTGCTTGCTCCCTGGTTATGGGAGTCAATGACATCGATTGTATTCGATTGCACTTGTAGGGTTGCTACAAGTGGGCTTTAAGGAAACCTCATGTTAGGGTTCTAACTTGAGTATCCGGTGGTATCCGGGTGGTAGGGACGTAGGATTACCGGGAACAAGTCAAGAGTTCACTTGGGTAATCCGAACCCTTGAAACATATCTGCGTTTGTGTGTGTTTCTCTTTGGGTCGTTTTTCTTTTCCGAACTATTTGTTGGATTGCATTTTATTTGGCATAAATTCCTTTTAAATTTGCATAAACACTATTCAACCCCCCCTTCTAGTGTTTTTCCCCATCGACAGGGTCCTTACACATTCATCCAGAAGGCACCAAGATGTACCAAGATCTACGACGAAATTACGGGTGGCATGAAATGAGCATGACGTATGGCCAGATGCATGGTATGTGAGCAGGTGAAGACTGAACATCACTGCGTTGCCGGTCTATTATAGCCCCTACCCATCCCTGAGTGGAAGTGGCAACACATCACGAAGGACTTCGTGACGGGACTTCCAAATAACAAAAAGCAACATGACTCCATTTGGGGATCGTTGATCGATTGACCACGTCAGCCCATTTTATTCCTTTCAGGGTTGGACAGTCTACAGAGACTCTTGCCAAGAGGTACATGGAAGATATTGTGAAACTACACGGTGTTTCAGTGAGTATAGTTTCAGATAGAGACACCTGATTTACTTCGCACTTCTGGAAGAGTCTACTGGAGAAGTTGGGTACACATTTGAAGTTTAGCACAACATACCTGTTGAGTATTGGACTCTCCTGATTTGGTTTTGGATGATGAGCACACATAAATATATCATGAACTAACAATTTGTGAGCGCGGTTATGGAGATCGTCGCCAAATTCATGTGAACATCCAAAGCGACGTCTCAAGACTTCTCAAAGCGCGTGATTGCATGCCTAAAGCTTCGTTGAAGCTTTTGTACCTTCTTTGAAGTCGAGAATGAAGATTGAAGCTTTAAAGACGGATCGTTAAGGTTTATTTTATAGTCTTCTTGCTTCGTTTTGGAGAATGTTAAGCCTTGAGTAGGTCTTACGATTTATATCTTCATATCGCTCCAATCTTAGCTCTAGGATCTTAGTAGAAGTCCATTCTAACTTTCCCGAAGCATCGCGCTTCGATTCGGACTTCTTGTGCATGTTAGTTGGTTCAAGAAGAAGAACTGACCAACTAGATGGTGATCTAGTCGGTCGGCAAAGCTTCTTGGACCGACTAGTTAGTCTTTTCTTGCTCGGTACTGTTTACAGTTAGTCGGTCTACGTTGACTCACCGACCGACTAGTTGGTAAACTAGTCGGTCAGTGATCCTTCTTGGACCGACTAGTTGAGCTTTACTGTACATGCCAATTTTCTCCTGAGCTACTATTTATCGTTAGTCGGTCTAAGAATGTTTGGTGACCGACTAGTTGATAATCTAGTCGGTCAACATTTGTTCTTGGACCGACTAACTCAATTTGTATTCAGACTATTTGTTTTTGACTCTTAGTCGGTCTAAGTTCACTGACCGACCGACTAGTTGTGAAACTAGTCGGTCAGACAGTCTTCTTGGACCGACTAGATTTCTAGGTCTGAAATTTATTCTGTTCACTGTTCACCTCTTAGTCGGTTCATGTTGTTTCACCGACCGACTAGTTGATGAACTAGTCGGTCAGTGGTTGTTCTTTGACCGATTAGTCTGCTTCAGATTTAGTTCCGTTGGAGATTTGAAAGCGACGTTTCTTTCTCTCTTTTCCCTTGATCCTTTAAATACCTGGAGGGGTTATTTCATAGGATCTAAGGCTGCTATTTACAGAGTTCTATTGATTCAAAGAGAAGCTTTCAACTCTCATCTTCAAGCTCTCCCATTCTCAAGAATCTCTCCCTCACTCTTATTCCTCAAGAGAGATTCATTGGTTGTGAGCCTTCCAAGCCAATGGCTTGATTCTAGGTCATCATCTCATCCCTAGGCTTCCATTGCTGGTCATCTTCTTGAAGCTAGGGTTTGGTGACTCTTCCTCCATCAAAATCCTCTTTGCCCTAATTTGGTAAGAAATCTCAAGGCATATGTATTTTGTTGGTAAGCATTTCATTTCAGTTATATTTGAATTGTATACTCTCGGTTGTGAGAGGTTTTGCGTGATCCCGGGTTGTGGGATTCACGGTCATCGATTGTAGATCGATTGCACTTGTGAGGTTTTTGCAAGTGGTCATATTGGAAATCTTGGGTTAGAGGTTTTCTAACTCAAGTATCCGGAAGGGATCTGGGTGGTTGGGACGTAGGATCACCGGGAACAAGTCGGGGAGACTTGGGTGGATCCGAACCCATTAAACCATTTGTTTGCGTTTGCATTTATTCTTGTTGATCGTTGTTATTCCGCATTGTTGTTTGTTAATTGCACGATAATTAGGAATAACTCTCCCTATTATTTAAAAGTACTATTCACCCCCCTCTAGTACATGTGCAGTGGCTTCCTAGGGCACTACAATACCATCCTCAGACTGACGGATAGTCAGAGCGTACTATTCAGAACATGGAGGACATGCTGCAGGAAGCATGTTGGATTTCAAGGGGTCATGGGAAGACCATCTACATCTCGTGGAATTTGCCTATAACAACAGTCATCAAGCAAGTATTGGAATGGCCCCTTTTGCTGCTTTATATGGAAGAAAATGTCATTTGCCTTTGAGATGGGACGATGTCGGAGATAGATAACTAGTTGGGTCCGAGATGATTGTAGAAGCAGTAGATTTGGTATGAACTATCAGAGAAAAGGCAACAAGTGGCACAAGACCGATACAAGCATTGGGTAGATGCAAAGAGAAGACATTTTGAATTTCAGCCTAGATATCATGTCTTTCTGAAGATTTCACCAAAGAGAGGCATGATTCATTTTGATTGCAGAGGAAAACTTAGCCCACGGTATATTGGGTCTTTCAATATACTTGAGCGTGTGGAAGAGGTGGCATACATACTTGCACTGCCTCCATCTTTGGAAGGGGTGCATAATTTGTTCCATGTATCACAGCTGTGGAAGTATGTGGGAGACCCGACTCACATGGTTGATCATTCAAAAATCACAGTATGCCCAGACTTGAGCTATGAACATCAACCATGGAGATTATTGATCGTCGATAGAGGGCTCTCAGAAACAAGAGTGTGGATTTGGTCAAAGTGATGTGGCATCGTAACTCGCAAGGAGATGCTACCTGGGAAGAGAGGAGGAGATGAAGGAATGGTATCCATACTTATTCATCAATTAGTGTTTTCTTTAAATTCCGAGGACGGAATTTCCTTGAAGGTGTATACGGTGTAAATGCCCAACTCTTTTTTACTTCCTTTTGTTTTAAAACCCAAAAGGCACAATTCCCTTTTCTCTTTTCCTTTTTAATAAATCCCACTAACTCGCATCCCATTAACTCTCTCTTCCCCCACTTTCACGTAATCCCCAAACACACGTAACCCCCTCTTTTCTTTCACCCGAGCCCAACGAAAACCCATGTTCCCCTTTTCGTTTCTCTTCTCTCGCACGTAGCGGCGTACGCGATCGGTGACCCTGATTTGAAAACCCTAGCCCATATCTGCACCGATCTCTCTTTCCTCCAGATTTTTTGAAGCGGAAATCTCAACGAGAAGATCCTCTGCCTCCTCTCACATGTTTTCTCTCTTTTTATTTGTATGAGCCGTTTTCACCTATGGCAAAGGTAAGCAATAATTGTTTTTCGTCTACAAAATCTTTTGGATCTTGCCCCTGCTGTTTTCGGTTCTGATCCTGGGGCTCAGAAGTTGCTCTAGGGTTTCAGTTTTGCTTCTAGGGGCTTCGACTTTGCTCAAAGGGCTTACGGTTTTGCTTTGAGGTTTTTCAGATCTTGCTCCTGAGGCTACGGATTTACACTAGGACTTTCGGATTTCTTAATTTTCTCGTGTAAACTACATTTCTGGTAGATTCTATCCCTATTTAACTTTTAATTATTTTTTTTACAATGAAAGTGATGATTCATGTAGAATTTGAGAGGATTTCTCCTCCGATGAATACTTTTGGCACCAACCCTAGTCTCACGGCGCCTTAGCCGTTGTTTCATTATTTTCTTTGGACCCTTGCGTTGATTTATTGTTGTGGTCGAATGTCGAGGAGAAGGCACAGCCAGGAATTTCTACCGCATGTCAATCTGTTCCACTTTAGTTTATTTTCCTTTTCTGCTGCATGCTGCATGCTTGGGTTGCTTTGGATAAAATGTTCGGTTGTCATGACTATTTGGTTAATGAGTCCCGGATACACATATTCTTTTTAGGCCTTCTGATTGCTGAATTTTGGGACATGTATACATAAATTTCTGGGCCTTAGCTTGCTGAATTTTGAACAGTTTTGCATGTAGATAACTGGGGCTACCTGTATGTTGAAATTGGGACTATTTGCATGTTTGATTTGGGTCTATTTTGCCTGCGGTTTAGGTGCCCAATTATTGATGTTCTTATAACCTATTTGCTTGGGATTGGGTCCAGTTTTGCTTGATGTTTTGGGTGTTTTTTTGTCCATATATGTTTCAGTCCTATTTTCCTTAAAAGTTTCAGTTCAGTTTCTTATAAAGTCAGTTCTGCTGTTGTATTAATTCAGTTTTTCTGTGTCCCTTCAAATTTTCAGCTCTATTTGCCCTTATTTCATATTAATATACACCTTTTATAATAATATTCTTGGTCCGAGCAACCCCTCTAGGCAGGTCGACCACAACCCGTTAAAGGTGCCAAAACAAGAATCGGATCCATTAAGTCTTTTTCCACAATTTTTAGACATTTCGTTTTTTTTCCTTATCGTACTTATAAGTTGTTCTTTAAATTATCATTTCTCTGAAATTGTTAACTTTAATTGTTAACTATTGTGTTTCTGCTTATGAGATTGGACATGCGGAATTTTGGAAGTTTGGTTTCTGGCTTATACTAAATTACATGGTTAGAGATTATGTAATGTGATTATACAATGATATTGGTATGCCTGATATATGCACAAAACTTGACAATCCTAAGCATAGTTGGTATATGTTTCTCTAATCATGTAATTTAGGGATTAAAGATATAAACATGATACTTGACACCTAAGAATTAGAACAACTACACTTGACATCACATGTATGGGGTAACTTACAATTGATAGGGAGAGGGTGCGGGTGCGGGTGCGATTGAAGCCATACTTATGGCCCTTATCTGGAAGGATTTCCTTTTACGGATCCTAAGTTCTCGGTATAGTTTGAACTTTATACTCGGCCCGGGTTAGCACCCTGCGGTCCAAGGTGGACTTCATGTTGCACATCGTGCTCTCCTCTTATAAATCACACAATGATTCTTTAGGTTAGTTGCTTGATCCTTACAATTACTTAAAATCATGCCAGGTCAGTAGTTTCCTTTACAGTTCTTTTTGTGTCTTTAAATTCCTGCAAAATAAATTAATTAACTGTTTAATATGGATTCAATCTACTTTATTAATGTTGGTTCAATTCCATCAGGTGACACCCAGCTTGAAGAATAGGCTCCACAATACTAGCAGTCTGATTTTCCTGTTGAGGACGTGGATTTCTGAGTTTCTTGTGTTACCAGGAGTGTTTATCTTTCTTTTAGGAGATTTTCTTTCAGTATTATTTTTAGTTGAGCTATAGTTTCGTTGTTGCACAGACAATGTAATTATTTTTCAAGGTTAGAAATAAAATGAGTATTTTTATCGTTGTTTCAAATATTTCATATTTAAACTATATTGACTTCACTGGTATCTACAAGACCTACAAAACTATTGAGAATGTGAGGCACCCGTTTCTAGGGCGTTACACACCCTATTAGATATGATGTGATCCATGATGTGTAACACTAAGTTGCCTCTTTCATCTTGTGGCTATGCCCTAGAAATGGCCATAAACATATTGAACATAGGTCCATCCAATGCCATGCCTACCACTCCATATGAGATATGGACTAGGAATACTCCCACTCTTAAATTTGTTAAGATATGCAATTGAACAACGTACATAAAAATACACAATCCAGCTAAATTAGTGGCTAGGTCTGCTATGTGAAAGTTTATGGGGGATTCTCAAGGATATATGTTCTATCACTTTGAGGAACAAAATGTGTTTGTTGTTCAACATGCCACCTTCCTAGAAAAGGAGTCTCTTAGTGAAGATACACTAAGTAGATAGATTGATCTGGAAGTGGTTCCAAAAACACAACTTCAACGGACCAATGGACGAAACCAAACATCAATGCTTCTGTTGATGAACCTCAGCTAATAGGAGATTTGGTAGGCATCCACATCCACCAGAGAGATACTACGATTTTCTCGTCAATGGTGAATTAGGGGATTGTATCATGGAAGAAGATGATCCTACCAATTTCTACGAAGCTATGCAAAGTAAGAACTCTTCCAGATGGATTAACGCGATTAAATCTAAAATAGATTTCATTCACACCAACAAAGTATGGACTTTGGAGGATGTTCAAGAAGGGATGAAACCAATAAGGACCAAATGGATATTTAAGAAGAAGCTCGATGCAGATAGGAAGGTAGAGACCTTCAAGGCAAAATAGTTGCTAAAGGATATAATCACAGGCTTAGCATAGACTATGACAAAACCTTTTTGTAAGTAGCCATGCACAAATCCAATCGGATTCTGCTTGCTATTGCAGCCTAATATGACTATGGGATCTGGCAAATGGATGTAAAGACAGCTTTTATAAATGATGATTTATAAGAGTTTGTTTACATACATAGCCAAAGGGCTTCAAAGTTAGTGGGAGCAAAAGAAAAGCTTGTAGATTGCTTAACTCCATTTATGGACTACGCAAGTGTCAAAGAGAAGGAACATCCAATTCAATGAGATTGTCAAAAAATTTGGCTTTGTCAAAAATGTTTATGATCTATGAATTTATTTAAGGGTTAGTATTGATGGGTAACAATATAGAGATGTTAGAATCAATCAAAGTTATCAATCAATGTATGTGTATCACTATTTTTCTCCCTAAAGAGTTTATAGAATATTGGATTACCGTAAAAGATATATTCCAAGTACTCGAGAATTTCTAGAATATATCCAAGGTGTATACTTGGAGTCGTAATCTTTCGGCAAAAAGATTTACTAGCTTCAGGTCTCTAAGGTGACATGGATGACAGATAATCAGAGAAAGGATAATTTTTCAATCTTAATGGAAGGACAGCGGCTTAAAAAAGTACCAATCAAGACACTATAGTTATGTATAAAATGTATAGAGATACATGGTTATACATAATGATGCAACAAAATACGTCGCCTAAATGTGGAAGTTCATTTCTTTCAGAACTTGGACTTGTTCATTCGATTATTGATTCAATACCATTGTATTGTGATAACAATGCTGCAATTTCTCTAGCCAAGGAACCTAGATCTCTCAAGATATCTAGACACATCTTGAGGAAGTTTCACTTGATATGTGAAATCCAAAGACGTTGAGACATTGAGAAACAAAGAGTAAGTATAGACGATAATGTAGCAGACCAACTTATGAAAGACCTCACACAAAACAGACTGGAATATTTAGTGAATAAAATCGGTATGAGATACCGAAATAATTGGCTGTAAGTGCAAGCGGAAAATGTTAGAGAATGTATGCCCTCAGATAATTATTGTAATTGTTATAAGACATGTCGTTCAAACTGATTGTAAGCTATTTGGTAATCTTTATCTATGATATCCTTTATATCACTTCTATGGTTGTGGCTATCAAGTAATCTAGTTACTTTGTCAAGACTATGTCTCTAAGGTGTCTAGGGTACAAATACTATCAAACACAATTACACCTTAAAGCCTGAGTCACATGGGACCCAATAGTTGGAGGTTGGATGAAACTTATTACTCTAACAAGTTTATCCATTACACCATGGCCAATGACTCATTATGGATCCATCGACGCCTAGTGACACTAACCACCAACACTAGAGGAGACGAACCATGTCTAGTCAGCCACTCTCTTCTAACACATCTGACTGTACCTAGCGAGTACCATCATACCGGGTGCAATGCCGATGTTTGGTAAAAATACAAAGTATAGCCTTTCACATGCAAGGTCCTTTAGTATGTCTCTAGTCATAAGGACTATGTTGCACAAACTATCACCTGAGAGCTTCCATTGATAGTCAGATTATGATTACCATATAGAAGCATCTCAATGATTTGTTATATGAACTTCGTCATTGATAATCACATGTGTACTGTCTCACGATGTTCCCACATCGAAGGGCTATGAGACCCGCCACTACCATATTACGGTAGAGATCGATGCACACTGGTCTATCTGGAATATCAATTTCATGTATTGATATTCGCATGACCAGGAACATGTAGGATATGTGCTTAAGCAGATCTATTAGGCCTCATTATCATTATCATGAAATCATTATGATCCCAATGTTCCTCACACATCTCTAAGGACTTTATCTATGTAATCATTGTAAGGACCATGTGCAATGAGAAAAACACTAGAAGGGGGGTTGAATAGTGTTTATAAAATTAACTAGAAAATTACGCCTAATTAAAATCCTAACAAAACAACAATGCAGAAAAATAAGTAACAACAAATAGAACAAACCAAACACAATATGTTCAAGGGTTCGAATTACCCAAGTCAAACCCGACTTGTTCCCGGTAATCATATGTCCCTACCACCCGAGATACCACCTGGAGACTCAAGCTACAACCATAGCTTGAGTTTCCAATAAACCCAGTTGTAGAAGCCCTACAAGTGTAATCAATACAACTATTGATGTCCTTGTCTCCCACAGACCGGGAACAAGTAAATACCCTCACAACCGAGAATCAACAAGAGAGGTATATAATGAAATAAGAAATCACACTTACAAACTCATATGCCTTGAAGTGTAGAACTTGAAGTGAGAACAGAGTGGAGTGTGTTGATCCTCTTCCTAGAAGAGAGAAAAGCCGTTGCACTTGTCTTCACCAAAGCTAGATGATGAGATTTGTTTCTAGTTGGAAGACAAGCTAAGATTTTTAGATTTAGAGCTTTTAAGACTTTGGAATGAAATGAGATAGTTGAATTCCAAGAGAGATGTGGAGGTGTCTAAGATTAGTCCAATTGAACAGTAAAACCCATATTTATACGCTCTCTCAAAACCCCCACAAGATTACCCAAAGGCCAAGTACAAAAACTCTTTTGATAGGCCAGCGGATTAAAAATCCAGACAGGACATGCGCCTGATGAAGCACGAGCATGCGCCTGTTGAATAGTGTCAGATGGTAGGTGTAAGTACAAACGGTAACTTACCACGTAGGACAGGCGAATGCTTAAGGTTAGACAAGTGCATGAAGCATATGCAGGCACCTGAAAACCCAAAGGCGCCTTCATGGTAGACGTGCGTAAGTTCACAAAATCAAGAATTTGGGTAAGAAAGGACATGCAACGGATGTCGTAAACATAGGCATCTGTGCCATAGGCAGACGCCTATAAAAACAAAGTACATCGCCTGAAAGCATAAGTGTGAAACTTGACAAAACAAGAAGTTTGGGCAAGAATGAACAAGTGACTGTAGTGGAATGGATAGGAACATGTGCCTTGGGAAGGCGCCTGTAAAACCGACGCACAATACCTGAAAGTGCACAAGTGCGTAACTTGAAAAAAATGGGATTTTTGGGTAAGAGGATACATGCGATTGATTAACAAGGTACAGGCGCCTGAACATAAGACAGGCGCATGTACCATGTACATCATTCACAAGTTAGAAGTAAAGAATGAAAACCTAAAAACCCTAGAAAAAAGTGTGCATTATAGACGACTGAAGAATAAAATACAGGCGCCTATAACAAGACAGTCGCCTGGAAATTGTTTAGCACTCAGCTGTCAAATACTCAATTTGCTTATTAAGATTTTTATGATCTAGAATGCTAGGAAAATGATTCTAAGGGGTTCCTAGGATAAAGTGAGTGAAGTGTGTGTGCTCCAAGATAACTATACTTCAAGGCTACAATTAAAGAGAAAGACATAAAAGAATAAAATGATTTACAATGAATTCAAGCTTACTTTTCTTTCTCTTGATTGATTTTGACGCCTTTGAGTCTTCTCTCTCTTTGTCTTGATTACTCAATCATCTCTTTGAGCTTTGATTGATCTTGATTGTCATTCATTGCAATTGATCTTCATGATTAGATTTGGCAACGACTAAACTGCATGGAGGGGATTAGTCACAAATATTTATGTTTGCTCATCATAAAAACCAAGTAGGGAGAAGTCAATACTCAACATTCTCCCCCTTTTTGGTGATGATAAACAATCATAAATAAAAATAAATAATTGTGCTTAAAAATACTTACTCCCCCTATATAGATGCAAATCAAGTTAATAGAGATATGGACATCCAATGATCAATTGAAGATAGTTTATGGTTAGTGAGAAAATGGAATAAATTCAAAGTTTTGAATTTAGGATATTTGAATCCAAATTCACTATATCTTACTCCCCCTGAATCTAATGATATATCAATATTAGATTCAAGATAAGGTTTAACTTCTAATTAGCACAAAATTATGAGTTTGTTTATTTCTATCCCTTATGGAATTATCCAAAAAGTGGAAGTAGAGAAACAACAACTAGGGATAAATAAAAGAAAAAACAACATGGGAGTATAAAGAGTAGGATATGTATTTAATGTGATACCAAATGAAAACTATTATACATGAAGGTGTTGTTGGATATGGATGACGTTTGTACACCCTTGTAGGGGATGTACGAGGGAACACGGACCTCGAACGTCGCACACACAAAGTCGTGTGCAAAGGGAATCTGTTCCCTTGCGGAGAGGATCTCTAGATTAATGGGAAAGTCGCATTATATGTGCATAAGTGCATGCGACATATGGCTAATAAAGGGGTAATATCTTAAGCTTATGTTGTACCATGCATATGGTACAACTTAAGCTTATAATGTGCCATGTATGATGGTACACCTTAGTTAAATTGTTCCAAAGGAACAATTACTCCTAAAATAACTACCTTGGGGGCTATAAATAAGACCCAAGGGTTAGCCATTTCTTTACACTTTTGCATGGTATTCTTGCCTTGCATTTCATTCTAGCGAAGCTCTGCCGAAATCCTTCTTCTCTCTTTATCCAAGTTCTTAATCTAAAAGTAGAGATTTAGATTGTGGATTTAGTAGCCTTACTCCGTTCGTGAGAAGACTCGATCTGTCATGGCGAATCCGAAGGCGAAGTTCCGTGACTACCGTGCCGCATACGCAAGAGTAAGTCTCAACTTCATTTATCGATCCTAACTCTGTTTTGACAGGATCCTACATTGGTATCAGAGCCATACGGATTCGCTCCGGTCAGAACCGTCGCCCCGTCAAAACTATGAACGAGTCGTTGTCTTTTTCACGAATGGGTATCCTACCATTACGGATATGGTAGGAACGCTTCGTGACGGAGAGAACGCAGCGGTTGTTCTTTTCACGTTAGTGTCTTCTGTCATTACAGATATGGCAGGAACTCTCCGTGACGGGAAGAACCGACCGTTCATATCGTCAAACTCGCTCTCTTCATGGATGATGAGTCTCCATTCATAGGGAATGGGCGCTCTCTTCATGTGGAGCGCGTAGTTTACGAATTTTTGAAGTGGGTTAATTTTTTGGCACACGGCCATTGGAGGATAACTACTTCCTCGACGAACGGGTGCTTCACCGGAGAAGAAGGTGGTAGTTATTTCCATCGGGGAAGATGAATTTTGGTGCATGTGCACCATGGCCAAATGGGTTATGAAGGCCATGCAACCCTCCTCCCCATGCGGAGGGGATTGGCTACGGCCAATAACCACCACGGCAACCCCGTCCGGCGGGGGCATGCGGCCACCCCATGAAAAGGGGGAGACCGGCCATGGCCAAAGGGCCATGGCTGGTCAAGGCCAATAAGCCATGGCCGAGCCATGGCCAGCCGGCCTTGGCCGGCCTTGGCCATGGCCGGCCGGCCCTGGCCGGCCACGGCTAGGGCCAGAGAGCCCTGGCCGCGGCCTGGCCAGGGCCTGGCCTCCCTGGCCGCGGCCAGGGCAGGGGCCCTGGCCCCCGGCCAGGGCCAGGCCGCCCTGGCAGAGGCCAGGGCAGTGCCCTGGCCTCAGGCCAGGGCCTGGCCGCCCTGCCCGAGGCCAGGGCAGGGGCCCTGGCCCCGGCCAGGGGCCTCTGGCCGAGGCCAGGCCAGGCCAGAGTGGCCTGGCTGGCCTCAGGCCGAGGCCTGGCCGGCCTCTGGCCTAGGCCAGGCCAGCCAGAGGCCTCTGGCCAAGGCCAGGCCAGTGGCCTGGCCGGCCCTGGCTGTGGCCAGGGCTGCCGCAGGCCGCCCCTGTCCGGCCAGGGCAGAGGCCCTTGGCCAGCCTCGGCCAGGGCAGGGGCCCTGGCCGAGAGTGATGTAGACCAATTTTTGGTCGACCAATTTGTGTGTTTTGGTCGACCAATCCAGCATAAGGTCTTGGTCGATCACGAACTTGCCGACTAGCCCATACTGGGTGTCAAAAGGCCTTGGTCAAACACGAATGTGCCGACTAGCCCATACGGGGCTAACATATTATAAAGTTTTTTCTTGGGCTCTACTCCTTGAAGATTAGCCATAGTGCTCTACTTCATGCGAGATTAGCCATGTCATTGTGCTCTACTCTACGGAGATTAGCCAATGTATTTCAAATTTTTTGAAAAAGATGTTTTCAAATAGGTTATATCCCGTCCTTAATCGGGATAGCGCAATTTAGAATTCCAAGTCCTACCACGATCCGGCCATGGTTATCTAACCCATGGGTGTGTAGAACAGGTCTCGTGTTGCACTAAAATTCTTTGCGCAAACTCTCACCTATTCCATTTTGAAAGATATGTTTTTCAAAAGTGTTTTTTCCGCTGCTGGTACCATACATGTATCATTTCTGATTTCTTTTTACATGAGATAAGTAAGAGGGATACTTTGAAAGTTACTTCTAGATATTAGTTGGGAACATAGTGAACTTCTCGATTCTAGAGTAACATTTCAGCGCGTCCAAGGAACTTATCAAGTGTTTAAAGAATCGAAACTTTATGCATAGAATTTTGATCGTGTTTTTCATTTTCTTTGCAGTTTTTTGATTCGAATATGTCTACCGCTTCTAAGAACATTGTCGCCGAGCTCAACAAAGGTGAGAAGCTCAACTGCGACAATTATAAACTTTGGTCAATAAAAATCCAATATGTTTTGGAGGAGCAAGATGTGCTTGAAACACTCCAAAACATAATGGAAGAACCTGAGTTGGGCAATACGGCCCAACACAAGAGGGACCGGGAAGCTTATGAGACTTGGACTCGAAAGAACAAAATAGCACGTATTACGTTATTGTCCGCAATGGACAATGACATAATGCGTCTATTTCGGGAATTCAACCTAGCCAAAGACATATGGTCTGAGCTAGAAATAAAGTTTGGTGGAACTTCGGTCACCAAACTCCGCTCCTTAAATATTCAATTTGATTCGTACAAAATGCGGCGAGATCACTCTATGAAAAAGCATCTCCGCTACATGGCGAATCTTATAGCTGAATTGAAGGATGCAGGTCTTACACTGTTTGACGAACAGCAGATCCAAGCAGTCATTCGTTCACTTCCAGATAGCTGGGATAACATGAAAATGCACCTCACTCATAATGAATGCATTAAAACTTTAAGCGATGTATCCAAACACCTCGAACTCGAGGAAGAGCGGATTCAAGCCGCAAAACCTAGTGCCGAGGTGCACATGGCCGCTAGTTCCTCACATGGAGGAAAGAAACGGAAGGATACACGCTTAAGGTTTGTGAACGAACGAAAGCAAGAACCGGAAACCTCAAAGAAGACTAAGAACAAAAAGTGGCAAAAGAATGTGCACTCAAAGAAGAAAAACTTGAAGAAGATCAAGTGCTTTAAGTGCAACAAGTACGGTCACTTCGCCCGTACGTGTACAGATGGAAGTGATAAGGTAACTTGTAGGGCTAGTTACATATGTGTTTCTAGTTCCATGTTTCTTGCTGAATCTAACTATTTTTGGTTGATTGATTCAGGGGCCACAGACCACGTTGCGAAGGACAGAAGGTTCTTCGTAGAGTATCGAAGGATAACTCAAGGAACAAAGTGGATATACGTCGGCAACAACACTCGTGTTGAAGTCAAGGGCGTCGGAACATGCAAGCTAGTTCTCGACAACAGCCGGACTCTATTATTGCACGACGTCCTCTTTGCTCCAGATATTAGAAGGAATATCGTATCCGTGGTCATGTTAATGTCTTTAGGTTATGAATGGAGGTTCTATGAAAAAAATGTTGACCTTGTTTGTAATAGTTCTTTGGTTGGGTCGGGTAATGTTTGTAATGGATTGATTGTTTTAAACACTATGTGTGATGATTCTTCTTCTATTATTGAAAGTTTCCATTTGACAAATGCTCCTAATTCTGAATCTGAGATCATTTGTTGGCATGCAAGACTTGGTCACATTGGACCAACTAGAATGGATAGACTTGCCAAAAGTGGCTTGCTATCTAATGTTTCAAAAGTTGAAATGTCAACGTGCGAAGATTGTCTTGTAGGGAAAACTTGTCGCAAGCCTTTTGGAACTGGCACAAGGGCCAAAGTTCCATTACAGCTTATCCATTCGGACATTTGCGGTCCAATGAATTGTAAGACAAGACGCGAGAAGTCCTATTTCATCACCTTCATTGATGACTTCACCCGTTTCGGTCACATTTATATGATTTCCCACAAACATGAAGCTTTATCTTGCTTTAAAAACTATATGAGTTTAGTGGAAAATCAACTAGATCGCAAGATAAAGGTCGTGCGAACCGATCGGGGTGGAGAATATCAATCAACGAGTTTTAAGGAACTCTGTGATGAAAAAGGCATAGTTCATCAAATAACTATGCCTTATACTCCGCAACAAAACGGTGTTGCAGAAAGAAGAAATAGGACATTGATGGAAATGGTCCGATCAATGATGTCTCAGGCAAATTTGCCCATCACCTTTTGGGGTGATGCATTATTGACGGCAGCATTCATCTTAAACCGTGTACCCTCGAAGTCGGTAAGTTCTACTCCTTATGAGTTGTAGAACAATAGAACTCCAGACTTAAGCATTATAAAACCTTGGGTTGTGCCTCTTATGCACATTTATCCTCTCACAAATATGGCAAACTTGGGCCACGTGGGAGGAAGTGTATCTTCATCCGATACGCTGAAAACTCCAAAGGATATGTTTTCGTCGGTCAAGAGGACAATGTGGGTCTAATAGAATTCGAATCGAGGAATGTTGTCTTTTTGGAAAACGAGTTTCCAAGACAGGGTGAGATAAGTCAAGACTTATCCTTGTTTGAGACTTGGGATCAAGAAGGATCGGAACGTTCGAGTGGGAGAATTTTTGGTGAAGAGGAAAATGACCCTCATACTTCACCTATGGATGATACGAACGATACCAATCCTATTCCGAGTGGGAGTGATGTTATTCCATGTGGGAGTGATGTCATTCCAAGTGGGAGTGATCAAACTCAAGCAAGACGTAGTAATCGAACGAGGCTAACACCTCTGAGATTTGAGGATGAATTTCCTCAAACATTCATGACATTACTACAAGATGATGACGAACCTGCAAATTTCAAACAGGCCGTCACATGCCCTGCTAAAGATAAATGGATAGCGGCGATGGAAGAAGAACTTCAATCCATGAAAACAAACCAAGTCTGGGACTTGGTTGATTTACCTAAGGGACGTAGAGCCATTGGGAACAAGTGGGTTCTCAAAATCAAGCATAAGGCTGATGGCTCCATCGGGAAATATAAAGCTCGCCTTGTTACGAAAGGTTTCACGCAACAGGAAGGAATAGACTACGAAGAGACTTTCTCTCATGTCGTGCGTTTTACCTCCATTCGCTTAATTCTGGCAATGGTGGCTTGTTTGGACCTCGAGTTACATCAGATGGATGTAAAGACTGCTTTTCTTAACGGAGATCTAGATGAGGAGATCTACATGGAACAATCAAACGGGTTCGTACAAGAAGAAAACAAACATAAGGTTTGTAAACTTCGTAAATCCATATATGGTCTTAAACAATCCTCAAGGCAGTGGTATATGCGTTTTCAAGAAGTCGTTTTGTCGTATGATTTCTCCATGCTCGACGAAGACAACTGCGTATACATTAAGAGGATTAAGAACAAGTATGTAATTATGTCTCTTTATGTAGATGACATACTTATAGCCGGAAATGATAAGCGTCTTATCATGGATATCAAAGCTTGGCTTTCATCCGTCTTTGAAATGAAAGGCATGGGTGAAGCTGCATATATCCTTGGGGTTAAGATCTCAAGGAATTGTTCCAAGAAACTTCTTTCTCTCTCTCAAGAGACATATATAAAGAAAGTTTTAGAACGGTTTAATATGCAGGACTACAAGGCAATTGATACTCCAATAAGCAAAGGCGAGGGTCTATGTTTGGAAATGTGTCCCAAAGATCCAAAAGAAAAGAAAGCTATGGAAAAGGTTCCATACTCCAGTGCTGTCGGGAGTCTGATGTACGCCATGATGTGTACCAGACCGGACATTTGCTATGTTGTTGGTATGGTAAGCAGTTACCCATCCAACCCAGGACAGGCACACTGGAAAGCGGTGAAGAGGATATTAAGGTACCTCAAAGGGACTGCGGACTATGCGTTGTGTTATCAAGGCAATACCTTGAAACTCGAAGGCTATACCGATGCTAATTGGGCAGGTGATCTCGACGAGCGAAGATCTACCTCAGGCTTTGTTTTCTTGCTCGGGAATGGTGCAATATCCTGGAGCAGCAAGAAGCAAACCTGCATCGCCCTATCAACCATGGAAGCCGAATTTGTAGCATTCAGCATGGCGGTCCAAGAAGCTGTTTGGCTTAGGAAATTCTTAGACAGGCTGACGAATGCCACTGACTCGAGCATTGTTCCTATATACAGTGATAGTCAAGCTTCGATTGCCTATGTCAAAGATCCTAAATTTCATTGTAAGACCAAACACATTGATATTCGATTCAAGTTTGCGAAGGACTATGACAAACAGAAGGAAGTAGACATAGGATACATATCCACGAATAAGATGATAGCGAATCCCCTTACTAAGGCGATCCCCAGAGATGTGTTCTTCAAACACTTATCATCTATGGGAATGCGTAGGTGCTGAGCTGTATCATGTAATATTTCCCATGTCTATAGAAGATCAAAGTTTAATAAAAAGAAGAAGTTTTTTTTTAAATATATTGCATACAAGTTTCTTACAAATGATTTTCTACATTTGTGTTTAAGTCTCAGCTATTTTATTGTGTGTATGTCGGACAGATTAAGGTTGGCTCTCTCACATGAGCAACCGCCTTATCTTATCAGATGGACAAGATAGAGATGAGACTAGTTTAAAGTCAAAATCAATAGACAAATGATTTAGAGTCATGACTTAAACAAGATAATCGAATGAAAGATCTGCATCATATGGATGCTTACAAAAGATCTGAGATCTGTATCACAAGGATATTTAAAAGAGATCTCATAGGATTTTTTAAATCCTATCTGTCTTATGCAGGATGAGAGTCCGGGAATATTTCATGGGTAGTAAGGGGACTATAAAGATAGGCACTGTGGTGTCTGATCTTTCATCCGTACAACATCATTAAGTCATACTCTCCCTGGGAAAGGAGTGATGTTGTAATACGTGTTCATACCACGTATGCATTTCGACCACTGAGTTAGTAACAATAGTGTTTGCTATTATGTGAGACTCAAAGGCCATATGGGTCTTAACTCTTACCCTCAAGGACTCCAATTGGTTCCTTTAGATTTGACGAGATGATCGCTATCTTAGCGTGTTGCTAATGGGCTATGATAATTCGGCTCGGCGGGGCACGTTAGAAAAGTGAATCAAGTCAAGATCAGAAGGTCCGCAAGAAGATGAAGATTGATTTCATATTCGCATTTGGACTTTAATGATTCAAAGCTGGCCAGCCAATTGTGATCCAGATGGGATTCAATTGTTGAATATAAAGTATAAGAAATGTGAAGAAATAATCTAGGGTAAAGCATGCGTTGAACTACTCAACTTTGCACCTTCGAGGTCGTTGTGTATCTCTAACAAGTGCACAACAACAGACTCTACACGCATGACGGTCGCACGGTCTATTTCTCGGTATGATAGATGAAAGAACTAAGAGAAAGACGTTCTCTTACAATCCCCTCAAGTGTGAGTGGGAGATGTTGGATATGGATGACGTTTGTACACCCTTGTAGGGGATGTACGAGGGAACACAGACCTCGAACGTCGCACACACAAAGTCGTGTGCAAAGGAAATCTGTTCCCTTGCGGAGAGGATCTCTAGATTAATGGGAAAGTCGCATTATATGTGCATAAGTGCATGCGACATATGGCTAATAAAGGGGTAATATCTTAAGCTTATGGTGTACCATGCATATGGTACAACTTAAGCTTATAATGTGCCATGTATGATGGTACACCTTAGTTAAATTGTTCCAAAGGAACAATTACTCCTAAAATAACTACCTTGGGGGCTATAAATAAGGCCCAAGGGTTAGCCATTTCTTTACACTTTTGCATGGTATTCTTGCCTTGCATTTCATTCTAGCGAAGCTCTGCCGAAATCCTTCTTCTCTCTTTATCCAAGTTCTTAATCTAAAAGTAGAGATTTAGATTGTGGATTTAGTAGCCTTACTCCGTTCGTGAGAAGACTCGATCCGTCGTGGCGAATCCGAAGGCGAAGTTCCATGACTACCGTGCCGCATACGCAAGAGTAAGTCTCAACTTTATTTATCGATCCTAACTCTGTTTTGACAGGATCCTGCAGGTGTATCACAAGAATACTTATCAAAATCATCAAAAACATAGTTGACTATAGGAAGAGAAGTCCAATAGCAATAAACATGCCAATAAATAAAGAGATTTTTATCGCATACATCTCAATATTCAACATATATAATCAAGAGAAAAATAAAATAAAGGATCACACAAGAGTACAATTTAGCCAAAAGAGTCACCATATATATATAGACACACACACACACACACACACACACACACACACAAAACGAGACGGTAAAACAAGGAAGCCTTAGGATATTTAGAAGAGAGCGGCAATCCCAAGTAGGTTGTAAAGGATGGAACCATTTTAATTCCCAGAATATCAGCAAGCTCACGGGGACTTCGCACTCCTTTACTGAAGATGGCAGAACTTTTCTCCCAATTAATTTGAAGCCCAGAAAAAAAGGTTAAATTCGATAAGCAAGTTCCTTAGGCCTTTTATGGAATGAGGATGAGCTCGACAGAAAACCAATAAATCATCGACGAAAAGAAGATGGGAAATTGCCCCAACTCTTCTCATAGGCCAGATGGTGTGGGAACTTTCTGCTCTAGCCATTAGTAAGGAGAAAGCCTCCATAACAAGAACAAAAAGATAAGGAAAAAGAGGATCACCTTAGCATAGCCCTCTGCTCGATGGAAAATAATCGACAGGTGAACCCTCAATAAGGACAGAAAACATAGGAGAACTGATGCATTCAGTTATACAATTAATAAATTTGCCACCGAAACCCATTTGGTGTAAGAGAAAGAAGATAAAGTTCATGTTAACACTATCAAAAGATTTTCGAAGATCCAATTTAATACAAGTTCTGGATCCCATAGGATTGCTGAAGTCACGGATCTGTTCGTGGGCTATAAGGGTACAATCTTCTAATTGTCTACCTTGAAGAAAAGCCACCTGATTTGGGGAGATTAAATCACAAATGACGTGCTTCAGTCTGTTGCATAAGACCTTACTAATAACTTTATAAAGGACATTGCAACAAGCAATGGGCCTGTGGTCACAAAGTCCCAAAGCATTTGAATTTTTGGGGACAAGGGTCAAGAAGGTATGATTAATATGAGGGATCATGATGCCAGTACTGAAAAAGGAAGACATACCATAGATAACATCATTTCCAACTACATCACATTCCCGCCGGAAAAAAAGAGCGTTATAATCATCAGGCCCCAGGGATTTGTCCTTCCCAATTTGAAAAATAATATTTTTTATTTTAGTTGCAAAAACAGTTCTGTCCATCCAATTTAAGGCCTCTATAGTGAGCTTTTGCTTGGGGATAAGATTTGGGAAGACGTTCCAATGATCGTTCTGCGTGTAAAGATTACTATAGTAGAGGGGGGCTTCTTTTCGGAGGGCATCAACATTCGAGCTTCTAACCCCATTAGAATTAATAAGATGGCCAAGATTGTTACAGGACTGACAAGATTTCATTGCCATGTAAAAAAAATTGAGTTTCTGTCACCCAATGTTAACCAGTTCTTGCGACTTCTTTGCCTCAAGTCCTCTTCCTCAACATCAAGGACATGCGCAAGTTTGAGATAGGCTGCCTTCTCAAGCTCTTGCAATCTCGAATCATAGTGTAGGTTCGGTTCACACTATGGTATGGTTTTCCTCTCTCCTTTCAACGGCTGGCAAGATTGAACTAGTCCGGTCTGTAATCTATGGTATGGTTTCCTTCTGGATGCAAGCGTATCGCCTCCCGCCTTCTATCATTCGTAGTATTAATGCTGCTTGCAGGAAATTTATATGGGGTCTGTTTAACTGTTGGACTTGGAAGGACTTATGCACCCCGAAGAAAGAAGGCAGAGTAGGGTTGAGACTTTTGGATGACCTGAGTGTAGCTTATGGGGATCGTCTCACTTGGCGGGTCCTTTCCACTGATGGAATCTAGGCTAATTTCATGCGGAAGAATTATGATGCCATTAATAAAGGTTTCTATTCCACGAAGGGGTTGCCCTCCAACTGTGGTACCTGGAAGTTCCTCCTAAGGCACCGTATCATCTCTCAAAAATTAATTAAACGCACCGTTGGCGATGGTACTTCCACTTCCTTTTGGTTTGATAATTGGCATCCTAAGGGTCCCCTCTATCTTCTACTCACTCCTCCACCTGGTACTGAAAAAAGTCTAGTCTCTGACTATTGGTCAAATGGAGGATGGATTGATGAGCCCAGCATTCGGCCCCTCCGTACTGATCTCCAAGCAATCTCCCGGCATTAAGCACATGCATGGATTCCTTCCACGGGCTGCTCTTTATGCTCTGTGTGGGAAGGCGCTCGTACAGCATGCAATTCTTTCCCCTACTTCAATGTTGTTTGGTACCCACAGCATGTGCCGAAAATGGGCCTATGTCTCCTCAGGGCCCTTCATAATAAGTTTCCCACCAGAGATCTTTTGGCCAAGTGGGGGATTGCTGTTGAGCAAAATTGTAGCCTATGTGATCATGCTACTGAAAGTACGGCGCATTTGTTCTTTGAATGTAATTTTTCAAGATATATCCTTGTCAGAAGCTTGCATAAGCTAGGCTACTCGGGTTCTGTTCTGGCCTCCCTTTCAGGCATGTGTGACTTGATTCTTGATCGCTATAGCAAATCAGATCCAATTCGGAGGTTAGCCAACGCTGCGTTATCTTCTATGGTTTGGCATATATGGAAGCAGCGTAACATGAGGATATTTGACGGTAAATAATTGGGGAAGACTAAATTGATTGAGGATATAGCGAAAGATGTCACCATCTCCCTTCGCGACATGGATATGGATAACGTTACGGACCTTACCCCGTTTTCAAATTGGGGATTCATTGATCCTAGCTAAAGTGTACATTCTTTTAAGCCATTTAGTTTTCCCTACCTTTAGTTGGTTAGAGATTTTGATTACCAAGATAGTCTCAGTAGACAGTAGGATGTAGAGGGTGACGGCGCTTGTGCCATATCCCCCCGCTTTCTGCAATCTCCTATAGCTAACTAGATTTGTGTAAATATTTTGATTTATAAATAAAGATACATTTTACTTGTCATATATATATATATATATATATATATATATATATATATATATATATATTACAATTGAGGGAAGATTTTGAACTTATCCTATGTGGCAGTGTCATGTCAAGTTTTGGGGCGAAATTTCTTGATTGAAGAGAAATTTGTTGGGAATACTCAAAAGCATTGAAACTGTTTTTGAAAACTTATTTGTTTGGGGGGGACAAAAATGGAGGGAAATCAACTCATTTAATATTAGTTATGAAAATATTGGGAATGAACGTGAGCTGTGGGAGAATGAACGTCGGAGATGCTGCCGACTCATTGATCCGTGTTGCAAAACCCAGTAAAATTTCGATCCCATCTACTGATATTTCAAGGGAAACTAAATTTTTGGGAACTAAGATTTTGAGGGGATTTAATAATTATTGAGCTTTAATTATTGATGTTTGTTTAAAATTAGTGAGTCCAACATTTTTTAAATGAACCGTGCCCCAAGGGTGCAGGTTATATGTATATTCGGCGCGGGCGCCTTCGCGCCGAAAACGCCCGCACCGAAGGCGTCCGCTAAATTTTTACGCTAATTTGTTGGTCCGCGCCTAAGGCGCCTGCGACGAAATTGTTGTTTTACGCCGAATTCGTTGTTCTGCATCGAAGGCACCCACGTCAAATTTGTTGCTCTGTGTAGAAGGCACACGCGCTGAATTTGTTCAGCCCGCTAAATTTTTTACGCTAAGTTGTTGTTCCGCGCCTAAGACGCCCACGACAAAATTGTTGTTTTACGTTGAATTTGTTGTTCTGCACCGAAGGCACCCACGTGGAATTTGTTGTTCTGTGTCGAAGGTGCACGCACGGAATCTATTGTTTCGAAGGCGCCCGGGCACGGGCACCTACGTCGAAAGCGCCCGCTAAATTTTTTACGCTAATTTTTTGTCTGTGCCTAAGGCGCCCGCGTCGAATTTGTTGTTTTACGCCAAATTTGGTGTTCTGCGCCAAAGGCACCCACGTCAAATTTGTTGTTCTGTGTCGAATGCATAGGAGCTGAATTTTTTGTTCCGCACCAAAGGTGCCAATGCATCCGTACCTCTAAATAGTTTTAAGCTAATTTGTTGTTCTTTTAAATTTTGACTGTGAAAATAATTTTTCGGTGAACAAAGTTTCGCGAGGGAAAAATCTTAAATGAACCGTTCCCGCGGGCACGGGTTATTACTAGTATGTATGTATATATATACACACACACAATAGAAATTACCCGTGCGCATAGTGCACGGTGACCGAAGAAAAACCCCAAACACAGAATACGATGCTGGTGCGCAACTGATGAAAGAGCGAGAAGACCAAAAATAGAGAGAAGTGTGAGTGTGTATGCGGGTATTGACATGGATAAAAGGGGGAAAACCAGGGGTTAAAGTGTAAAAATGCCAGTGTCAAAGTGAAAAAAGCCCGTTGGCAAACCCGTAAATATGTGAAATAGGAAGGGGCATTTGGTGTTATGAAAAAGCAAAGTCAATCTCGTAAATAATGGGAATGAGTGGGGCATTTAAGCCAACAACCAACACCACCACCCCAAATTGGACCCACACTCCCACCCTCCATCAAGCGGACTCCACTATGATGAGGTGGCCAAACCTATGCCACATCTCTATCAACCTCTTTATCCTAGTAGAACAATGGAAATTTGGTAAATCCCTATTTTATAGAGTACATATGAAATGAATTAGTACAAAAAGTGACACCAACTTCATATATCATATAGCAAAAAATTGTACAACCAACTATGAGTACAACCCATAAAGGAACTACAATCACCAAGTCATTCATACAAAAATAATACCAAGTTATACTATATCACAAACACATGATCCAACATCAACATAACACAAAGACTCTCAAACCCTAACAAAAACAAAAACTAAGACCTAGGGTGATAAATCTCCAACAGTATCAAGCATCTGGCTGGGTGATGATGGTGGAAGCATCAGAAGTTAAGAAGGAGGTCGGTGGTGCTCTCATCTCCACTGTGAAGTCTTGTGTCTCCAGCTCTAAAGTGGTAGCAGCAGCATCAGCATCAGTAGTCTCAGCTGAAGGAGTGATGACATGAGGAGGCTGAGAAGTGGAAGAATCAACAGTAGGAATCTCAGTGACAACATCAGGAGGAGCAGCTGAAGATGTCATAGCCTCAATGGGGTATAGCAGGGACTGGAGAGTGGATGGCACTGGAATACCATGATGCTCCAAAGAAGAGCTGAGCATCTCCAAAATCAAATTCTCCTTCTTATTTAGCCGTATAAAGAAGGGGTCAACAGAGGATGGAGCAGATGACGATGATGGAATGGTGGTATCAACATGAGGCACTAAAGAGGAGGGCTCAGAAGCAACTTTCCTCTTCTTGTATGCAACATACAGAGCTGAAAATGACTTCAAATTTACAGACTCATCCAACAGAAGACCAAAAGGTACAAACTCATAGGACTCAAGATCGATTTTGAAATGACAAAAGACAAGAGTCATGATGCAGCTGTAGGGTAAATGTAAAAGAGAAGGAGTGATCTTTACAGAGTCCATCTTATCAAGAATGACTCCAGCCCAATTAACATCCATCATAGAATGGATGGCATACATACATTTTAGGAGGGCTGATCAGAAGAGCCAAACTTGGGAAGAATGTTTGATTTCACTACATGGTGGACTGCCCATGCACGCTTGGTAAACATGCTAGTCTTGACTCCAAAAGTGAGTATATGAGGAATTGACTTGAACATGTCTTGGAGAATGGATTGGTGAAGATCTTGAATCTTAGAAATGCTGATATCTGTAGGAAGAGCCCCTGATGAATGAATACCAAGAATGGTTCCTAGGAGCTTGGGATCTAGCTTAATGGGGATTCCTTGAAAAAGTGTCAATAACCCAGTGGTGTTGTACTCACCACGAATGTAATTGGTATAGAAGAGCTTGCCAAGCTTAGGGTATGGTTTTGGAGAGTCAGATGGCGAATATTAAAAGAGATCAATAAGCTTAGTCATTGCCATGAGTTGAGATAAATTCTCAACCTGAAAGTCACCATAGACAATGATTCTCTCCTTCAAGATTTTGACATTCAGTATGGCATTAAATTTCCCTAAACAGATATCATCACGATAAATAGGGAGAGTGGCTGAAACTAAGGATGACAGATAAGTAGTTTCAGGGTGAGTTTGGGCTTGAACTTCAGCCTGAGTTTTGTGCGTTTCAGCCTAAGTAGAAGTATGAGCTTGGGGTTGATCTGTAGCAGGTTGTTTGAGTTTACGGGCTAATGGAACCTCTTCACTATCCCAAGATTCATCAGAATCAGATGGAGAAGAAAATACAAGAGAGGGTGACCTAGCTCGCTTCATACGAGCTTTGGTCGGAGCAACTTTAGGAACCCTAATCTTCTTCTCCCTAGGTTTCTTGATAGATATGGGCTTAGACTTAGATGAACCAGGTTTAGGACCCATTGAAATGAAATTGAAAGAAACCTAGTTCTAGGGCACGAGATGAAGCTGAAAAAGAGTTGAAATGATATCTAGAAGGAAGAGTAGATGGATGGAAGACAAAAGGCTGACGAATGGAGGAAGTAGGTGGTCGGAGAGGATTGACTACCGACAGAGTCGAACGGTTGGGCTCTCTAACCGCTCGAAGGAAGTGGGGCAGTAATCAAAGGAGAGAGAAAATAACTCTCGATCGACTCCTATAGTTAAGCTTCCAATCAATCATAACCGTCGGATGAAATCGAACGTCTGATATTAAAAGCTCTCCCTACACCAAACAGCTTAGACATGCGACTGATGCACATAGTGCAGGCACTAGAATCAAAAAGAGTTTAGCAAAAGCACATGTGCCTGTATCATAGAATACAGCCGCATGTCGGACGACAGGCGCCTGTGTAATGACTTATAGGGGATGTACACAATCAACAGGTTCTTGATGTGAAAGATCATCTCTCAGGAAGATACAAGAGGCGCCTGATGACAAAAATGCAATCGCCTGGTGACAACCATGCACATGTATGTTGTATGTCAGTTGCATGTGTGAGCGACGCGATTTAAAGGTAAGATTTTAGGGTTTTGGGCATGCGCCTGTTGAAGGACCCACATGTGCTTGTCCTGGTTCTTTAAACCAGGTATAAGGCAAAAATTGAGAAAATGAGTTCTCTTACCCTAAACCTATACACTAGACTCTTTAATCGCACCAAAAATACTTTCATAATCATATAAAACTAGTGCACATATCAATATAATTATAAATTCATAAAATTCTCAAGAAATCACATTGAAAACATATTGAGAAAATAGACACAATAGATATATGAGATGAAAATGATCATATAAACACAAAACCTGGTATAGCATATGCAAATGAAGTCCTAGATTTCAGATTCACCCATAATTCCTAATGCTCCATGCAACCTCACAAATGAATCTTCTTTAAGAAGTTTTGTGAAGTTATCGGCAATTTATTTTTGGGTTTTAATGTACTCTAGAATGATGTCCTTCTTAGCTACGTGATCATTTATAAAATGGTGTATCACATTTATGTGTTTGGTACGGGAGTGATGTATCGGATTTTTGTAGAGGCATATTGCACTTTGGTTAACAACCATGATAGGGAAAGTATCACAATTAATACCATTGTATTTAAGCGTGAGTCTCATCCAAAGAACGTGTGCACATACAAGACCCGAGGCAATATATTCCGCTTCAGTCTTGGACAATGATACCGAATTTTGCTTCTTGAAAAACCATGAAACAAGAGAATTTCCTAGAAAACGGTAAGTGCCACTAGTACTCTTCCTATCGGATTTTCATCTGGTAAAATCGGCATCACTATGAGATTAACTAATATGTTCTTGATTTAGGATAAAGTAATCTATAATCTAGATTTTGATTGAGGTAACGAAATATTTGTTTAACCGCAATCAAATGTGATTACTTATGTTGTGATTGATATCTTGCACATAAACATATGGAAAACATGATATCAGGTCTACTGGCGGTTAAATAAAGTAAACTACCAATCATACCTCGATATAGACGAATGTCTACACCTTTCCCGTTTTCATCCTTGTAAAGTTTATGGTGGCACTCATGGGAGTTCTTTTGCTTGAAGATGATTCCATCCCAAATCGCTTGATTAGCTCTCTAGTGTATTTTGTTTGATGGATGAAGATGACATCCTTCATTTTCCGGATTTGTAGTCCTAGAAAATAGTTGAGCTCACCCATGTGGCTCATCTCAAATTCATCCTTCATAGACTTTAAAAATTCTTGGCAAAGATCATAACTAGTAGACCCAAAAATTATATCATCTACATACACTTGAATGAGAAGAATGCCATTTTCATAGTACTTAGTAAAAAGTGTTAAATCAACTTCACCCATTTTAAATTCCAATTCCAAAAGAAAGTTTTTATGGCAAGTATACTAAGATCTAGGAGCTTGTCTCAACCCATATAAAGCTTTCATAAGTTTAAAACATGGTTTGGAAATTTTTCATGAATAAATCCGGGTGGTTGAGAAACATATACTTCTTCATTAATAATTCAATTTAAAATGCACTTTTAACAACCATTTGGTATAATTTAAAATTTTTATTATAAGCAAAAGACATTAATAATCTAATAGCTTTTAACCTAACTACTGGAGCAAATGATTCTTCGAAATCAATAACTTCTTCTTGATGGTAGCCTTGAGCTACTAACCTTGCTTTGTTCCTTGTGACGACTTCATTCGCATCTGTCTTTTTCTTGAAGATCCACTTAGTCCCAAATGACTTGATGTCCACTTGGTAAAGGAAAGCTCCAAACTTCATTCCTTTCGAATTGGATGAGTTCCTCTTTCATTTCCACACTCCAAGAGCTATCATCACATGTTTCTTAAATGTTCTTTGACTCAATTGTGGAGACAAAAGTGCAATGAGTGAATTATTCAACTCTTGATCTTGTACAGATACCCACTCTAATATCTCCAATAATTTGGTCATGTAGGTGGTCACGAATGGTTGGGTATGCTTTGGATACTCCTGGATCACTAGAAATAATCTCAACATTTTCATTAGTATGGTTAGTTTCTATAACATCATCAAGTTTAGCATTATTAATAGAATCATACAAAACTTCTAAACTATCATCATGAACATGAGGCACATCAAAATCTTCATTAAATGAAACATGAAGTGATTCCTCAATCGATGAAGTGTTCGTGTTGTATATCCAGTAGGCTTTGCTACGTGTGGAGTATCCAACAAAAATCCCTTCATCAAATCTTGGATCAAATTAATCTAGATTACCATGTGTGTTCTTAATAAAACATTTTCAACCAAAAATACGAAAATATTTTACTTGTGGCTTTTTATCATAAAATTATTCAAAACAAGTTTTGTTCATACGAGGCCCCACTAGGATCCTTTTGAGCATATAACATGCCTTGTGCACCTCCTTTGCCCAAAATTGAAATCCAAGATGACTATCATGGAGCATTGTAAGTATCATATTCTTTCTCTCAACAACACTATTTTGTGGTAATGCACGAGGAAACGAAAAGTTGTGAGTTATTCCGTGGTCATCACAACACTTAGAGAAAAGCTCATTCTCAAATTCCCCTTCATGATCACTACGAATAGTGATAATGGTGGTTCCTAAGAGATTTTCAATTTTCTTAGAAAACTTGGTAAATTCTTCAAAAGCTTCATTTTTAGATGTTAGAAGATATACACATGCAAATCTAGAAAATTCATCAACAATGACTAGTCCATAATGTGCATTACCTAAAGATGCAACTCTAGTAGGCTGAAATAAATCTAGATGAAGAAGTTCATGTTGAGTATTGGACCCTCCACATTTGTTTTGATGATAATCAAACATAAATCATTGTGATTAACTCATGTGATTGCAGTTAGCTAAAGAGTCACTAATTAGATTGAAGAAGATCAAAAGTGACTACACGTGTTGATTCAAGTGGAGAACTTGGTAGATCAACAAAGGTGAAGCATTGGCTTGAAGAACTCAAAGGCTACCTCAAACCTCAAGCCAATGGCATCAACAAATGAATGGAGATTCAATCCAAAGAGAAGAAGGAATGGATGATTCAAAAGCTTCAAAGAACATCTTGAGGATCAAAGACTAGATGACGTTGGAGACATTCAAGACATACAACTAAAAGACTCAAGACCATGAAGAAATAAGGATATGCATTGTAATCTTTAGTATTTACTTCATTGTGAGTCATAGAATGTTAAGCCTTGAATTAGAACTACTTAGAGGCACTTACACCACATATACACATCATTAGTATAGTCTCTAGTTGACCCCATATGCTTCTAGGCTTTGAAAACTTGAATCTGAACTTTTGACTCAAAACAGGGGACTGATGAAGGATCACCAGTCGACTGGTTTCCCTTCAGCAGTTGCCTGTTTTCAAATAGAGCCCAAATCTGTTTGAAGCTGTATTCTGTTTTTCTGACCAGTCTGCTTTCAAACTGATGTCAATTTTTCTGTTGTTAGAATTTTTCATCCAAACCATTTGCAGTAATTACCTAACCCACTAATCTTTCCAACAAAACTTGAATCACTCCAATCGGATATCTGTAGTTCAAGTTATGACTGTTTTCGTGAGCCGATAACAGATTTCCTGCACCTATCTGTCAGATTCAAAGTGCTGTCAAGTTTTCTGTAGTTCTAATTTTGCATCCATTTAAAGCTCATTTGAAATAAAATTTTGTTAGTTTTCCAATGCAATTTGAATCACTCCAATTGGATATCTATAGTAGAAGTTATGGCCATTTTAGTGATCAGATATATAGAAACTGCAGATTCTGTCCCTCGTACAGCCGACTGTTGAAGGCTGAACAGTCGACTGCCCAGGTGGACAATCGACTGGTTATCCTTCTACAGTCGATTGGCCATCCTCTATCCTGCTAGTATTTTTCAGTTTATAGCCGTTGGCTACAATGGAACAGTCGACTGTTCCCCCTTCTACAGTCGACTGTTCCCCCTTCTACAGTCGACTGTCCGAGTCGTTTTCAGCCAGTTTATAGCCGTTGGCAGATTAGTTTTTGGGTCTTTTTGCTTGGGGTTTTGGGTTTCCCTTGAGCTAATATATATAGGAAATATGCTGATTATGAGAGGACTCTTGGCCCCTTAAGAAAACATTCAAGTCTCTTTTTCAAGCCTCTTTCTCCTCTCAAGTGCTCTCTAATTCTCTCTAGCCCTCAATGCTCTAAAGCACACATCTAAGCTAGTTTTGCTTTCATCTTTAGGCAAGCATCTCAAAGGATATCTCCTCCTACATTGAGCACTTCACACACACTATAGCCTTCACAAGTAAGTTCTTATTCAAGGCATAGGTGAGTGTATTTCAAGTTGTATATTTCATTCTCAATACTTCTAATTTTGTTAAGTGCTCTCGGTTGGTGAGAGGGTTGACTTGATCCCAAGTTGTGGGAGTCAAGGAAAGGTTTTGCTCTCAGTTTGTGAGAGCGTGCTTAGTTTCAAGTTGTGGGATTAAGGTATTTGTGTGCTCCCGGGTTGTGGGATACATGATCATCGATTGTAGGTTGATTGCACTTGTTGGGGTTTCCGCAAGTGGGCTAAAGTAAAGCTCTAGTGGTATTTACTAGAGTATCCGAGTGTGATCTCGGGTGTTGCTGGATTAGGGCACCGGTAACAAGTCGGGTTTGACTTGGGTGGCACCGAATCAGGATACAATGCATGTTTGCATTGCATTCTTCCTTGTGTTGTTGATCATTTCTTTAATTCCGCATTTGTTGGTTAATTAGGGTTTTATTTGGTGTAAATTCCTTATAATTCTATAAAACACTATTCACCCCCCTAGTGTTTCTTTCTCATAGCACAGGGTCCTTACAATTGGTATCAGAGCGAGGTAATAGCTATGGCAACCAACAACAACAACAACACACGAAGGCCTACTCCACCATTTCTCATTGGATCCGACTATCAAATTTGGTGTGTAAAGATGAAGGATTATATTCAATCCATTGATGATGATTATTGGAAGCTTGTGGAGAAGCCCCTTCGTGCACCTACCACTTTCGAACATGAATGGACAAATGAGCAAAAAGAATTGAGGGAGAAAAATGAAGAGGTAATGGACATCTTGTTTGATTATTTAACTTATGACATTCTTATGCGTATGTCCAAGGAAACAACGGCATATCAAATATGGAACATGCTAGCGGAGCAAGAAGAGTCCACCTCAAAGTGTTCTTCCTCTAATGATGAAAGGTATTCATTCATGGGTTTGATGGCACGAGAGGATGCCACTACGGGTGATTCTAGTGATGAATCAAGTGATTCTAGTGGAAGTGATAGCGACGATGAAGAGGTAACAATGGATTATCTTAGAATTGCAAATGAACAATTATTTGATAAATATCAAAAGAATATGCATAAATATTGTGATTCTAAGAATAAGATTGCTAGTCTCACTAACACATCTACATCTAGCACCTCAAACAATGACACCATTGTTGAGACACTTGCCATTGAGAAAGCAAGTTTGCTTACACAAAATGGTATGTTGAGAAAAGAGGTGGAGTCCCTCAAATCTCAACTTGATCGTGTTTTCATTGTGGATAGTAACGATCTTGAGATTGAAAATCTTCAACTCAAAACACTAGTTTGGGCATTGAGAATGAGGCTCTCAAATCCCAAGTGCACGAGCTCATCACACATGCATCCGCTTTGAATGCCACTATTTCTTTAATTTCAAAGAAATATGAGCTCATGTCCTCCATTGTTGAGATATTCAATAAGGGAAAAAACAATTTGGATGATTTTCTAAAGAATCAACTACCGGCAAACCATCGTGTTGGCCTTGGTTATTCTAAGGCAAGTGCATCCAATGCACGCACCTCCTATAGTGAAGTAACTATAGATTTCGGTGCATCCACGAGTGGTGTCTATAACAACTTGTGTAGTTCTACTACCAAGAAAACCACCACTCCTATACCTCCCTCCTTTGAAAGAAACCCACCAAGGGTGGACATCAAAGGAAGGGACATGCATTCATGTACACCAATACTCGTAGGAATGCCTCCACTCCTCACATTCCTACAAATGATAGTTTTTATGTTCCACACCCACGAGCACGTGCAAATACTCATTTGAGACACTCTCATGCACATACTCATACTCATGCACCTTCACATGCTCATGATCACACATCACATCCACGTATGCATGCTTATTCTCATGATCATCTTCATGCATATGCACCTCATGTTCATCCACGTATGTATGCAACACCACACCATGGATCACATGTCCATCATCATGCTTTTGCACAACACAATGTTTCATACATATATCCACATGCTCTTGCTAGATCTCATGTTCCTAGGCCATATGCACCACGTAGAGATCAACCTTTTGTGCATGCAAACACTAGGAAGAGGATACCCAAAACATACACTATTTGGGGTCCTAAGAACACTAGCAATCATGCTAAGGATATGTATATGTAATCTTATATTCATGATATTATTTTGAGTGATGATTATGTTGGGAAATCGAGGTCCTCTTGGACTTGGTTTTCAAAGGGTTAGTTTCCGTTAACCCAACATGCTTGGTACCATAAGTTTATATTCATTTTATGGGTACCAAAGCATTTATGTTAAGACTTGGTTTATTCTTTAGTTTGCATTATTTATGTTAAGAATGGGTACCCAGCATGTCTTGGATGCTCATATTTGTTGGAAACTTAAATTCTTATTGAATTTGATTTCCATTGTTTGATTATTAGTAAATCATTGTGTTTAGGTTTTTCATGTCTAGAATATTTAATACTTTCTCATGCAATACTTGATTTCGTTCATATTTATGTTTTGTTGCATGTGATGCATGTCATGCTTTTAGATTAATATACATATTTACTTTTGGTACAATTGGTACATGCATGTATATGGTTAAATATTTATCAAGTGACATGATTACATGTATCATGAAAATTGTGTGTGATTACATTAAGATATGAGTTACAATTATTTGAATTTAGTATTTAAATTTGTTGCCTAACCCATAGGATCCAAAAAGGTTTTTGGATACCAAAATTATGTTTTCTAGGTTCAATCCACTTTGGGATACCAACTCTACCAACTCCTTGATTTGCAATGATTTCCATTCAAATGGAGTTGATGGTGCTTAACTGATGCACCAAAGTAGGGGGAGCTTAATGTTGTAAGTATATTCTTACGTTTGGTATCTATGTGTGTTAGATGCATGTAGATGTCACTTTGTGTCTGAGACTATCTCATGCATATCATATGTTTGCATATTATGTGTCTTTTATGTCATTCATGTCTATGTATTTCATTTGTGTCAAAATCTTGACTCATGTGCATTATGTATTCATAATCTATACTCATATGTTTATTCAATGATTATTTATAACATGTGGCTTAAAAAATTTCATGTTAGAATTAATGCTCATTTGCATGTTTCACACACTGGACACGCTAATATTTATGTTCCACCTAACGTGCATCCCAACTTCCTACTCATGCCACTACACAATCTCTCCTTAAGAATCCCAAATCACTAACTTTGTGGATTCCTAAGAATGTTTCTAGGCATGATAGGAACACATGTATATAATCTTATATTAGGAATGACATATTCTCATGCGACTATATATAAAAATCAAACTAAGTCGTTGTTTGATTTCCACCTTGCTAACTCACTCACTTTGCAATTCATTTCTTGGGTACCATGCATATATGATTATTTTTGTACCCATATATATGTGAGTTCGTCCATTACTCCCAGTTTTGCATATTTTGTATGATTATGTGGGAATATGAAATGTTTGATTGTTATCATGTTATTTTCATTTATATGTCGTTGCATTTCATTCATATTATGGTGTGCATATAGATTAGTTGGTTTCCCTAACCCTTGGTGATTATCAATTTGCACATTTCCATCTTGTTGATATGCCAAAGGGAAAGAGAAATTTGGTTATGAAAAATTATACCATATGCATTTCATGCACACTCTTTGTGGTATGACTTTTCATGCCATCCATCAATATGTGTTGAGCCGTGAACATTTATTTTGTGCACTTATGCATATTGAACGGGGAATCTTTCTAGCACACACTAGTATATTATATGTGTGTATTCATAGTGATGTTGCTTGTATAATGTACTATGATTAAATCATATGCATCGGAATTCTTAGTCTATGTGTATCTAAATTCCTAATGGTTGAATTTGTTAATTCCTAGTGTGTATGATTTTCATGATTATAATAACTCCTATTATGCATGTCATGCATTTTTATTAATGATTGTTATTTACAATTGGTAAATGATTGGCTATTGGACTACTTGATTTTGTTCCTTAACCCCTTGGATCCAAAAACTTTTTGGATACCACCAATTGTTTAATTGTCAGATTGTTATACAAGATGCCTACTCTACACACTCCGTGGTTTACAAATGAAGGATCAATTCAAAGGAAAGAATGGTGACTTAGAGATGCACACATATAGGGAGAGCTAAATGGTTGTAAGTATGTGTTTAGTGCAATTGGTATTTTAATATATTAGATTTGTGTAATATAGCATACTTCTTCATTAGCTCATTCATGTCACACCCTCATGGAGATTGTTTGTTTATGTGACTACCATGTTCATGTATGTCATATATATATATATATATATATATATATATATATATATATATATATATATATATATATATGTCCTATTATGACTCAAGTATCATGCTAGCTATAACATTCTATAATGAATGGGTTAGTTGTTTATTGATGTTCATATCTTTGGAACACGTTGTCATTACACATCTCATTCCTCACATGCATGCTACTTTGTGAAGATCGTTAAATATTATGGATATGATAACTGATGTGTATGACATGCTTGTTTGTTTATTAGATTGTATTAAGTATATTTAGATCTTAACCTTCAATGAAAAACCATTTAATTCTTTCATTAAAGATTCATTGTTGTTTTGATTCTACCTCCTGGACCTAGTTTTCATAGATGATTATGTTCATGGATTATTTAAATCATATCATGATATGTCATGCCATTCTAGTAGAATCATTCATTAATTCCCTAACATGTGCATTTTGGTTGATTTTCAGGCGACTACTGAACACGTTTCAGGCGCCTGACTCCTTACAGGCGCATGTGATTTGTTTCTACAATCGTCTATCATGCACACATTTTTGATAAGATATTTTGGGTTTTCATTATCCATTTCTAAGCGGCGACTTCTGTACAATGTACAGGCGCCTGGCTCCTTGTAGGCGCATATGACTTGTTAGTCAGTCACCTGTCTCTCTATTTCCCAAAGATCCCTACCTTGTCATCATTCAGTCAGACGACTGATGTTGGTTTCACAGTCGCCTGCCCATGGCACAGGCGACTGTGGATACCACATCAGCCGCCTGTCCTTATTACCCAGATTTCATGATTTTGGCAACTCTCGCACTTCTGCCACACAGACACCTGGTGATCCTTCATCAGTCGCTTGTCTTGTCAGGATTTTTAGTCATTGCGCCTTTTTCCAGCTGATTGTGTTGAAGGTTTTGGGTAAATCGTTTTGGGTTGTTTAGAGATCTTATAAATAGTGCTTTTGCCGTTCTATTTGAGATCTCTTGTAATCCTCTAAACTCTATTGATTTGATTTCAAGGCTCAAGCTCTCATTTCATTTCAAAGCCCTAAATCTCCAAATCTAATCTTGTCTTCTAACTAGAATCATTCATTTCTCTATGGCATGCTATACTTCATCATGTTATATATAATTCATGCCATGAATAAGATTAATTGATTTAGGATCTTTATGCATATTTGTTCATTCTATCACCACACATCTCATACTTTTCTGATAGTTTGTATGATTATCTTTATGAGACACATTGATATGATTTGGGGTGATCAATGTATGTTACTTGTCATTTTAATTGCTTCATGACTGATGTTTAGCTATAATTTTATTTGAAAAATCTTTCATGTATGATATTTTCACAAGTGTCATAACACTCGTGCATATTGGTTAGTGATCTTCATGCAATATTTCTCACAATGATTATATCTCATCTTAAGCTCATATTTTATGATATTTTTATGAGATGTTAGAGATAATTTGTGCTATACAAAATCATATAAGTTTTATATTGTGTATAATGATATGTATATTTTGTCATAGATATTCTTCCACGAATATATCCTACTGCACTATGACTTCATTAATTCTACCTCCGATTAAATTGTGATTTCATAAGCTTTTGTTCTATTCGTACAATTGGTATGCATGCATGCAATGCTCATGATAACTTTATTCGTTTATGTCCTACCTAATGACTTTGAACGTAGACTATCTTCATTATGTCTTATATCTTTGCTCATGTCAAACTCCATGCCTTTGCTCAAAAGATGTTTTGTCACATTATGCCTCATGTTGATTCATTTGTGATAATTGAGCTAGGATGAGATCATGACTCTATTTGTTCACTTGGTTTCCTTCACAAGTGATGTCAAGATCTTGACATTTTTTTTCCTGCTTTGCATACTTTGTTAGACTATTTATATTGGATATCATCTTTACATGCTCTGGCTTGATGCTAGTTTTGAGCTTATGATATAGTGCTTATCTTGCTTAAGCTCATGGCATTCTATGCTTATCATTGACTCATTCTGTGAATATCTATTCTGGAATACATGCTAGTACAATGGTTCTTTTGAACATTGTTTCAATTAGTATCCTAATGTGCTAGAATTATGTACACCATATTTTTATGGAGTTACTATCTCTATTTGGCATAACATTTTTGCATGATATTGATATTTGATATTCATACATTTTTATCACCTTGTCACCCCGCATCGCATACTTCACTTAGATTTGGTATGCTTACTTTTGGAGATGTTTTGTGGAGTTTAGCACATGCCATTATACTTAATTTTTGTCATCTCACATCGCATACGTCTATTTTCACTCTTTTATGAGATCTTTGAGATGGTTTGTGCTAGATGTGATCATTTGATGTAATTACAGTATATGCTTTAAGTATGTTAGTATGCTCATTAGAATTTTTTTTGAGTAATGAGTTCATAACCCTGATTGTGATATTTATTTTGAGTAATGAGTTCATAACCATGATTGTGATTTATTCATGTCCTTTTGATCATATTTTCACCACTTGTTGTCACTTCACTTTCAATTGATATATTTTGACACGTAGTGATTAGTTCATTGGTATTATGATCATTAGAACTTAATTTGAGTTATTATTTCATAACATAACTTTGTACACATGGCTAAAAATTTCCATAGTCATATTTGTTGCATTTTTTTGCTATGTTTGGCTTAGATCTCAGTTTATTGATATTATTTGTTGATCTATGCCATTGTGATGATATTGATTCCACCATTATGTATTTAACCATGTTCATGGTATATGGCATGCCCTCGCTCAAGGACAGTCTATCACACTATGCTTAATGTTATAAATTTTGTGATAATTGAGCTTGTTTTCGTACTTGACACTATTTGATCACTTGTTTTTCTTTCACAAGTGATGTCATGATTTTTGCATTGTTATCCATATTTTTTTATCATATTTACAGTTAGTAGCTACTGCTAATTATGATATTGTCACTTTTCTAACACTGCTCACACTACTCTTTACAATTAGTATCTAGGGTTATTTAGTACCGACCCCCTGTGTTTTCTCAAAAATTAGTACCACCCCCTATGGTTTCAATAATTAGTAAGACCCCCCTCTGGCACCTCAAGTTTTTCGCCACAATTAGTATCACCCCCCGGTGTTTTCTCAAAAATTAGTATCACCCCCCTATGGCGGGGGGGTCTTACTAATTATTGAAACCATAGGGGGGTGGTACTAATTTTTGAGAAAACACAGGGGGTCGGTACTAAATAACCATAGTATCTATTGTAATCTTTTATCACATATGCTTATTGCTTATCTATTTGTGATAATTAAGGGCGGTTGAGTTGTTGTTGGATATTTGCTCTTGCAATTGATATCTTTATTTTGATATCTTATTTTCAATTGGTAACGTATATAGTTTACATTAGATATACATTTATGTTTTCCACTCTATTTTTGCATTTGTTGTTTCTATGCCCCCATGCCTTTTGGATAATGCCAAAGGGGAAGAGAAATAAACAAAGGATGTGCTTTGTGATAATTAAATGTTGAGTGTTAAACTATAACTTGAATCATATAGGCTTTATGTATGATTGATCATGCATATGATTCAGGGGGAGCATTGGTGATTACGTTGGTTTATATTGATTACATTTGGTATATGTTGGTAATCATGCTCATGTTTATGATGTGTATCACCTATATGATTTGTATTGTGTATGCATATTATTTTTGGTCATTCATACGATATATACACAACCTCATGTGATACACACACTATTAACTGCTGAATGATGCTATTGATTATTGATAATAACTTGATTGCCATCATTACAGGGGGAGTAAGTATATTTAATGCACAATTATTTATTTTGTTTATATTTGGTTTGTCATCATCAAAAAGGGGGAGAATATTGAGTATTGGACTCTCCACTTTAGTTTTGATGATAATCAAACATAAATCAAATTGATTAATCCATGTGATTGCAGTTAGCTAAAGAGTCACCAATTAGATTCAAGAAGATCAAAAGTGACTACACGTGTTGATTCAAGTAGAGAACTTGGTAGATAACAAAGGTGAAGCATTGGCTTGAAGAACTCAAAGGCTACCTCAAACCTCAAGCCAATGGCATCAACAAATGAATGGAGATTCAATCCAAAGAGAAGAAGGAATGGATGATTCAAAAGCTTCAAAGAACATCTTGAGGATCAAAGACTAGATGACGTTGGAGACATTCAAGACATACAACTAAAAGACTCAAGACCATGAAGAAGTAAGGTTATGCATTATAATCTTTAGTATTTACTTCTTTGTGAGTCTTAGAATGTTACGCCTTAAATTAGAACTACTTAGAGGCACTTACATTACCTATACACATCATTACTACAGCCTCTAGTTGACCCCATATGCTTCTAGGCTTTGAAAACTTGAATCTGAACTTTTGACTCAAAACAAAGGCCTGATGAAGGATCACCAGGTGACTGATGGATCACTAGTCGACTGGTTTCCTTTCAGCAGTCGCCTGTTTTCAAACAGAGCCCAAATCTGTTTGAAGCTGTATTATGTTTTTCTGACCAGTCTGCCTTTTAACTGATGCCAATTTTTCTAATAGTTGGAATTTTTCATCCAAACCATCTGCAGTAGTTAGCTAACTCACTATGCTTTCCAACCCAACTTGAATCAATCCAATCCGATATCTATGTTTCCGTGAGCCGATAACAGATTTCCTGCACCTATCTGTCCGATTCAAAGTGACGTCCGTTTTTTCTTTAGTTCGAATTTTGCATCCATTTAAATCTCATTCGAAAGAAAATTTTGTTAGCTTTCCAACAAAATTTGAATCACTCCAATTGGATATCTGTAGTGGAAGTTATGGCCGTTTTAGTGATCCGTTATACAGAAACTGCAGATTTTGTCCCTCGTACAGCCGACTGTTGAAGGCTGAACAGTCGACTGCCCAGGTGGACAGTCGACTAGTCATCCTTCTACATTCGATTGTCCATCCTCTGTCCTGCCAGTATTTTTCAGTTTATATCTGTTGGCTACAGTGGAACAGTCTACAGTCGACTGTCCGAGTCGTTTTCAGCCCGTTTATAGCCGTTGGCAGATTAGTTTTTGGGTCTTTTTGCTTGGGGTTTTGGGCTTCCATTGAGCTGATATATATAGGAGATAGGCTGATTATGAGAGGACTCTTGGCCTCTTAAGAAAACATTCAAGTCTCTTTTTCAAGCCTCTTTCTCCTCTCAAGTGCTCTCTAATTCTCTCTTGCCCCTAATGCTTTAAAGCACAAATCTAAGCAGTTTTGCTTTCATCTTTGAGCAAGCATCTCAAGAGATATCTCCTCCTACATTGTGCACTTCACACACACTATAGCCTTCAGAAGTAAGTTCTTATTCAAGGCATAGGTGAGTGTATTTCAAGTTGTATATTTTATTCTCAATACTTCTAATTTTGTTAAGTACTCTCGGTTGGTGAGAGGGTTGACTTGATCCCAAGTTGTGGGAGTCAAGGAAAGGTTTTGCTTTCGGTTTGTGACAGTGTGCTTAGTTCGAAGTTGTGGGATTAAGGTACTTGTGTGTTCCCGGGTTGTGGGATACACGGTCATCGATTGTAGGTCGATTGCACTTGTTGGGGTTTCCGCAAGTAGGCTAAAGGAAAGCTCTAGTGGTATTTTACTAGAGTATCCGAGTGTGATCTCGGGTGTTGCTAGATTAGGACACCGGTAACAAGTCGGGTTTGACTTGGGTGGCACCGAACTAGGATACATTGCATGTTTGCATTGCATTCTTTCTTGTGTTGTTGATCATTTCTTTAATTCCACATTTGTTGGTTAATTAGGGTTTTATTTGACGTAAATTCCTTATAATTCTATAAACACTATTCACCCCCCTATAGTGTTTCTTCCTCGTAGCACAGGGTCCTTACAGTTCCAGGGGCCTCTTTGATGAAATGCAATCTTTAAGTTTAAATAACGATTTACGGAGTTTGCCACGGTGACAAGAGTCACAATAACTTTTCTTATTAAAAGAAATCTTTGGAAATTCTTTAACTAAATCATGCTTATATAAATTATAAATATGTTTTAAATGAACATGTCCAAAACGACGATGCCATAAAAGTTGTTCATTAGTGTGTTCAACTAAGCAGTGATATAGTGATTGTGGCATACTTAAAATATAAATATCTTTATGGCATGTACCGGAAAACAAAACACAAGATTTATTATCTATAATGCTACACATACCCTCTCCAAAGTTTACTTTGTAAGCTTGTCACAAAGTTGACTTAAGGAAATGAGGTTAGATTTTAAACCATCTACAAGATAAACATTTTCTATTAAAGGTTTAGATGGATTACCGACTTTACCAACTCCAATTATGGTTCCCTTTTCATCGCCTCCAAAGATCAACGTTGCACCATTCTTGATGCGGATCACTTCAAAAGCAAAGAGGGATCACCTGTCATATGTTTGGTTCAACCACTATCAAGTATCCGTCCTTTCTTCTTAGAGCTCATTTTGTATTTATTGCTCTTTTTCCTTTTCTTGGGTATCTACACATTTTACCATAAGCTCGTAGTACCCAAGCTCGTTGGGTCCAAGGAGATTAGCCTTTCTGAAACAAAGTCCAAGTGGACTTTGGCTTCTCAACATAATCCTCACAATTAATCACATCTCTAAAATAGGATTGCACATATGAATTCATATCATGTATGCTAGTGTCCTTGGGACCCTAAATAGGGTAAGTTTTGGGAGTCCTTTTCTTAGTTACGTGCATATGAGATTGATTTTTATGTGGTGCATGAGACTTATGAGCATGTGATCTAGCATAAGTGAATAGTGGATGATAAGCATGAGACATATAGTGGTCATATGAAGCATAAGAAGCATACAAATGATGAGGTGCATAAGGATGAGCATACATATGTGGACGTGGTGTATGAGCATATGCATGTGGAGGAGCACGTACATGAGAATATCTCATGTGTTGGTTTGCACGTGTCCGTGGGTGTTGTGCATAGAGCTCATCATAAGTGTCATACGTGAAGTAGGAGTGTTCCTACGTGGGTGTGTATGGGTATACATGAAGGCATGTCCCTTCCTTTGAGTTCCACCCTTGGTGGGTTTCTTTGCAAAGGATGGAGTGTGAGAAGTGATGACTTTCTTGGTAGTTTTGCTACCCAAGATGTTGTGATCATCACTTGTGGATGCACTGGAGGTTGGCCTTACAAAGTCTATAGTTATTCCACTATAGTTGGTGCATGCTTTGGATGCAGTTACCTTTGAATAACCAAGTCCAACACGATGATTGGCCGGTAGTTGAGTTGAAAGCAAATCATCTATTGTTCCTTTCCCTTTGTTGAATCTTTCAACATTGAAGGACATGAGCTCATATTTCTTCATAATTGAAGAAATAGTTGCATCCAAGTTGGATGCACGTGTGATAAGCTCGTGTACTTGGGTTTTTAGAGTTTCATTCTCAATTCCCAAACTCGTGTTTTGAGATTGAAGATTTTCAATCTCAAGACCATTATAATCCACAATGGACACACAATCAAGTTGAGACTTGAGGAAATTCACATCATTTCTCACCAATCTATTTTGTGAATCCAAATTAGCTTTCTTAAGAGTGAGTGATTCAACAATGGTGTCATTGTTGGTGATGGAATACATAGATGACTTACAAGCAATTATTTCCTTAGACTTAGTATATTTAAGCATTAGTATTTGATACTTGGAAAATAATTGTTCACTTGCAATTACAAGTTCATCCATGGTTACATCGGGTTCTTCACTTTTACTTTCACTTAAGCTGCCATGAAACACATGTGTGCTTCTGCATTCTTTTCATCTTGGATTCACTTGAAGAATTTTCGCTTGAGTCATCAAATGTCCATACAAGTCCCTTTTTCTTGTTCGTCTTGTACTTGTCGAACTTGTTGTATTTCGGAGCTCTCCACTTCTCCTTGTTCTTTAGCATTGGGTAATCCTTCTTGATGTGTGTCACACCCCGCTTCCCAAAACGACGAAAGCGAGAACGAGACGAAGGTCTGCATGGGCTGGAGCTGTGAAACTCGAGCACAATAAGCGTCTGTAGTGATACACCATTCAATGTACAGGTACTTGCAAGCAATCAAAACAATAGAAATATTTCATTTATTTAAGCCACATCCAGAGTTCGTATAAGAAATAACAACAGGGCCTCAGTATGGCCAAAGGAAACTATAACAATAGTATTATCCCTACTACAAGGTACTAACGCAAAAACTACAGCAGTGACAGAAAAGAGTCCCTAGCCTTTCGCAGAAAATGACTCAACGTCTACAGCAAGTCCTCGTAACTTGTCTCGTGATCTGACATACATTTCAAAAAACATGAATGTATGTCAGCAAGGGCCTGCAAGTAAAAGTAAGACGGCCCAAGGCAAGGTATGTGAATAATAATAAATTGTACGCATTAATGATGTTATACAAGGTGTCAGCAACATTAAACATGGCAACTTAAAGTAAGGCAGAGAAAGTTACTTCTATCATCGCAGTTCTAAAGCAAAAGTAAAGTAATGAGCATAGCAATTTATATGGACATGGCAGGGAAGTAAAAAAAGACGGTGCAGAAAAGTAAACATGGCATGGCAATGGCCGTAGCGTGTGCTACCGGCTACAAGACAAGACAAGACAAGACGGTGTGTGTCACGAAGGGTTCACGCCTTACGGATAGAGGGGGACCAAACCCTCTAAACCGTGCACACGCTCAACCCTACCCCAACCCAAGTGCATAAGACAATCCGTACAAGGGATCACTCTTTCTATCTTGGACCCGTAGGTTGTGTATCCGTACAAGAGATCACTCTCTCTATCTTGGAGAGTGTTCTATTACCCGCAAGTTGTGTATCTGTACAAGGGATCACTCTCTCTATCTTGGAGAGTGCCTATTATGTTCAGGTTGTGCAAAACAATCAAATGTGTTCAAGCAGTTCAAGAGTTTCATGTCATTACAAGGCATCGTCAATTTATTTAATATGGGTCCACACACACGCATGTGCAGAAAATGCAATTAACATTAATACTACAATAATTTATGAAAATTCGCACACTTGCTTGTTTGATGATTTCGGTCCAGGTGATCTTGGTGAGAGTTGATTAATCTGTGTCATCAAATTTATGGCATTAAGTTAAGGGTTCTCAACTAATTATTATTACTGAATTCACTATACTAATATTACACTGTTTTTATATTAATAATACTATATAACATACATTATATGGTTCTTATAACATTACAGATTATAATATTTCACATAATTTTACATTGTACACATCATGCTCACTATTTATAATACAGATATGTAAGCTAACCCTTATGTATTCTATCATCATATAGTATGCTTATTATTACATGCCATTATCTTACTGTTACACAAAATGGTATTATAATCAACATGCCTACCATATAATGTACTGTTCTATTCATGAACTTACTGCTAATATAGTAACTTATATGTACACACTAATTAACACATAATATATACTGATTAATAATACCCAATGTATATAATCAACTGTAGCTACAAGATAAAACTTATAGTTTTATGTTAAACTAATAGTGTTGATGTTTGAATGGAGGCAGGAGGATGACGAGAGGGTTGACGGTCTGAGTCGGCAGCGGCAATCAGCAGCCGAAAGATGCGGCCGGCTGAGGAGGAGGACGAAGGCTCGGCGGTGGACTGTGTCGCCGGCTGAGGCCTGATGTGAAGGGAGAACATGGGAGGCAGGAAAAAAGAGGGAGTGGTGCGGTTGTGTGGCACCGGAGAAGAGGGGAGGCAGCAACGGCCTACTGCAGCGTGAACTGAAGCGTGAGGGCGTAACAGTCGAAGGATCTGGTTGTCCAGGGGCTACCGACAATGGAACGGAGGAGCTGCGATCGGTTGAAGCGGCTGCCGACGGTACAGTCGGCCTGAGGAGGACAGGACAGCAGGCGAGGGGTTCTCGGCAGCGAGAAGACTGTCGAGGGTGGGCTATCGGTGTCTGGCCGGACTGTGGTTTGTAGATGGGCAGGCTGACATTGGTTATGGCTGTGCACGCGGTGGACGGCAGAGGAGGGGCGCTGGAGGAGGAATAGCGGGTCGAGGCATCGGCGACGTGCGACGGGGGTCACCGAAGGCTGTGGCCAGCAGCGTCGAGTCCGAGCGTGGGAGAGGGGAAAAGTAGGATTACGGTCTTTTTTATTAGAATAGGGGGCGGCTATGTGTTTTGTTTTACCCTTGGATTTTAGATGCTGGGTTGATAAAGAAAGGAGAAACTGTTTCCCCTTTTTGTTTGGTTAGTAGAATGAGAGACGTGGGAAGTGGGAAAGGGGGAGGCCGTGGGGTAGAGGCATGGGTCCGTTAGTTAGGATATAATATTAGAAAAGATTTGATTTAACTTTTAAAAATATATAAGGTTGAAATTCAAACTTAAGGGATATTTTTTAAAAAATATTTAATCATGGGGATGAGCAAGTTAGTCCAACGGCATCCGAAAAATAAAAGGAAAATTCCGGGACGATCATGACGTCGCGAGATTTGAGAATACGTGGTCCGGTCATGTGCTTGCGCTAAGGATAACGATAATATAAATAGAACACAAAAATACGCATATGATAATAGAATACGCACGACTGAAAAGTGGTTGTTACATCCTATCCACCTTAAGAATGATTCTGCCCTCGGAATCTCTAACAACCACGGTGCATGAAAAATGAATATGGATGGCACTCATGTATATCCTCTCTCAACATACGCACACCACACTCTCTACTATGAACGCACACTGCTATTAATAACAACTACACACTCACGCGTAAACGCTCAATCAATAATAGGGACACTAATACTAACAATAATAGTAGTATCACTTATTAGTAGTACTAACTAACGGTCATGATATTAATAATAAAACACACATACATACGACACTAATTCCTATCAGTATTATTTATTAACATACCATAATTATAACACAATACAAATATTACAATGCCATCACTCAATCAATATCATTTAGTACTAATAATAATAGTAGTAGTGTTAATACTACTACTACCACTAGCTATCAATCATACTTACAATACAGTACTCACACATACATCACTAACTATATCTATATTAGCATTAATATACCACAACTTAAGGCATAACACAATTTATATGATACAATCATACAATACAATTAAAACTAATATTATAAGTACGACAAGTAATGGCACGTTACTAAGCACATATACATTACTAATTAAATACAATAATGTCACACATTTAGCATACATTTATCCATACATATACATTATATTTTAATACGTAACTTCACCCACTTTATAATTAATACATAATACTCTACTATACGTATACTTTCATAATACACAATCTTATCTATAAATATATACATATATCGTATACCCCTCGATACTAATACATAAACACCATAATATTTAGTCAAATAATATTACAATAATACAATTAATTTACATACTACATAATACTCTATACGCCGCATAATAAATATCATTATCTACGTATAAGCATACAGTATATTACATAATACACAACAATAGACAGGTTTTACTATATATCTATACAAAACATAACCATACGTACTATACATTCACACATGTTCACAGAATCATAGTAATCTACCTATAGCTAGTATGCTATCACATACTCTCATCCATACACAGTTGCAAACATACAATTTTGTATATATCCTGATATACACATGCACACACATCACCCCGTAGGACAAGAAATATTACATAACATTATAATTCTATTACTATACGCAAATCACACATATTCATACAATGTGTATATATCTACCTATAACTATTCACATACCTATCCACGCATGAGCACACGCCCATACGCACTAATATGTAGATCATACAATATGTACACCCAACTAGAAGCATTCATGTTATTACATACATTACACCAGACATGCACATAACATTATTATTAGAATAGGGTTAGGGTCTTTTTTTATTAGAATAGGGGGCAGTTGTGTATTTTGTTTGCCCTAGGATTTTAGATGCTGGTTTGATAAAGAAAGGAGAAACTGTTTCTCCTTTTTGTTGGGTTGGTAGAGTGAGAGACTAGGGAAGTGGGAAAGGGGGAGGATGTGGGGTGTAGCCATGGATCGGTTAGTTAGGATATAATATTAGAAAAAGATTTGATTTCACTTTTAAAAACATATAAGGTTGAATTTCAAACTTAAGGGATATTTTTTTAATATTTAATAATGGGTATAAGCGAGTTAGTCCAACGGCATCCGAAAAATAAAAGGAAAATACAGGGGCGATCGTGACATTGCGAGGGTTTAGAATACGTGGTTCGGTCATGTGATAGGGCTAAGGATAACGATAATAAAAATAGAACACAAAAATACGCATACGATAATAGAATACGCACTAAAATACGCGCGACTATAAAGTGGTCGTTACAATGTGCCCTGGCTTATTACACCTATAGCAAAGAGAAGTTTTGTTGCTGGAATAAAATTTAAACTTAGATGTATAATTACCTTTGCGGAAGAAACGTTGGAACTTCTTCGCCATGAGTGCTATAGATTCCAAGTCCATCTCATCACTGGACTCATCTCCTTTGTAGGATGAATAAGTGGCTTTGAATGCTATTACTTTCTTCTTTGCCTCCGTTGGTTTCACCATCCCCTTTGTTTTCATGTGATTCTCCCTTCTTACTTCGTATGACATGAGTGAACCGATGAGGTTCACCACGGTGTAGTTTTGCATATCATTGACTTCTTCAATCGCCATGGTTCTTCTTTTCCATTTTGAGGCCATTGCCACGATGATCTTCCTCACCTTTTCTTGTTGAGTGTACGTCTTTCCAAGAGCTTCAAGATCATTGGTGATTTCGGTGAAGCGAACATACATCGTGGCAATTTTCTTATTTTCCTGCATTTGAAATATTTCGAAATTTTGCACGGCAACATGTAACTTTGAAAGTTTTACCGTGTTGGTCCCTTCATGAGTAACGACGAGATGATTTCAAATTTGATATGCACTCTTAATGTGGATATCTTATTGAGCTCAATGGGCTTTAAAGCACAATGAAGAGCATTCATTGCCTTGGCATTGTTCACCTCCACAGACATCTCAGAGGGTGTCCATTTGTTGTAGTCCTCTTCCGTTGGCTCTATGTATTCCTTGTGAATGGTTCTCCATAGAGAAGCACTCTCCATCAGGCACTTCCAATATCCGATGTTTGTGCCAATGAAGCACAGAGGTCTAACCGTAGATTGGCCATTAAAAACCGATGAAGCACCATTTTGATCATGATGGTTTTAAGAGGAAGGTGGTGGAACGTTGGTGTTGTTGTTGGATGCCATAGCTTAACCTCGCTCTGTACCAACTGCAAAGGACCATGTGCTATGAGCAAAACACTGGAAAGGGGGTTGAATAGTGTTTATAAAATTAACGAGAAAATTACACCTAATTAAAATTCTAACCAAAAAACAATGCGGAAAAACTAAGTAACAACAAATAGAACAAACCAAACACAATATGTTCAAGGGTTCGGATTACCCAAGTCAAACCTGACTTGTTCCCGGTAATCCATAGTCTCTACCACCCGATACTCAAGCTAAAACCCTAGCTTTAGTTTCCAATAAACCCACTTGTAGAAGCTCTACAAGTGTAATCAATACAACTATTGGTGTCCTTGTCTCCCACAAACCGGGAACAAGAAAATACACTCACAACCGAGAGTAAATAAACAAGAGAGATATATAATGAAATATGAAATCACACTCACAAACTCATATGCCTTGAAGTATGGAAATTGAAGTGAAGAGAGAGTGGAGTGTGTTGATCCTCTTCCTAGAAGAGAGAAAAGCCCTTGCACTTGCTTCCCCAAAGCTAGATGAAGAGATTTGTTTCTAGTTGGAAGACACGCTAAGATTGTGAGATTTAGAGCTTTTAGGGCTTTGGAATGAAATGATAGAGTTGAATTCCAAGAGAGATGTTGGAGTGTCTATGATTAGCTAAATGGAACAGTAAAACCCATATTTATAAGCTCTCTCAAAACCCCCACAAGATTAACCAAAGGCCCCTTTTAAAAACTCTTTTGATAGGCCAATGGATTAAAAATCTAGACAGGACTGGCGCCTGATGAAGCACGAGCAGGTGCCTACTGAACAGCGTTGGAGGGTAAGTGAAAGTACAAACAGTAACTTACCATGTGGGACAGACGATTGCTTAAGGTTAGACAGGCACCTGTAGCACATGCAGGTGCCTGAAAAACCAAAGGCATGCGCCTTTATGGCAGAAGTGTGTAAGTTCACAAAAAAAAATTTGGGTAAGCAAGGACAGGCGACTGATGTGTAAACACATGCACTTGTGCTATGGGCAGGTTCCTGTAAAACCAACGTACATCGCCTGAAAGCACAAGTGCGAAACTTGTCAAAATGAGAAGTTTGGGCAAGGACGAAAAATCGACTGTAGTGGAATGGACAAGCATCTGTATGAGAATTTTGGGCAAGGATGACCAAGCGACCGTAGTGGAATGGACATGCACATGTGCCTTGGGTAGGTGCCTATAAAACAAACGCACAACTCCTTAAAGTGCACAAGTGTGTAACTTGACAAAATGGGATTTTTGGGTAAGAGGATACATGCGACTGATTAACAATGCACAGGCACCAGAACATAATACAAGTGCATGTACCATGTACAGAGTCACATGTTAGAAGTAAAGAATGAAAATCCAAAAACCCTAGCAAAAAAGTGTGCATTATAGACGACTGAAAAACAAAACACAGGCGCATGTAACAAGATAGTCGCCTGGCAATTATACAACAGTCAGCTGTCAAACACTCAATTTGCATATTAAGATTTTTTATGATCTCGAGTCCTAGGAAAATGATTTTAAGGGCCTAGGATAAAGTGAGTGAAGTGTGTGCGCTCCAAGGTAACTATACTTCAAGGCTACAATCTAATAGAAAGAAATAAAAGAATAGCAATATTTACAATGAATTCAATCCTCTCTCTCTCTCTCTCTCTCTCTCTCTCTCTCTCTCTCTCTCTCTCTCTCTCTCTCTCTCTCTCTCTCTCTTTGAGCTTTGATTGATCTTGATTGTCATTCATTGCAATTGATCTTCATGATTAGATTTGGCAATGACTTAACTGCATGGAGGGGATTAGTCACAAATATTTATGTTTTCTCATCATCAAAACCAAGTAGGGAGAAGTCAATACTCAAAATAGATAAAGATGTACCAAATAGCTCAATCATAACCCCATATATGTTGAACAGTATCATGTATTGCATAGATAATGATGTACCAAATAGCTTACTATCATTTTAAATGAGAGGTATGAATTACAATAACGTAAGGGCAACTATTTCCCAACATCTCTCGCTTGCACTTACGGCCAAGTACAATATCTCATATTGGTATTATCCACTAAACTTTCCAGTCAATTTGGGAAAATGCTTTATGAGTGGATCTACTATGTTATCATATATGCTAACTCTTACATATCATGGAAACCTTGAGGTTCATGTCTAACATGAAATATCCTCAAGATATACTTTAGGATCTCAATGTACGAAAGGCTTCATATGTAGTAACATGTACTACAATATATCCTAATTCATTTTTATGGCATGTCATAGTATCTTGCTTGGAACTCCTCTGAGCAACTACCCCTTCCATTAAGGGCGAAAATTTATCCTACCACTAATCAGTTGTCATCCATGTTACTATGAAAACTTAAGTAAATCTTTCAACTGAAAGATCATTATTCCTACCTTAGATCAAGAATGCATCTTTAGTCCTTTATGGAGAAGTTTTGTGACGGTCATACTTTGTTTCATTTCAGCATCGCAATGGTATCATTAATCAAAAGTATATAATTTGTAAAATACAAGGAATTAGACAGCGTTCCCACTTCTCTTTCTTATGTACATAGTTCATTGTCATTTTGATGAAGTCCAAATCTTTGACTATATCATCAAATCAGATGTTCTAGCTCCTTGATAATTGATTTAATCTATGAATGGATTTAAGCAGTATGCATACTTTTTCACTGCTCCCACCTATTTCGAAGCCCTCTGGCTGGTCATGTAAATGCACTCCTCTAAATTCTTATTTAGAAAGTTTTCTTTTTATCTATATGCTAGATGTCATAGTCATGAAAAGCTGCTATATCAACAGTATCTGAATATACTTATGTATTGTTACCGATGACATCAATCCTTTCAACGATATCCTTTTACCACCACCATTGCCTTGTGGTCTCCACTTATACATCTGAACAAATCTTCTCCTTAAAGATCCATTTGTTCCCAATGGATCTCACCCTTTTGGGAACATCTTTTTAATTCGAACTTTGAAGGAGTGTATGGATTCCAGTGAGGATTTCATAGCATCAAGTCGTCTTACATAGCCCCACTCTACATGGCTACCTGGAAACAAGTACGATAATCATCAACCATGATGTCTACTTAGTTTCCAAATTGGTTGAGAGTTGTTAAGGATAGAATTAAACATCAAGTTTTGTCTCTTCATCATTTGCAGTTTGTGTTTCTAGAACTCATTCTAGATCTATCATATTGCACATTATCTCTTCACTTAGAGATTCCTTCTCCAAGAAGGTGGCATGCTGAGTAACGAAACTCTTTTATTTCTCAAGTTGATAGAAAATATCGTAAATAATTCTTTGGATATCACATGAACTTTGCACATCAAGGATCATACCTCAACCACATATCGTACAAACTAAGACTGGATTCTCTGCCTTTCCCTATCTCACATGGAGTGGTAGGCACGGCCTAAGTTGGAACTATATATAGCAAGCACGCCCCTAGGGCATACCCCCAAGAATGAAAGAGGTATCGGCATTACTCATCATGGGTTGCATCATATCTAATAATGTGCAATTTCATCTCTCTAACACATCAATATATTATGATGAGCAAGGAGAAGTAACCTGAAAGAGAATCACATTCTCTTTTAATTATGCAAGGAATTCCAGGGTTAAATGCTCTTACTCCTTGATCTCATCGATAAATTTCAACATCTTATTTTTTGTGTTCTGCTAAAGAATGTCCCATCCTTGTTTTGTAGACACTCAGCAACATACATTACAATGTATTAGTCCTTTGATTTCACAAACTCTTTCTCATTATCCCCTAAAGGATGTTTATAATGCCACAAGTATGAATCACATTCACTTGGAGTCTTTCTTTTATTCAACCTTTGAATATGTACTGTGATTGCATTCAAAAAATATACTCCATTATTCAATATACCAAAAGATATATCTCTTTTGAATAATGCTCGTAAAATTATCCAATAAATTTGTAATCATTCTTTATCCTATAAAGAATATACAATATCACATAAGATATATAAAATAAATTGTATAAAGCCAAATCATTGCCTCTTAGCAAACTTTGGTGAAATTACACTATGGCGACGATAGCAACACTTGCTCCAGCCCCAATTGTAGAGTTATCTCACTAACTCACCATCTTCTACTTATTCTCAGCCCATGTAATTGACATCAACCTCGTTGCTATGCAAAACCCAGCACCGATCCTAGATTCAAATCATTGCCTCCTTATGATCGACACCCGCAGCATATGACACGTACGCTTGCTATATATTTAAAACTTAACGAACGGTCAATTTTTTGGGCTCGGGTGGCCCAGGCTTTAGCCTGGGCAAGCCCGGGCACTGGGTCGAGCAAGCGCCCAAACTTGAGTGCTAGCCCGCTCAAGTAGGCCTGGACTTCAGGCGCACACCCGAACCCAGGCGCTAGCCCAGTTCGAACAAGCCTAGATTGTGGGCGCACGCTCAAACCCATTGACCACTAATCAACAGCTTGGGCAAACCCGCAAGTTGGAGGGTCTACAAACCCGTTTTGAGGACAGATATTGGGCGAACTTTGAGGGGTCAAATGACCTCGAAATTGAGTGTCGTTAGTTTCTATGCGATCTCCATTTGAAGCTCTTCAAAATTATATATCATTTTGCTTCTTGGACTTCCTGAAGAGGGAGATTTAATTACTCAAAGTTTAGTCCTTAAAGGGGAAAACTTGAGTTAAAAGGGATTCTCTTTTTAGAACCATACTGGTTATGTTACTGATCTGAAGGATCAGCCCACCTTATATAAAGAGTCCTCCTCTTCCTCCTAGATTTTGTACCATGCCTAGACCAAGGGATCTCTAACTAATTAAGTGAGAAAACCTATATCTAAAGGCGACCAAATTTTAGTTCCCATGTATTCCCTCTTTCAATTTCTAGCAAAACTTGAAATGAGTTCAAATTTGATCCGAAGCTTGAGGGGAGGATTCAGCTAAGGTGAAACTTTCTCGATCAAGTGGTCGCTTCGTGACGCAATGTTACATCGCTTTGGGTCATTGTTCTAAGGAAATTGTTTTTGCGACGGCTAAAACAATGGTATGTTTCTTTAAGCATTTTATGTTAATTGCTGTTAGTTTGAGATCTATCATTGTGAGGTCGGTTCGCCTCCCTCCTTAGTAGTAATGGCCATGCAAAAGGTTTTTATTCTGTAGGTTTTTTCATAAAAAGCATTTTTTATGATTTTTCTTCTTCTGCTTCTTTCCATGGCTGCTAAGCCTAGGGCTAGACAATGGAAAAGGCCCAATGTAAGACTGTTCAAAACCCTTCATACCTATAGTAGGGTCAGGCTGTAGGATCTCACAAAGGTTGAGATCCTTATTTGGATAATACAAGACAAAAGGTACATGCATATAATGCATGTGAACTAAAAGGGTCACAAACTCGTTACGAAAGGGGTTTCTGTCACATAGGATGTGACGTGAATGACAAGCCATTCTAAAGAGCATAGAAAAACCCAAACCGAAATCCGGAGCATGCACGACTGCATTAACCTGAGCAAGGATTTGGGCTAACCTAGGCTTATCGCCCGTGCTATTCCGAGCAATACTCAGGCTAAGCCTGAGTTTTAGGCTCGCGTACTGCAACCCGAGCATGCACCAGATTGTTTGGTTGCTACAGCCAGAGCAGAAGCTCGGCTGCTGCAGCCCGAGCACGGCTCGAGTTCAACTCAAGCATGCATTCAGGTGCTACCCGAATTGGGCTCAGCCGCTTTTGGGACAAGGTTTTTGGGTGACTTTGACAAGGAATTTGAGGGGTCAAACGATCTTGAAAATGAATGATGTTAATTTCTCTGTGTTCTCTTTATGAAGCTATTCGAAATGATATATCATTTAGCTTCTAAGGTTTACTGGAGAGCAAGAAACAATTGCTCAAATTTAAGCCATGTAAGGGAAAAAACTTGAGTCAAAAGGGTTCCTCTATTTAGTACTGTTGAGGTATGTATGCCCTCAGATCATTTGTATTTGATGCAAATGATTTTTTATATTAGATGTAGGAAATTTGCATATGATGCAAAGGGAATTAAATGTGTCGTAAAATGTTTACATGCAAATTTAATATAATAAATGCATAGAAAAGGTTACCTAGATAACGGGATCGTCACGATCTAAATGCAGGTTCAAACCGCGTCAAAAACGGACACCAAATGCACAAAATAGAGCCAAAACAGTGAAAAAAGCCAAATTTGGCATTGTATGTCGGGCGCCCGACCCGCCTGGTGGCCACAGTAGTATTTTTTAACCCAGTTTTGTGCGACAGCTGCAGTTTTTGCGAAAAACTAGTTTTGGGCTATGTTTGGTGTCACGCCCCGCTTCCCTAAAATGGAGGTGAGACGTGATAAGGTCCGCACAGACGTGGAGCCGTGAAGCCACACGCCTGATAAGCGTCAATAAATTAAATGCAGGTCCATGTAACCACGAACAGAACAAAGATAATAACACAAGAGAGATGGAAAAGAAATCTCAAATCTCAGAATTGTCCAACATTAAAATTAAGTTCAACATCCAGAAAAGCCACCAGGCTAAAGGAAAGAGTCTAAGGCCCAGAACAAGGCCAACAAGGATAAACATAAACAAAGTATTGGTGCTACGCACCGACAACAAAACAGTCTAAAACGAAGAACACAAGCAGCCACTATGACTGATCGCCAGTGTCTTCGTACTCCTCGATGAACGCGGGTTCTGACTCAGCGTCAGCGAACACCACGTCCTCAGCAGCAACCTTGGACTCAGGATCTAACATGTGTCACCCAAAGGAGTAAAGGGGGCACATGTCAGCAAATCTAAAAGACTTGGGCAAGAAATCTGAAAGAAAGGTAAACTAGCATCCTAGCAGTTATAGTATGCATGACATGGCAGTTATGGTAAACGTGCACAAGTAAGACATGTTGTAACAATAGGTGCAAGAGAACAATTATCATGACATGACAGGAGTAGCCAAGCTACTAACAATCTCAATCTTTTCACTAGTCACGTTTCAAGTTATTTGTAGATGTTTACGCCTTACAGCTGAACGGTTTATCATTCACACTGAGTGGCCGCTTAACACTACCCCAGAACCCAGAGTTTACGCCTTACAACTGAAGTTGCTGATTGGGCAGACTCCCAGTTGAATGGCCGCTTAACCCTTACCCCTCCCACACGTAAACAAGCCAGGGTCCCTATACATGATGCTCAGTAAATGAGCCAGGGTTGCCCTGCACAAGAGCTTGTTTTTAGGTTCACAATTTGGCGTAGGGTTGTGCCCACTAAAAGCAGGTGCCTAGCCTCAATCAATTCACTAGGTGTAGCGGCGCTACGCAATCACGGGAACATTAAGGAATGCAATGACATGACAATTAATTCGCGTACCGTTAATTGAAATTAAACATGACATGGTAGTTATTCAACATGATAAATGACGGATCTAGCCTCGTTGTCAAGCTAGATCTTGAAATTGCACCTAGGCGAGTATCATTTCGTCGCCTAGTCTCTTTTACGCCTACAACAAGCAAATGGCCTACAACATGGCCTAAAACCCTAAGTGGCAAGTTTCACTTGCCTAGCACCGATGATGACGATCACGAAGGTTCGTCTCACAATGCTAATCTACAGTGAAAGTCGCTGTTATGGAGAAACAATCATCAAGACAACATCCATTTATATTAGGGTTTCAAAATATCAAATGTGGGTGATGAAAATATTAAAGGTTCGAACACTACCGTAGGAAGCGGGAGGACGATACCGAGCAAGCACGGCAACAGAAGAAACGATCCGGGGAACTAGGGTTCAGATCTGGAAATGGGGAGAAAATCTGGAGAAATAGGGTTTTGAGGAGTTTTGGGGGTTGGAGATGGCCTAGGGCATGGTGGCCGGCCTAAATGGAGAGGGGGAGTGGCTCTTGAGGAAGGAGGGATGGCTAGAGGAAGGTTAGGGAAGATCAGAGGTCAAGGGGGAAAGAAAAACGGCCAAGAGAGAAGAAGGAAAGAAAAGAAACGAAGAGGGGTTTAAATAGGAAACCATCCGGCGGCTGGGCAAACCCTAGGTTTACGACAGCAGTTAGTCGGTCAAAGAAGGGTTGTTGACCGACTAGTTCTCGAACTAGTCGGTCGGTCGACCAACTGTGACCGACTAAAACCAAACAGTAGCTCAGGTCGACAAAATGGTCAATGAATTAGTCGGTTAAAGAACAATGGCTGACCGACTAGTTTGCAACCTAGTCGGTCGGTGGTTGTTCTTGGACCGACTAACGATAAACAGTAACTTAGGTGAAATTTATCAAAGAAACTAGTCGGTCTGAGAGCAAGTTCTGACCGACTAGTTTCACATCTAGTCGGTCGGTGGTTGTTCTTAGACCGACTAAGAGTAAACAGTAACTCATGTACAGTTGATTCAATGAACTAGTCGGTTCCAGTAGAGTTCCTGACCGACTAGATCTCAATCTAGTCGGTTGGTCCCCCTTCTTGAACCAACTAAAGTGCACTAAAAGTGCCGAATCGAAGCGCGGAGCTTCGGGAAGATTTCTACGGCTTCTACGATCACTCTAACTCTAAAATATGAGCGATTTGAAGTCCGTCATGAGTGACTTACTCCAAGATCAACGATTCTAAGGAAGAATCTAGAAAATCACGACGAAACGATCGAAAACGAAAACTACGGAGACGAAAACCACACGTAGGAAGAAAATCCACCAAAACACATATCATATATATATAATATAGTTAATCCAAGTACATGAAAAACCAGTCGTTACATCCTCCCCAACTTAAGAAAAATTCTGTCCTCGGAATTTCCCAACACTCACGTGTCCGGGAACAAAAGTGGGAAACGCTCTCGCATCTCATCCTCATTCTCCCAAGTAGGCTCCCCTGGCGAGCCGTGTCGCCACATCACCCTCACAAGATTAACAACCTTGTTTCGGAGCGACTTCTGACGCCTGTCCAAAATCTGCACTGGCAGTTGGTCATACGTCATATCAGGGCGAACGGTAATCTCTGAGAAATCCACAGTATGAGATGGAACGCTAATGTGTAGACGAAGCTGCGACACATGGAAAACATTGTGAACTCCTTCCAAAGATGGCAGCAAAGCTAAGCGGTATGCTACCTCGCCAACTCTCTCCAGAATGTCAAACGGTCCAATGTATCGCGGGCTTAACTTCCCTCGCTTCCCAAAGCGAATCACACCACGATTCGGGGAAATCTTCAAGAACACATGGTCGCCCGGCTGAAACTCCAAAGGACGGCGTTTAGCATCCGCCCAATGCTTAAAACGGTCCTGAGCAATCATCAACCTCTCCCGAATGTTCCTGACAACATCCACAGCCTCCACAATCATCTCAGGTCCCAACAGCTCCCGATCACCAACGTCATCCCAACTCAATGGCGATCGACATTTCCTCCCATAAAGCGCGGCGAAAGCCGCCATGCCAATACTCGCCTGGAAGCTGTTGTTGTAAGAGAACTCCACCAGATGCAGATGGTCCTCCCATGAACCCTTGAAATCCAACATGCACACCCTCAGCATGTCCTCCAAGATCTGAATCGTCCTCTCGGACTGGCCATCCGTCTGCGGATGGTACGCCGGGCTGAAACTCAGACGCGTACCCAAACTCTTCTGCAAACTCTGCCAGAACTGAGATGTGAACCTCGTGTCTCTGTCCGACGCGATACTCACGGGGACTCCGTGAAGTCGTACGATCTCCTGCACGATTCACGTTACATCATTATATAAACTAGGAAAAGGAAATAGAAACGGAGAGTAAATAATTTACCTCCATGTATCTCTTCGCTAGCGCCTCAGTGGACTGTCCTACTCTGAATGGAATAAAGTGCGCGGATTTGGTCAATCGATCTACGATCACCCAAATCGCTTCATTCTGCTTCACACTCCGAGGTAGTCCAGTCACGAAGTCCATAGTGATGTGTTGCCACTTCCACTCCGGAATCGGAATCGGTTACAGCAACCCAGCCGTACGCTGATGCTCTGCCTTTACCTGCTGGCAAACCAAACACTTGGCTACACTCCGAGCCACACTCCTCTTCATACCATGCCACCAATAGTTCAGACAAAGATCCTTGTACATCTTGGTCCTACCAGGATGCATAGAATACGGCGAACTGTGTGCCTCCACCAACAACTCCTCTCTGATATCCCCAGCCGGCACACACAACCTGGCTCCAAACCTCAGCGAGCCATCCTCATGAATCAAAAAGTCAGTCCGCAGACCGGCTTCCACCTGCTCCCGAATCTTCACCAGCTTCGGATCTCCAGCCTGGCCAGCCTTGATCCGATCCATGATCGTCGACTGTATCTGCATACACATCAACGAAGAAGCCTCCCCAGGAAGAACAATCTCAAATTCAGACTCGCAAAAATCCTGCTGTAATCTCCCCTGCGAAGTCAACAACATCACCGCTGGAAGCCTACTCAGCGCATCAGGAACCACATTCACCTTGCCAGGGTGATACTGCAAATCAATCTCATAATCCGCCATGAGCTCCAACCATCGACGATGTCGCATGTTGAGCTCCTTCTGAGTAAAAATATACTTCAAGATTTTGTGATCGGTGAAGATCTTCACTTTCTCACTCAGCAGGAAGTGCCTCCAAATCTTGAGCGCAAACACGACAGCAGCCAACTCCAAGTCGTGTGTCGGGTAATTCTTCTCATGAGTCTTGAGCTGACGCGAAGCATATGCCACAACATGCCCGTGCTGATGCAACACACAACCGAGACCCTTACCAAAAGCATCGCAAAAGATCTCGAACCCTCCACTGCGATCAGGCACAACAAGAATAGGGGCAGTCGTCAATCTCTCCCTCAGAACACCAAAGGCATTCTCACAATCACCCGACCAAACAAAAGGTACATCCTTCCGCATCAATCTGGTCATCGGCTCAGCAATACGGGAAAAGTCCTTAATGAAGCGCCAATAGTAACCAGCAAGCCCAAGGAAACTCCGAATCTCAGACGCGAACTGCGGAACAGGCCACTCTCTGATGGCCAAGATCTTCTCGGGATCCACTAAAATACCATCTCCAGTCACCACATGCCCGAGAAAAGCAACTCGGTCCAGCCAAAACTCGCACTTTGAAAACTTAGCATACAAACGATGCTTCCTTAAAATCTCCAACACCGTCCTCAAGTGCGATGCATGCTCCTCCTCCGACTTCGAATAGATCAGAATGTCGTCAATGAAGATAACGACAAACTTATCCAAAAATTCGTAGAAAATCATATCATCAGATTCATGAAAACTGCGGGTGCATTGGTTACACCGAAAGGCATAACCACAAACTCATAGTGTCCATACTTCGTCCTGAATGCTGTCTTCGGAACATCTTCCTTCTTCACCTTCAGCTGATGATAACCACTCCTCAGATCCAACTTCGAAAACACCCTCGAACCTCCAAGCTGATCAAAAATATCATCGATGCGAGGCAACGGGTATTTATTCTTGATGGTCACCGCATTCAGCTCCCGATAGTCCACGCACATACGACGCGAACCATCCTTCTTCTTCACCAGCAGCACCGGTGCTCCCCACAGAGACACACTAGGATTGATATAACCCTTCTGCATCCAGCTGCTTCTGCAATTTCTCCAACTCAGCGGGTGCCATACGGTAAGGCGCTTTCGAAATGGGCTGCGCCCCCGGAATAAGATCAATAGAAAATTCCAGAGCTCGATCAGGTGGCAACCCAGACATCTCCTCGGGGAAGACGTCATCAAATTCCCGCACTACAGCTGGCCTCTCCTGCTCTATCTCCATAGCCACAAACTCCACCAGCCTGGCCCGAAACCTAACAGGGCCAAGCGAACTGCTACCTCGGCTGAACTCAAATACGGGATGTCCGGGAATCTCGAACACCACCTTCTTCCTCCGACAGTCGATCGTAGCATAGAAACTCACAAGCCAATCCATCCCAAGGACCGCGTCATAGTTGATGATGTCGTGGACAATGAAATCAGCGTAAAGCTCATGTCCACAAACCACCAACGGGCAAGAATCGCAACATAGATGCACCGAGACCACGCCATTTCCTGTGACGATATTTCAACTCCGGGGAAGAGGGGACGTCGACAAGGAATGCTTCTCCACGAAGCTCCGAGAAATAATGCACATCAATGCACCAGAGTCAAAGAGAACTCGTGCAGGAAATGTGCACACCAGAATCACACCTACAAACAGTCTAACAATCAAGCCCTAGTCTAGCAAACAATCATGTGCAAGCAACCAAACATAATCAAACAAATCCAATTAAGAAAGAAATGACTAGATGGAGAGTTACATGTGATAACCTCATCCACAGCCCCGTTGATCTTCGCCATCTTCAAATTATCCTCAATGTTCCGAACCCACTCATCGGCAGCCAGAGGACCCTCAGACCCATCAAAATAAGCGGGACCCAGCTTCCGAAATTGCTTCGCTCCCGGCTCGGAGCGAGGGGCATCCTGGATTGCCCGAGCACCCCGAACGACTGGAGCATTCTGGACTTACAGGAGCACGCCCTGCTGCACCTGCATCATCTGAAGCATCATCTGCATCATCTCCCCATTGGTGGGCTCCCGCTCAGGCTCCTCGTCATGAGGGGGCGCGCTACCACCACCACGGGTAAATCGCCTTCCTGCCATCTAATGACACAGAAAACGAAGCAGATTAGACTCATAGCTTATGACTCGGACGTCGAACTTAGTTTATTGGACATTATAATATTATTATCGTTATTCCGACTATTCGCAGTTACAGAAGAGAGACCTGCATGGGCCACCAACAAAACCTGTCACGCCCCGCTTCCCTAAAATGGAGGCGAGACGTGATAAGGTCCGCACAGACGTGGAGCCGTGAAGCCACACGCCTGATAAGCGTCAATAAATTAAATGCAGGTCCATGTAACCACGAACAGAACAAAGATAATAACACAAGAGAGATGGAAAAGAAATCTCAAATCTCAGAATTGTCCAACATTAAAATTAAGTTCAACATCCAGAAAAGCCACCAGGCTATAGGAAAGAGTCTAAGGCCCAGAACAAGGCCAACAAGGATAAACATAAACAAAGTATTGGTGCTACGCACCGACAACAAAACAGTCTAAAACGAAGAACACAAGCAGCCACTACGACTGATCGCACGTGTCCTCGTACTCCTCGATGAACGCGGGTTCTGACTCAGCGTCAGCGAACACCACGTCCTCAGCAGCAACCTCGGACTCAGGATCTAACATGTGTCACCCAACGGAGTAAAGGGGGCACATGTCAGCAAGTCTAAAAGACTTGGGCAAGGAAACTGAAAGAAAGGTAAACTAGCATCCTAGCAGTTATAGTATGCATGACATGGCAGTTATGGTAAACGTGCACAAGTAAGACATGTTGTAACAATATGTGCAAGAGAACAATTATTATGACATGACAGGAGTAACCAAGCTACTAACAATCTCAATATTTTCACTAGTCACGTTTCAAGTTATTTGTAGATGTTTACGCCTTACAGCTGAACGGTTTATCATTCACACTGAGTGGCCGCTTAACACTACCCCAGAACCCAGAGTTTACGCCTTACAACTGAAGTTGCTGATCGGGCAGACTCCCAGTTGAATGGCCGCTTAACCCTTACCCCTCCCACACGTAAACAAGCCAGGGTCCCTGTACACGATGCTCAGTAAATGAGCCAGGGTTGCCCCGCACAAGAGCTTGTTTTTAGGTTCACAATTTGGCGTAGGGTTGTGCCCACTAAAAGCAGGTGCCTAGCCTCAATCAATTCACTAGGTGTAGCGGCGCTACGCAATCACGGGAACATTAAGGAATGCAATGACATGACAATTAATTCGAGTACCGTTAATTGAAATTAAACATGACATTGTAGTTATGCAATATGATAAATGACGGATCTAGCCTCGTTGTCAAACTAGATCTTGAAATTGCGCCTAGGCGAGTATCATTTCGTCGCCTAGTCTCTTTTACGCCTACAACAAGCAAATGGCCTACGACATGGTCTAAAACCCTAAGTGGCAAGTTTCACTTGCCTAGCACCGAGGATGACGATCACGAAGGTTCGTCTCACAACGCTAATCTACGGGGAAAGTCGCTGTTATGGAGAAACAATCATCAAGACAACATCCATTTATATTAGGGTTTCAAAATATCAAATGTGGGTGATGAAAATATTAAAGGTTCGAACACTACCGTAGGAAGCGGGAGGACGATACCGAGCAAGCACGGCAACAGAAGAAACGATCCGGGGAACTAAGGTTCAGATCTGGAAATGGGAAGAAAATTTGGAGAAATAGGGTTTTGGGGAGTTTTGGGGGTTGGAGATGGCCTAGGGCATGGTGGCCGGCCTAAATGGAGAGGGGGAGTGGCTCTTGAGGAAGGAGGGATGGCTAGAGGAAGGTTAGGGAAGATCAGAGGTCAATGGGGAAAGAAAAACGGCCAAGAGAGAAGAAGGAAAGAAAAGAAACGAAGAGGGGTTTAAATAGAAAACCATCCGGCGGCTGGGCAAACCCTAGGTTTACGACAGCAGTTAGTCGGTCAAAGAAGGGTTGTTGACCGACTAGTTCTCGAACTAGTCGGTCGGTCGACCAACTGTGACCGACTAAAACCAAACAGTAGCTCAGGTCGACAAAATGGTCAATGAATTAGTCGGTTAAAGAACAATGGCTGACCGACTAGTTTGCAACCTAGTCGGTCGGTGGTTGTTCTTGGACCGACTAACGATAAACAGTAACTTAGGTGAAATTTATCAAAGAAACTAGTCGGTCTGAGAGCAAGTTCTGACCGACTAGTTTCACATCTAGTCGGTCGGTGGTTGTTCTTAGACCGACTAAGAGTAAACAGTAACTCCTGTACAGTTGATTCAATGAACTAGTCGGTTCCAGTAGAGTTCCTGACCGACTAGATCTCAATCTAGTCGGTTGGTCCCCCTTCTTGAACCAACTAAAGTGCACTAAAAGTGCCGAATCGAAGCGCGGAGCTTCGGGAAGATTTCTACGGCTTCTACGATCACTCTAACTCTAAAATATGAGCGATTTGAAGTCCGTCATGAGTGACTTACTCCAAGATCAACGATTCTAAGGAAGAATCTAGAAAATCATGACGAAACGATCGAAAACGAAAACTACGGAGACGAAAACCACACGTAGGAAGAAAATCCACCAAAACACATATCATATATATATAATATAGTTAATCCAAGTACATGAAAAACCAGTCGTTACATTTGGACACTATTTGAGGGGTCAAACGAACTCGGAATGATGTGACGTTTCTTCCTATGTGTTCACCGTTCAACCCTCTTCGATTTGATAGGTTTGTATTACTTGCGAAGCTCAATGACGTTGGAGGAAAAATTCGCTAAAGTTTGGCCTTTGTGAAAGCAAAATTTAATTAATTTATCCTCCAAAACTTTTAGTCCTATATCGGATATGGAGTGAAGGGGAGGGGTCAGTCGCTTATATAAATAGGGGCATATTCCCCTCCTTGAAACTCGTCCCAAGCTCTAGATCTGAGTAGATCCATTAAACATGAGCAAGCCCGGATCTGAGCTTAAATTAAATATTCTCTTTCTCCCTAAATTTCTGCCTTGCTCCTGTTTGGGCTCTAGCAAAGTTACGAAGGAGCTCGGATCGGATCCGGAGTCTTGACGAATAGCGACAGATTCATGAATTAAATTCAGTGAGTGCACAATTTTTTTGCTAGGATTTTTTTGAAAAGATCAAATTTCAAAATTTTTGGGAAAAGAGATCATTTTTTTGAAAAGTGCTTCACAAAAATTTCGAAAAAATTAACATTTTATTCTTATAGTAGCGTAACAGGATTTTTTTTCCCATTGGCAAGAGTAAAAAAATGCAAATAATAATTTTAAAAAATTAACAAGTCAAACAAATTAATATATATAAGTATCAAAAATTAATAAACAATACTATTATAAATGAATGATGAATATTGGGAAACCTAAAAATTTCAATAAAACCAAAAGATTACAATAGAACTTTATTAGATAATTCAACAGTATCAAAAACGTAAGTAATCCAAAAAATTATGAATCACAACTACTTATAATCTAAAAATTTATCTTAATTACAGAATCAACAACCAAATTACACTTCCAATTAAATATTTCAATAGCATCAAAAGCATAAATAATCCAAAAAGTTGACAAATCTGTCCTAATTAATCCAAAAAATGATGAATCTCTCCAAAATAGAACCTAGAAAATTTCCCAAATTAAAGAAACAACAACAAAATTACACAGCTAATTAGATAGTTCAAAACCTTAACCTTTCCACCAAACGAGATCCTCTCGAGTCTCAGTGCCGATCAAAACGGAGCCTCTTGTTTCGCAGGGATATCGGTAGATAATTTCATAAACCCCTCTTAATTATAGGGATTTGAGCCGTTTGATAAAAAATTAAAGGAAAGTCGATGGCGGCAAAAACGCAATAAAACCCTCTTAATTGAGAACCAAACCTAGCCTGGAAAAAAACACAGAAAAATAGAAACCCGGGAATTGAACTTGGGTTGCATGCGTTAAATCATGGTGATCTAACCACTAATCTTTTCCGTACAAACTGTATATCCTACCATATTCTATATAAATAGTGATTTTATTATGATAATATACACACACAAAAATAATCACTTTGATTGCCTGGGAGAATCGAACGCTGGTTTGCTGCGCGAGCTTCCATTGTCGTGCCGCCACGCTAAACGGGTTAGAAATGAATCTCTGCCTGCATTATATATATAAATATATAGTAATGTTACCATGATAATTAGCAATCAAAGGTTTAAAGGTAATTTCATCCTAAATTTCTAGGGGGCACGTGCCCCCCTGGCCCCCATGTAGATCCGTCCATGTTGACAAAGGATCCACTCAAGGTGAAATCTTCTTCGTCACGTGGTTGGCTCAGCGACAAGGATGTTGCTTGCCTCGAGATGTAGTGTGGTTCAGAAAGAGGTTCAGCTCAGGACAAGGTGCGGCTCGGGACGCGCTTCGGCTCGGGAAAAACGGCATGGGGCCAAAGAAATGTTGATGAAAACGATGCTTCGTTTTCTGCGGAAACGAAGTGAAAAGTATGTAGTTTAAATAACATGCATTTATAAATTGCAATTGTTAGATTGATCTATCCTTAGGGGTTGGTCGGACCCAACCCTGGGGTAGTAGTGATCTTGGCTAGGGTTTGTTCCCTTTAGGGCTTAACTTGAAATTGTTTTAAGTTGATTTTTTCCGCTGCTTATTTGATAACCTTGTCCGACCCACTTAGGCCAGACGTCGTATTTATGGCCCTAAGGACCCAAAAACCCCTACAGTGGTATCAGATCCATGTCTATTGATCTATAGATTTGCATTTATAAATTATATATGATACAGCATGCTTCTCCATGAGATGGAGGTTTTATTTATACTTTAAAATGTCGTTTTAAAGCAATGTTTTATTTTCGAAAATTGTTTTTGAAAATTAGATTTAATTTTACTTTTAAAATTAAATCTTTAAAATTATGTGATAATTTTTTGGTGTAACTTAAACTTATGCAATAAATTTTAGGTTGCATGTCTACCAAGAAATTTTTATGAGATAAATTTTAATTGCTTTGTTATGCCATGCTAAATTGTTTAGTTAATGTTTTTAATGGTTATATTAGTTAATTTTGATTATATGATAATTCAAGAAAGACTATTAGGATAACCATTAAAAACTTCCAGAAAAATTATGAGATAATTTTTGGACATTCTATGATTTAAAATTATTACAACAAATTAAATTCCTGTTTAGGTTAGCCTTCTCTAAATTATTATTTCAATTGTTCTAATAATAATTTCGAACAAGAGGCTATGATTTAAATTGTTGCAACCTGAATTTTAAAATGCCTAATACATGATTAGGATAACACCTTAAAAATCCTTATAGTTGATAAGGACATTAATAAAAGTTATTAACCAATCCTAATAATTTCGAATTTTAGGATTCAACGAGTTGATAGGATTAACTAGTTTTAATGAAGCCATTTCTAATCGAATGAGACGCGTATGAATAATAAGTTTCCTTCAATGGACCATGATCCAGTCTAGTGTGTTTTGACTAGTGTTGAAGATCACCCTAGCTTGATTTGGGATAGTGATCCTGGCCTAGTCAAATCCCTGGCCGTGTTCCGCTGGATCGCAAGGATGCGAATTATCATTATGTGACATCGCCCATTATATCTAGTCAATTACATAAAAAATCTTCTTCAAGGTTAGTCGTAACCCTCTTTGTTTTAGAGGTTGGTAACTATATGTTATATGTTATAGTTGTTGAGCACACTCAAGCTATGTCATATCTACTTTATGGAAACCAACTTCTCAATACATGAGATGTAGTCTAGAATTAACCCAAACCGTCGTGTCGTGCCCATACACCGAGCACAGGCGTATGTTAGGCTAGACACGAAAACAAGTGTCCGACTAAACTAGTCATTGTGATTTGGATGAGCACACTCATGATCATAAGTGGCTTGGGATAAAAAACCAACAAGAGAATCATATATGATATGATTGATGAAGAGTCATCTACCGATCGCAGAGTCAAGCAATTTGTTGAGCACACTCAAGGTTGTGAGGCTCAGGATGGTTGGATGTATTTTCCATTTAATTTAATTTAATTTAATTTAATCATTCATTATTATGGCTAAAAATGATCGCAAAAATAGTGAGAGGATATAGTTAGATAAAAACATTCTATGTATATTTAAAATTGAACATATGCTAAACTAGGCTAGTTCTATGTTTACCAAAAGAATCAAAAACATAATACTCTAAGAGAATAAGTTAATTGGTCCAAATGGTTGGTAAATGGAATATTAACTCAAATTCTAATTGATAGACTAAACTATGTTCTCACTGACATTAAAATGACCTTCTTAGTGCATGCTTAAGGACAATGATTTCCTTAAGCACTGGGTCCAACAAAATAAATGCACGCTACCTGTCACTCGCCTCTATAAGGGGCATACTTGAACATACGGATGTTTAAAGCATGTTTCTCCATACAATTTGTTGAGTCAACTCAAGGTTGTATGAAAAATGGTTTCGAACCGCAAAGTTCGAAACTTCGATCAAATTTTTTGAATCGAATATGAGTGCATGAGCGGTGCAAGACTATGTATCCCAACCGGATCTTGAGACGAGCAACTTGTTGAGCACATTCAAGGTTGCAAAGCTCAAGCGTTTGGAGACATGAGATGTTTGCACTGCTATTATTTTTTATTGAGAAACGTAATATCTAAATGAGATTTAGAAAAGGATGAAAACATTAAGAAAAGTCAATTGAGAAAGAAAGTTTTATCTATCATTATTAAAGGCAAAAGTAGGAGAGATTGAAATTGTGACATATTTGATGTCACGACTTTAGGATAATCGTAATACAAAATTGATTATCATACATATTAGAAAAAATGTAAGGATCGCCTTACCCTTGCAATACTAACAACAACACACGAGGGGGGTGAATAGTGTAATGGCAATAAATTGTGCAATTAAAATTTAACTTGCAAATGCGGAATAATAAATACAAGAGGAATTAATCAACACAATTAAAACAAATGCAAACACAAGATTTTACCCTGGTTCTCCAAAACTTGGGTACGTCCAGCCACACCAATATTCACTATATTCCCACAAAGAGAAGTGAATACAAATCCCACAAAGAGATACCTCACCAAGAGGATTTTGCTCTACACAAGGACTCAACCAACCCTACACAGGGGTCAAACTCCCACCTAGAGAATTACTAACTCCCACTCAGAGAATTAGAGTTAGCCCTACACTAGGACACCAAACTTCCACAAAGAGAGTTATTCCCACTAAGAGAATGTCATATTCCCACTAAGAGAAATACTCCCACAAAGAGAGAGACTAATTCCCACAAAGAGAATTAGTGTTACAAAGAAACACCAAGTAAAACAAATACTCTTACATATGCCTTGAGATGCTTACTCATAGATGAATGCAAGGCATGGAAGAGGATCTCCAAGTGTTGAGATTTTCTTGAAAGCACTTGGATGATTTCCCTTGAGCTTGACTTCAATGCATGAAGAGGAATGAGAGCCCAAAGAGGCAAATGAGAGAGTTTGAGAGTGGCTTAATCAATCTCTAATGATTTGCAATAACATCTAGAAGTTCCTATGAACTCAGCCCTCTCATTTATATAGGAACCTTATAATACCTCTTAAACCCCAAGGAAACAGCCAAAAACAAAAAGCTGCAACAGCTAGTTTCTGGGCAGAAACGTCACTGACAGTCGACTGATGAAAAAATGACAGTCGACGGTCCAACGACTAGAAAATATCCAACGGCTATAATCTGAGCCTTGACAGTCGACTGATGAAGTATATACAGTCGACTGTAAACAGGACAGGTGCCTGTTAAACCTTCAGCAGGCAACTGCTACAGGGGATGGAATAAAACAGAGAGTTGCACTCTTTCTCTCAATAAGCATACAGGTGACTGAAGACAAGAATACAGTCGACTGTAAAATAGATAGGCGACTGTAAATCCTTCATCAGTCGACTGCTGCAGGAGATGGAGAAAAACAGATAGAAGCAGATTTTGCACTAACGCTTCTCAGACGACTGTTGACCAAGCCACAGGCGACTGTACATATACAGGCGACTGTAAGTTGTACATCAGTCGACTGATGCAAAAAGCTCAAGTAGAGTCAATCAAAGGATGAATTGAGCAGTGCATCATAGTCGACTGTAGAAGGCTCGAAAGACGACTGGAAATCACTCAGTCGACTATGAATCCTTCAGCAGGCGATTGTAGGAGAGCCAGAGACTCCAAATGAGTCTTTGGACAAGATGAGCCTATTAGGTTGGATTCTATGATAATCCTCAGGCTCACTAAGATGGTTAAATGCATATGCATAAATGAGTAGACCATCTATCAAGGCATTACAATAAACTTAGACTCAAACGTGAGAGAAAGCAATAAAGAAAATATTACATGGATTACAATGCTTTCCTTAGAGTCTGTGGCTTCAATCTTGATGCCTTGATGCTCCCCATCATCTTCAAGCTTTGGCACCCCTTGAGTCCAAGCTTTAGCCCTTCTTCACTTGATGTCCATCTTTGCACCAAGTGTTTAGTCTCCAAAAATGATATTCTTGATATGTTAACTATGAGCCTAAAACAAGATAGTCATTACCAACAACATAATGTTGTGATCATCATCAAAATAACATAGGTATGAAACACCAATACTCAACAATCTCCCCCTTTTTGATGATGACACACATTAAGTAAAACATAAAGAAATAAAGCACAATGCTAATGAGCTCCCCCTACTTATATGCACCAATTTACAAATGAAATACACAATTGTAAATACTCATTCTACCAAATGAAATAATGAGACAATATGGTGACATATAATAGGCATGGATTACATAAACCAATTGCAATAGAGACATGAAAGGTTTATACAATCCGATATATCTCTTCTCATAGATATATCTCTCCCCAAATGCATATGTATGAAATACAAGAATTATATTTACATAATGCATATATCTCTCTCCCTTGACATCGGCAAAAAGGTGGACATCAAAAATATCCCCCCTTGTCATCTTCATCAAAGATGTGACAATATGCAAGAAATAAGGAGATGTATGATACAAAATTTGTAAAATTTAGTAGGTATGAATCACCATCCCATGCTCCCCATAGATCATAGAAATGGTCATATTTTGACTTCTAGGATCTAATACCAATTGTAAAGTAGGAGATAAACAATCTCTAACAATTGAGGTAATACCAATTGTAGACAAAGAATCTTGGAAGATAATCCTCTTTATCAATTGAAATACATATATTGGAGCCATGGGCCTAAAGTGTATCAAAGCAAATAGATATGGAAAAATCAAGCTTCAATGATACACAAGATCATTGCCATAACAAAGTATAACTTGTAGAAGGTTGGCAATAACGACGGGTTAAGATCAAGACCATAATAAACAATAGTAAATAATGATCTTTATCAAAACCCAAAATGAGAGTTAAAATATATTTTAAAGTATTTTAAACATATTAGATATAATTGTTGAGTATTGATTCCCCAGATTTGGTTTTGGATGATGAGCAAACATAAATAATAAGTACTAACTCTTTGTGAGCGCAGTTATGGAGATCGTCGTCAAAAGAATACGTACATCAAAAGCGACGTCTCAAGACTTCTCAATACGCGTGATCGTGTGCCTAAAGCTTCGTTGAAGCTCAAGGAGTTTTATTGAAGTCAAGAGCGAAGATTGAAGCTAGCTTTGAAGACGGTTCGTCATGTATTATTTATTGTCTTCTAGCTTCATAGATTAGAATGTTAAGCCTTGAGTAGGACTTACTTTATAATCTTCATTTCGCTCATATCTTAGAGATAGGATTATCATTGAAGCCATTAGAAACTTTCCCGAAGCCTATCGCTTCTTCCCTCGGCTTCTAGTGCATGTTAGTTGGTTCAAGTAGAAGAACCAACCGACTAGATGACGATCTAGTCGGTCGGCAATTCCTCTTGAACCGACTAGATGCCTTGCTCAATTCTGCCTAAACTTTGTTGATCAATTAGTCGGTCAAAGAAGTGTCACCGACCGACTAGATGACGATCTAGTCGGTTAGGAATCCTTCTTAGACCGACTAATTGAGCTTTCCCTGTACAGCCTAAGTTACTGTTTATCGTTAGTCGGTCAAAGAACGTTTGTCGATCGACTAGTTGATAAACTAGTCGGTCAGCATTTGTTCTTTGACCGACTAGTTCAACTTGAATCCAGCCTTTCCTATTTCATCTGTTAGTCGGTCTTAGAACACTCACCGACCGACTAGTTGGCAAACTAGTCGGTTGGCAAGTCTTCTTAGCCCGACTAGTTCATATTGCCTGGAATTTTTTCGTTTGGCTGTGAGCCAGTTAGTCGGTTCATGAAGAATCACCGACCGACTAGATGGCAATCTAATCGGTCAGTGATCCTTCTTAGACCGACTAACTGCTTCAGAAATATGACCGTTGGGAATCTTTTGAGCACGATTTTTCTTGCCTCTATAAATACAAACCTGATTCGTTTAAGGCAAGGTTAGAGGTCCATTATCCAAGTTATTTCAGACCTAAGAGAAGAGTTTTCTCAAGCTATTTCTAAGCTCTCTCTTCTCACCAAGAATCTCTCCTTCACTCTTTGAGCAAAATTTCTCAAGAGAGATTCTCTCCATTGTGAGCCATTCAAGCCAAGGGCTTTGAATCCAAGTCACCAACTCCTCCCTAGCCATCTATTGCTGTCCATCTTGGTGGAGCTAGGGTTTGGTGCTTGCTTCTTCCTCAAAATCCCTCTTTGCCCTAATTTGGTAAGTATACTCAAGGCATAGGATTTTGTGGTAAGTGTTTCATTATTTCATCGCATTTGATATTTGAATTGTTCTCTCGGTTGTGAGAGAATGGTGTGATCCCGGGTTGTGGGAGTCACATGTCATTTGTATGATTTGGTCTTGTGAAGGTTTTTCACAAGAATTTCATAGTGCTAAATCTTGGGTTAGAGGTTTCTAACTCAAGTATCCGGAGGGGATCCGGGTGGTTGGGACGTAGGATCACTGGGAACAAGTCGGAGAGACTTGGGTGTATCCGAACCCGTTACATGCTTTGTTTGCGTTTGATAATTTTTGTTGATTGGTGTTTGTAGTCTAATTCCGCATTGTTGTTTGTATGTTTGCACAATAATTAGGAATAACTCTCTTGATTAGTTTAAAGAACTATTCACCCCCCCCCCCCCCTCTAGTACATGTGCAGTAGCTTCACAGGGCACCACAATTGGTATCAAAGCCAGAGTTCAAAGCTATGACAAATAATGACTACAACGTCTTCAAGGATCGTCAAGGATCTTCCTCAGTTATGGAAGGATAATCCTCTGTCAGGCCTCCTCACTTCAACGGTACCAACTATGGGTACTGAAAATGCCAGATGGAAACCTTCCTCCGGAGCACTTCACTTTGGAGAGCCATGATGACGGAGTACGTCGAGCCCACCGAACAAGATTTCGCGAAGTGGACTACCGCGGAGGTCGCCACGGAGGTAAGCAATGCCAAGGCCATGAATGCCTTGCAATGTGCGTTGGAGCCCGAAGACTTCAACAAGATATGAACATGTAAGAGTGCATATCAAGTATGGAACCAACTCCTCATCTTGCACGAAGGAACGAGTACGGTAAAAGATTCTAAACTCATTGTCGCTAACAAAGAATTTGAGTTGTTTCACATGGAACAGGGTGAAACTATGAAGGACTACTATGCGCGCTTCGTGGACATATCCAACGAATTGGAAGCTCTTGGGAAGACCTACACCCAAAAGGAGAAAGTCGCAAAGATTATTGACGGACTTCCTTCTTGTTGGGAAAAGCGTACCTTCGCCATCGAGGAAGGTAACGATATGAATAAGTACACTGTTGTACAACTAATGGGTACCTTGTTGTCTTACGGGGTATGCAAGGAAAGTAAGATCAAGATGAAGGAGAAGATGATGGCGTACTTGAAGCAAGACGAGCCAAAGAAAAAGGTGATTGCGTACAAGGCCGCTCCATCTACCGATGATGAAGAATCGGAAGACGAGTTGGACATAGAATCCATTGCACGTATGGCAAAGGAGTTCGACCGATTCTTCCGAAAAGGTAACTTTAGAAATAAATCTAAAGTTAGTTCGACTAATGTTTCTACTCCCGTGTGTTATAAGTGCAACAAGCCAGGACACATCAAGCCAGATTGTCCTCTCAACAAACACAAGGAGAAGTGGAAGGCATCCAAGTACGACAAGTCGAGAAAGCACAAGAAAGGACTTGTCGACACATTCACCGACTCCGAAGAGGACTCCGAAGAGGACTCCTCAAGTGGAGAGTCGGATGATGAACGAGTGGAGAAAGCACACACATGCTTCATGGGAAAAGAGGAACATGATCAAGAGACCTGCTCCGATGAAAGCGAGGATGAAAGCGAGGATGAAGGCGAAGAGGTGACTATGGATGAACTTAGATTAGCCAACGAACAACTTTGGAATAAGTTTTCTAATTTGGCTACTAGATTTGTTAAGACTAAAAATGAGCTAACTAGTCTTCAAACCTCGCCTAAGCCTATCATCGTCAACAACGACACCGTTGTTGAAGGGTTGAGAAATGAGATTGAACATCTCAAATCTCAACTTGAGCATGTTCATATCGAGGATTCGAATGAACATGTGATAGCGGATTTGACGTCTCAAAACTCAACTTTAAGTATTGAGAATAAGAATTTCAAGTCACGTGTTTGTGCACTCACATCGCAAGTGTCCACCTTGGATGCTTCTATGCATTCTCTCACCGAGAAATATAAGTGCACATTAGGCCAAATCAATGAATTCAATAAAGGTAAGGGCCATTTGGATAATATCCTAAATGACTTACTTCGGCCAATCATCACATTGGCTTGGGGTATAAGATGGGAGATTCATCCAAGTCGTCCGCCACCTTTGTTAGGCCAACTTTTGATGCCTCGACTAGTGGGAGTAAACACCCCATGGGTAGTTCTTATACCAATGGTGCTTTCGCTAGGTACACACCCCCATTTGAAAAGAAACCCACTTTGAGTGGACCTCCAAAGAAGGGTCATGCTTTCATGTATACCATGCCACGTAGGAACACACATCCTACTCCACATGTTAGCACGTATGATGATTTTTACGCTCTGCATCCACGAGCACATGCACACCATGTGAGACACACTCATGCACGTGTTCCACCACATGCATATGTTCATCCACATTCTCATATGAACAATTATCATCATGCTCCATTTCATCATATGTCATATGCGTATCCACGACATGCATCACATAGACATCAACAACGTATGCATGCTCCCAATAGGATTAGTATGTGCAATCGTATATTAATGATATTATTTTGAATGATGATTATGTTGGGAAATCACGGTCCTCGTGGACTTGGTTTCCGAAGGGTTAGTTTCCTTTAACCCTTCATTGCTTGGTACCATAAGTTTAATTTCATTTTTATGGGTACCAAAGCAAAATTTCTCAAGAGAGATTCTCTCCATTGTGCGCCATTCAAGCCAAGGGCTTTGAATCCAAGTCACCAACTCCTCCCTAGCCATCTATTGATGTCCATCTTGGTGGAGCTAGGGTTTGGTGCTTGCTTCTTCCTCAAAATCCCTCTTTGCCCTAATTTAGTAAGTATACTCAAGGTATAGGATTTTGTGGTAAGTGTTTCATTATTTCATCGCATTTGATATTTGAATTGTTCTCTCGGTTGTGAGAGAAGGGTGTGATCCCGGGTTGTGGGAGTCACATGTCATTAGTATGATTTGGTCTTGTGAAGGTTTTTCACAAGAATTTCATAGTGCTAAATCTTGGGTTAGAGGTTTCTAACTCAAGTATCCGGAGGGGATCCGGGTGGTTGGGACATAGGATCTGTTGGTAGCAACGATCTAGGATCCCTAGTTTGATGATGACAAACGTTGTGCTATATGTAACGTGTGCGCAAGTGTGTTTCAGGAAAGGCGAAACGATAATATTCTTAATAGTTGGAGTAATTGCTAATCATATAGCAAGTTGCATGGAGAAGAGGTGGTGTGCACAAAGTTATTTGGACTTGGTCAATATTGGGAGAGATGGAGACAAGTATAATCAAAGTGGGATTTGATCAAATCATTTAAATATCTTTTGCTCCTATCTATTTCCAATTCAAATCCCACATCCATTGCAATCACCCTCCTATATAATCTCCTATCAAATATCAACCCTATCTAATGCTCCATTGGCCTACATTGTCGAAACCCTACAAGGAGTGAACCCTATTGCTACAGCCAAATTACTCTCCCCCTTTCAATCAAAGAGCCGCATTTTTTTGTGGAGCCAATAAAAAAAATTCATCTGAGCCGCAACCTTTGAATTTTTGGGCAATCATCCTACAGAGCAATTCTCCACATTTTTGTTTGGCTGTGAAATTCTCCAAGCAAGCAAATCTACAATTGCCGAAATTTGATTCCTCCCAGCAAAAATTTCCAGCCGCACATTTCCAAGCAAAATAAAGCACAACCGCAACTTTGTCAAGGCTGCCAACGTTTTCAAGAGCAATAGGGAGAAAGCAAACACCTTGAAGTCTTCTTCTACAAGCAACAATTCCCAAGGCCATAGAATTTAATTCTCCCAGCAACAACTCCCAAGGCAATCAAATTGAGAGTGGGCACCGCAGCAATCAATTTGAAGAAGAAAGAAAATCAAAAGGGCACACAACGAATTTCACCTCAAGCCGCATGAATTCTTAAGGGGCCGGATTTTTTTCTGTGTGCTCATCGTTTTTTCAAGAGATATCAAAGGACAATTTTTTTTTCATTGTTTTTTTAGGGGACAAATGCACAAAGATCCGAACCTCTCCCATCAAATATTCTACAGGAGCCGGCCGCATGTTTCTTCAAGCCACCGAAATTTTGTGTTGGCCACCCTCAAGTGTAGTACCCTGATCAACAAATATAATTGAGGAGGGTCAGAGCCGCAAGTTTGTATTTCTCCAAGCACAGGGCCATGTTTCTTTTTGTTTATGCTATCATCAAAACATCTGCCACATTTGTTTTTAAAAAAGGGGGGACATTCAATTCACAGAATTTGTTTTGTGCATTCAATTCATAGAATTTGCTTTCAACTCACAAAATTTGTTTTGTGCAAAACTTTTGTGTGCAGAAAATTGTGTGCAAGATATTCGTGTGCCATCATCTAGGAAAGCTTGTTGTCGCAAGTTGCAATCTTTGGTGAGGTGCCGCAAGTTTCAATCTTTGGCGAAGGGCGCAAGTTTTCATCGAGAGGGAGGCCAAACTATTGAGGGGACATCAGAAACCACTACTACTTGCCAGACGACTTCTGGCATGTGCCTACTGACGAAGACATCGCTGCTGCACAATCTGAGCTTTTTAAACTCAATACTTTATTATTTTGTGTAGCAATTGTGATAGATCTTCGTAGGGGAAACTTTACCTTTTGTGTTACTTTTTGGGGACCTAACAACTTTGGGAGTCGTCACAGAGGGAGAGCATCTGACTAGATTTATAGTGTAGAGCACGTGGTGTGCGTACGAGCTAGGTGAGAGTAGATTTGGGATCTTGACTCATTGTAGCTGTACTTGATTACATATCTATCTAGTAGTTGCTTTCGCGGGCTGGAGTAGGTCGTGGGGACGACCGAACCAGGGTATATCTGTGCGTACTCTGTGATTGTTAGTTTATTGCTCTGTCTGTGCCTATAACTGCGTGGGATTGTTCGTGGGTTGCACGAATATTTTTATTAGCCTATTCACACCCCCCCCCTCTAGGCTACGATCCAGATCCAACAAGTGGTATCAGAGCCAATTTAGAGGATCTAGTCTAGATTTTTAGATGACCATGAATATATCTGATTGTGCTTTTGCTGAAGGTCAGTCTATAGCCTGTCCCCCTAAGTTTAACGGTGTAGACTTTGCATATTGGAAGGCTAGGATGAAAATCTATTTGGTGTCTGTTGATTATGATGTGTGGGATATTGTTGAAAATGGTTATAGTCTACCCACTATTAAAATTGAAGACACTGTTATGATTAAGCCTAAAGACAAGTGGGATTTAACTGATAAGAAACTTTATACTCTTAATGGAAAAGCTATGAATGCGCTTATATGCTCTCTTCATAAATCTGAGTTTAATCGTATCTCACATTGTCTAACTGCGCAGGAAATCTGGCATACACTGGAGGCGACACACGAGGGAACATCGCAAGTAAAGGAATCCAGACTTGCGTTGCTGAGCACTGAATATGAGAGCTTCTGCATGCTACTAACAGAATCAGTTAAAGACATGTTTGCGAGGTTCACAAACATCGTCTACAAATTCAGTTCCCTCGGTAAGCCATACTCTAGCCATGAACAGGTACGAAAGATCTTAAGGACGCTACCAAGCTCGTTCAGGCCTAAAGTCACCGCTATTCAAGAAGCTAAGGACTTATCAACAATGAAAGTGGAAGACTTGATAGGCAACCTAATGTCACACGAGCTTGAGTTGCAGAGTATAGAAGCCAGAGAGAAACCTGAAGAGAAGACCAAAGCATCCACACCATTAGCTCTTCAAGCTAACGACGACGATCTTGATGAAGAGCAAGCCCTAATGGTCAGAAAATTCAAGAGATACATTCAGACTGATCAAGGAAGAGCTGAGATGGGAAAAAGGTTCATTCGTTCTAATAATTCTAATTTTGGTAGAAATTCCTATGATCAGAAAGCTATTAATAGAAGTGAATGTTTTAAATGCAGGAAGAAAGGGCACCACATAAAAGATTGCCCACAACAACACACAGCTCAGGTTGCAAAAGGAAAAACGAAAGTGCTGACATGGGACATGGATAGCGAAGCTGAGGAGGATGATGAGGAACATGAAGCCCACTCCTGCATGGCATTGATGGCCAAACACAATGAGGTAGAATCTCCCACTAAAGCTAAACTTTTAGAAATTTGTAAATGAATGCAACATAGAATTGATGAGCTAGAAGCTGATGTGGAATGTTATAGGAATGATAACTTTGATATGCAACAAACTGAGTATGACATGTCTATAGAAATGAAAAATCTTAAACAAGAGCTTGTTGCATGCAAATCTACCATCACTATTTTAGAAAAAGAGAAAACTAGTTTGCCTGAAAAAACTGATTGTCTTTCATGTCCCTCTTTACTAAAAGATATTAGCATGCATAAGCAAGAATTGATAAAGCTTGAAACTGATAATGAATTGCTTTCTGAAAAGATTAACATGCTAAACCTTGAACTTAAAGAAAAAATGAGGGACTTTGAAAAGAAAGAAGAGGAAAACAAGCGAGCTTTCATTAGTAAATGCACTTTGCTTGTGAATGAAAACAATATCTTGAAATCCAAAGTCACCACCCTAGAATTGTCATTAAAGAGATTTTCCATTGGAAAACAAAATTTGGACATTATTCTTGGAAATCAATTGTATGGCAATAATAGGCGTGGCCTTGGATTTAGCGCTAAAAATGTTGAAAAGACTAAGTATAAAAATTTTCACAATGTGCCCTCTATTGCTAAAAATGTTTATGCAAAGTGTTTTACGTGTGATAGTGTTGGTCACACATCGTATCATTGCAAATATAGGAACTCCAATATTAAATTCAAACAAATATGGGTTCCTAAATCTTTGTTGACTAACACTAGTGAACCTTATTGGATTCCAAGGTCACACACGACACATCTTTTGTAGGTGGATGGAAATTTGACGAGGAGCGATAAATTGAATGTCTCGTTATTTTTTAGCTCCTTAGTCAAACGGCGACGCGAAGGTATATCTCATTCTTTGAACTCAATGAATATCTTCATAGTTTTTTTTGTGTGCGTGACTTTTCTTTGTTTGTGTGCTAGTAGTTGCATTGCTATGTGTGCATGACTTTTTTTTGTTTGTGTGATTGCATCTCATGTTTGCTTTAATACTTCATGCATTTTTTAAAAAAATGAAAAACCAAAAACAAAAAAAAATATTTGGTGCTTAAATGTGTATCTTTTCTCTTTGATTCATTATTAAAGTATGCATGAATGATTTTCATATCTATGTAGAAATTGGTGTATTATTGCTTTTGCCACATGCGCATGTTCATCTTTCTAAATATTCATGGCATGTTCAATGACTGAAAATAACTTGATTTCTACACCACCTACTTCACTTCCACATGTATTATTTTTGTTGCACATTTGGAGATATCGTTTATGAAGTATGGAATGTGAATGTAGGAGGAAAACTTAACTGAAAATCTAAGGGATATGATATACCTTGCCATGGATAAAAATTGAGCAAAAGAAAGTGTTGGTATAAGTTTTTTATTAAAAAAATTGTGAAAACAAAGACAATTGCTCCGTATGGAAAATGGATACAATCCTTGGCAACGGTATTACCCACGAGTATCCAACATAAGCTTTATGGGTAAACTTTAGCGTTGGTGTATTTACTCGTCAAGCAATGCCACCCTCACATCTAAGAGTCCTTATAGGCTATGTTTTGGGGTGTGGTACCTTGAACTCATTTTTAATGAGGTGGAAAAAATCAATCCTATGTGATAGAATGTTATTTGGAAAATGAGGATTGGTTTCGGTTGACTTTCTTAAATGATTCTCCCAATGTGCTTCAATTTTAATCATCACACTATACACGTGGGTGCTGAAGTTGTAGTTGTTTAATTTCATTGGATTTTGACTTGATTATCCTCGGATAAGCTTGCTTGCACTTGTTGGTAACGGCTAATAATACTCTCTTTTTGCATGTTATATGATTTTGACTTCGTGGTATATCTTTTGATGATAACAAAGGGGGAGAAAAATTTGGAAAGAATCGATAGTTGTGATAATTGATGTGCTACTTAGTAAAACAAAAAGATTGTTTGATTAAGGGGGAGCATTAATGAATTTTGGGGAAGCACTAAAATAGGGGGAGCATGCATATTGTTAGCTTCGCACATCATTGTTCGCACATCACTATATATCATCGCATGTCACCCTCTATCGCCACACTTCCACACACGCACTTTTATTTGTACAAATCCTTTATGGGTTTGTCATCATCAAAAGGGGGAGATTGTTGGTAGCAACGATCTAGGATCCCTAATTTGATGATGACAAACGTTGTGCTATATGTAACGTGTGCGCAAGTGTGTTTCAGGAAAGGTGAAATGATAATCTTCTTAATAGTTGGAGTAATTGCTAATCATATAGCAAGTTGCATGGAGAAGAGGTGGTGTGCACAAAGTTATTTGGACTTGGTCAATATCGGGAGAGATGGAGACAAGTATAATCAAAGTGGGATTTGATCATATCAATTAAAGATATTTTGCTCCTATCTATTTCCAATTCAAATCCCACATCCATTGCAATCGCCCTCCTATATAATCTCCTATCAAATATCAACCCTATCTAATGCTCCATTGGCCTACATTGCCGAAACCCTACAAGGAGTGAACCCTATTGCTACAGCCGAATTACTCTCCCCCTTTCAATCAAAGAGCCGCATTTTTTTATGGAGCCAATCAAAAAAATTCATCTGAGCCGCAACCTTTGAATTTCTTGGGCAATCATCCTACAGAGCAATTCTCCACATTTTTGTTTGGATGTGAAATTCTCCAAGCAAGCAAATCTACAATTGCCGAAATTTGATTCCTCCCAGTAAAAATTTCCAGCCGCACATTTCCAAGCAAAATAAAGCACAACCGCAACTTTGTCAAGGCTGCCAACGTTTTCAAGAGCAATAGGGAGAAAGCAAACACCTTGAAGTCTTCTTCTCCAAGCAATAATTTCCAAGGCCGTAGAATTTAATTCTCCCAGCAACAACTCCCAAGGCAATCAAATTGAGAGTGGGCGCCGCAGCAATCAATTTGAAGAAGAAAGAAAATCAAAAGGGCACACAACGAATTTCACCTCGAGCCGCATGAATTCTTAAGGGGCCGGATTTTTTTCTGTGTGCTCATCGTTTTTTCAAGAGATATCAAAGAACAATTTTGTTTTCATTGTTTTTTTTCAGGGGACAACTGCACAAAGATCCGAACCTCTCCCATCAAATATTCTACAGGAGCCGGCCGCAAGTTTCTTCAAGCCACCGAAATTTTGTGTTGGCCACCCTCAAGTGTAGTACCCTGATCAACAAATATAATTGAGGAGGGTCAGAGCCGCAAGTTTGTATTTCTCCCAGCACAGGGCCACGTTTCTTTTTGTTTAGGCTATCACCAAAACGTCTGCCACATTTTTATAAAAAAAGGGGAGACATTCAATTCACAGAATTTGTTTCATGCATTCAATTCATAGAATTTGCTTTCAACTCACAGAATTTGTTTTGTGCAAAACTTTTGTGTGCAGAAAATTGTGTGCAAGATATTCGCGTGCCATCATCTAGGAAAGCTTGTTGTCGCAAGTTGCAATCTTTGGTGAGGTGCCGCAAGTTTCAATCTTTGGCGAAGGGCGCAAGTTTTCATCGAGAGGGAGGCCAAACTATTGAGGGGACATCAGAAACCACTACTACTTGCCAGACGACTTCTGGCATGTGCCTACTGACGAAGACATCGCTGCTACACAATCTGAGCTTTCTAAACGCAATACTTTATTATTTTGTGTAACAATTGTGATAGATCTTCGTAGGGGAAACTTTACCTTTTGTGTTACTTTTTGGGGACCTGACGACTTTGGGAGTCATCACGGAGGGAGAGCATCTGACTAGATTGATAGTGTAGAGCACGTGGTGTGTGTACGAGCTAGGTGAGAGTAGATTTGGGATCTTGACTCATTGTAGCTGTACTTGATTACATATCTATCTAGTAGTTGTTTTCGGGGGCTGGAGTATGTCGTGGGAACGACCGAACCAGGGTATATCTGTGCGTACTCTGTGATTGTTATTTTATTGCTCTGTTTGTGCCTATAACTGCGTGGGATTGTTCGTGGGTTGCACGAATATTTTTATTAGCCTATTCACCCCCCTCTAGGCTACGATCCAGATCCAACAGGATCACCGGGAACAAGTCGGGGAGACTTGGGTGGATCCGAACCCGTTACATGCTTTGTTTGCGTTTGATAATTCTTGTTGATTGGCGTTTGTAGTCTAATTCCGCATTGTTGTTTGTATGTTTACACAATAATTAGGAATAACTCTCTTGATTAGTTTAAAGTACTATTCACCCCCCTCTAGTACATGTGCAGTAGCTTCACAGGGCACTACAATAATAACTCCCACAATGTCATACATATGGATCAACAAATGCTGCATGACAATATCTTCCCCAAGGTCCCCATTTTCTTGAAAAATAAATTTGAAAACATTTTCAAAATCATGAAATACACACAAACAATGGGTATGCTAAAAATACACATTTAAGCACAATACTCATGCAATACGCGTATATGTGAGGAACCTAAACATTAGGGAACCAAACCCAAGAGGAGTTTGATTTCCTAATGTAATCACATGAGGTGATCACATCCCTAACCAAAGAGTTGATGTAGCTATCCCTCTCTTGCACACTACACTTAGTGGGAATCCATAATCTCAATGATTTCCTAGGCAAGGGTTTTGCCTTTGCAAGAGGGGTGGATGTGGCATGCTTAGATGAAGAAAATATTTTTTTAGCATGCATAGAATGAGGATTTTGCTTCTTAGCAAAAAATGAAGAGTTTTCATTCTTCCTCATTACCTTGAGAATTACATGCTTCTTGTTGATGTTATTGTTGTACAAGAAAGCATGGTGATTCTTCTTAGGTGATTTAGCAATATTTCTTGTATTAGCACCAAAAGAGGAATTAGAGGTGGGTTTGGGGTACCACAATTTGAATATATCCCAAGCCTCCTCTATGGTTTGCCGGATGTTGTTTTTCAAGCAAACCGTGGAGTGATCCCTAGAATACACAAAGCTTTTGAACTTACGGGATTCCTCTTCACATTTCAACGTAAGTTGTTGAATGTGAGTTTCTAAGCTAAGGTTTTGAGTAACAAGATTATCATTAGAAAAACTCAATTCCTTAACTTGAGAGAGGAGTGTGTCTCTCTCACTAGTGTCACAATCATGCATTTCATCATTGATTACACTAGCAATTTCTAGTTCATGCAATCTACTCTTAGCAATTTTATATTTTGCTTTTAATTTATTGTAAGAGTTGATGCACTTACTCGCATTTTTGGAAACCACATCGAAATGATATTCAAGCTCCTCGTATGAGATCTTCTCCTCAATCTCATCATCATCTTCTTCCTCGCTAGGACTTGACGATGACTCCTCGATAGCCATGAGGCCCATTTTCTCACATGAGTTGAGCCAAGCTTCTAACTCTTCTTCATTTGAGCCAGAGGGGATTGGTGTATGAACATCAATTGCCACAAAGCACGCGTGGGCTTTCTCCATGTCATCCTCTTCTTCATTACTTGATGTATCCTCACTCGAATCATCAAATGTCTCGACAAGCCCCTTCTTGTGGTTTTTGGACTTGGACTTCCCTTTCCAATGCTTCTTCCCTTTACCCTTATAAATCTCTTTGTTGGGTTTGGAAGGGCATTCGGTGGATATGTGACCTTTTTCCACTGCAAATGTAACAAGTAGTAACCTTGTTAGAATTAGAAGTAAACTTTGACAAAGATTTACCTTGCTTGCACTTGAGGAATGCCTTGAATTGCTTGGCAAGATCCTCAATTTCTTCTACACTTGCTTCTTCTAGCTCATCTTCTTCACTAGGAGCTTCTCGATGGAATTTCTTCCTCCATTTGATTGGGTCCTCCTTGGCATAGAATGCAACCCCCTTTTGCTTTTCTGGCTTCTCGGGCTTCGATGGTTGAATCTTCTTCTTGTGTTGAAGCTTCACTTCGTATGCCGATTTCCAATGCACTCCTCAACGGCGTATTTGGACATGTCATATGACTCCAAAATTCTGTTGGTCTTTGACTCCCAATGAGGTGTGAGAGAATCAATGATCTTCTCTACACAATCCTCTTGGGAAATCATCTTCCCAAGTCCCTCCAAAGCGTTCACGATATCTGTAAACCCTGTGAACATCTCTGAAATGCTTTCTCCTTCCTGCATCTTAAATATTTCATATTTAGATCTAAACACAGTTTGTTTAGATTTCTTTACCTTTGTAGTGTTGAGTATTGATTCCCCGGATTTGGTTTTCGATGATGAGCAAACATAAACATCGTGTACTAACTCTTTGTGAGCGCAGTTATGGACATCATCGCCAAAATACTATGTACATCAAAAGCGACGTCTCAAGACTTCTCAATACGCGTGATCGTGTGCCTGAAGCTTCGTTGAAGCTCAAGGAGTATGATTGAAGTCAAGAGTAAAGATTGAAGCTTTGAAGACGGTTCATCATGTTTAATTTATTGTCTTCTAGCTTTATAGAATAGAATGTTAAGCCTTGAGTAGGACTTACATTATAATCTTCTTTTCGCTCTTATCTTAGAGCTAGGATTATCTTAGAAGCCATTAGAAAATTTCCCGAAGCCTATCGCTTCTTCCCTCGGCTTCTAGTGCATGTTAGTTGGTTCAAGTAGAAGAACCAACCGACTAGATGACGATCTAGTCGGTCGGCAATTCCTCTTGAACCGACTAGATGCCCTGCTCAATTCAGCCTAGACTTTGTTGATCAATTAGTCCGTCAAAGAAGGTTCACCGACCGACTAGATGACGATCTAGTCGGTTAGGAATCCTTCTCAGACTGACAAGTTATCATTGCCTCTGTACAGCCTATCTTACTGTTTACAGTTAGTCGGTCAAAGCACATCGACCGACCGACTAGTTGAGAAACTAGTCGGTTGGAAGTTGTTCTTAAACCGACTAGCTGTACTTGAATTCAGCCTATTCGATTTCGACTCTTAGTCGGTCAAAGAACACTCACCAACCGACTAGTTGTGAAACTAGTCGGTTGGCAAGTCTTCTTAGACCGACTAATTCCTTATTGTCTGAACTTTCTCTTTTGGCTGTCGAGCTGTTAGTCGGTTCACGTTGAATCACCGACCGACTAGTTGAGGAACTAGTCGGTCAGTGATCCTTCTTAGACCGACTAACTGCTTCAGAAATATGACCGTTGGGAATCTTTTGAGCACGATTTTTCTTGCCTCTATAAATTCAAACCTGATTCGTTTGAGGCAAGGTTAGAGGTCCATTATCCAAGTTATTTCAGACCTAAGAGAAGAGTTTTCTCAAGCTATTTCTAAGCTCTCTCTTCTCGCCATGACTCTCTCCTTCACTCTTTGAGTAAAATTCCTCAAGAGAGATTCTCTCCATTGTGAGCCATTCAAGCCAAGGGCTTTGAATCCAAGTCACCAACTCCTCTCTAGCCATCTATTGTTGTCCATCTTGGTGGAGCTAGGGTTTGGTGCTTGCTTCTTCCTCAAAATCCCTCTTTGCCCTAATTTGGTAAGTATACTCAAGGCATAGGATTTTGTTGGTAAGCATTTCTTATTTCATTTACATTGCTATCGTAAGTGTTTTACTCTCGGTTGTGAGAGTTTGTTTGTGATCCCGGTTTGTGGGAGTCACAATTTCATTTGTGTATGATTTGATCTTGTAGAGGTTTTCTACAAGTATTTCATAGAGCAAATTTGAGTTAGAGGTTCTAACTCAAGTATCCGGAGGGGATCCGGGTGTTTGGGACGTAGGATCACCGGGAACAAGTCCGGGAGACTTGGGTGGATCTGAACCCGTTATATCGTTTTGTTTGCGATTGCATTTCTTTGTTGTCACATTTACATTTTTGCATTGTTGGTTGAAGTTTGCAAGATAGTTAGGAATTATCTTCTTAATTATTTTAAAGTACTATTCACCCCCCCCCCCCCCCCCTCTAGTACTTATGCAGTAGCTACGTAGGTCATTACATTTGGTATCAGAGCCAGAGTTCAAGGCTATGACAAACAACGACTACAACGTCTTCAAGGATCGTCAAGGATCTTCTTCCGTTATGGAAGGACAATCCTCTGTTAGGCCTCCTCACTTCAACGGTACCAACTATGGGTACTGGAAATGTCGGCTGGAAACCTTCCTTCGGAGCGCTTCACTTTGGAGAGCCACATTGACAGAGTATGTCGAGCCCGCCGAACAAGAATTCATGAAGTGGACTACCGCAGAGGTTGCCGCGGAGGTAAACAATGCCAAGGCAATGAATGCCTTGCAATGTGCGTTGGAGCCCGAAGACTTCAACAAGATATGCACATGTAAGAGTGCATATCAAGTATGGAACCAACTCTTCATCTTGCATGAAGGAACGAGTACGGTAAAAGATTCTAAACTCGTTGTCGCTAACAAAGAATTCGAGTTGTTTCACATGGAACAGGGTGAAACTATGAAGGACTACTATGCTCGCTTCGTGGACATATCCAACAAATTGGAAGCTCTTGGAAAGATCTACACCCAAAAGGAGAAAGTCGCGAAGATTATTGACGGACTTCCTTCTTGTTGGGAAAAGCGTACCTTCGCCATCGAGAAAGGTAACGATATGAATAAGTACGCTGTTGTACAACTAATGGGTACCTTGTTGTCTTACGAGGTACGCAAGGAAAGTAAGATCAAGATGAAGGAGAAGATGAAGGCGTACTTGAAGCAAGACGAGCCACAGAAAAAGGCGATTGCGTACAAGGCCGCTCCATCTACCGATGAAGAAGAATCGGAAGACGAGTTGGACATAGAATCCATTGCATGTATGGCAAAGGAGTTTGACCGATTCTTCCGAAAAGGTAACTTTAGAAATAAATCTAAAGTTAGTTCGACTAATGCTTCTACTCCCGTGTGTTATAAATGCAACAAGCCAGGACACGTCAAGCCGGATTGTCCTCTCAACAAACACAAGGAGAAGTGGAAGGCATCAAAGTACGACAAGTCGAGAAAGCACAAGAAAGGACTTGTCGGCACATTCACCGACTCCGAAGAGGACTCCTCACGTGGAGAGTCGGATGATGAACGAGTGGAGAAAGCACACACGTGCTTCATGGAAAAAGAGGAACGTGATCAAGAGACCTCCTCCGATGAAAGCGAGGATGAAAGCGAGGATGAAGACGAAGAGGTAACTATGGATGAACTTAGATTAGCCAACGAACAACTTTGGAATAAGTTTTCTAACTTGGCTACTAGATTTATTAAGACTAAAAATGAGCTAACTAGTCTTCAAACCTCGCATAAGTCTATCATCGTCAACAACGACACCGTTGTTGAAGGGTTGAGAAATGAGATTGTAAATCTCAAATCTCAACTTGAGCATGTTCATATAGAGGATTCGAATGAACATGTGATAGCGGATTTGACGTCTCAAAACTCAACTTTGAGTATTGAGAATAAAAATCTCAAGTCACGTGTTTGTGCACTCACATCGCAAGTGTCCACCTTGGATGCTTCGATGCATTCTCTCACCGAGAAGTATGAGTGCACATTAGGTCGAATTCATGAATTCAATAAAGGTAAGGGCCATTTGGATAATATCCGAAATGACTTACATCCGGCCAATCATCACATTGGCTTGGGGTATAAGATGGGAGATTCATCCAAATCGTCTGCCACCTTTGTTAGGCCAACTTCCGATGCCTCTACTAGTGGGAGTAAACACTTATGGGTAGTTCTTCTACCAATGGTGCTTCCGCTAGGTACACACCCCCATTCGGAAAGAAACCCACTTTGGGTGGACCACCAAAGAAGGGTCATGCTTTCATGTATACCATGCCACGTAGGAACACACATCCTACTCCACATGTTAGTACGTATGATGATTTTTATGCTCCGCATCCACGAGCACGTGCACACCATATGAGACACACTCATGCACGTGTTCCACCACATGCATATGTTCATCCACATTCTCATATGAACAATTATCATCATGCTCCATTTCATCATATGTCATATGCGTATCCACGACATGCATCACATAGACATCAACAATGTATGCATGCTCCCAATAGGATTAGGACTCCCAAGACATACACTATTTGGGGTCCGAAGAACACAAGCATGCATGCTAAGGATATGTATGTGCAATCGTATATTAATGATATTATTTTGAATGATGATTATTTTAGGAAATCACGGTCCTCGTGGACTTGGTTTCCGAAGGGTTAGTTTCCTTTGACCCTTCATTGCTTGGTACCATAAGTTTAATTTAATTTTATGGGTACCAAAGCAATTGTGGTAAGAATTGGTTTATTCTTTTTATTTGCATATTGGTCTTGGATATGCATGTTTGTTTGAAACTTTAATTCATATTGAATTTGAATTTAGTTGGGCTATGGGTTACGTTAATTTGAATTTAGTTTGTTAAAAGTGTTGCCTAACCCATAGGATCCAAAAGGGTTTTTGGATACCAAGAATTGTGTTTTCTAGGTTCAATCCATCATGGGATACCAACCCTACCAACTCCTTGATTTGCAAAGAATTTTCATTCAAATGGAGTTGATGGTGCTTAAGAGATGCACCAAAGTAGGGGGAGCTTAATGTTGTAAGTATATTCTTATAATTGATATACATTTGGTATCCATGTGTGTTGAATGCATCCATTGGTAGACTATATTACAAATGGCATCATTTTGTTTCAATTAGTATGCTAGAATTGCATATGCCATTGTTCTATGATGTTCTATTTTTTTGGCATAACACTTTTGCATATTACTTTTGGTATCAATTTGCTACATTTGGTTTTCACATCGGATTATTTTTGTCTCTGATGTTGATTTCGTGGTTCGACGATTTTATTGGATTAAATAGAATTCTCTCTATGGAAACATAGAATTGTTTTCCATGCACTCTATTTAACTAAGAATGTTGATATTGGAGAGTATGTTCCATAACTCAATAAGTGAAATTGATTTGAGTTTTGATGATTTCGCTTTTGATGTTCATAGAAGTTAGATGATTTTATTTTTCGATTCTCGACTATGGTCACGTTGGCACGCTTTGTTTTTCTTTGGTATTTTACTTTGGTGTCATTTGGACCATGGTCGTATTCTTAGACTCTCATGCTTTTATTTTTTAGCCATTGTGATCTTGTCGATGATCTCCTCCCGCTCTTTTTGCTAATGCCAAAGGGGGAGAGAATTAATAATTACAATGTGCTAATTGATAATTCAAAGAAATTCACTATGAATCTAATTTGATATGTTAGATTCAGGGGGAGTTAAGATATAAAATGGATATAGAGATCCTAAATTGCAATAATAGGATTCATATTTTATATCTCCCTCGCTTGCTTGATGTGTAAGATTATTGTTTAATACGGAACTAACGTGTCATCAATGCAGGGGGAGAAAGTAAATTTCTTTTGAATCATTATTATCGATTATTATTTATGTTGGTTTGTCATCAATAGAAAGGGGGAGAATGTTGAGTATTGATTCCCCGGATTTGGTTTTGGATGATGAGCAAACATAAACATCGTGTACTAAGTCTTTGTGAGCGCAGTTATGGAAATCGTCACCAAAATACTATGTACATCAAAAGCGACGTCTTAAGACTTCTCAATACGCGTGATCATGTGCCTGAAGTTTTGTTGAAGCTCAAGGAGTATGATTGAAGTCAAGAGTGAAGATTGAAGCTTTGAAGACGGTTCGTCATGTTTAATTTATTGTCTTCTAGCTTTATAGAATTGAATGTTAAGCCTTGAGTAGAACTTACATTATAATCTTCTTTTCGCTCTTATCTTAGAGCTAGGATTATCTTAGAAGCCATTAAAAACTTTCCCGAAGCCTATCTCTTCTTCCCTCGGCTTCTAGTGCATGTTAGTTGGTTCAAGTAGAAGAACCAACTGACTAGATGACGATCTAGTCGGTCGGCAATTCCTCTTGAACCGACTAGATGCCCTGCTCAATTCAGCCTAGACTTTGTTGATCAATTAGTCGGTCAAAGAAGGTTCACCGACCGACTAGATGACGATCTAGTCGGTTAGGAATCCTTCTCAGACCGACTAGTTATCATTGCCTCTGTACAGCCTATCTTACTGTTTCAGTTAGTCGGTCAAAGCACATCGACCGACCGACTAGTTGAGAAACTAGTCGGTTGGAAGTTGTTCTTAAACCGACTAGCTGTACTTGAATTCAGCATATTCGATTTCGACTCTTAGTCGGTCAAAGAACACTCACCGATCGACTAGTTGTGAAACTAGTCGGTTGGCAAGTCTTCTTAAACCGACTAATTCCTTATTGTCTGAACTTTCTCTTTTGGCTGTCGAGCTGTTAGTCGGTTCACGTTAAATCACCGACCAACTAGTGAGGAACTAGTCGGTCAGTGATCCTTCTTAGACCGACTAACTGCTTCAGAAATATGACCGTTGGGAATCTTTTGAGCACGATTTTTCTTGCCTCTATAAATTCAAACCTGATTCGTTTGAGTCACAATGTCATTTGTGTATGATTTGATCTTGTAGAGGTTTTCTATAAGTATTTCATAGTGCAAATTTGAGTTAGAGGTTTCTAACTCAAGTATCCGGAGGGGATCCGGGTGTTTGGGACGTAGGATCACCGGGAACAAGTCGGGGAGACTTGGGTGGATCCGAACCCGTTATATCGTTTTGTTTACGATTGCATTTCTTTGTTGTGACATTTACATTTCCGCATTGTTGGTTGAAGTTTGCAAGATAGTTAGGAATTATCTTCTTAATTATTTTAAAGTACTATTCACCCCCCCCCCCCTCTAGTACTTGTGCAGTAGTTACGTAGGGCATTACATGTAGTCCCTTCATGACATATTTTCACAGTATGCCAAATTTCTTTGGCCGTTTTGCACATGGAGATGCGGTTGAACTCATTTGCTGAGAGGACGCAATGGAATGCATTCATAGCCCTCGCATTGAATTTGATCGAGTCCTTCTCTGCCTTTGTCCTTGAAGCCACAGGTGTAGTGGGCTTCTCAAATGGTACCTCCGTGATGTCATATATGTCTTGACCCTCCATGTAGATCATCATCCTGATCTTCCAACTTGGGTAGTTGGTTCCGTTGAAGAGCGGGGGTCGAACGGTAGAATGACCTTCTTCATGATACGCAGATGTAGCGTTGAATGCCATCGTTGCAGTATGTTATAACCTCACTCTGATACCAATTGTAAGGATCGTCTTACCCTTGAAATACTAACAACAACACACTAGAGGGGGGTGAATAGTGTAATGGCAATAAATTGTGCAATTAAAATTTAACTTGCAAATGCGGAATAATAAATGCAAGAGGAATTAATCAACACAATTAAAACAAACGCAAACACAAGTTTTTACCCTGTTTCCCCCAAAACTTCGGTACGTCCAGCCACACCAATATTCACTATATTCCCACAAAGAGAAGTGAATACAAATCCCACAAACAGATACCTCACCAAGAGGATTTTGCCCAACACAAGGACCCAACCAACCCTACACCGGGGTCAAACTTCCACCTAGAGAATTACTAACTCCCACTCAGAGAATTAGGGTTAGCCCTACACTAGAACACCAAACTCCCACAAAGAGAGTTATTCCCACTAAGAGAATATCATATTCCCACTAAGAGAAATACTCCCACAAAGAGAGAGACTAATTCCCACAAAGAGAATTAGTATTACAAAGAAGCACCAAGTAAAACAAATACTCTTACCTATGCCTTGAGATGCTTACTCATAGATGAATGCAAGGCATGGAAGAGGATCTCCAAGTGTTGAGATTTGCTTGAAAGCACTTGCATGATTTACCTTGAGCTTGATTTTAATGCATGAAGAGGAATGAGATCTCAAGGAGGGAATGAGAGAGTTTGAGAGTGGCTTAATCAATCTCTAATGATTTGCAATAGCATCAAGAAGCTCCTATGAATTCAGCCCTCTCATATATATAGGAACCTAATAACACATCTCAAAACCCAAGGAACCCACCAAAAACGAAAAGCTGCAATGGCTAGTTTCTGAGCAGAAATGTCATTGACAGTCGACTGATGAACAAATGACAGTCGACTGTCCAACAGCTAGAAAATATCCAACGGCTATAATCTGAGCCTTGACATTCGACTGTAAACAGGACAGGCGCCTGTTAAACCTTTAGCAGTCGACTGTTGCAGGGGATGGAATAAAACAGTGAGTTGCACTCTTCTCTCAATAAGCATACAGGCGACTGAAGACAAGAATACAGTCGACTGTAAAATAGACAGGCGACTGTAAATCCTTCATCAGTCGACTGCTAAAGGAGATGGAGAAAAACAGAGAGAAGCAATTTTGCACTAACGCTTCTCAGACGACTGTTGACCAATCCACAGGCGAATGTACATATACAGGCGACTGTAAGTTGTTCATCGGTCGACTGATGCGAAAAGCTCAAGTAGAGTCAATCAAAGCATGACTTGAGCAGTGCATCACAGTCGACTGTAGAAGGCTCGAAAAGCGACTGGAAATCACCCAGTCGACTGTGAATCCTTCAGCAGGCGACTGTAGGAGAGCCAGAGACTCCAAATGAGTCTTTGGACAAAATGAGCCTATTAGGTTGGATTCTATGATAATCCTAAGGCTCACTAAGATTGTTAAATGCATATGCATGAATGAATAGACCATCTATCAAGGCATTACAATAAACCTAGACTCAAACGAGAGAGAAAGCAATAAAGGAAATATTACATGGATTACAATTCTTTCCTTAAAGTCTATGGCTTCAATCTTGATGCATGCTCCCCATCATCTCCAAGCTTTGGCACCCCTTGAGTCCAAGCTTTGGCCCTTCTTCACTTGATGTCCATCCTTGTACCAAGTGTTTAGTCTCCAAAAATCATATTCTTGGTATGTTAACTATGAGACTAAAACAAGAGAGTCATTAGCAAAAACATAATGTTGTGATCATCATCAAAATAACATTGGTATGAAACACCAATACTCAACAAAAAGGAGCAATTGTTGTTTCTTGGACCATAGAGAACGTCTAACATTTCTGGCGAATGTCATCACCTTGCTTCTGAAGCAATGAGAAATTTGTATAACGATAATGCATTAAATGTTAATACATGAATACACAAGATAGTAGCAAAACTTATATGGCATAGACTAGGCCGTACCAAGGAGACTAAGCTTCACAAGTCACATAAAGAGGGGTCCGACCTCTCGTATTATGAAGTCAATAGACACTTATGAATCTTGTCTCAAATGTATGACGGCTGAAATTCTGTCTGTAAGACAGTGGAAGAATGAGTTAGTGAACTCGTAGTCTCGTACATACGGATGTACCCGGACCCAAATCTAAGTTAGCCAGGATAAATTGTTCATATTTTATTATGACACGTGTTATTGCTGAAATACAAGTCTGATAAAATAGATAAGTATTTGAACTGCTTCGATCAGATCGAAGAGACGAATACTTAGCTGTATAATTCTTGCGAAATTAAAAGAAAATGTGCTTTTCTCTCAGGTCAAGTCTTTTAACACATCGGTATGTTGGAGGCATGAATTGCGCTTTGTTAAACATGGTGTGGTGCATGACAAGTGACTCTGAGTTACGATTCTCCTTCTGGGTCAACCCCAGATTATAAAGCCTAGATTCTTAATAAGGTTCTATGAGGACCTTATCAATAAGATATTTATTAAACCAATCGTTAGGAAGTTAAAGGATTACTCGAGTGTCGTGAGACGAAGATTCGAGTAAAATATCATAGTTGATGATGACGTAGTCAACTTGCAGGATGCTATTCAGAGTAGGGACTCTGATTAATAAACTTGATGCAATTCGAAAAAGGTCTGTGCACGTAAATAAAGTAGGTGTGTGCACGGGTCCCGGTACCCGGTTTTTTATGTTACCCGGACCCTACCTGGTAAGGGACCAATTCCTAAAATTTGGACTCGGAACCTACCCAGTTGGACCCTATACCCATAATCTACCCGATCATATGGTTCCGGGTAGGTTCCGGGTACCCTGTAAAGTATCAAGTATCAGATAATATCATACATATATTACTCCTCCGTTGAAGTATCCATGCAACATTAATTCCACCAACCAGCCTTTCACCGTACTCAATTGATCTTTTTGTTTTGTTTCATCTTCATACACCTGCTTATAATCCGTCTACGTCACATAGACCGGCTAATTAAACCAACACACAGAAGGCCATTAGAGGCCACAAAACATGTTGTTTTCTTTATTTATACTTGCAGTTACTTTCCAGTCTCACAGTTCCATTTTGTCTGTAACTTTTTGTTAATAAGCGATATGAACTCCTAAATTGCTTTTGTGATCAATTATATGGCCAAAAATTCCTACTGTGCTTGCTTTCAGGAGATGGAAGTATGTTGGGCATGTTTCTCACTCTTCATCTTGTATACTTTTGTGTTCAATCATTACATTAAGCAAATGTAACATGTTGGTTATCATACGACTTTCTAGCCTATCATTAGCTAACTTTATTCTGTGAAAGCGGTTTCTTTCAGATTGTCGCTATGTTTGATTGAACGATCTCAACCCATTTTCAACAAGCAGTTGTTCTATTACGACATATTTTTCATCAACATGCTAAAGATTTCAGGGCACGGTTGAAGCCATACTATCGTTTTGATAATCTAAAAATGTTACTAGTTCTGTTCATTTTCTGCTTGATACTGAATTTTGATTATTTTCTGCTTAAACTTTTCTGTTGACTGTTTTAATCATTTTCAAATCTACTCTAACGAGTCTAATTTGTATCGCCTGGAGTTCTCAATATCATTATATTGCATGTTTTGAGCATGCCCAAATTTCTTTGCAGCTTTAGGAGATGATTCAGGTTTTATTATTCTCAACTAATTGCACGTCGGAATATAGTAACACCGAGCATGATAATCTTTGTTCTAAAAGAAAGGAGTAACATGATGGAAATTATAAAGTTTAAGTTAAACAAGATACATCTTTCAAATCCGGCAGATCTTGATTAAAGCTATTAGCAACCGGACCCTTGAACATTATAAGTCCAAAGTTTGATCCACAACTCTAGCCATGATGCATTGCGTTGGAGTTGGCTCTTAATACTTGGGTCTTAATACACGTCAATATTTGGACTTTGATATGCAATTGTTTCAGGTTGGCTTTTGGTTGGTAGGTTCCGAATATCGGTTTCGGGTTTGGGTACATGTTCTCTATAGATGGGAACCGGAACCGGACCATATTCACACCGGTTCCTAATTTTCCTATTCGGAACCTATCCGGAACTAATGGGTATCTACCCAGAACCTACCCGTTTGAGTAAGTTTCGATTGGGTATCTTGGTACCCTGTACCCGTGCACACCCCTAAAATAAAGTGTGGACTTTAGTTTACGTGCGCAAAGAAAGTGTTTCTTATTAGCTGCAAGTAAATCTTCAAGACAGAAGATTGGTGCAGAAAGAAAATAGTGAAGTACAACTTATGTTGGTTGAACGGTTATCATCCTAACTCCTATAAACGGATTATGATGTAAACTATCTCGCCAATAGATGTGTACGGATCTACTCGGACCGAACTCGATGTAAATGCTCATGATGACAATAAAAACTGGAGCATTCATGTATAGTCTGTTTTCTGAAATATGATTTAGATGAACGAACTTAATGAATCGGCCAGAGAGTTTTCAAGGTCAATGGGAGTGAATATAAAACATGCGAGGCATCAAGAAACCGAAACATATTGTTTGGCAAAGTGGTCAAAGAGTTTGACACTTTATCAGAAATGATTATGAACCATCTTAATGACCAATAAAACTTATTATGGATTATTCTCGTAAGGTACGATGAGCTGGATGAGATCCAGTCAAGACATTAATTATGGATTCCAAGAGACCAAATAAAATATTTGGATAAGATTCAATTATGTGGTCAAACATAAACATAGAAACCCCTTAAGTCTATACAGTAGACGGTTTAGCAGATTAACTCACGAAGGCTCTGTCACATAAAGTCTGTAGAGACTTATGTGTAAATGCGGTATGAGATACCGGGATAAATCGGCCTGAGTGCAAGTGAGAGATGTTGGGAGATAAGTATGCCCTCGAACTCGATGCATTTTATCTCTTTGTATGTGTATAAACATCTTGTCCAAAATAACAGTAAACTGTTTGGTAAGCATTTACCAAAGCTTAATAATAATGTAAGTCTTCATTAGAACTTAGGTAAAATCCTAAGACTTAATGCGAGGTTAAACTAGTATCGAAATGAGGATCTCGATCATCGAGAATTGTTTGACTGTTAGTAGCATAAGTCTGAAATCGTTCATGGTTGTAGATGTTTTAAGAAATGGATATCGAAACATCGGATAGACTATTGTGTCTTAGTCTTCACCATGAAGTGGTGACGATGATCTCATGATCGTTTGACTAGGCCAAGTCGAAGATGAGACACATGTGCTCATTAAAGAATGAGTTCACTGAACGACCCAACAAGAGTTATCATAAGGTTATGATTGACCAATCTGTCAATGATAACTCTTAGTGATGATATGCAAGTTGGTCTTTTGATTTGAGGTCATTGTATGAACCTGTATGTGAACGGTGTCACTTAGATCACTGATCTAGCCTCAGGGCAAGCCCTGTTGAAAGGTTTTTGATTGGGTGACACTTGAAGCATGCATGAAGAGTAATGACCAAGATAGGATTCATCTCTCCCGGTCAAGGGGAGTTAGTGTCACAGTGTTAGTTCGATCTTTAGTAAAAACTTTGGCCAGAGTATGTTGGAAGAAATCCAACATTATTTTGACTAAAGATCGATGGAGACTAACCAAGTTCGAGCTAGTAGGGTTGACAGTTGGACATACCCTAGGCTTGACTAAGCGACATAGTTTTGACGAAAAGACTATAACTGCGGTATTCATCACGGACACAGTTAGGGTGGTCCCGACAATACGCATGTCAATGAGTTAACCACATAAGTATGATACCAAAACAGGGACATCATCTGCTGCTCATGGTCTCTTTCGTCCGGGGTTTCGAGCCCCACATGTAGTAGGGTCAGGTTGTAGGGTCTCACACAGAGTGAGACATTCGTCAAGTAACAGGTAGAAATTAGAGAGAATATGCACTTGATGCAAGGGATAGAAAACTGCAAAGAATTTGCAGTTAGCTCCTACATTCGCGATAAGTGATTATGAGTGCAGGTGGGAGATGTTGGAGGGTGTATGCCATCAGATCATTTGTATTTGATGCAAAAGATTTTTTATATTAAATGTTGGAATTTTGCATATGATGCAAAAGGAATTAAATGTGTCGTAAAATGTTTACGTTCATATTTAATATAATAAATGCGTAGAAAAGGTTACCCAGATGATGGAATCGTCTCGGTCTAAACGCAGGTTCAAACCGCATCAAAAACGTACATCAAACGCACAAAATAGAGCCAAAACAGTAAAAAAAACCAAATTTGGCATTACGGGGCGCTCGACCCGCCTGGTGGCCACAGTAGGGTTTTTTTAACCCATTTTTGTGTGACAGCTACAGTTTTTGCGAAAAACTAGTTTTGGGCTATGTTTGGACACTCGCTTGAGGGGTCCAACGAACTCAGAATGACGTGATGTTTCTTCCTACACATTCACCGTTCAACCCTCTTCGATTTGATAGGTTGTATCACTTGCTAAGCTCAACGGCGAAAGAGGAAAAATTTGCTAAAGTTTGGCCTTTGTGAAAGCAAACTTTAATTAATTTATCCTCCAAAACTTTTAGTCCCACATCGAATATGGAGTGAAGGGGGGTCAGCCGTCTATATAAATAGGGGCCTACTCCCCTCCTTGAAACTCGTCCTAAGCTCAGATCTGGGTAGCTCCATTAAACGTGAGCAAACCTGGATCTGAGCTTAAATTAAATATTCTCTTTCTTCCTAAATTTCTGCCTTACTCCTGTTCAGGCTCTAGCAAATCTACAAAGGAGATTGGATCGGATTCAGAGTATTGACGAAGGATCCACTCAAAGTGAAATCTTCTTCGACGCGTGGTTGGCTCAGCGACAAGGGTGTTGCTCGCCTCGGGACGCAGTGCTGTTCGGGAAGCGGTTCAGCTCGGGACAAGGTGCGGCTCAAGACGCGGTTCGGCTCGGGAGAAGCGGCGTGGGGCCAAAGAAATGTTGCAGAAAACGACGCTTCGATTTCTGCGGAAATGAAGTGGAAGGTATGTAGTTTAAATAACATGCGTTTATAAATTGCAATTGTTAGATTGATCTATCCTTAGGGGTTGGTCGGACCCAACCCTGGGATAGTAGAGATCTTGCCTATGGCTTGTTCCCTTTAGGGCTTAACTTGAAATTGTTTTAAGTTAGAGTTTTTCCGCTGCTTATTTGATAACTTCGTCCGACCGACTTAGGCCAGACGTCGTATTTATGGTCTTAAGGACTCAAAAAACACAACAAGTACCACATCGGATGTGTCATGAATAGAAGGGCTTAACTCACCCTATAAATTTGGGTTCTCTCCTTCCTCCAAAAACACACCAAGCCTTGATCAAGAGATCCATTCAAAATAAAGCGAGCAAACCTCGATCTAAAGGCGACCAAATTTTAGTTCCCCCTTTTCCCACTTTATTCCCTTTTCAGATTCTAGCAAAATTTGGATGGAGTTCAGATCTGATCCGAAGCTTGGTACGTGGTTTCTAGGTAAGATGAAATCTTGTAGGACAGGTGGTCGCTCCGAAACGAGGTGTTGGATCGCTTCATGACATCTCCCTAAAGGAATTGGGTTTTGCAACTGCAAAAACGCAAAGGTATGTTCTCTTGTATTTTATTTAATAGCAGTTTTATTTTAGAGCTATCTTTGCAAGGTTGGTTCGCCCACCTCCTAGATAGTATAGATCCTGCAAAGGGTTTTATTTTTCCATATGGTTTCCATAAAAATTCATTTTTTATGGTTTTTATTCTTCTGCTGCTTATCACGTCTGTTAAGCATTGGGCTAGATGAACGGAAAAAGCCCTAAAAAAGCGGCCTCAAAACCCTTCAGTGGCTAGCTCTAATTTTTTTTTGCGCTAGCCCGCCATCACTCATTGTTTAGGCTTGTTGGACCGATCATCGATGGGCTCCCTTTGTAGTAGGTGTCCCAATTTTCCATGGGTGAAAGTACTACCACCCATAGAATTCAGCATAAGGAAATTTTTGGGTGCGAAAGTAATATTTTTATATTTATAAATATTATTTTCTAACAAGAAAAATTTGTGTATGAGGTCAGAACATTTGTGTGGGTGAAAGTTTGTTTCCGGTCATAAAACTACAACCATAGATTATTATAGATTTAAGTGTTTGTATAGCTACAGAGAAACCCATTGGTTTAGGTTTGTGGTTGGCACTCTTGTTTTCTACCAGTGATATCTTCTTATAAAACAATTATAAGGAGGACAATTATAGGTATGATAAGTGGACATTAACCCCCAAAAACCACAGTGTACATGGTGATTTTTCTCTATCTAGATCAATGTAAATCTAAGGTTGGAGGGGGTATACGAGAAAATCATGACTGCTCTAACTTGTGCTCGTCTATGCAAATCCAAACAGTGCCCCTGCGGATTTTTGTTGGCCTTTCTCTCCTAATCAAGGAAAAAGCAAACAGAAATATAAAATATGTATATAAACTCATAAAAAGGAGCCAAAGCCCTCGAATAAAAAGCTCTATAAAGCTCCAAATAAAGCATGGTGATTTACCTGCATTATTCCTTCCCACTGCTTGCCCATTCTCTCCCCTCCATTACAACCGGAAGCTTCGCGACAAAAGCTACCATGTGCCCGTGTCACTACACCCCAAACAATCCAACCCTAAAAATAAACAAAAAATTATAATAAAGGTGGGCCCCGTATCTACAGATCTCGGTACACGTGGACAACATAACTGACGGGTGCCCTTGATTTTAGCGCCGGCCGTTACCGTGCGGGGCTCTGAGCTCACTGTGACGTAACATAGGATACTGGCACCCCCTGCCGCCCCTCATGTTACTGTTGCAGCTCCTCGAGCAGAGCGCCAGGGTTGCCGCGGCCTCCCCGACGACGGAATCTAGCACGTCCCCCTCGATCTCCGCCGCGATCCCCTCCGCCTCCGCCTCCACCAGCGGGTGTCCCAGCAGCCGCCGGACCTTCGCCTCCGCGATGTCGCCGGCCACGAGCTCGTCGATGTCCTCGATCACCTGACAGTCCGCCAGAGGGAAACCACGAATCTGGGACCACATGCCATCTAACAGCATCTCATTGCTGCCGATCACGTGAAAGAGCGCGCCCTTGCTCGTGGGCCCGCCGAGGAGATCGGATAAGATCTCCTCGACGAGATGGAACAGCAGCTTCCGGTTGCAGCGGTGGCGCAACGGGCCGGGGTTGTACCGAACGACGACCGGGAGGTCGAGCTCGAGCTGGTGGAAGACGAAGGGATCGATGGGGAGAGAGGGGGAGTACCATCTCGGTACAGTTGCTGTCGGTCTCGTGTTCATGATGCCGGCTCGTTCTAGTATTGATCTCACGTACAACAGCTCCGGGTCTTGCTCTTTCGTATCAATTCGATTCTGGAACTGTGATGACACAGAAAAGTAGTAGTGTGAATTTTAAATTGCATTGCACTCGTTTATGCGTCGGTTTTTATAGATGAAGTTAACGTACTCTATGGCTCCGATCGGGCGACGGTGGTCTATCTGAAGATGATGTCGACGGCTGCAAAGCGCGATTCTTGAGGGCGCATGACGACTGAGCGGCCGTCTCGGACGGAGGAGGCTGCCTCCTGATCCTCTCGGTGAACCGTTCGACGCTGGCTCTCTTGCATTTGTTTGGGTCGACGTTTTCTTTTGGCGGTGCCTGGCGCGCCTTCGGGGGCTCGAAAAATCTGGCCGGCGGTGGAGACGAAGAGGCTGACAAGTTCTTGCTCTCGTTCTCTGCACTGACGACGACGACGACTCTCTTGTCTGTTGGCCTTGTCCTTCTTGATTTGACCAAGAAGTTAGTGGTGGTGCCATTGTTAGGGCTTTCTCTTCGATGGATGCTTTCCTTCACTTGCTTTACAATCTCCCTGGCATAGTAATGGCTCCTCGGGCTTTTGCTCTCGTCTGACTGATTCGTGAAGCTGTCTTTTCTTCTTGGTCGGCTGTTCATGTAGTTGGCAGTGCACGCCACCGGAGTAGGAGGCAGCGAGCGGGACACCTCACACAAGTGGGTGGCTCGATTGATATTCTCCTTGTTACTGAGCTGCAAAGACAGCCTCGGATCTTCCCTCGACCTCTCCGACGAAGCTCTCGGCGTGTCCGGCAGCGAGCGGGTCCCCACCTCCAGCCGCACGTTGGGAAGAATGATATTTGCGTCTCTTTTCTGGAGAGGCTGACGACGAGGCGGCGGCGGCGGCGGCGGCGACCCTTTGCGGGGGCCATCGACGTACTCATTATAAGATTTCTCGCTCGCCATCTTCTTCTTCGTGATGAACTTTGGAGAATGGTCGCGAGATCTGAACCCTGGCGTCGGGGTGGAGGCGCCGTCAGGCAAAATCTCAAGGCCCATCAGCCGCGCCACGACGTTGGGCGTCCTCGGCGTCCCACAATGCGAGCTCGTCCTCCTCTCTTCCTCTACCAACATAAGCAAATCTTCCTTGTTAATTTGCTTCTTCGTTATCCTTGGCACGGCATTGACATGGATCCCCATCTGAAATTTTATTTTAAAAATGTCGCTCCTTAACATATATAAATAGAACCAATGTGCTAGTTAATCAAGTTTAAGAACATACAGGAACCCCAAAGTAGTCATCGTCTGCTACGGCTGAAGCAGTGGACATAGCCGTTGCCGCCGCCGCTTCGTCCAACTCTAAGCTATTCCTCGGCGCCTCCACACCTGAACAATTCCATATTAACGCATATATATAAACGCCATCAACTCACCTCAACATTGCTCGTCACGAGAGTACCTTTAAGCTGAGAAGGGCAATGGCGCGGCTGCGAGGAAGGGCCCTGAGGCGCTCTCCGGCCTCTGCTACCGCTCGGTGCGAAAAGAATATGATGGAAATCGAACAAGTGGAGCACGCCGCTCATGCATCCAGCCGGCAGCGCCTCCCTCTTGCCTTTCGGCATCGAACGCTGCCACTCTCTTCTCCCCATTCCTTTTGCGTTTCCGATCCGATGATGATGAGGTGGCTGAGACTTGGTGGAGAATGGGGAGGGGAGAAGAGAAGAGGGGAGTGATTGTATTTTATATATTTAAATCTCTGAGAAACTGCGCAGGAAGTTGTTACGATCATCACCCGTTGGTTTCCGCCTAGTACTACTTATTCTATATGTCCCTATTTTTTATTTCAAATTATTTTCGTTTTTATTTATTTTTATTCTCGTTTCAGTTTTCTAAATTTGCGCATCGCCTGCGTGTCGACGATCGGAGGGCGGGAGACGCCGACAGCGACCCACCACGAACTGACAGTCCTCGCGGGCGACGGTGAAAAAGAGGCGGTAACTGCATCCTCCTGTTAATTTTATTTTATTTATTCATATGTATTTTTAGCGGGCATCTAATAACAGACAGCTCGTGCTACTGACTGTAGTTGTTTTAAATAATCTTTTTAAGTGGGAGGCGGTGGGGTCCACAAAATTGGGAGCGGATGAGATCCAGATTCCGACTATTTGAAATTTCAAAAAAAGAGCGATTCTCATCGCCCCGTGTCTCTCGCTTTCCCTCCCTCCCTCCAAAGTTTTAATTAACCAGTTAATTAATGAAATATTTACTGCACGGGCTTCTACGTTTTTTCCCTTGTGCTTTAGCTTTTGCTGACGTCGGCTACAGAGGAGGGAGCTGCAGTGGTTCTCGGAGTTCCGGCAGTTAGTTAGGGCGGCGCCCAGAGGGATGCGGGGCCCACCGACCCAAGCTTGAATGGTGCACATGCAGTGGGGGGCACCCCAATCCCACTGAAAGCTTAGTTTAGTTTCCGCCTCGAACTACTTGTGGCTTTGTTCTGTTCGTGTTCTTCTTTTCAATTTTCTTGCCTATGGCTTTGTTTTGGGACTTCTTGGCGTATGATCCTCTGTTGCAACTAATTCTTTAAAATACTCTACACCTTACATCGCATGTAATGGATCCATGGATGGTGGCTCACTTGTTGATCCGATCCTTAGACTTGCACGAACAAACAATAGACTAACTGGGTAATTGTAGATAGTTTTGCTTGACATATATAGTTACCATTTGAATCTACGTTAAAACCTTGTGTTGGCATTATACAGATGGGGGCCCTCTTGGACCTAGCTAACCCGTGTACCAACCCATGAGCCAACTTAATTTTCCCCTTAGTTTTTTTATTGCTAACCGGCAATGCCCGCTAACATGCAACCTTGCAAATTTGACTTGAATGGTAATATGACATAACCAATATGAGCAATCATGTGACATGAATATGAGAATAATTGGCATCATTTGACATGCGAGAGATCTCTTTCCTATATGATGACATTGTATATTCTTCGTTACATAGTATAAGGAGTCACGTGGGTGTACTGTTTTTGTCTCGCATGCCTTTTGTAGAGGAAAATACATCAAAGTCATCATAGGTAAGATAAGTCTCTCAAATGCCAAATGATATCCACTATTCTCATTTAGTTATGTTATGATTGTCTAAATCGCATGTGGTATCACCATCCAGGTCTGACCATTGATGTTGCTTGTTAGTGACCGTTGTTACATCATTATACAATCATAAGAAATAATCAGTAAACATTTCTAGTAGAAGCGTGCGTTGGAACTTATCCGATATAGTTGGATCTTAATCCAACGTTGGGCTAATATGCAAAAATAATTATATATATGCTACACTGTCATTAATAAAGCCCATTGTAAGTGATATCATTATTTTGGTTAAGTGGGCTTAAATGAGTCGATTAGGTTGTGGGCTTCAAATCGTTGATGGACCGAATTGGAAACCCTAGGGCTAACGAGACTAGCCTATTTATATCAGTGGTCGTGATCCCCGGAACACACGAACAAAGTAGCCTTCTTTTCTACATCCCGTCGCTAGAGGAGAAACCGGGAGAAAGCCAAAGAATTTCTCAATCGGTGGATTCGTGTGGATCTGGAAGATCATCCGCTGCATCATCCGGATTGTCATGGACTCACGTATGATTCCTAATGAGAGGAGGTAAAGTTTTAAGATTCCGCATGTCTTTTAGATCTAGATCTGTTCTATGATGGTGTTCGTAGCTATGTTCTAGATCTCTTTAGTTTCAACAAGTGGTATCAGGGCCTACAAATTTTTAAGATTCCGCATGTCTTTTAGATCTAGATCTGTTCTATGATTATGTTCGTAGCTATGTTCTAGATCTCTTTAGTTTCAACAAGTGGTATCGGAGCCTATACATGTTGTGGATCTTAAGATTTTGCATGCTCATGCTCATGCATACATCTGATAAAAATATGATTTTTAATCTATAAGGACTCAGATCTGGATTTATATGGGGTTTTAATGAATTTTTTCCTGTTTTAAAAAATCACAAACCCTAGATCAGGGCCGGCCCGTCGGCCACCGCCCGACGCAGACCAAGGGGGCGGCTCTTTCGCTCCCGTCAGGAAGGTCGGTGACGGCCATACACCGGAGCCTGACGCGGTTGGGAAAGGGGGAGGCCCTGCCGCCCCCGCAGGAAGAGCAGGCGTCGATGGCGCCTGCCGTGGGTCGGAGGGGGCGGCATTGTCCCCCCTGTTAGGATAAAGCAGGTGCCTTCAGGAGTCTGCTGAGGTTAAGAGGGGGCGGTGCCCTGTCGCTCCCGTCGGATAAAGTAGACGCCTTCAGGCGCCTGCTGCGGTTAAGAGGGGAGGCACCATGTCGCCCCCGTCGGAAAAACACAGGGGGCGACGCCCTGCCGCCCCCGTCGGCAGAGCAGGCACCGCTGGCGCCTGCCGCGGTTCACAGGGGGCGGCCTCGCCACCCCCGTCGGAAGATTTGGCGATGGCCACCGGCTGGCGCCCGACGCAGAAAGAGGGGGGCGGTGGCGGCCAACCCCCCTCCTCCCTAGGGTGAAGGCTGCTAGGGTTTCTGAAACCCTAGCATGCTTTGGCCCAAAATCAGGCCCAATCAGTTTTTTTTTTAAAAATAAAACAATATTGATTCTAATTAGCGCCTCTTTTGGCTATTTGCACAATTTGGGCTTATTTTGAGTTATTTGGATATTTTTGAACCCTATTTTAGAGCTATTTAAATTCTTTCCAAGCCCTCTTTGGTTGAATTAATACACAAATAATAAGAGGATACAAATGGCCATCTTATATATGTTTCCTCATACATTTTATTTTGTGTATTAAATTTTAGTTATTTAATTTAAATTCTCTTATGCACATTTATTTATACGTTTCGAAATGATTCTAGTTAATATAAATCCCACCAAATGGGCTCTAATGAACATATTATTGTTATTTCGAAATGTAAACGGTTATAGACATACGGTGTATGATTGGTTGTCTGAATTATGAATTTAAATGAGGATTGAAGGAGGAAATAAAACAGCTTTTATATATATTTCTCCTCAAGGTTAAATTTTGTATTAATTGTGCTAAAATTAAATTCAAATTTTGCTATATATATTTTTGAAATGACTTGATGTAATCATCATCTCGCCAAAATGGGCTCGGTTGCTTTGCATTAATTTATTTCATAAATATAAAAGGAATTTTTATGTGCATAATTTTGTATGAGTGTGAATCGGCCCAAAGGAAGATTAGCATTCTGTATTACTTTATGAGCACATGTGGTGTTGAGTATTGGTGTTTCATACCAATGTTATTTTGATGATGATCACAACATTTTGTTGTTGCTAATGACTCTCTTGTTTTAGTCTCTTAGTTTACATTCCAAGAATATCATTTTTGGAGACTAAACACTTGGTACAAGGATGGACATCAAGTGAAGAAGGACCAAAGCTTGGACTCAAGGGGTGCCAAAGCTTGGAGATGATGGAGAGCATCAAGGCATCAAGACTGAAGCCATAGACTCTAAGGAAAGCAATGTAATCCATGTAATATTTCATTTATTGCTTTTCTCCTTTTTAAGTCTAGGTTTAATGTAATGCCTTGATAAATGGTCTACTCATTCATGCATATGCATTTAACCATCTTAGTGAGCCTTAGGATTATCATAGAATCCAACCCAATAGGTTCATCTTGTCCAAAGACTCAATTGGGGTCTATGGCTCTCCTACATTCGCCTGCTGAAGGTTTTACAGTCAACTGGGTGATTCCAGTCGACTGTCGAGCTTCTAAAGTCGACTGTGGTGCATTGCTCAAGTCAACTTTTTATTGACTCTACTTAAGATTTTCGCATCAGTCGACTGATGTTCAATTTACATTCGCATGTATATTTACAATCGCCTGTGTAATGGTCAACAGTCGTCTGAAAGGCGTAAGTACGAAAATTGCTTCTCTCTGTTTTTCTACATCCCCTGCAGCAGTCGACTGATGAAGGATTAACAATCGCCTGTCTATTTTACAGTCGACTGTACTTTGTTCATCAGTCACATGTATGCATACTGGGAGTAAGTTGCAACTCTCTGTTTTATTCCATCCCCTGCAGCAGTCGCCTGCTGAAAGTTTTACAGGCGTCTGTCCTATTTTCAGTCGACTGTATCTTCTTCATCAGTCGACTGTCATGGCTCAGATTATAGCCGTTGGAAATTATTTAGCCGTTGGACAGTCGGCTGTCATTTGTTCATCAGTCGACTATCGGTGATGTTTTTGCCCAGAATCTAGCCGTTGCAACTTTTTGTTTTGGGCTGTTTTCTTGGCTTTTGAGCATTCCTATAGGGTTCTTATATATATGAGAGGGCTGAGTTCATTGGAACTTCTTGATGCTATTGAAAATCATTAGAGTTTAATTAAGCCACTCTCAAACTCTCTCATTTCCCTTTTAGAGCTAGTATTCCTCTTCATGCATTGAAGTCAAGCCCAAGGTAAATCATCCAAGTGCTTTCAAGCTAATCTCATCACTTGGAGATCCTCTTCCATGCCTTGCATTCATTTATGAGTAAGTACATCTCAATGCATATGTAAAAGTATTTGTTTTACTTTGTGTTTCTTTGAAACCCTAATTCTCTTTGTGGGAATTAGATATTCTCTTAGTGGGAATAACTCTCTTTATGGGAGTAACTCTCTTTGTGGGATTTTGGTGTCCTAGTATAGGGCTAACCCTAATTCTCTAAGTGGAAGTTAGAAATTCTCTGTGTGGGAGTTTGACCCTTGTGTAGGTTTGGTTGGATTCTTGTGTAAGACAAAATCCTTTGTGTGAGGTAACCCTTTTTTTGGGATTTGTATTCACTTCTCTTTGTGGGAAATATAGTGAATATTGGTGTGACTAGACGTACCCAAGTTTGGGGAACCAGGGTAATATCTTGTGTTTGCGTTTGGATTGATTGTGTTGATTAATTCCTCTTGCATTTATTATTCCGCATTTGCAAGTTAAATTTTAATTGCACTATTTATTGCTAATACTCTATTCATCCCCCCCCCAACACCCTCTCTAGAGTGTTTGTTGTTAGTATTGCAAGGGTAAGGCGATCCTTACAGTTGGTATCAGAGCGAGGTTATAGCGTACAACAACGATGGCATACAACGCTTCATCCATGTCTCAAGAATAAGGTATATCAACTGTTCGACCCCTGCTCTTCAACGGAATCAACTACCCAAGTTGGAAGATCAGGATGATGATCTACTTGGAGGATTTTGATGTGTCCATATTTTACACCTTTTTCATAGCATCATGACATCGCATTCCATTACATTTTCACATCCAAATCCCATATTTTCCTACGATATCGCATTTCTAACGTTATATTCGAGTTTCGTAGTGTCTTATGAGTTTTCAGGGATTTTGGAGCGATTTGGGACCCGATCTGGGTATGTACACATCTGACATGCCCGTGAGCTCGTTGGCGAAGCTCTACATGAGTTCGCCGTGTTTTGGAAGCCATGGGAGGAGTGGAGGAGAGAGCAAGAGGAGAGGAGGAGATTCAGATGATGCAGGAGATAGTGGAAAATCTCGTACCGGATTGGTCGGGGACTGGACGTACCCGGGTTGCAGGGAACCAGGATAAAATCGCTTGTCTCTGCGTTTGTTTTTCTGTGATTGTTTATATTTCTTGTACACGCATTTTTCATTTGCTAATCTTATATCTTTGTAATTCCTTATTTATTTATTATTGCAAAGATTGTTTATTTAATTCCGCTGTGAAAAGATCTCTCTGAAAAAGATTTATATCTGATTGTAATTGTAACAACCACTTTTCGTTGTACGTTTTTCGTGCACGTGCTTTTGGCCGTGCACGTGTTTATTTTAGACTTTGTTCGTTGCGAACACTTTCGTGTGATATGCCGTTGTGAAAGTCTCTGAGAGTATTAAATAGTGGCACTAAATTGGAACGACGTTTCTCGAGTCGTTTTCCCACAATTTAAACTTATTCGATGAGACGTGGCGATTTTCACTTTTGACGGGAGACGTTTCCATTTTTGGTTTCGTCGTCCGACGTCGAAATTGAGATCCGTCTTCTTAGTTAGCTCACATTCGTCGTCACAATCACCACGATATTTATTTTATAATTTTTGGAGTTTTTTTGACCACTTTTATATTTTTAACAAGTTTTATATTATTTTTAATAATTAATTTATAAATTATTTTCGAACAAATAAAATTTATTTGAGTTTTAAACGTTTTAAAGAATTTTTGAGCCAATTTCCAGCTCATTTGGACCAAGTCAAACCCTTGGGTGAGTTGGAGAAGTTGAATTTCAAATTTTAAATATTTTTAAACTTCTAATCCTATTAGATTTAGCCCTAGACCAAGTCAACCCATCCACACTATATAAGCAACCCCTAGGAAGACCTATTTTCGCAAGAAATTAGCCCTAGCCTCTTCCAAAACCCAAAATTGACGTTGCGACGATTCGTCGCAACGTTGCGACGAACTTCCCCCGCTCAGACCGAGAGAACGGGCCCAAAACTACCGCACCGACCGCTGCCAATGCCCGCTCCCCCGCTCCGCTCGCTTGCACGGCCATCGCCCCGCTTCAGCTGTGTCCGACCGAGGAGTTCTCTCGGTCAGACCGATGGCCGCCCCCGCTCACAGCCGCTCCCCGCATCGCTGCAAGCCCCCGCAGCTGTCGCCCGCATCGCTCCGCATCTGACCGAAGGCCCCGCCCGCACCGACCGCAGCTTCGCAACGTTGCAACCGTTGCAACGTTGCAGCACCCCGCTCCCCGCATCCAAGCGCCCCGACCGGGACATTGCCCCGCACCGACCGAGAGCCCCGACCCCGCACCGACCCGCTGCGATGCACAAGCCCGTTCCCATGTGCCAGACCGATGGAATCCCCCGCATTGGCTGAGTACGATGGAGAGTCATTCGTCGCAACCCCGCATCCGTCGGACCACTCGCCTCCGTAGGCCCCCCCAAGTTCTCCAGAGTTATTGTGGGTGCCCCAAAGGCCCCTAGGACTGCTGTGGGCCCCACCTAGGTGTGTTCTCTTCGACGACTTGCCGCGTACGACGTCGTCGCACGTCGTAGCCCGTCGTCGCACGTGCGAGCTTTGGAATCTGGAATCGTCGCCCGGGTTGATGCTCTGAACTTTCCAGCGAGGAAACTATATTGGAATCAGGACTTGGAGCGCGTTCTATTATTCCAACCCCCGGTGTCGCTACCCGACGCCGGTGTAGCTTTCGCGTCGTGTTGAGGTAACGCTTTGCACCCCTAGGACCCCCAACCCAATGCATGCTAATCAAGACTAAAATCAGTATTTTTAAAGTATTTCAAATGTTTTAAATTCACTAATCAAGATTAATAATATGGACTTTAGGCCGGTGGACTTGTGCACGTAGAATAATTGTGATTTTTGGACTCATTGGACGGTGTGCTCAGACGTCGTACTTGCAGGCAAGTGAAACTTGCCAACTCTTGTGTAGGGCCATGTTTTTAGGCCACTTCCTTGTTCCTAGCGTAAAAGAGACTAGTCAGTGAAATGATAGCTGGCTAGACGCCTACTTGATCTAGTTTGACAACGAAACTAGATCCGTCACCTAATTGATCTAGCTTGACAACGAAGCTAGATACAACCCTTTAAACTTGTTGTTCATGCATACTAAACTGTCACGTTTACTTTCCTTAAACTGTACGTACTTTTAACTGCCATGCATTGCATCTTACTTGTCATCCAAATTGATTGTTGCATTGTAGCACACGCTACAAAATACTTGTACAAATCCGTGTTTCCGTGTTCCTGGCTAGGTGCACCCCTAGGCCATACTTGTTAAAAACACTTCCTGGCTCGTGATCCAGAAGCGAGCATTCCAAGTTCGGGGGTAAGGCCCTGGCTCGACACACGTGGAGGGGTAGGGATAAACGTTCGCTTGAGCTTAGGAGTGGCCTGATCAGCCCTCTAGCCAAAAGACGGAATCTCTGTGCACGAGGTGCTTACTTTTCTTGTCTTGTACTTGTCTTGTGAATGTCATGCCATGCTCGTACCTTACTTCGCTTTACTTTACCTGTTGCACTCATTACTTTAACTGCCATGTTATTGCATCATGCTAGAACTTTTAGGTTGCTTTTACTTGTACTTTCAGTTTCCTTGCACAAGTCTCTTGTAGACTTGCTGACATGTGCCCCTTGCTCTTTTGGGTGTCACATGTTAGACCCTGAGCCAGAGACCGTTGCTGAGTACGTGATGCCTTGCTGACGCTGAGTCTAAGTCCATGATTGCACAGGAGGATTTTGGTGGACACCGGTGACCATTCTTTGAGTCTTTGTTGAGCTTTATTTTGTTTTAGGCCTTTTGTTTGTTATTGGTGCGTAGCACCGTCGTTTGTACTTTGTACTTTTGTTGGCCATGTTTGGGCCTTTAGTCTCTCTCTTATTTCAGCCTGGTGGCTTTTCTGCGATGTTGGAATTTATATTTATGGATATTCTGAGATTACTCTTTTGTCTCATTTCATTATTATTATCTTTGTTTCGTTCGCGTTGCAAGGACCTGCAGTTTTAAATTGATAGACGCTTATCGGACTTGCAGCTTTGTAGCTTCAAGTCTGAGCGGACCTTCTCACGCTTCGCCTCCATATTTTTGGGAAGCGGGGCGTGACAGGTTTTTTTGGTGGCCCATGCAGGTCCGGTCTTGCAATTGCGAATTAACGAAACAACGATAATAACGGAATGTCCATTAAATAAATTGCAACATCCGAGTAATAAGCCCTGAGTTTAGTCGTTTTCTTATGACACTAGGTGATAAGAAGACTTAGTTAGACGCATGTGCTTGTTAGATAGAGGCCTCTGTTTGTTAGTTAGACTCCCTGCCAGCAATTGATTTAATCGTCATAGGAGTTACCTTAGTGGTTATTGCCTAACTCTGACCATATTAGACTTCTAGAATTTCCTTTTGTCGTTCGCTTGGGTTCATCGATTTCGGACCAAGCTGAACGCATTTCCTTACCGTCTAACCTTTAGAAGTCGTAGCGCTTAGTTCTTAATCTTTAGCTGGTCGACCGTAGGAGTTCCCAGTAGATTCTCCTGATTCATATCCTAGGCGTATGTATGCTTTGATCACATGACCAATTTCCTTGCCTCGATTCACGAGATCGCCTCATGACGATCGTCGTCAATCTTCAAACATCGCCATTGCAAAACTTGAACCTTCTGAAAGTGTTTTTCAACCTTCTCTTCCACCAAGTTTAATTTTGTTCAAAATTTTAATATACCTATATTTCATCCTCCTTCATTGATTTAAATTTTTAAAACGTTTGTCGGAATTTTTGAATACTAGCTTATGGTATTTTCCCAGCCTATATTTTTCATATATATGTAAATGTGTCGTTCTTTCATATATTAATCTTACCTTGAACCATACTTTTGCCTTGCCCAATTCGATTTATAATTTTCCCTCTTATTTGTGTTATTCGAATGATACGTCGTGTTCACTTTAATACACTTTCAAGACACATGGAATTTCAGCTTCCAGCAAGTTGGTTTTTGCTCGTCGTTCTCGCTATTTCAGATTTTTGCAAAATTACTATTTTCATAACCACTTCCTGATTTAGACCCTCCGTGATTTGATCTTAAAGACTTGCTATTCGATCATTCTTATACTAAGTCATTATTATTATTTTTCTGTTCACCATACATACTTTTAGAATAATTTCTAAACTAAATTGAATTTCAATTATTTTTATATCCGTACCAGGCTCGTTGTTCTTGTATGCTAAGAGCTTTGTGTAAACCAGTTTTAATTTTTGTACACACTGGTCCTCTAAAAAGTAGTTTCAATATTGATTATTTTAAAATTTTCCATAGCCTAAAAGTTTTGAAAGCATTTAACATGAGTTTAAATTCTCCCGTTACTTGACTTCATTCTTTGACTTTCAAAACTTTTGACAACATTGTATTAAACTACTAACGTATAAGATTTCTAAAACCCCGTCCTTAGTATTTGTGTAAATGATTTTACTTCCTTTTACATTGATTTTATATAAACCAATAAAACATTTTCTCTTATTATGAATATTCGACTCAAACTTATTTCAACTCGCTTTATCGATCTTCAAATATTTTATACAGATGAGGAATTCCAATTTTTTGAAGTACAACGGTTTTCAAAATCCACGCATTTTAGCTCATGCTATTTACCCTATTTTCTTTTTCCCCTCCTATATAAGCATCACTACATCTCCTTTTCCTTCTACCTAAACATCACCATCGAGTCAATGTTTTCCCTAACCAAGCTGTCTCCTTGTATTCGTCCTATCTGAACTCGTGCTTATCGATCCTTCCCTCGTCACGCTCCCGATCTCTCTTTATTGCTTAGGCCTTAGGGTCCTTCAATGTCTGTGTCAACTCTGAATTGTTAGTAGGCCCTTGGACCTTGTGAGGTAGTCGTAGTGCACGTACCTAACTTGTGTACGTGGGCTTGAATGAGTATATTCCCATAGTATATTGATGTTTGCCTATTGAGTGATATATATATATATATACTCGGAGTTATTCGTGATAGTATGAAGTTGTTGTGTGTTAGTAGTTATAGATTTTTGTGTGGATAGCTATACTATACTAGGGATGCTTGTGTATATAAGAGTCAACGTTGAAATATCTAAGTTGTGAATGTAGTAAGAGATACTTATAATGGTTGAAATAAAATGATTGGTAAAGATATGTGTGTGCTAGGTGTGATAATAATAAGTGCATGTATAGTTAAGTAAGTAGGCCTATTGAGTGACCCATATATATTAGCATGTATGAGTGTGTGCTCGTATGTGGGTATGTATTGTGTTTAGACGTAAGTAGTTATGTTTTGATGCCTGAGTATATAGGTTATATACATATGGAAGTAGGAGTATAATTTTGATTGGTATTGCTTGCTCTTGCGGGATGTTGCATGCGTGCATACCGTGAGGTATACACGACTATTGCACATCTTAATTATGTATGTGTGAATGTGTTAGTATACTAATTATAGGTAGTAGGCTATGGTGTGAATATATACATTATTTATGTGTGACTATACGGTGAATGTTTGTACTAGAGAGGGTATTATAAATATGTGGGTGCTGATGTCGGTAATGTTATTATTATGGTATATAATTAGTTTGAACTATGTGGGTGTTATCTGACTAAATATTAAGTGTGACTGATTTATGGAATGTATATGGTTGTATTGGTAGATGCATATATATATAATGGAGTGGTATTGGTATATGTATGAATGCCGTGTTACGTATATGGAATATTCTGATGTGTGTACTGAGTCTCACTCAAGCTTGAGTGGGTATACTCTAAGTACATTGAATGTATGTTTGTAGTTTGAATATAGCGATGTTTGATGCATGTATAGTGATAGGAGTGTTTGTGCCTGGTTGTGTTACGCACATGATTGTGGGTCGCTACACCAGTATATAGTTATATGTGTTGGTCTTGTGGTATAGCTAATTACTAAGGACTTGCTCGTGTGAACGTATGTGTACTAGCTAAAACTAGGTGTGTTTGTGTGCTAGTTATATAATGGTATGATTGGTGTATGTAAATGAAATGTTAGCGTGTATGGGTGTGCACCATGCACGGGTAGGTATGTGCTTAGTTATAGGCTTGATGACTATGATATATGTGGCGTGTCGTAAATACAGTTATAGGACCGTACGTAATGTGAATGTATGGTGAAATATTGGAATGCATTTGAATGACTATATATATTATGAAATTATAGAAGTGGTGAGTGTATATTATATATGGTGAATTTGATTTAATAGTGGTATGGTGTGACTATATGTGTTGAGATGTTTTGTATTGGATGAATATTAGAGGGTAGTATACCCTTGATGTTTGTGCATAGGTAGCTACATATAGGTAGAGCAATGATTGTATTGGCTAAGTGTGAGACTATCCTTATATAAGTATCTGAACTGTTGTTTTGCGAGTAGTAGTTATATAAGGGATGTATGTTTATATATATGATTGAAATACATGTATGAATTTGACTGACTATAATAGGTATAAGTGTATACGTACGTGAATGTATATACGTGTTGGTAGTATGAATGTTTGACTACTTAGTGCATATATAAGCACTTGTAATGACTATACCTGGTTGAATTATTATATGACTTGATTGGGGTAGTTACTAGAGTGACTAGCGATATTAGAAAGTCTGAGGACGGACTTTATTCTAAGGTGGGGAGGATGTAACGACCACTTTTCGTTGTACGTTTTTCGTGCACGTGCTTTTGGCCGTGCACGTGTTTGTTTTAGACTTTGTTCGTTGCGAACACTTTCGTGTGATATGCCGTTGTGAACGTCTCTGAGAGTATTAAATAGTGGCACTAAATTGGAACGACGTTTCTCGAGTCGTTTTCCCACAATTTAAACTTATTCGATGAGACGTGGCGATTTTCACTTTTGACGGGAGAAGTTTCCATTTTTGGTTTCGTCGTCCGACGTCAAAATTGAGATCCGTCTTCTTAGTTAGCTCACATTCATCGTCACGATCACCACGATATTTATTTTATAATTTTTGGAGTTTATTTGACCACTTTTATATTTTTAACAAGTTTTATATTATTTTTAATAATTAATTTATAAATTATTTTCGGCCAAATAAAATTTATTTGAGTTTTAAACGTTTTAAAGAATTTTTGAGCCAATTTCCAGCTCATTTGGACCAAGTCAAACCCTTGGGTGAGTTGGAGAAGTTGAATTTCAAATTTTAAATATTTTTAAACTTCTAATCCTATTAGATTTAGCCCTAGACCAAGTCAACCCATCCACACTATATAAGCAACCCCTATGAAGACCTATTTTCGCAAGAAATTAGCCCTAGCCTCTTCCAAAACCCAAAATTGACGTTGCGACGATTCGTCGCAACGTTGCGACGAACTTCCCCCGCTCAGACCGAGAGAACGGGCCCAAAACTACCGCACCGACCGCTGCCAATGCCCGCTCCCCCGCTCCGCTCGCTTGCATGGCCATCGCCCCGCTTCAGCTGTGTCCGACCGAGGAGTTCTCTCGGTCAGACCGATGGCCGCCCCCGCTCACAGCCGCTCCCCGCATCGCTGCAAGCCCCCGCAGCTGTCGCCCGCATCGCTCCGCATCTGACCGAAGGCCCCGCCCGCACCGACCGCAGCTTCGCAACGTTGCAACCGTTGCAACGTTGCAGCACCCCGCTCCCCGCATCCAAGCGCCCCGACCGGGACATTGCCCCGCACCGACCGAGAGCCCCGACCCCGCACCGACCCGCTGCGATGCACAAGCCCGTTCCCATGTGCCAGACCGATGGAATCCCCCGCATTGGCTGAGTACGACCGAGAGTCATTCGTCGCAACCCCGCATCCGTCGCACCACTCACCTCCGTAGGCCCCCCAAGTTCTCCAGAGTTATTGTGGGTCCCCCAAAGGCCCCTAGGACTGCTGTGGGCCCCACCTAGGTGTGTTCTCTTCGACGACTTACCGCGTACGACGTCGTCGCACGTCGTAGCCCGTCGTCGCACGTGCGAGCTTTGAAATCTGGAATCGTCGCCCGGGTTGATGCTCTGAACTTTCCAGCGAGGAAACTATATTGGAATCAGGACTTGGAGCGCGTTCTATTATTCCAACCCCCGGTGTCGCTACCCGACGCCGGTGTAGCTTTCGCGTCGTGTTGAGGTAACGCTTTGCACCCCTAGGACCCCCAACCCAATGCATGCTAATCAAGACTAAAATCAGTATTTTTAAAGTATTTCAAATGTTTTAAATTCACTAATCAAGATTAATCATATGGACTTTAGGCCGGTGGACTTGTGCACGTAGAATAATTGTGATTTTTGGACTCATTGGACGGTGTGCTCAGACGTCGTACTTGCAGGCAAGTGAAACTTGCCAACTCTTGTGTAGGGCCATGTTTTTAGGCCACTTCCTTGTTCCTAGCGTAAAAGAGACTAGTCAGTGAAATGATAGCTGGCTAGACGCCTACTCGATCTAGTTTGACAACGAAACTAGATCTGTCACCTAATTGATCTAGCTTGACAACGAAGCTAGATACAACCCTTTAAACTTGTTGTTCATGCATACTAAACTGTCACGTTTACTTTCCTTAAACTGTACGTACTTTTAACTGCCATGCATTGCATCTTACTTGTCATCCAAATTGATTGTTGCATCGTAGCACACGCTACAAAATACTTGTACAAATCCGTGTTTCCGTGTTCCTGGCTAGGTGCACCCATAGGCCATACTTGTTAAAAACACTTCCTGGCTCGTGATCCAGAAGCGAGCATTCCAAGTTCGGGGGTAAGGCCCTGGCTCGACACACGTGGAGGGGTAGGGATAAACGTTCGCTTGAGCTTAGGAGTGGCCTGATCAGCCCTCTAGCCAAAAGACGGAATCTCTGTGCACGAGGTGCTTACTTTTCTTGTCTTGTACTTGTCTTGTGAATGTCATGCCATGCTCTTACCTTACTTCGCTTTACTTTACCTGTTGCACTCATTACTTTAACTGCCATGTCATTGCATCATGCTAGAACTTTTAGGTTGCTTTTACTTGTACTTTCAGTTTCCTTGCACAAGTCTCTTGTAGACTTGCTGACATGTGCCCCTTGCTCTTTTGGGTGTCACATGTTAGACCCTGAGCCAGAGACCGTTGCTGAGTAGGTGATGCCTTGCTGACGCTGAGTCTGAGTCCATGATTGCACAGGAGGATTTTGGTGGACACCGGTGACCATTCTTTGAGTCTTTGTTGAGCTTTTTTTTGTTTTGGGCCTTTTGTTTGTTATTGGTGCGTAGCACCGTCGTTTGTACTTTGTACTTTTGTTGGCCATGTTTGGGCCTTTAGTCTCTCTCTTATTTCAGCCTGGTGGCTTTTCTGCGATGTTGGAATTTATATTTATGGATATTCTGAGATTACTCTTTTGTCTCATTTCATTATTATTATCTTTGTTTCGTTCGCGTTGTAAGGACCTGCAGTTTTAAATTGATAGACGCTTATCGGACTTGCAGCTTTGTAGCTTCAAGTCTGAGCGGACCTTCTCACGCTTCGCCTCCATATTTTTGGGAAGCGGGGCGTGACAGTAATCTTTTCTCTATCATATTTGTAAGATTACTTTGTTGATTAAGAACCAAGCGTAGATCACTCTACTTGGCTTCTTAGGCAACATTAGAAGGATTTTATTTGTGCTAATCTTAACAATCGAAAAAGTATATTATTTGCACAAAACTATTCAACCCATCCTTCTAGTATTGTTTGCCATCCACAGGATCCAACACTTGGTATCAGAGCGAGGCTACAAAGGTGATGGCGTCAACATCCTTTCACTCTGAAGGACTGAATACCATGCGACCACCACTGTTCAATGGAACCAACTACGCTAGCTGGAAGATCTGAATGAAGACTCACCTAGAGTCATTAGACATTGAAGCTTGGACCATTACTAAAGTCACGTACATCGCACCTACCGACGTTGAGTTTGGAAAATGGTCTGTCGACGACAAGAAGAGAGCTAATCTCAATGCAAAAGCAATGAATGCACTATTTTGCGCCGTTACAGAAAATGAGTTCAATAGAGTCTCCCAATGTGAGACAGCACACCAAATATGGCATACTCTTCAGGTAAGTCATGAAGGAACCGAAAAGGTAAAAGAATCCCGCATAAATGTTTTACATTCTAAATTCGAATCCTTTAAAATGGAAGAAGGAGAGAGTATCACCGATGTGAATACTCGTTTTACTAATATTACAAATGAGCTCACAGGATTAGGAAAGAAACTTTCCGAATATGAGCAGGTAATGAAGATACTAAGATCCCTCCGGCCCGAATGGAAGGGAAAGACAACCGCCATCCGAGAAGCTCATAATGTGAAAGACCTCACCATTGAAGATCTAATGGGAAATCTCATGGCATATGAGATTGAGCTTGAAGAAGACAAGAAGATCGAAGAAAAACCAAAGAAGAAGAATCTCGCGTTCAAAGCCCAAGAGGAAGATTCCGATTACACGGACAAAGAAGATCATATCGCGTTCATCTCAAAGAACTTTAAAGAGTTCATCACAAGTAAGTATGGAAAACGATCTTTTAGACCCACTAACGGTATTATTTGTTTTGGTTGCAACAAACCAGGGCATGTCAAGAGAGACTGTCCATTGGAGAGAAACAATCGTGATTCCAGAGATCGTGGGAAGAACAAGGACAAAAATGAAAAGCGAAACAACGGAAGAAACAAATTCCGACGACCAAAGAAGGAAGCTTACGCAGCATTCGATCAGAGCGACGATTCCTCATCCGATGAATCCTCAGAGGAAGATAGTGATGAAAGAAGAGAAACAGCACACATGCGTTTCATAGCATCCACATCCTCCAAGGTAAGCACGCATCATGATTCATCTAGCGACAATGATTTGTCATCAAGTGATGATGAAGACATGGATTATATGGGAGCATATAAGGAGCTATGCAAAATACATGAAAAGCTCATAAAAGAACATAGAAGAACACTTAGAAATATTAAAAAGGATACTAAAGAAGAAAGAAGAAATCATTAAAGAAAATAGTCTTCTTAAAGAAAAGAATGATCTTTTGCAAAAAAATATTTCTTTAGTAAATGAAAAGGTTGAGAATCTGAATAATCTTCTCGTATCTGTCAAAAAACAAATACGAAGCTACGATGAAAATTATTGAGAATTTCAACAAAGGAAAAGGGAAGCTAGATAGTCTAATAAATAATCAAAAAGCCTCATCTAGCAAAACCGGGCTCGGTTATGATTCACGTCATACCAAGAAACGGGTTAAGCATACTAGGATGCATCATTCTAACAATAATGTTTTGAGCATCTGGATACCAAAGAAACTATCTGATCAACGAAGGAAAAGGTACGCTATTGACTTTGTTCAGCAAGTTCATTTAAACAAAAATTACAAATATATTGTTCATGAGGGAACTAAACCATACTGGGTTTGGCTTCCTAAAGACGAACCTCTCGGACTCAAAAAAAAAGAGTACCATAAATGTTCTATTTTTTTTTCAGGTACTCCAAAGAAATGAAAGGAAGAAAACAAGGTCAAATGCTTTGTAAAAGAATCAACATCAACAATTTTCTTGCGCAACTCAATTTTTTATATATATGATTAAAATTGATTGAATAAATATTTTTTATCTTACTTTGATCTTATGTATTTGTGGTATACTCCTAAAAACATTTTGTGTTCAGAAATCGCACTCGACCTGGATCAAAAATCCCCTCGGGATGAGAAAACGACTCAACCCAGTAGGGAGTCGACTACCTCCATGAGGGAGTCGACTACCAGAGTATATGCGAAAATCTAGGTTCATTTTTGACTATCTCCTAATGGGTTCTATTGAGTAATTGGGTTCATATCCTCAAGGTAACTTATACCCAATAAACTAAAACTTCATCCTAACCCTTCATCTCTTGATCCTAAGGCCCTCATTCCTCTCCATCTTTCATCCAAAGATTAAAACCCCCAAGAGAAAACCCTAGGTAGCTGACTACCCCATTTGTTCCCCCTCTCTTGAGAACTCTCTTGGTGCTTGGTTCATTTGAAGCTCCTTCAAACTTCATCTCTTCCAAACTTCACCCAAGGTAAAAATTTTTTTACTCCATGCTCTTTATTTCATTACTTCTTTTTTCTTGCCTATCTAGCATTGTAAAAATACTGTTTTTACTCTTTCTAGATGCCTATCAAAGGAATTTTCACCAAGAAGAGAAAAACATCCTCTGAAATTGATTCTGAAAAAGAAACCATTCTACCCTATCTCTTCAGAACCACTACTTATGAACAATTCGTTAAGGTCACTAAGAAACCCATCTTGCATGAACGTTTTGTTAAGCTTAATGATGTTATAAATTATGGCATTGATAGCTTGCTTGATTTCCAGAACTTGGCCAACCTAATCTCATCTGAAAATACTTATCTTTGCTACCCTAGGCTTGTGCACTTGTTCTATGCCAACATGGACTACGATCTTGCTAAAAGCCGTTTCATAACCAAAGTCCTTGACACCAAGCTTGCCATTACCGTCAAATCTCTAGGAGAAGCCCTAGGAATCCCATATTCCGACATGCTTCTTGATAAAATTGAAATGACTGAATGAAATATTTTAGAGAGAATGTATTTGCCAGGACGACATTTTCAGACTAAACTGCCATGTAGTGATCTTCGCTATCCAGCAAGAATTTTGGCAAATATATTATCCTATAATATCACTCAAAAATCTGGAAGTCATTCGATCTTATCAGAAAAACAAGCCAAATGCATCTATGCTATACTAGGTAATATTCGCATCAATTGGGCCAAAGTTATCATGGATTCTATACTTGCTTCAGCTTCTTCAAATAAACCCTCTTCCACTTTAGCTCATGGGCACTATCTCACTATATTTTTTATTAGCTATAATGTGCCTTTGGATCATGAAACCTCTATTCTAGAACCGGCTCGATTTTTTGATGTTCATGCACTTGGGAGAATGAATCTTCACCATGACCTTGATGAGAACATCCCTGAAAAAAACTTGCAGCTGAAGGAGGATCCTCATCCTCTAGGAAAGGTAAGAAAATTGTGGTTTCAGATTCTGAAGAAGAAGAAGAAAGAGAAGAAGAAAAAGGAAGCGAAGAAGAAGAAGAAGAAGAAGAAGCACCGGCATATATTCTTGAACTTCAAGAAATGCTTCTAAAGAAGATTGGAAAATTGAAGATCTCACAAGAGAAAGGATTTGAATTTCTCAATCAAAAGGTGGACGACCTCAAGGAGATCGTCGTGAAAAGCAACAAGATGACTGAGGAAACGCTTGTTATGATCCTTGAAGAGATCAAGGAACTGAAGAAGAACAGCGGTCATCCTTAGCTTCATGAACTTAGCTTCATAAACAATGGTTCTCTTTCATAAACAATGATTCTCAAAAAAAAAACTATGTCCTTAAGACTTAGCTTGTAATAACTTTTATCGTGTGATGCTAGCTATTTTGAACTTATCTACTATGCAATACTTAGTTGTTCCTATGGAACTAACATCTCTCTTGCAGGCATATGAAATTGAATTTCTCTCCTAATTATTCTTTGAAAAAAATTATTTTTTTGTTTTGTTGATGACAAGGGGAGAAAAATATATGAAATGCAAAAATGAAATTATATGAATTGTATTGCTAACAGCTTCGATGCAGGGGGAGAACCGCATCAAAGCAGGGGGAGTAAGTACACTTTCATGAATCTCATTTTTTTTATCTTACTTCATTTTTCATTTGGGTGTCATCATCAAAAAGGGGGAGAGTGATGGAAATTGAATTCCACCCCAAGTGATTTTGATGATGAACACACCAAATGAAAGCTTAAGTATACTAACTACACTACACTTAAGTGTGCAGAATATGTGAAGCTGTACTCATACTCAAAGAAGCACACTTCTACGCTCAAAGACAAAGGACGAACATAGCTAAACTCAAGTGATGAAGTTCAAGCCCAAATAGAACAAGAAGCTCAAGTGAAGCTCGCATCCACTTCATCAAATTGATCAAGCTTCCGAAGACATGTCCTAAGTCTTTAGTGAGTGTGTCGTGTCTCTTTAGGGTATTTGTCAAAGCCAAATCATATAGACAAAACACACGCACACAAACAATTTAAAAAAGCTTTCTTGAAAATCTTTTTATATCTTCAAAATTATTTTAAGAGCTTTCTCTAGTCATCCTATAACTTCCGTAGTGAAACTGATCCACACACCCTGGAGTTAACTACATGTCTGACTAGAAGTGTTGCAGGAAAAACTCCTCTGGGAGTCGACTACCAACAGTAGGGAGTCGACTACCAGACAGAGATCAAGAATTCCTGAAACTCTCTGGGAGTCGACTACCTACTTGAGGGAGTCGACTACCAGCTGTAAAAATTCTGACGTTTTTGAATTTGAATTTTGAAATTCGTTGAGCAATTTACTCCGTGATTTTTGGGACAAAAGTCAAAAAAAATTTGAATTTCAAATCCCAGAATTTTCCCTATAAATAAGAGCTAATTTCATTTGAGAAACACAACAACAATTATTGAAAATCAAATCTCTTATACAAACGCTCTTCGATTCATAGCTCTCATTCTTTCTAGCCAATTTGATTTTATTTGTGATCTTGCAATATTTTATTAATCAACTTCTTTTAAGATCATATTCTTGTTTTTATTGGCTAAAACGTTTTTCAAAATCCTTATTACTATTCTCTTTATTTTATTTAAAGGATTCTTTGAAAAAGCTATAGATCTAGATCACAAAGAATTTATCTTGTATCTCTGTGTGATCTAGACTTTTATTCTATCAAGCCACTACACAAATTTGTCTATTATTGATTGGCTATAGAATCGGGTGTAAAACCCAATCTCCATCAATTTATTGTGGTGTATTGGATAAAATTTCATTGTGTTGGTTGTTGGAACACTAGACAAGTCTAGGTGTTGCCAGTCGGAAATCCTGGTTGAGACTAGGTCGTTGGAAATCCTAACGAGTGAAGTTAGGTAATTGTATTTGCCAAGGCAGATAGTGAAAAATCTCGTACCGGATTGGTCGGGGACTGGACGTACCCGGGTTGCGGGGAACCAGGATAAAATCGCTTGTCTCTGCGTTTGTTTTTCTGTGATTGTTTATATTTCTTGTACAAGCATTTTTCATTTGCTAATCTTATATCTTTGTAATTCCTTGTTTATTTATTATTGCAAAGATTGTTTATTTAATTCCGCTGTGAAAAGATCTCTCTGTAAAAGATTTATATCTGATTGTAATCTTTTCTCTATCATATTTGTAAGATTACTTTGTTGATTAAGAACCAAGCGTAGATCACTCTACTTGGCTTCTTAGGCAACATTAGATGGATTTTATTTGTGCTAATCTTAACAATCGAAAAAGTATATTATTTGCACAACACTATTCAACCCCCCTTCTAGTGTTGTTTGCCATCCACAGGATCCAACAAAGATAGCATGAAATCTACTACGGGCTATGTTTACACATTAGCAGAAAGTACCATTTCTTGGAAGAGTACTAAACAGTCTATTATAGCCTCTTCCACTATGGCTGCAGAATTCGTTGCTTGTCATGAGACATCTAATAATGGTTTATGGCTATGGAATTTTATCACGGGGCTGCGCATTGTAGATGGCATTGAAAGGCCACTCAAGATATTTTGTGACAATATGTCTGCAGTTGCATTTGCAAATAACAACATGAGCTCAGTGAAATCAAAGCATATTGATATCAATTTTCTGATTGTTAAGGAAAGAGTTGGAAATAAGCAGTTGTTTATAGAGCACGTTGGTACAAACTCAAACATTACGGATCTGCTTACCAAGGGACTGCTACTTAAAAGTATCATGGGCATGTTGCTCGTATGGATGTCTTGTCATCTAAAGATGCTCAGTTTTAGTGGGAGTTTGTAATTTTGTAGTGCTCTTCTTTTTAAACACCATTTCAGTCTCCAGTATATGCATATTTGGTTTATTTCTGCAGAAATAAAGTACATCTTTTGGTTGGCTTTGTATTCCAGTTCTATGTTTATAAATGTATATGAAAATATATGTTTATGTTTATGATCTCACTAAGGTTAAGGAGGATCAGATGGAAATAGACATGTAAGATCACATCACATGTAATTTCCATGCTACACATCCACATCATCATCCATGTCATTCCTTTATATTAGCACAGTGACCACTGATGGGTCGAGCTATGATCAATGCGGCGTAGATCTCTTTGATCCTATGCTAATCTAATAGATGGACCGGATTGGTTTAGACACATTACAGATATGACGGAAAGTTAAGATCTTATTCGGTATGCTATACTATCATTAATAAAGCCCGTTGTAAGTGATCTCATTATTTTGGTTAAATGGGCTTAAATGAGTCGATTAGTTTGTGTGCCTTTATGTGTAGAGACAGATAGGCTTCAATTCGTTGATGGGCCGAATTGGAAACCCTAGGGCGAAGGAGACTAGCCTATTTATATCAGTGGTCGTGATCCCCGGAACACACGAATAAAGTATCCATCTTTTCTACATCCCTTCGCTAGAGGAGAAACCGGAAGAAAGCCAAAGGATTTCTCAATCGGTGGATTCGTGTGGATCTGGAAGATCATATGCTGCGTCATTCGGATCTTCATGGATTCAGGTATGATTCCTAATCAGAGGATGTAAATTTTTAAGATTCTGCATGTCTTTTAGATCTAGATCTATTCTATGATGGTGTTCATAGCTATGTTCTAGATCTCTTTTGTTTCAACAAGTGGTATCAGAGCATACAAAGTTTTAAGATTCCACATGTCTTTTAGATCTAGATCTGTTCTATAATGGTGTTCGTAGCTATGTTCTAGATCTCTTTAATTTCAATAGCGATGTTTTCACCTATATATGTTGTACTCATGGATCTTCCCGTGAGTATTATTCTCATGGGTAGATAACTACATTAGTCGCGGTTTTCCATGGATATCATAATACCCACATGAAAATATGAATTAGCCATGAAAATATCGTAACAGGGGTAATGGTAAGAAGATTTAATTTTTAATAAAACTAGGGATGTGCTATGTGGCCTAAATTTTAGATCGCTTACTATAAGACAACCCTAACCGCCTTCCCATGAAACCCTTGAGATCCAAAGGTGACCCACATCACATTACCTGCATTCATACAATGTAGAATTCACCCACCACCATCCAATCCTTCCCCCAAGATCTTGTAGACAATGTTGCCTCCGCCCTCCTGTTTCATGTTGATTTCTGCAATAGCGAGGGATGTAACTATATCTCCACCACATTCAGCGAGGACTCCATCTCCACCTCATTCGGCCCGATAAAAACTTGCAACTTTTTTTTTCCTTTGGTCGTCAAAGTGAAAATTTGCACTTATATTACTGTAATTCGAGGATTTTGATTAACTTCATAAGATATGAAATTGCAACCAGGGAACTTAGAAACACTTCCGAGTGCATTGCAATCTAAAATGGGAATTGTTACCTGCACCTGTCGTTTTACTCGTGCATACAACCACTATTTACAAGTGTGCCATTCAAATTTTACCCTCTTTTACACTCCCCCCACCACCACCCCCTGCCAAAGGATTTTTAGGGTTTGGAATGGTCGGTCAGGAAGAGGGAGAGTGGACAAAGGAGTGGCGAAGGGGGCAGGGGAGGTCGGAGGAGGGACGGAGGGGCAGGGGAGGTCGGAGGAGGCAGGGGAGGTCGAAGGGGGCGGCAGAGGGGGCATGGATGGGGAGGTCGGAGGACGGAGGTTGGAGGATGGGGCAGCAGAGAGGCTGTGAAAATTAGAGGATGGTGTGGCGGAAGGGTCTAGGGAGATCATAGGATGGGGCAGAGGAGGGGGCTGGGGAAGAGGAAGACGCGGTTGGGGAGGTCAGCGGAGGGGGCAGCGGAAGGGGCGGGGCTGGGGAGGTCGGAGGAGGGTGGGGGCGGCTGGGTTGTCGGCGGAGGGGGTTGGCTGCGTGGCTGAAGAGGTCGGAGGATGGGGCGGCGGAGGGGGCGGGGAAAGAGGAAGATGTGACTGGGGAGGTTGGAGGAGGGGGCATCGTAGCCATCGCGGGCGGTCGTAGCCATCGCGGGCGGTCGTAGCCGTTTTAGTCACCACATACCCAATGGCAGTTTTAGAATTTTTGAATGATTGTGCACGATAAGTAAATTTGAGTGGCATGTGTGCGGGAGTAAATGGCAAACCTATAAATATTGGTTGTGCGCACGAGTAAAACGATCGAACATAGCAACTCCCCTCTTAAATACAGATTCAAACCTGTTCCCGGTCGGAACCCCGCCTTATAATCTGATGATTTTGTACCCCTTTTTATTTGAGAGTTTTGAACCCCCCCCCCCCCCCCCCCCCTCCAAAAAAAAAATCCCCCTTTTTATTTGAGAGTTTTGAACCCCCCAACACACACACACACACACACACACACACCCCCCCCCCCCCCCCCCCCCCCAAAAAAAAAAAAAAAAAAAAAAAAAAATCAACTTAATCCAGCAATGCACCTGGATTCAAATGCCTTTTCATAAGCTTTTTTTTAATCATCCCCTTGTTGTAGAATCGAAAGATGTGAAAGGCTGATGCAGCCTAAAGCCTAATTTGCCTTACCTCTAAGCCTAATTAGCCTAACCCGATTAGTCTTTTTCTAAGCCTGATTAGCCTATACCTAAGCCCATTGACTCATTGATCCTAAGCCTATGCCCAACTAGCCTGAGCCTAAACGTAATTACCGGAAACCTAATTAGCCTAAGCCTAAGGGATTATGCAAATGAACAAATGCAATAGTTATCTATCTCAAGCCAGAAGCCCATGCATGCTGGAACCCTACTATTTGCCATTTTGTGTATAGGACAGGGGACACTGTATTCATTGAAAATCATTGGGAATTAAAAAAGAGACCTCCCGCAAAATGCGCCCGCCGAAATACGTATTTTATTTATTTAAATCATACAAACCGAGTTTTATTGCGGAAATATTCTTTTATTTTCCGAGACGGCAAAGGAAAGGAATCATCGGGTCAGAGACTCAGGGGCAGTAAAAGCGGCCCGTACCGGAGATTGGGTGGTGGGGGCCCACCTTCCGACAGATGCTCCGGATGCACTGAAATTTATCGGGCCTGGCAGCGAATAATTGCGGCCCAGGGCCTTGTCCGGGGCAGGAATCTCGTGAGGTTTCTGTGAATCTGTCACGTTGGGCCCACTATTATGGGCCTTACGGGTGGAGATTAATGAAGTTTAATGCTGGGTTTTTTCTTGAAGATGCGGACCTGAGCCGAGCAACGTCTCGGCTTGGAGAATTCGGAAGGGGAGCATAACGGGGGCAGGGGGTTCCTTGCTTCCTTTGGGAGGATATCAGCTCACTCTAATTTTCTCATTCTCACTATATACTTTAAAAATTATATATTTTATCTCACATGTTCTAATTTGAACGTCGCGGAGTCGAAGCCGGGGCCCTCACTCTAGGTTTGACTTGACAATGCTCGTGATAATTATGGGGTGTAGATTACAAGACAAGTAAAAAAGAACACATGTCCAGCCCATGCAGGATCATATACCAACAACGTCATCAATGAAGTCGACTGTGGGAACTCGGACACAACCGCAGACAACTCATGGGATACGTAGATTAGAATTCAGGAGGAGTACGGGAGAATGCAATAGATAGGAGCCTGGTCAACTGTAAAGGAGAAAGGCTGTGAAGCCATATCACCTCCACAACAACAATAGACTAAGGGCCTGTTCTTTTGCTGGAATAGAGAAGAATGGAATATGGGAAAATTTGTATTCCAAGGAGAGAGAAAATAAAGTTTTGTGTTCTTTTGGGTGAAATAGAGTATGGAAAATGGGCTTTGAAATAGAAAGTTGGGTCCACATTCTATTCTTGCGTTCTTTTGGGATTAAAGAGTTGGAATGAAAAAGTGGAAAGGGGATGAGTTGGAGGGGGGAACGAGAGAGAGGTGACAGCGGGCCCCACCATTCCCAATGATTCCCATGTATTCCAAGCAAAAAGCTTGGAATACAAAAACACTCCCTATTCCCATTTTTCCCCGCCAGCCCATAATCGCGATGGCACATTCTCGCAAAAGAACACATGGTGAGAAAAATATGAGGGAATCTCAGCTACAGTCCGATTCACGTGGGCCTCACCCACTTTCTCGTGCATTCCGAACAAAAGAACAGCCCCTAAGTGACATGAGGCACATCACATCCAATGTAACAGAGGGAACATGACATGAAGCATCATTGTAGCCACTGTGATGCTTCCCCATTCTCCAGGCTATGACAGGACTGAAGCATCTAATGCCTTCAGCAGTTTAAGAAAGACCAATAAGAACTCTCCTAGTTGTGAAGTCCATACTAGCCAGTGTCACAACACATCTCACACTAGCAACGATAACATCAAGCTCAATGTTACTCAAGCATGATCCAAGCGTGCTTAGAGTGCACCGATACACATAACCAGTGATCCCAACCCTACAAAAGGTGGTACTAGTAAAAAGATACAACTGATCTGATAAAGGATTAAAGAACTGTAAGTTTCAGTACTTAGGAATAATCAAATAAACACAGAGATTAAAAACAAGAACCAAACAGAGACACTCAAGACTTGGTAACGCAGTTCGGTGCGCAGACCTACATCTGCGGGATCACGCCCAGAAAATCAGAATACTCCACTAAAATAATCAATGAGTACAATCACTAATTATCGTGATTCTATTAGGAGGAACAACCTCCCCCTCAATACAAACCGTGATGGGTGGTCTCTACCAACCCATGGAGTATTCTCGGCAAGCTCCCCTTGCACAACCGACTAGATCAACTCTCTTGATCCCTACGTACGTAGCCGTCGGTCTCCTCCCGGAGTTCTTCAATCGTCTTTTGCAAAAGCTGTCACACCCATCAAGAGTCCACGCCCTCCTTTTCTTCGCTTACCCCTCGAAGAAGATAAGCTGTTGACAACAACTCCACCAACAGAATCACCAAGGATAGGCGGAAACATATGCAGCGCAGCCAAGCAAGATAAAGCAGTTAATGAGGAAATCTCAGTCGACAATCAAAAACGAAAAACAACCAAGTGTCATTAACCATCCTTCAACAGCTTCAACAATAATCACCTAATCATGCACTGTAGAAGAAGATCTGATTCTGATCAACAAACACGATGACATCTTATCTCCAAAAACAATAGTTCAGTCACGAAGAGGTCTTATCTTCAATAGACGCAAATCAAATAGCTGCATATGGAAGATTTGCCGAATCTGATCTCAAATGTTGAACAATAAGTTCAACATTTCATATGACATTTTGTACAACATTTCATAAACACTCATTTGTTAGTGGATCTTTCATACCTCGGTTGTGGATTGATACTTTCATTCACCTTCGTCAGCAAATCTTATGCATACCTGCATTCAACTGAATATCTGGAGAAGATCTAAACAATAATGCAAGATCTGAAAACATTCATATATAGAATCTTCAACCGCACATATCTTTAATTATGAAACCAACCAGATTTTGTAACCACTATATCCGGGTAAATAACTTCCTCTTTAATGCTAAATATCCACCAATATTTCTAGGATCACTTCGGGTAAGAAATCCCATATTCAAGGAACCACCGAATCTATTTCGGGTGAAAAGCTTAAAACAAATCTCATGCGGATATTTTTCCCATAGAATAAGGAACTATTTCTGGTAAATAAAACCAATAAATCTCAGCAAATATTTCCTTCCATCAATTTAGGAACAAACCAGATTCCCAAAAATCTCAACAAACCTCCATCAATTAAGGAACTAATACGGGTAAGAAGGAGTATAAAAATCTCACCAATATCTGGAATCAATCAAATCAGGAACCTCCGATATTCTAGGCTACAAACCAGATCTGAGATCACCATGACACATTTGTAGACCAAAGCAGCGTTTCTGAATACGAACAATTATTCCAGATCCGAATGTTGAACATAATGTCGTTCAATATAATGTACAACATTTTGCTCAAACTGCTCAAAAACAATCCAGATTCCACAAATTGAGCTCTCCAGATATAGTGCCACTAATGCCAACAAATATCAACAGAAATTCAACCCTAACAATCTCCCCCTTTGGCATTGTGTGGCACAAACCAAAGCAAGCGTCAACCAAGCACACATTCTCCCCCTTTGAGCCACAATAATCTAAAACACATTCTCCCCCTTGCTAGAGCAACCCGAGTAGTGATTACCTCAAAAAATACAGCCACATTCTCCCTCTTTCAGCTAGCCTCACAACTCCAAAAGAAAATTCAGAAAAAACTCAACCGAGGAACATCCGGAGGCTCCTCTGTCTCTCTTAATAGCAAATAAATTCGCAGGCACATCGGAATAAGAGAAAGAGAACTATACCTCACATCCGAGTCGAGCTCTGAGGGGCCGAAAAGAAGTTGGAATGTAGAAAAACATCGGCGGTGTTGACAGATGAGCTTCGGTGGTCTACATGTCAAAATTTGGAGACGTGGATGCGATGGAACCGGCTAAGAAGTGAACGAACTTTAGGGAAGTCAACCGGTCTAGATGATGATGCCGCAGAAGATGAAATAGAGGTGGATTGCTGAGCAGGAGAGGGTACAGGCGAAGATCCAATGGCACCGATGGAGGAAGAGCAGTGAGCAAAGCGACGAGATAGCACTCTGATAATTCTGGAGGAATATTCATGAGACTTTGGCGTAGGTTGCTCACAATGATTGTCGAGGGGAGATGTCGAGTCTGGTGTCATAACATCTGCAGCAACATTGTTCTGTGTTGTATCTAATGTTACAACATTAATCACAACATGAAGTGTTCTCTCTGAAGCTGTAGTGTTCTTGCTGTATAATTCAGACTTCTTGACCCATTGCTTCTTCATCTTCATATCAGGATGTCTAACATTTCTTCCTTCTGACCAATGTCGCATGCGACTGTAGCAGTTTCTCTCAGTATGGCCTATGAACTTGCAGTAACTGCATACAGAACGAGCACCTTTTATACCTCTAATCTGCCTCTTCTTCTGATCATAGCCCTTGTGCTGACCCATTCTTTCAAGTTCTTTGCTAACTTGTCTTCTTCTTTCAGCAGACAAATCATCAAAAGCTCCTCTATTGTATCCCACTCCGGTGCGATCTCCTGAAGTCTTACCCATATTCAAGATATCATCCAGCTTTATTTTTCCAGAATTCCACTTCTCCAATATGCATTCAGCTTTTTCTGCCCTGAGAAGAACATTTTTGAAGTTGCTTTCCAATTCTCTACAGTTTTCCTCAGCTTTCAGACATTCGATTTTGACCTCCTCCTTCTCTTTCTTCAGTCTTTCATTCTCCTCCTTCAGGACTTTGTTGATATTACAGATTTGCATCCACTTCTCAAACATCATCTGGTATGTTGTACGGATATCATCATCACTCACTTTCCCATCGCTATTAGCTTCAGAATCTGATTCGATTGTAGATGTTGTACATGATATTGTATATGATGTTGAACATAATGTTGCAACATTCTGTCTGACATTTGCTAGTTTGTTGTAATCAGGTCCCTTCTTCTGAGAGGCTGCAAGGGCAATGTAATTACTGATGATGTCCTCATTTTTAACACTCCCATCAGAATCATCTTCACTTCAGGTACTTGATAAAGATTTCTCTTTCTGCTTCTTGAGGGTATTGGCACATTCGGCTTGTATGTGACCAAAACCCTCACATCCTCTGCACTGTATCCCTTTGCCTTTGTTCTTGCCTGTAGAGGGAAGATTTGCACGTGCCGCATTGTTACCAGATCTGAAGTTTTGACCCTTGTTGCTTATCTCTTTCATCATTCTACTGAAATTTTTAGTCAGCAAGGCAATGTCATCATCTAACTCAGACTCATTTTCAATCCATTTGTCCCTCTGATTCTGCTTCAGGTTCATTTCATAGGTTTGAAGAGATCCCATGAGTTCATCCAGTCTCATGGTAGACGTATTGTCACGCCCCGCTTCCCAAAATGGACGGAAGCGAAACGTGACGAGGCCCGCTTAGGCTAGAGCTTGAGAAGCTCGGACCCAATAAGCGTCTGTAGAGGTACCATTTTAAAGATTCTAAGGTTCTTGCATTAATATAGTTCGAAACAACAGAAAGTATGGAAATGAAGATGCATTCATTAAGTTAGAGATATAATATCCAACAAGTACAAAGTCTAAAAAGAAGCCTAAGCGTGGCAACAAACTATCTAAAAGAAAACTGAAAGTAGTAACCTCTGAAAGTGGCGACTAAAAGACCTCAAGGTCTGATCCTCGTCAGGCACGAACTCTGGATCAACGTCCTCGGCTCCTCGTACTCCAGTGAGTCTGACTCGTCCACGAACTCTGGCTGAGCACCTGACGTACATCACCCAAGAGAAAGGAACTGTACGTCAGGTAAAGTCTACAAGAAGGGTTAGACTTTACTGCAAGTGCATCGAACTTTAAACAACGGTTTACTGGTTGGTTAGCATGCTGTGGTTATAACAGAGTAGCACAAAAGGAAGTAACGCAGCAGGAAAGTAAAACAGGACAAGTAGTAGTCGTAGCGTGTGCTACCAACTACGGGACTAACCTACAGGTGTCATGACAAGTCGGGACGTGACGGGACAAGACAAGACAAGACAAGACAAGTGAGACACGAAAGGGTTCACGCCTTACGGTTCGAGGGGGATCAGACCCTCTTGCCGTGCGCACGCTCAACCCAACCCCAAACCCCAAGGAAGACAAGACAAGACAAGATATCCGTACAAGGGATCACTCTCTCTAGCTTGGAGAGTGCCCTATTGCCCGCAGGCTGTGTATCCGTACAAGGGATCACTCTCTCTAGCTTGGAGAGTGCCCTATTGCCCGCAGGCTGTGAGTCTGTACAAGGGATCACTCGAAGAGTGCCCTATTGCCCGCAGGCTGTGAGTCTGTACAAGGGATCACTCGAAGAGTGCCCTATTGCCCAGCGGGCTGTGCAAGACGGGACGGGACGTGACAAGACAGGAAGGGTTATTCTAGGGTGTCCACACACACGCACACACATGATAGCCCTACAATATCAAAAGTTGTTGTTGTCAGGCTCAGACTTCGTCGTCAAGTCTGAGCCGTCAGGAGTCGTCCCGGACGCTATCATTTCACGTCCGGCTCTATTTGTTCACAGTTAACAATTCTAACCAACTAAGGCCTAAGCACGGCCAAAAGTGCAAGTGGATACACTTGCCTGCGATGGCGAGTGTGTCGTCCTCTCGAAGCGTCTCGTCCAAGCGTCTCGTCCAAGCGTCTCATCCGCAGAAGTCCGTCTGAAATATCGCCACGGCGACGATGTCAGTTCTCGAATTCATCAAATCCTATTAGGTTTCGTTTCTTGGTTTTCGGGACTATCCTATTCGTCAATAGTCACTTTTTGATGTTTTAGCCTAATCGACGATCTATCCTATGTGCACAGTCAACAAAGTCCATTCGTCGATTTTCTAAGTTCGTACAACGTTTTACAGGTGCTAGAAAATAAATTTAGTACAAGTTGACGGTTTTTAGTTTAGGGTTCAGTCAGCTATTGTGGGGGTTTCTACGAGTTTCGGGGAACCAACCTGAACCGGAGTTTGTCGAAGATAGGAAGTCGTGTCTGATCGGAGAACTCCTCAGCTTCAGATCTGATCCTTGCACGATTCTCCAAAAGCTGGAACTTGCGACGAAGGCCTACGATGTGTCGCAACATCGTAGACGGCAAATCCGCGAAGTAGCACGTCCAAGTGGGGCCCACATCAGTGCTAGGGGTCAATGGGGGACCCACAACACCTCTGGAGAACTTGGGGGGCCCACCACAGGAGTTGGTGTAGGAGAAACATAGTTGCGACGAAGTTCTGTCGGTCGTTCACTGCTGGTGCGGGGGTTCCTCTCGGTCAGACCGAGAGGAGCTCTCGGTTGTGCGAGTTGCAACGCAGCGGGGGCGTTGCAAGGCGGGCGCTTCGGTCGCAGCGGGTCGGTGCGGAGATTTTCGTCGGTCGGGCGCTTGGGCGGGGCTTGCAGCGGAGCGGGGTGCGGAGCGGCCTTCGGGTGCGGAGTGGCCTTCGGTCAGACCGACGGGGCGGGTCGGTCGGGCGCTAGGGCGATGCGGAGCGGTGCAGCGTGCGGGCGAAGCGGCTGTTCTCTCGGTCAGACCGAGAGAAGGCCTCGGTCGGAGCGGGGCGACAGCGGGGGGGGGGGGGGCTTGCAGAGGAGCGCTGCAAGCGGGCGATGCGGAGCGGAGCACCGGTCGGGCACGTGGGAATGCAGGGGTTGGCTCCGGTCGGGCACTAGCGGCGGCTGAACGGAGTTGCGACGAATCGTCGCAAGCAAGATTTAGGGTTTTGTGACGGCTAGGGTTTGTGTAATGCGAAAATAACCTATCCTAGGGCTAATATAAATAGGTTAGAGCTAGGGTTAGGGTTAGGGTTAAGAAAAACGTAATTAAAATAATTAAAATAATTAATATAATTTAAAATTACTCTCCTCTCCCTCACGCAAGATGGGTGCGGCCAAAAATTCTGAAATTTGGTCAAAAAATCCTTTAATACGTTATTATAATATAGGAATTTTTTTGTAATTAAAACTCTTATTAAAATAGGTTTTAAAATTATTTAAAACTTTCAAAAAAATGGAAAATAGGCCAAATTAAGTCCAAAAATTGTAAAATAATTATAGGGTGTTCGGGACGACTAAAGAAAGAGAGTGGAGAAGACGGATCTAAATTTCGACGTCGAGAGACGAAACTAAAAATAGAAACATCTCGCGTCAAAACAGAAAGTCGCGACGTTACATCAAATAAGTTAGTATCGCGGAAGAACGACTCGAGATATGTCGTTCCAAAGTTGTTCCACAATCTAATACTTTCAGATACGATCACGACGACATATCACACAAAAACGTTCAATAACAAATAAAGTCTAAAATAATCGCGTGCACGATCAAAAGCACGTGCACGAAGAAGGTACGATAGAAACAGGCTGTTACATTCTACCCACCTTAGAAATGATTCCGCCCCCGGAATCACTCACACTAGTAATAATATTACCCATATAACCTTATACCCGCAACTATTATATCTACTCATAAAGATTTCTAATCCTGTAACTTCGAACAACGTTCCTCAATAATCCCTCATAATCCATCTTTTCACTGGGCAAAGCCACGATTAAACTCTTCTCCTAATACTTAACTATAGACCCATCACTACTGTTCAAATTTCCAACTCCAAGTCTTCACAAAAATAATCTTCTCAATAATATCTTTTAAATTTCTCAATCTCCTCCCAATGTTAATCAATCTCCAAGAAAAAAAAAGAGATTTTAGTCAACTACCAATCCAAGGCAAAAACTTTGTCTATCCTATAATACCTTCACAAATCAACAATCGCCATGTCTTCAATACATTCTTGTCTTATCTCCCCATAAATTTATCCACCAAATAATTTGATCTATCAGAATTACATCTTATCCTACTCATTATAACTAATCCCAACCAAAATTAAGTCCGACTGCCTAATCATCCATTTATCTCCACACGTCGTGTTACTCCCAATGTCTTCTCACGTCAACTCAACAATCAAGTCTCGATGCTAATAAAAGCTCTACTCAATCTCATGATCATCCTAACTCCTACCATACTCCACAGCCATCCCTATCTACCATTCGTCTAAGCCTCAAATCTGATAAGTTCTCATCTCCTCGCATATAATTTCATCCGACCAGAATTTCTCATTGAGTCCGCCCCACTCCGGTTTTATAAACAAGTCTTTGGACAGTCCATTCTTTTCATCCTAAAGACATACTAATCCATCATCCTTATGTTCCCAAAATCAATTAATCATTGACATAATAAAACTCATCTCACTCCAAGCCTACCTGCAAACAAAATCCTATAACGATAATAGCTAGTCCCAATTAATATAACAACTATAAACACGAAATTTTTTTTTGTTTAAGGGAGAAAGAAGAGAAGAGAAAGAGAGACTTAAGGCCAAAGAAATATTTTAAAACATTTGGAAAAAAAACGTGTGGTGTTGCGGTAATGGATGAGGGAGGTTAAGTGATTTGTGATCTTGTGAGCTAGTTTTAAAACTTTAAAGATTTGGTTTAAAGAAAACAAAGTTTTGATACAGTCACATACAACCAAGATAAACCATTCATTAAAACTAAAACTAAGTCTAAGGATCTGCCTGCGATGACGCCATTCATATAAGTATGAATACCGTCATTCAGACAACTTCCAGCATACCATGGTTAACACTGAGCACACATTCAAGACACAAGGGCAATCATCAGGATCCTAACGATGACACACTCATAAAGGTCTACACACTCTACCTATACTCATGCACTACGACGACATCACCTACTAAAAGGCCTACTACCAAACTAGAGATAGCATGAACAGCTACAAGGACTAATGTCTACGTAAAGTAAGGGAAACAGAAACCAAAAGTGTAATGAAATAAATCGGAAGGAACGAGTTCAAATAAGACGGGTGTAAGGAGATAGTTGGTTGGATGAGACAAAATATTCTTCAAAATAATTAGATTGATGACATGAGAATTACATGTAGAATATGGTATCATATACTTTTATATAGAGAGAAAAAAATGGAGGAAGTGAGCAGATGGTAGAATTTTAAGATTTTGGAAAAAGTAAGACGAATGAATGGATGGGTAGGGGAAAAACGATTGTTTTGCAAATGAAAATAAGTTTACACAAAGATTTTGAAATGTGGTCACGAGGAACATAGAACAGATATAATATTAATAATAAAATAATTGAAGTCCCCCCTAGTTTAGAAAATATTTTAAAAGTATGCACGGTAAGTGATTTAGAAATAGATCTTGTAGCCCAGAAAATATAATTTGAATTATCAAAATGTTAACACGGTTTTAAAAAAAAAGAAAATATGAAAGATACCGATTTGAAATAATTACCAGATAGTAACTTGCAAATTTGACGACCAAGGAGATTTCAAAATCTAAGAAGGAACTTTCAACCGAAAAGCAAGAAATTTTAAATATATATATAATAAAGGGGTTTCAAGGGAGTTAAACCGAGCGAAAAAATTTAATAATGAGTTTCGAAAACAAGAAATAAAAGAAATAAAAGTAGGATGAGGTAGCGATTGTTTTGTAAATGAAAGTAAATTTAAACAAAGGTTCTTGAAGTATGAGCACGATGAACATATAGATGTTTATATGTAAAGAAATTTAAAATCCCCCTTTGTTTTAGAAAAATATTCTAAAGTACGTACGTAAATGGTTAAAAATAAATTTCGTAGGTTAGAAAAATGATATATTGAATTCCCGAAATGGTAACAAAGTTTTAAAACTAAAATTACGATGGATACTGATTCGAAAATAAGTACGAGGCCGTAACTTAAAACTTTTACGACCGAAAGGTTTCAAAATTTGCGAAAGAATTTTAACTCAACCGAAAGTAAGAAATTTTAAATAATTAATAAAAGTTTTCTAAGAAGTCAAATTGGGCGGAGAATTTAATAATGAATTTCGAAAATACTTTTAAAGGAAGCAGGTTTTGGGAAAGGGAAAAATTCGAAAATAAGTACAAGATAGTAGAAATAAATTGTGTAGTTTATAAAAGTAATATATATATTTTGGAAACGAGGCAAATAATGCGAGATGTTGACTTAAAACATTTACGTCCAAGAAAGCTCCAAGTCAATTAAAAGTTTTAACTCGATCCAAAACAACAAATTTTAAATATATAATATAGGGGTTTCCAAAGAAATCAAGCCAGGGCGAAAACTTAATAAGGAAAGTCGAAAATAATTTTAGAGGAGGTAGAATTGGTCAAGGAAGGGATTCGAAGGATCGATGATAATCGTCAGGAAACGATCACGAGAATCGAGAGAAAGGAAAAATGATCGCATGAAGAGTACACGTAGGATATGAATCGTGAAGAGCTACGATGGGACTCTATGGTTGTTAGCACAAAATTTGCAAGAATTAGAGGGATGCTAGAGTACAAGGGTTCTAATCATCGGGTCGTCTAAAGATTAGGATCACTCATCTCAAAGGCTTCATATGAGCTAGACTATACCCAGGATCTAAAGAGAAAGTTCCTAAGAGAAACAAGGTTACGTTCTGCTGGGCCCGAAGTCGATGGATCCGAGCGAAAGACAAAAAGAGAAGGACTCTAGAAATTCTAGCACGATCAGAGTCAAAGGGCTACTAAGGTATCCTAGGACGAGGATGTCTAATTCCTAACTAAGGCGTCAGACTGTCAAATTGGGACGTCTACCTAAGTCTTCATACTATCTAAGACTGGGAAACTAATTCAGACTTGTACGTGGATATTAGATGAATGCGGTACTTTTTATTGTTCCGAACTTTTGCATGACCTGCATGGGCCACCACTAAAACCTGTCACGCCCCGCTTACCAAAATGGACGGAAGTGAAACGTGACGAGGCCCGCTTAGGCCAGAGCTTGAGAAGCTCGGACCCAATAAGCGTCTGTAGAGGTACCATTTTAAAGATTCTAAGGTTCTTGCATTAATATAGTTCGAAACAACAGAAAGTATGGAAAGGAAGATGCATTCATTAAGTTAGAGATATAATATCCAACAAGTACAAAGTCTAAAAAGAAGCCTAAGCGTGGCAACAAACTATCTAAAAGAAAACTGAAAGTAGTAACCTCTGAAAGTGGCGATTAAAAGACCTCAAGGTCTGATCCTCGTCAGGCACGAACTCTGGATCAACGTCCTCGGCTCCTCGTACTCCAGTGAGTCTGACTCGTCCACGAACTCTGGCTGAGCACCTGACGTACATCACCCAAGAGAAAGGAACTGTACGTCAGGTAAAGTCTACAAGAAGGGTTAGACTTTACTGCAAGTGCATCGAACTTTAAACAGTGGGTTACTGGTTGGTTAGCATGCTGTGGTTATAACAGAGTAGCACAAAAGGAAGTAACGCAGCAGGAAAGTAAAACGAGACAAGTAGTAGTCGTAGCGTGTGCTACCAACTACGGGACTAACCTACAGGTGTCATGACAAGTCGGGACGTGACGGGACAAGACAAGACAAGACAAGACAAGTGAGACACGAAAGGGTTCACGCCTTACGGTTCGAGGGGGATCAGACCTTCTTGCCGTGCGCACGCTCAACCCAACCCCAAACCCCAAGGAAGACAAGACAAGACAAGATATCCGTACAAGGGATCACTCTCTCTAGCTTGGAGAGTGCCCTATTGCCCGCAGGCTGTGTATCCGTACAAGGGATCACTCTCTCTAGCTTGGAGAGTGCCCTATTGCCCGCAGGCTGTGAGTCTGTACAAGGGATCACTCGAAGAGTGCCCTATTGCCCAGCGGGCTGTGCAAGACGGGACGGGACGTGACAAGACAGGAAGGGTTATTCTAGGGTGTCCACACACACGCACACACATGATAGCCCTACAATATCAAAAGTTGTTGTTGTCAGGCTCAGACTTCGTCGTCAAGTCTGAGCCGTCAGGAGTCGTCCCGGACGCTATCATTTCACGTCCGGCTCTATTTGTTCACAGTTAACAATTCTAACCAACTAAGGCCTAAGCATGGCCAAAAGTGCAAGTGGATACACTTGCCAGCGATGGCGAGTGTGTCGTCCTCTCGAAGCGTCTCGTCCAAGCGTCTCGTCCGCAGAAGTCTGTCTGAAATATCGCCACGGCGACGATGTCAGGTCTCAAATTCATCAAATCCTATTAGGTTTCGTTTCTAGGTTTTCGGGACTATCCTATTCGTCAATAGTCACTTTTTGATGTTTCAGCCTAATCGACGATCTATCCTATGTGCACAGTCAACAAAGTCCATTCGTCGATTTTCTAAGTTCGTACAACGTTTTACAGGTGCTAGAAAATAAATTTAGTTCAAGTTGACGGTTTTTAGTTTAGGGTTCAGTCAACTATTGTGGGGGTTTCTACGAGTTTCGGGGAACCAACCTGAACCGGAGTTTGTCGAAGATAGGAAGTCGTGTCTGATCGGAGAACTCCTCAGCTTCAGATCTGATCCTTGCACGATTCTCCAAAAGCTGGAACTTGCGACGAAGGCCTACGACGTGTCGCAATGTCGTAGACGGCAAATCCGCGAAGTAGCACGTCCAAGTGAGGCCCACAGCAGTGCTAGGGGTCAATGGGGGACCCACAACACCTCTGGAGAACTTGGGGGGCCCACCACAGGAGTTGGTGTAGGAGAAACAATGTTGCGACGAAGTTCTGTCGGTCGTTCACTGCTGGTGCGGGGGTTCCTCTCGGTCAGACCGAGAGGAGCTCTTGGTCGTGCGAGTTGCAACGCAGCGGGGGCGTTGCAAGGCGGGCGCTTCGGTCGCAGCGGGTCGGTGCGGAGATTTTCGTCGGTCGGGCGCTTTGGCGGGGCTTGCAGCGGAGCGGGGTGCGGAGCGGCCTTCGGGTGCGGAGCGGCCTTCGGTCAGACCGACGGGGCGGGTCGGTCGGGCGCTAGGGCGATGCGGAGCGGTGCAGCGTGCGGGCGAAGCGGCTGTTCTCTCGGTCAGACCGAGAGAAGGCCTCGGTCGGAGCGGGGCGACAGCGGGGGGGCTTGCAGCGGAGCGCTGCAAGCGGGCGATGCGGAGCGGAGCACCGGTCGGGCACGGGGGAATGCGGGGGTTGGCTCCGGTCGGGCACTAGCGGCGGCTGAACGGAGTTGCGACGAATCGTCGTAAGCAAGATTTAGGGTTTTGTGACGGCTAGGGTTTGTGTAATGCGAAAATAACCTATCCTAGGGCTAATATAAATAGGTTAGAGCTAGGGTTAGGGTTAGGGTTAAGAAAAACGTAATTAAAATAATTAAAATAATTAATATAATTTAAAATTACTCTCCTCTCCCTCACGCAAGATGGGTGCGGCCAAAAATTCTGAAATTTGGTCAAAAAATCCTTTAATACGTTATTATAATATAGGAATTTTTTTGTAATTAAAACTCTTATTAAAATAGGTTTTAAAATTATTTAAAACTTTCAAAAAAATGGAAAATAGGCCAAATTAAGTCCAAAAATTGTAAAATAATTATAGGGTGTTCGGGACGACTAAAGAAAGAGAGTGGAGAAGACGGATCTAAATTTCGACGTCGAGAGACGAAAGTAAAAATAGAAACATCTCGCGTCAAAACAGAAAGTCGCGACGTTACATCAAATAAGTTAGTATCGCGGAAGAACGACTCGAGATATGTCGTTCCAAAGTTGTTCCACAATCTAATACTTTCAGAGACGATCACGACGACATATCACACAAAAACGTTCAATAACAAATAAAGTCTAAAATAATCGCGTGCACGATCAAAAGCACGTGCACGAAGAATGTACGATAGAAACATGCCGTTACACGTATTTCTGGCATCCTCAATGGCTGCAACTTTAGCTGAGAATTTGTCTGGAAGAGAACTCAAGGTTTTCTCAACTAACTTATTTTGAGAATATTTCTTCCCAAGCTGGAAGGCCTGATTGGCTATATCTCTCAACCTCCCATTGAATTCGGCAACAGTCTCGTTGTCATATATCCTTAGATTTTCAAACTGAGAAGCTAGCATCTGGAGTTTGGAAGCTTTTACGGTACTTGTTCCTTCATGAACATTCTGGAGAATATCCCATGCTTCTTTGGCATACTCACATGTGGAGATCAGCTTGAACTGCTCTTCATCTACAGCCGAAAAAATAGCATTAGTTGCTTTAGAATTGCACAAGGCCGCATGTTCTTCAATCCGACTCCAGTCTCTTACCGGCTTGAGGTGTTCTTTGCCATCTCTGTCAATTTCGATCGGCGGTGTCCATCCTTCAACGACAGCGATCTAGGCCTTCTCATCAATGGACTTGATGAATACTCGCATTCGAGACTTCCAGTAAGTGTAGTTTGTACCAGTGAGCAGTGGAGGACGAACAACGGAGGCACCTTCTCGTGTAGCCATGATTCAAGTACTGAAATCTAAGATCACACCTTCTTTGTTAACAAAGATACACAGGTGACCAGCTCTGATACCAATTGTAAGTTTCAGTACTTAGGAATAATCAAATAAACACAGAGATTAAAAACAAGAACCAAACAGAGACACTCAAGACTTGGTAACGCAGTTCGGTGCGCACACCTACATCTGCGGGGCCACGCCCAGAAAATCAGAATACTCCACTAAAATAATCAATGAGTACAATCACTAATTATCGCGATTCTATTAGGAGGAACAACCTCCCCCTCAATACAAACCGTGATGGGTGGTCTCTACCAACCCATGGAGTATTCTCGGCAAGCTCCCCTTGCCCGCAAGCTCCCCTTGCCCGTAAGCTCCCCTTGCCCGCAAGCTCCCCTTGCACAACCGACTAGGTCAACTCTCTTGATCCCTACGTACGTAGCCGTCGGCCTCATCCCGGAGTTCTTCAATCGTCTTTTGCAAAAGCCGTCACACCCATCAAGAGTCCACGCCCTCCTTTTCTTCGCTCACCCCTCGAAGAAGATAAGCTGTTGACAACAACTCCACCAACAGAATCACCAAGGATAGGCGGAAACATATGCAGCGCAGCCAAGCAAGATAAAGCAGTTAATGAGGAAATCTCAGTTGACAATCAAAACCGAAAAACAACCAAGTGTCATTAACCATCCTTCAACAGCTTCAACAATAATCACCTAATCCCGCACTGTAGAAGAAGATCTGATTCTTATCAACAAACACGATGACATCTTATCTCAAAAAACAATAGTTCAGTCACGAAGAGGTCTTATCTTCAATAGATGCAAATCAAATAGCTGCATGGAAGATTTGCCGAATCTGATCTCAAATGTTGAACAATAAGTTCAACATTTCATATGACATTTTGTACAACATTTCATAAACACTCATTTGTTAGTGGATCTTTCATACCTCGGTTGTGGATTGATACTTTCATTCACCTTCGTCAGCAAATCTTATGCATACCTGCATTCAACTGAATATCTGGAGAAGATCTAAACAATAATGCAAGATCTGAAAACATTCATATATAGAATCTTCAACCGCACATATCTTCAATTATGAAACCAACCAGATTTTGTAACCACTATATCCGGGTAAATAACTTTCTCTTTAATGCTAAATATCCACCAATATTTCTAGGATCACTTCGGGTAAGGAATCCCATATTCAAGGAACCACCGAATCTATTTCGGGTGAAAAGATTAAAACAAATCTCATGCGGATATTTTGCCCATAGAATAAGGAACTATTTCTGGTAAATAAAACCAATAAATCTCAGCAAATATTTCCTTCCATCAATTTAGGAACAAACCAGATTCCCAAAAATCTCAACAAAACTCCATCAATTAAGGAACTAATATGGGTAAGAAGGAGTATAAAAATCTCACCAATATCTGGAATCAATCAAATCAGGAACCTCCGATATTCCAGGCTACAAACCAGATCCGAGATCACCATGACACATTTGTAGACCAAAGCAGCGTTTCTGAATACAAACAATTATTCCAGATCCGAATGTTGAACATAATGTCGTTCAACATAATGTATAACATTTTTGCTCAAACTGCTCAAAAACAATCCAGATTCCACAAACTGAGCTCTCCAGATATAGTGCCACTAATGCCAACAAATATCAACAGAAATTCAACCCTAACAAGAACCTTAAGAAAGGGAAAAGGTAGCTTTGTAGAACAATGACCTGAGGAAGCCACCGGTCGATCAGAATTGGCCAGAACCTCCTTTGCCAAGAAATTATCATCGTCCCAGAACTCAACTACCTAACAAAGGCTAAAGATCAGTAACACCTGGCGACCAAGCACCAAGAGGCCATAACACTCACATGACTACAACATACTCTACAACTTCAGATAATATTCCAACCTTGAATTCAATAAGAAAATACCAGTCTGTGAGGCATCAAGACACCTAAGCATGCAAAAGGCACACCAGTAAGCTCCAAAGGTAACATCAAGTGATCAAGCTTCAATAAGAACGTCAGTATATTAACCACATAAAGTTGACCCATAAGCAGGAGATTGCACCAAGGGCAATACGAGATCATGTTTCCTAATAACACTACTCAGACAACCAATTTTATCCCATAAAATGTTGTCCTAGATCCCAATAATCCCATGCAGGGGCGGAACTACATGGAGGTTGCCCTGGGCAGCTGCCCAGGGCAACAAATTAAAATAGAAATTATTATTATTCGCTGATGCAATCTTCCTATATCTCAACGGCTAAGGCGTTGATATATTGGAGCAGAGGTGCTGGGTTCAATTCCCAGGCAAGACACTTTGCATTTCTTGCATGTTCTTGATAAATAAGCATTTTTTATTTAAAAAAAAATCTCTCTCTTACTTCCTTATAGCCTATGTCTAATGTATTGGTGCTGGGCGTGATCCCCACATTCTAGGCATGGCCTTTTGCATTTCTTGCATGGTTTACATAAAATAAACATTTATTTATTAAAGTTTACATAAAATAAACATTTATTTATTAAAAAAAATCTCTCTTACCATTTCTTTATAGCCAATGTCACATGTTATGTGTTCGATTCTAAGTGAAGAAATTTTCTATTTTGTACATATATTTTACATACAATGATTATGAATTTTTCATAAAACATTTCTGTGTATTTGATTTGATTTTGATTCCTATGCTAATACAACATGTAGGGACGAAACTGTGTACAACTTGACTTGGCAGGTAGATAGGGGAAAAAATTAATATTTATTATTATGTATAATCATCACATCTCTGACTTTCTCCTCGCTCTCATTACCTCTCACTTTTCTAACTCTTTTTTCCTCTAACTCTAACTCTTCTCTATCTCTAAATTAATGTTAAAAAACTATATATCAATTATTATTTCTATATGCTTGTGTGTGCGTGTATGTATTAATGTAAAAAATTAATCTTTTTTTGGTACATCAGAAAGTTGGTTTAAGGCGCGCGAATGTTCCGTATCCACCAGTGATCGATCCCTGGTGGCCCTACTAAGAAGCGGAGGTAAAGGCCGGTGGACCACAGTCCTTTGGCTAAAAAAATTAATCTTCAATTATTATTTTTTTTATCAAGTATTATTTTCAGATGCATGTTTATATGTATGTTATTATTTTGTTTACATAAATAGACATTTTATATGTTATATATATCATATTTTAAATATATGAATAATACTAATTTGTAGCTATTTTCAATAAATAATTAAAGCCAGTTAGCGTTTAATTTTTTTGTTTCGGTATTTTTATTTAAAAAAATATTCTTTACATCATCTTTATTTTCGCCCAGGGCAAATAAAATTCCTAGTTACGCCACTGATCCCATGATCATATAAAGCATATTATAAAGAGCAAAAAGCTAAATTTCACTCACAAGTGTGTATTGCGATAACCAAATGTGACGACACTCGAATATATTGGTGCCATCTATAATGAAGCTGCATACTCATCATATGATATCTAGACAAGTGAGCGTACCTTGGAGCGATGATATCAGCATGATGCTGGTACATAATCCCTAGATGCAGTAATAAATAAAAACGTTATAACAATAAACAAAAGAGGCAAAAGAATATTAAGACACCAGATCCTTTAAGACTTCATAGTTAAGCATTCTTGAGGGGAAAGTGTTGGGAGATGTGTATGCCCTCGAGGCAATTTATCTCTGTGTATATGTACAAACATCTTGTTCGAAATTACAGTAATCTGTTTGGTGTAAATTTACCTGAGCAAACAATAATGTAGTCTTCATTAGAACTTAGGTAAAGTTTTGAGACTTAATACGAGGTCAAACATTTATCAAGATATAGATCTCGATTATGGAGAAGTGCTTAACCATTTGTAGCATAAGTCTAAAACATTCGTGGTCGTAGATGTTTCGAGAAAAGGACATCGGTGACAGACCATTGTGTCTTTGTCTTCACCATGGATTGGTGGCGATGATCTCATAGTCGTTCGACTTGGCGGAGTCGGAGACGAGACACAGGTGCTCATTAGAGAATGAGTTCACTGAATGACCCAACGAGAGCATACACCAATCTGTCAATAGTGAGCTCTCAGTGATGATAGAAAAATTGGTTCTTAGACTTGAGGTCATTATACGAATCTGTGCATGAATGGTGTCACTTTGATTTTTGATCTAGCCTCGGGGCAAGCCTTGTTGAAAAGCCCTTGGCTGGGCGACACTTGAAGCGTACGAGGAGAGTAGTGGCTACGTTAGAATTCGTCTCTTCTGGTATGAGGAGTTTGTGTCGCAGGAGTCAGTATGGTCTTTAGCAAAAAAAAACAATGGCTATGGTATGTTGGATTGAATCCAAACAAAGACTAGCTAAGATCGAACGATGCCGACCAGACGCAAAGCAATTAGGGATTGACAGTTAACCAAACCCTATACTTCGAGTGACTTAGTTATGACGAAAGAACTAAAACTACGACATTCATCATGGAGATAGTCAGGGTGGTCCCTGTTGGGAGATGGGTATGCCCATGAGGCAATTTATCATTAAGTACGTGTACAAACGTCTTGTTCAAAATAACAATAAGCTATTTGGTAAGAATTTACCTAAGTTAATCATAATGTAGTCGACATTAGAACTTAGGTAAAATCCTAAGACTTAATACGAGGTTAAACAAGTATCAAAATGAGGATGGAGAATTGTTTGACTGTTAGTAGCATAAGTCTAACATTGTTCGTGGTCTTAGTGTTGGATACAACGATCGATGACTTCGTGTTTGATGATAAAAAACGCGTGTGCACATTTTTGATGTGTATGCTAAGTGTTTTAAGGAGTGGCAAGCTCGTAAATACTTAAAGAGGGAATTGGTCAAAGTGATGGAGAAATTGGCTATTCATGTTAAAGATGGACTTGGTCAAAAGATGGAGAGATAAGGAGGGAATCCCATTCAAGTCAATTGGTGATTGTTTCAAATCTAGTAGTGATTGAATCATATCTTGTAATGCCCTGATAGCTACTGCACAAGTACTTAAGGGGGGGTGAATAGTACTTTAAAATAATCAAGAGGATAATTCCTAATTATCTTGCAAACTCAACCAATAATGCGGAAATGAAAATTGACAACAAAGAAACGAACAACGCAAACAAACGATTTAACGGGTTCGGATCCACCCAAGTCTTCCCGACTTGTTACCGGTGATCCTACGTCCCAAACACCCGGATCCCCTCCGGCTACTTGAGTTAGAATCCTCTAACTCAAATTTGCACTATGAAATTCTTGTAGAATACCTCTACAAGATCAAATCATACACAAATGAAAATGTGACTCCCACAAACCGGGATCACACACTTCTCTCACAAACCGAGAGAAAAACTAGCAATATAAAATTAAATGAAATATGAAATGCTTACCAACAAAATCCTATGCCTTGAGTAAACTTACGATTTTAGGGCAAGGAAGATTTTGAAGGTGAAGAAGTCACCAAACCCTAGCTCCAAGAAGTTGAACAGCGATCGAAGGCTAGGATGGAGTTGGTGACATTGAATCAAGCTCTTGGCTTGAATGGCTCACAATCAATGAGAATCTCTCTTGAGGAATAAGAGTGAGGGAGAGATTCTTGTGAGAAATGAGTGAGCTTGGAATGAGAATTAAATGCTCTTCTCTTTGATCTCTAAAACTCAATAATGGCAGCCTTGAATGCTATGAAGAAGCATCTCAATTTATATAGGATAGAGAGGAGAGAGAGGGAAAATTCATGCATTTAATGCTCCAACGGATCTATTTCTGAAGCAGTCTAATCGGTCTAAGAAGGATCACTGACCGATTAGTTTCTCAACTAGTCGGTCGGTGATTCTTCTTGGACCGACTAACTAGTTAACAGCCAAGAAAGATAGTTCAGGGAATATAGAACTAGTCGGTCTAAGAAGACTTGCCAACCGACTAGTTTGACAACTAGTCGGTCGGTGAGTGTTCTTTGACCGACTAAGAGATGAAATGCAATAGGCTGAATACAAGGTGAACTAGTCGGTCTAAGAACAAATTCCAACCGACTAGTTTCACAACTAGTCGGTCGATGAATGTTCTTGGACCGACTAACTGTAAACAGTAACTCAGGCTGAAAAATGAAGTCTTAACTAGTCGGTCTAAGAAGGATTCCAAACCGACTAGTTTGACAACTAGTCGGTCGGTGAACCTTCATGGACCGACTAATTGATCAACAGTGTCTAGGCTGAATTGAGCAAGGAGATCTTCTAGTCGGTTCAAGAAGGATTACTGACCGACTAGATGACAATCTAGTCGGTTGGTTCTTCTTCTTGAACCAACTAAGATGCACCAGAAGCCGCGAAATGAAGCGAGAAGCTTCGGGAAAGTTTGTATGTGCTTCTAAGATAATCCTAGCTCTAAGATATGAGCGTTATGAAGATTATAATGTAAGACCTACTCAACGCTTAACATTCTACGAAAAGAAGCTAGAAGACTATAAATTAAACTTGACGAACCGTCTTCAAAAGCTTCATTCCGAATCTCTTGACTTCAATAATGCTCTTAGAGCTTCAACGAAGCTTCAGGCACACGATCACGTGCTTTGAGAAGTCTTGAGACATCGCTTTTGATGTTCATAGAATTTTGGCGACGATCTCCATAACTGCGCTCACAAAGAGTTAGTTCACGATATTTATGTTTGTTCATCATCAAAACCAAATCCGGGGAATTAATACTCAACATTCTCCCCCTTTTTGGTGATGACAAACCAACATAAATAATAATCAATAATAATGATTCAAATGAAATTTACTTACTCCCCCTGCATTGATGACACATTAATTCAAAATTAAATAATAATCATACGCATCAAGCAGACGAGGAAAGAATAAAATGTGAATCCAATTATTGAGATATCGGATTTGAAGTCCATTTTTATATCTTAATTCCCCCTGAATCTAACATATCAAATTAGATTCACGGTAAATTGCATTATTAGCACATCGTCATTATTAATTCTCTCCCCCTTTGGCATTAGCAAAAAGAGTGGGAGGAGATCAACGACAACAACAATGGCTAAAATAAAAGCACGGGAGTCGAAGAATACAACCACGGTCCAAATGACACCAACGTAAAGTCACGAAGGAAATCAAAGTGTGCCAACGAGACCATAGTCGAAAATCGAAAAATGAACTCATCAAAACTCAAATCAATTTCACATATTGAGTTATGGAACATACTCTCCAATATCATCAGTCTTAGTGAATTTAGTGCATGGAAAACAATTCTATGTTTTCATAGAAAGAATTCTATTAAATCAAATTAATCGTCGAGCGACGAAATCAACATCAGAGACAAAAATATAATGTGCACACGGAAGTAAATGGCTATATATATATATATATATATATATATATGCAAAATTAGTGTACGATCTTTATTAAGGAAAAAAATATAAGGTTACATAAAATACAATTAACAGGCAGGAACAGAGAGGGGAGAGGGCACAAGCGCCGTCACCCCCTACATGCAGGCCTGTCAATCTAAATTCTATGTATATACAAAGAAGATGAAAAAGTTAGTGAAACAATGAAACAAGTATAGTTCATCCCGCATCCCGGAGTTCCCACTTCTCAAATACTTCTTTGGCACCCTGAGAATCCGGTTCCAGACTAACAAGACCAGCTCTGACATCCAACACAATCTCTTCAAATAGATCAAACTTGGTCCGTTTCTGTTTTTCAAAAATTCTTCTATTTCTTTCCTTCCAGATATGCCATATCAGTGCCGATAGAACTGTTTTTGATAGAATGCTCAATGGATCCTTTCCAGAAAAATGAGATAGAAAGTAATCTCCCACCCTAGACAATTGAGGATCAATAGCAGATGAAACGCCTAACTTTAACAAGCATCTTTTAAGGAGATACCCTGTGTAATCACAAGTAAAAAACAAGTGGTCAATATCTTCTGGCAAATTCGCATCACACAAGCCGCAAGACATTTCTGAATCTATTCCCCAGGCCGCCAAGTGGCATTTGGTCAGCAATTTGCCCAGAAACGCACGCAGAGCTGCCAGGGAATGCTTCGGTATATGATTTGCAAACCATAGAAGTTTATAATATTTGAATTTCTCCCTAGGACTTCTAATACCCTTCCAAGCCGCATCAAACCTGAAGGTGGTCCCCAAAGTCCAGACCCAGCTATCATCCCCAGATTCCAACGTGATGCCCTGAAGTTGTAATCGGATTGGATCAATAGTAACATCCTGAATCCATCCTTCCCCATCCCAATAATCAGAGACACGCTTGCAATTTCCATCTTCCGGGACCTCAAAAGATTCACTTAGAGGGCCAGAAGGTAACCAATTATCGTGCCAGAAGAGAGTGGAAGTACCATCTCGAACTTGTCTCCTAATCAAGTGTTTGGTGAACCGTCTGCAAGCAAGCATGAATTTCCAGGTTCCCGACTGGGTAGGAGTTCCTTTAGCAGCAAAAAAAGAAGATGAATCTTTGTAATGGTGTCTCATATATGTAGCCCAAAGCCCATCTTCTGATAACATACGCCAGGTCAATTTGACCCCTGCCGCATAGTTTAAGTCTGGGAGCAACCTTAGACCAACACCACCCTCATCTTTGGGAGTACATATCTCCTTCCATGCCCATAAATTAGAGGTCCCCCAGATGAATTTCTTACAAATAGAGGTAATAGTACGGATGATGGATTTAGGAATACGGTAAACTTGGATCCAAAAGAATACCATGCCATATATCACTGTTCTAACCAGTTCAATTCGCACTGAAATTGATAATAAAGAAGAACTCCAGCCCTGCAATCGCTTCCTGCACTTATCAACCAGCCTGCCGTACATGGTGGGTTTTGGATATTTAGGGGATAATGGCAGTCCCAAATAAGTAGTAATGGCACTCCCCATTCTGATACCAAGAAGGTTAGCCAAATCTGAGGGATTGCGAGTCCCTTTACTAAAAAGCGCCGTACTCTTATCCATATTAATATCCAATCCTGTAAATTTACTAAAATCATCCAGTAAGAGAATTAAGCCCTCAAAAGAGTGCTTATTAGCCCGACAAAATAGCAGCAGATCATCCGCGAAGAGGAGGTGGGATATAGCTCCAGTCCGCTTCATGGGATGAATACAACCCAATGAAATAAATTTTTCAAGTAGCAGAGAAAAAGCCTCCATGCAAATAACAAAGAGATAAGGTGAAAACGGGTCACCTTGTCTAATGCCCCGATTTCCCCTAAAATAGCCAGTCGAAGAACCATTAATAATTACCGAGAAAGTAGGAGTGGAAATACATTCCTGAATCCATAGTATGAATCTCCTGCCAAACCCCATTCTGTGAAGAATAAAATATATGAATTGTCGGTTGACACTGTCAAATGCCTTCCTCAAATCCAACTTCAAACAAGCCCTGGCTCCCATAGGGTTGCTAAAATCCCTGATCTGTTCATGTGCTAGAAGAGCACTATCAGATAGAAGTCTACCCTTAAGAAAAGCAGACTGGTTTGGGGATATAAGATCATGGATAATAAGCCTGAGTCTATTACAAATAATTTTACTAATCACCTTGTAGACAACATTACAGCAAGCAATGGGTCTGTAGTCAATAAGGCTCGAGGCATTAGAATTTTTAGGGACAAGGGTAAGATTTGTGTGATTAATGGGATGCATAATAGAAGCAGATCTGAAAAAAGAGTGAATGGCCTCCGAGAAATCGTTACCTACAACACTCCACCCATGTTGGAAGAAGTAACCATTAAACCCATCCGGACCTGGGGATTTATCCACCCCAATTTGGAACACCGCCTCCTTAATCTCCTCATTAGAGATACACCGCTCCAGCCAAACAGCAGCATCATGGGTTACAACTCTCTTTGGGACCAAGTTGGGAAAAACATCCCAATAGCTATTTTGATTGTAAAGTTCTTCATAAAACTTAGGAGCCTCATTTCTAATATTCTCCCAGGAAGAGGCAAGATTCCCATTAGCGTCGATGAGATGCCCAAGATTATTGTGGTTCTGTCGGGCTCTCATGGCCGTGTAGAAAAATTTTGAGTTTTTATCCCCAAGAGAAAGCCAATTTTGCCTGCTCTTCTGGCGTAACATTTCTTCTTCAGCATCAATCATAGAAGTCAATTTTTTAGCCAAATCCCTCTCCTGGAGTTGAAGCAGGATATTATGATGGATGTCAGGAGAATTTCGCATATCATGTAAAGCATCCGTGCATGCCATAATATCACCATTCATATCATGGTTCTTTGCCCACGACCGTAGGATAGGCTTAAAGTTACGAAGCTTGATAAAGAGCCTGTGCATTGGAGAACCAACAACCTGATAACTCCAAGACGTTTCCAACAATTGTTGATAACCATTAAACTTGACCCAAGCATTGAAAAAACGAAATGGTTTAGGGTAGGAAATGCGGTTGTGGTGGAGTTTTACTAACATCGGAGAATGGTCACTCGTATTAGAGTCCAAATACTCAACAAACGTGTCAGGAAGTAAGTGCAACCAATCAGAATTACACATCACCCTATCCAGTCTTGCCGTAATTCGCCCATCACCAATCCGTTGATTACACCAGGTTAAAGGATTCCCCACACTTTTGACATCAGATAAAGAGCACTTACTAACACAGTTATTACATTCTTCCAAAACATTAAAGTCACAACTCCTTCCACCTCTCTTTTCATTTGAGAATCTTACACAATTGAAATCTCCCGCGACTATCCAAGCAGCACCCTTATGCAAAACCGAATCCGCCTCCAGATGTTCCCAGAGTAGATGTCTATCACTCCGAAGATTAGATCCATAAACACCCGTTATCAAAACTGAAAGACCTCCCGTATTGCTGCAGGTCAAAGTTATATGTTGGCTAGATATAGAAATAATAGAAGCCTGCCACACATCTGCCAATCTAATTAAAATCCTCCCTTTGGGCTGAAGGTGGAAGTTGTGAAATATCTTCCAGTCCTTTGGGAAACAACTACGCCATCTCCCAGTGTCGCTCTTCAACTTTGTCTCAACAAGGATAACCATAGTAGGCTTAATAATCTTGAGTCTATCCCGCAGGTCCCTCCTCCTAACAGGGTTATTTAGGCCCCGGGCATTCCAAACAAAGATACTCATGGTTAACATTGTTGGTTTGGCTTCCCCGAAGCCCCTTCTTTGATTCTCAAACTCCTCCTAGTACTCCCCCAATAGGTTCAGAGATAGCATTCTTCCTGTTTTGATCCCCCCTTATATTAGCCAACCTGTTTATTTCTATAGATTCATTCACCCATTCGGGGTTTAAGGTCTTCAAAGGGTCAGCAATGGGTATGTCATTAGGAGCTTGGTCACTGCACAAAGGCTTATCTGTTGACTGAACAACAGGATCAGGTAAAGGGGTAGCAGATAAAATAATACCTGGAGGGCCATCATCCGAAATAGAGTTAGAGTCATCTACCAATCCAGCAATAGCAATAGATCCTCCATCAGCAGGTGGAGTCACCACCGCACATCCAAATGATTACAGATTGTGTTCCCCAGGATCCAAGTGATGACAATCATCAGGAAGTGGGGCCGCAGCTTCAGATCCGATAGATTGTCCAGCTATATCCACAGTTTCCGAAGGCATTTTAACATCAAGTATAAGCACTCTTTCCCCCACCTGAGTAGAGGATGACATAGAATTCAGATCAGGCAAGATGGGCGCAACCTCCTCATTACCACAGGTTAGAGGCAAAGGAGGTTTTTCTCTGATCTCTAAGTTAAGGCTAATTCCAGCAACATTATTCCCAGGTCGGATGACTATATCGTTTTGGGGTTCACCATTATCCATAGGTTTCATAGGGGGAGCTTCATTATTCTCCAATAATTTCTCAACCGAACTAGAATTTTGGATCGAAGGGGGCTTCATCTTGTCAGGGCACTGTATATCTGAATGACCGAAGCAGATGCACTTAGAACACCTAGGGGGCTCTCCTTCAATCTTCACTCCAACCGGTATTTTAGAACCATCTTCAAGCATAACCATGACTTGAGTAGGAATAGGTTTAATAGCATCCACCTCCACAAGACATCGGGCATATGATATCCTTTCCAGTTTTGCCGTTTGCCTATCCAAACAAAGAGGCACACCAATAACAGAGGCAATTATATTACAAATATCTCTAGTCCACATATCCAGGGGCACTCCATGAAGCTGAGCCTAAACTGGAACCGCAGAAAGGATATCTCTTTCATGTCGAATCGTAGTGCTCCATCTTTGTAACACCACCAGTCTGCCCTCAAAAAGCCAAGGGCCACCATGCAGGATCCTTTCACATTCATGTCCATCCTCAAATTTGAAGTAGAAAAAGCCGTTTTCTCTACTAAAAATCCTGAGCCCCCTCTTTAAATACCATAGCCTATCCACCCAAGCACGAATTTGGCCGTAAAACGGAATATCTCCAAGGACATATCCCACCAGAGTGTTGCTCCATTGCGCCTGGCCTTTAGCTAGAAGAGAGTTGGATACAAGGGCAACCTGGGATCCATCCTCATTCAACCCTGGCTTCACATAATCCATGGAGAAATCAGACCCGTAGGATCTCCTGTTAGCACACTTATCAGCCCAGGATAATTTAGCTGATTTCGTGTCAATCGTCAAATCAGCCTTGGGTCGATTGGGCAATTTAGAAAACACCTTACAAGCATCCAAATGTGAAGCTTGACCAGAAGAACGAAAGCTACCTCTTGGCCCTCTAGAACGAACGTGATTTAATGGAGCAGAATATCCAGATCTTCTCCCCCCTCCCATGGAAATCCCGGTCCCACCCAATCCAGGCTGGGTCTTCTTCCTTGAGACCAAGGTCCACCCACCATTTTGATCATCAACCCTAGGATTATTTTTGAGCCCATCACCATAAGCCTTATTAGAACCCAAGCCCTTCCCAGAGGAAGCCGCCAGCTTGACGTGGGCCACCGACTTGCCATCATCACCAACGACCACCGACTTGCCCCTCTTCTGCAGGTCAACGATAGTCAAGATAGAGCCAACCCCGCCAGTGGATCTAAAGTCACCGCCGGTGCTTGATCCAGGTCCCCCCGCTGTGATTCCGCCGCCAGTGGAAGATCCAGATCCCCCCGCCGAGCTATCACCGCCGGTGCTTGATCCAGATCCCACCGACTTGCCCCTCTTCTGCAAGTCAACGATAGTCGAGATAGAGCCAACCCCGCCAGTGGATCCAAAGTCACCGCCGGTGCTTGATCCAGGTCCCCCCGCAGTGATTCCGTCGCCAGTGGGAGATCCAGATCCCCCCGCCAAGCTTGATCCAAGAACGTCGCCGCCTGGATCCAAAATCACCCCTCCGCAATTCGTGGACATCTCACTTTATATATATATATATATATATATATATATATATATATATATATATATATATATATATATATATATATATATATATATATATATATATATATATATAGAACGTGGTACATCAAAATTATACATCTGCCAAAACAAATATAAATGATCCTCAGATCGGAGCACATCATACAACATATCTCACGGCATACATCGAAGTAACACAAAACATGTGAACATCAAAATACATCATAAAACATACAAAAAAATCCATCCAAAAATACATCACCACCCAACTATCGTACCCCACTCTCTCACGACAAAGTAGATCATCCAATGTGCATATGGGAGAGTCCTCCAACGCAAGCTCAGGAGGCGGAGGGAGGATCAGCAGCAACAGCAGGCTCTGCAGAAGGGGTGGTGGTCTCGGGAACGACCGAAGTGTCAACTGAAGGGAGAGTGGCAACATGAGTGGTCTCGGGAGCACCTGCAGAAGAAGTATCCACCGAAGGAATGGTGGCAGCAGGTGTGCTCTCAGGAGCACCAGCAGAAGTAGCAGCACCAGACATACCCTCTGGGGCACGAACAGGAGATCCAACAAGGTCCTGGAGATCAGCCTCATCCATTTCCTCCTCGTCAGAAACTGAAGGAGGAACCTCAATGCCCAAGTGAGAACAGATGCGAGCTAGCATCTCCTCAGAACGAGACACACGAGACTCCACACGTCTCAGGGAAACTGAGAACTCAGCGAGTGACGGAGTAGGAAGAGGAGGGGCAGTAGCAGCTGAAGCAGAAGGGGTAGTCCTTTGAACATGATGAAGCGTCATAAGAGACTTCTTGACGGCAGTCGCGTTCAGGGGAGGACCCAAAGGACGCTGATCATCGAGAGGGAGAGGGACGCCGAAGTGACGGAAAACGAGAGTCAATAGCCACGGATATGGAATGTGAGCAGATTTGGTCCAAGAAGGTTCACCGACCGACTAGTTGTTAAACTAGTCGGTTTGGAATCCTTCTTAGACCGACTAGTTAAGACTTCATTTTTCAGCCTGAGTTACTGTTTACATTTAGTCGGTCCAAGAACATTCATCGACCGACTAGTTGTGAAACTAGTCAGTTGGAATTTGTTCTTAGACTGACTAGTTCACCTTGTATTCAGCCTATTGCATTTCATCTCTTAGTCGGTCAAAGAACACTCACCGACCGACTAGTTGTCAAACTAGTCGGTTGGCAAGTCTTCTTAGACCGACTAGTTCTATATTCCCTGAACTATCTTTCTTGGCTGTGAACTAGTTAGTCGGTCCAAGAAGAATCACCGACCGACTAGTTGAGAAACTAATCGGTCAGTGATCCTTCTTAGACCGATTAGACTGCTTCAGAAATAGATCCGTTGGAGCATTAAATGCACAAATTTTCCCTCTCTCTCCTCTCTATCCTAAATAAATTGAGATGCTTCTTCATAGCATTCAAGGCTGCCATTATTAAGTTTTAGAGATCAAAGAGATGAGCATTTAATTCTCATTCCAAGCTAACTCATTTCTCACAAGAATCTCTCCCTCACTCTTATTCCTCAAGAGAGATTCTCATTGATTGTGAGCCATTCAAGCCAAGAGCTTGATTCAATGTCACCAACTCCATCCTAGCCTTCGGTCGATGTTTAACTCAAGTAGCCGAAGGGGATCCGGGTGTTTGGGACGTAGGATCACCGGTAACAAGTCGGTAAGACTTGGGTGGATCCGAACCCGTTAAATCGTTTGTTTGCGTTGTTCGTTTCTTTGTTATCAATTTTTATTTCCGCATTGTTGGTTGAGTTTGCAAGATAATTAGGAATTATCCTCTTGATTATTTTAAAGTACTATTCACCCCCCTCTAGTACTTGTATAGTAGCTATCAAGGCATTACATATCTCACAATGATTAAATCAAATCTCATTACAATCCCATTCAAACTCCAAATCCATTTCAAATCAAATTCAATTTTCATATTCAAAACAAATCCCACAGAACTAGTTTCAAATCCCTACAATAATGGGATTCTCATTGAGTCAGTGGTTTCTCCTCATATCTCTATTTAAAGCCCAATCCAAATATATCACAGGTATGCAGCCAAAAATAAATCAAAAACCTAGCTTGTATTCCTCATTGCCGCAGCCTTATAAAGAACACAATGCCGCAAGTTATCTTTTCATGAAAACCAAAAGTCCATCAAGTAAGTCACGACAAAGACATCATCTCCTATGTGGATAGCAACCTCTCCAAGCAAAACAATTCTCCATTAATCTCCCAGCTTCAAGTGGACCCTTTCATCCTGCCACAAGCTTTGTTCATCAAGTCCAAAATAGATCATCTTGCCACAAGCTGTGCTCATCAAGCCCTCACAGAGTTCCAAGATCATCAAGAGTTCACAAGCTTTTGCAAGCCGCAAGGATATCATCTCCTTCGAACTCCCATCAGAGAGGATACCCTTGTCATTGAGGAGCTGCTACATCTTCATCATCCTCAAGGCACCGACGACATCTTCACGTGGCAGCAAATACCTCGTCGTCATCTACACATCGACATCTACAATATCACCCCCATGCGATTGACAGCACTACATGCCCTAGCTACCATCGGAGTTCTCCATCCTTTTCTGATGTCGTCAACTCACACCAAGGGGGTGCCGAAGTCACCTCCCCATGTCATGGAGAAGTCCTCGTGATGCCGTGACTCCCAACTGTCGAAGTCTTTCTCCTAGATGTCGCGTCATATTCAAACTGTGCTGTTGCCGTGTGCATTACTGACCAACCACGAAGACTTATCCTAGCCGCCGAGACAAAGCTACTCCTTGTCATGGTGAGTCGCTGCCGAATGATCTTCAAGCTGCTTCCATCTTCAAGCTTCCATGTTCATTTCGCTGCCGTTACTTGCCGAGAAGGAGTCCACAACGACGACGTCTACTTGCTGCCAAGAACCTCCTACGTGTTGTCGTTCTTCATCTCGCTGCCGTGGAGATCACTGTGCGTCGACGTTCCTTGCTGCTGAAGTCGCCTACTTACTGATGTGGTTACTCGCTGCCCCTCTCATGCCATGAAGATTGCCAAAGTGTCATCTTGTCAAGCTACCGTCTTTGCTTGTGTGATAAGCCTGAAGATCAAGCTGCTGTGGAAGTGTTGTTGCCGTGAATTGGAGTTTCTATACATATAGACCAGATTGCATCTCTAGTTCATAGAGACACAGATTGAGATTCAGACATCAAATTGAGACTACATTTGCGTCAGAGCATACCTGACGACGTGCTGATTAACAGAGACTACGACACCTACATGAATTGAGCGTTTCTAAACTCAATATTCTTTTATATTTGTGTAATTGATGTGTTGATCTTTTTAGGTTACTTAACATTCATTTTTGGGTTTTTTGAGGTCTTGACTAGTTGGTGCTAGTTAAGAGGGAGCTTTTACTAGATTAATAGTGTTTGGCACTTTGGTGAGTGCGGTATGGAACTTGGTAAGCATAGAGTAGGTGCTCGTAGCTCTTTATAGTTGTACCCTTGATACTATTGAATCAAGTAATTTCTTTGGGGCTGGAGTAGGTCGTTGGTGCAACCGAACCAGGGTAAATCTCTCGTGCACTCTGTGATTGACTTTATTTACTCTGCATCTGATTATTTGTGCTGGATATTTCATGTGATATCTCGAATATTTTTATTAGCCTATTCACCACCACTCTAGGCTTAGATCCAGATCCAACAAGTGGTATCAGAGCAGGTTAGATGATCTAGGCTAGATGACCATGAATATATCTGATTCTGACTTTACTGAAGGTCTGTCCATTGCCAGACCCCCCAAGTTTAATGGTGTTGATTTTGCTTACTGGAAAGCTAGAATGAAAATCTATTTAATGTCTGTTGATTATGATGTGTGGAACATAGTTGAAAAAGGATATAAATCCACCACTATTAAAATTAAAGACACTGAAATTTTAAAACTTGAAGAAAAATGGGATGATGCTGATAGAAAACGTTACTCATTGAATGGTAGAGCTATGCATGCACTTATATGCTCTTTGGATAAAGCTGAGTTTAATCGTGTCTCTCAATGTCTAACTGATCAGGAAATTTGGCACACGCTGGAGGTGACACATGAGGGAACATTGCAAGTAAAGGAGTCCAGACTCGCCTTGCTGAGCACAGAATATGAAAGCTTCCGATTACTTCCCACAGAGTCTATCAAGGAGATGTTTGCAAGGTTCACAGACATCATCTACAAGTCCAGCTCTCTTGGAAAGTTATACTCAAGACTAGAGCAAGTAAGGAAGATCTTGAGGGCGCTGCCAAGCTCATTCCATCCCAAAGTCACAGCTATTCAGGAAGCCAAGTATCTTGCGAAGCTGAGCATGGAGGAACTGATAGGGAACCTGATGTCCTACAAGCTTGAAATAAAGAGCATCGAATCAAGAGAGAAACCAGATGCCAAGTCTCCCAAACCACTAGCTCTTCTAGCCGAGGAAGATGAAGATGATGAACTTGATGAGGAGCAGACACTGATGGTTAAAGGATTCAGAAGATACATCAAGACCAAGCAGGAAAGAGCTGAAATGGCACAAAGGTTTAATCGTTCTAATAAATTTAATCCTGCTAAAAATTCCTCTGAGCAGAATACGACTGATAAAATTCATTGTTTTAAATGCAAGAAGCATGGACACTTTATGAGGAATTGCCCACAAGAAAAGAATAACACTGCGGAGAAGAAATGAAAATCTTTGGCAGTAACGTGGGATAATGATAGCGAGGATGAGACTCAGGAGGAGACTGCCCATTCCTCCCTCTGCTTGATGGGAGATCATGATGAGGTAAAAACATGTACTGAAGCTGAACTTTTAAATATTTGTGAGCAAATGAAAGATGAAATTGATGATTTAGAATCTACTGTAGATTGCTTGAGAAATTCTAACTATGAACTACAACAAGAAAATTGTGACATGTCAAAAGAAGTTGATAAACTGAAAGATAAAATTGTTGCATTTAAAACTTCCATTGATTTGTTGAAAAAGGAAAAATCTAGGATGCATGAAAAAGCTGAATGCCAAAAATGTCCTAATTTTTAAAAAGAAAATAACATGCATAAATAAAAGTTAATAAACTAGAAACTGAAAATAGAGAGCTTAATTAAAAGATGTGTATGCTAAAGAATGAAACCAAAGAGTGTAAAGGAAAAATGATAGAGTTTGAAAAGAAAGCTGAAAACGTGAAAAAGAATGAAAAGGAAATTAAAAGGCTTTCATTAGTAAATGCTCCTTGCTTGTGAACGAAAATATTTATTTGAAATCTAAAATCATGAACCTAGAATTGACCATAAAGAAATTTGGTGTTGGGAAACAATCTTTGGATATAATTCTTGGAAACCAAATATATGGCAATAATAGGCGAGCTCATGGATATGATTTTAAACATGTCAAAAAGCCAGAATATAAGAGAGTTCACAATGAGCCAACCAAAGTTAGAAATATTAATGCAAAGTGTTTTACATGTGGTTGTGCTAGTCATACTTCTCATCTTTGCATATATAGGAACAAAAACATAAAGTTTAAGCAAGTATGGGTTCATAAGAGTTTGATGACTAACATGAGTGGACCTTGATGTATTCCAAGGTCACACATAACATCTTCCGTGTAGGTAAGATGGAGGAGCGAGGAACTATGGATTGGACGTCGTACTTCATTGAAGTTCCTTAGCCAAACGACAACGTGAAGGTATGGTTTCTTGTTTGAGCCTAATGAATACCTCCATATGATTAGTTTTTGGTGTGCTTTTCATTTTTAGATTGTGCGTGATTTATTTTTGGTGTGTTTACTTTTCTGTGTGCTTGATTTTTATGATAGTATTTGCTTGTTAGGAGGATTTAGTTCATTATAAACAAAAAAAATCAAAAAAAAAATGAAAAATACAACAAGCAAAAAATGGTGCTTAATGTGTATCTTTCTTTTGACTCATTAAAATTGGTATTAATGAATGATATTCATATCCATGTAGAAATTGATGTATTATTGCTATAGCTACATGTGCATGTAAAACTCTCTAAATAATCATGACATGTTCAATGATTTGAATAATTTGATTTCTACACCTACACTTTCACTTCCACAAGTATTAAATGTTGTTGTACATTTGGAGACATCTTTCTTGAAATATTTGAAAGTGAATGTTGGAGGATAAATTAACTGAAATTCTATGGGATATGACGTGTCTTGCCTTGGATAAAACATAGAGCTCAAAAGAGTTGAAACAAAAAAATATAATAATGTAAAAGGGAAGGAAAAGAGCTCCGTATGAAAAATGGATACAATCCATGGCAACGATACTACCCACGAGTATCCAACATAAGCTTTAAGAGTAAACTTTAGCGTTGGTGTTATACTCGTCAAGCAATGCCAGCCCACATCTAAGAGTCCTCATAGGCTATGTTTTGGGTGTGGTAACTTGAACTCATTTTTAATGAGATGGAAAAAATCAATCCTAGATGATATCATGTTACAAAGAAAAATGGATTAGTTTTGGTTGAATTTCATGAAAGTTCCCCTTATGTAATTCAATGTTTAATCATCACACTTACACGATGGTGCAGAAGTCTTTGTTATAATTTTCATTGGATTTGACTTGGTTATTCTATGATTATCTACATGCAATTGTTTGTTATGGTTTATAATACTCTCTTTTTGCATGTGGTATGAATTGACTTCGTGAGTACAATTTTGACGATAACAAAAGGGGGAGAATATTTGGGAAAGATTTGGTGATTTGGTGATTTGGTGTTCTTACTTGATACTTAATGAAAAATGTGAATAATGAGCTAAAAACAATGTGCTTAATGAATATGTGTTCAAGGGGGAGCATGAATATAGGAGCATGAATATACTGGGAGCATGTATACATGTTGAACATCATTGCACATCTTTGTATTTGAATTATTTCCTCCATCATCACACTTCACACACACACACACACACACACACACACACACACACACACACACACACACATCCCGATGACATTATTTGGATGTTTATTGCTCAAATCTTTTATATGGGTTGTCATCATCAAAAGGGGGAGATTGTTGGATACAATGATCGATGACTTCGTGTTTGATGATAAAAAACTTGTTGAAATTTTTTGATGTGTGTACTAAGTGTTTTCATGAGCGGCAAGCTCGTAAATACTCAAAGTGGGACTTGGTCAAAGTGATGGATAAATTGGCTATTCATGTTAAAGATGGACTTGGTCAAAAGATGGAGAGATAAGGAGGGAATCACATTCAAGTCAATTGGTGATTGTTTCAAATCTAGTAGTGATTGAATCATATCTTACATATGATTAAATCAAATCTCTTTACAATCCCATTCAAAATCCAAATCCAATTCAGATCCAATTCTATTTTCATATTCAAAACAAATCCCACAATACTGTTGGATCTAGATCTAAGCCTAGAGGGGGAGTGAATAGGCTTATAAAAATTCTCGCGCAATCCACGAAAAATCACACGCAGTTAAAATCACAAGCAGGGTAAATAATAGACAATCACAGATGCACAACAGATTTACCCTGGTTCGGTCGTACCCCTACGTCCAGCCCCGAAAGCAAATACTATATTAGCAATGTTACCCATTACAGCCTGTAGCTAGAGCACCCACTCTACACTCACCTGGCTCTCAGTACCTGCACTCACCAAAGTGCTCAATAAATCTAATCCTAGCAAATGCTCTCTCTTGGCTAGTCCCAACTAGCCAAGTCCATCTTGTCTAGTGCCCACCAGATAAGACCCCAAAAGTAACAAATAATGGTAAAGTTTTCTCTACAGAGATCGCTACACCAATACAAAGATAAATAAATAGAGTTTTAGAAATGCTCAGTAATGGTGTGTCGTCTTTGTCATTTAGTACGGCGTCAGATCAATCTGATAAGTAGTAGTCTCTGATGTCCCCTCAATAGTCTAGCTCCCCTCTCGATGAGACTTGCACCCTTTGCCAAAGATTGAAACTTGCGGCACCTCACCAAAGATTGCAACTTGCGACATGATCTCTCCTTATTTTACACCTTTTTTCTGCATGTTTTCATGTCATTTTGATCGCCCATATTGTGTTCTCCACGATTATTCGACGATATCGCGTTGCTTTTCACTATTTCTTATTTTTGTCGTATTTCAGGAGATATGGAGCGATTTGGAACGAAAACAAGATCAAAGGATTTTCATGCACTTCGGAGTATCGCCCACAGCTTATTTGAGAAGTTATTAGCGCTTGAGGATGAGCGGAAGAGGAAGGAATTCGATTGAATCGACGAGGAGGCGAGGAGGAGAAGAAAAGAAGACAGATACAGCCCACTCGGCCAAGCAGACTGCTCACTCGGTCGAGTCAGAAAATGTACTCGGCCGAGTGAAACAGATATGCACATCAAAATTTCAAAGTTTCCTTGGCCGAGCAAGGAAGTCTACTCGGCCGAGTGAGAAAACTCACTCACCCGAGTAGAACAGGGATTTTCAACCGAGAAAAGGTCAAGTTACTGGAAAATTTTGAGAAGCCTACTCGGCCGAGTACGATTGCTTACTCGGCCGAGTAAAGAAGCCTACTCGGCCGAGTCAGTCAGAGCGACAGACCCCCAGATCTTCAAAACTCTCTATTTTTTATTGGGTCTGTCACTCGGTCGAGTGACATGCCCACTCGGCCGAGTGACGCATTCCGACTGCTGCGAGGATTGCGAATTCTGGGCTGCACAGGGATAGTTTTGTCACGATTTTTTGGACGATTTTGGCTTGTATTTAAACCTAGTTTTATCCCTAGTTTTAGGAGAGACTTCTATTATTTTTTGACGGCTATTCTTTTGTGAAATCTCAGATGGAGATCATAGGCGACAATTTTGGTTTGTTCTTTCTTGCTAAAAGTCTTATTTTTATGAATTGTCTCTTCTTTGCAATGAATTGTGCTATGATTATATTTGTTATTTCTGAGATTTTCATGATGAATAGTGAGTAGTTTCGTCGTTCTAGGGCATGGGGATGAACCCTATGGACCCGATCTTTTGAATTGTGATGAACGAATAGAATTGTTGCTAGGATTGATAAAGGTTAGGTTTTGATTGATTTATTGCGAGTAGCTAGGAATTTTCATCGATTGGGATTTGCAAGAGATTGGATTCCGATTGATGGGAAGGCCTAGATATTCGACTTAGGTTTATAATCGAAATTCTCTAGATTTGGTTTGCAAGAGATTGGACCAAAGCTAGGATTTTTATTATAAATCTATACACATATTCGTTTGCAAGAGATTGGACGAATACGAACTATCATAACCTAGATCGTAGCTCGAGTTTGCATGAGAGTGGGCTCCAGTTACGATTGGACGATGATGTCGATCTTCACGCTAGTTACTTAGGTTAGGGTTTGCACGAGAGTGGGCCCTAATCTAGGTTGCTATAGACCGGTAATAGGCGCGAGAGCGTGAGTTTGGTTCTAAATTAATTTGCGACTAGTTCACCTATATTCAAGTCTTGCAACATTGATATTTATAATTCACAAGGATAAGAGACGGTCCATAGTGGGGATTTCCCATCCCTAGACGCTTTTATTATATTGATATTTACTTGCTATTTGAACGATTGTGACATTACCATCAAACAATTCTTATTTTCTTGATAGCTAGGTAATCAAAGTAGGATACTGTCAATTGTCCTCCTTGTGTTCGATACCCGCTCGTCACTACGCCGTGCGCTTGCAATAAAACTACAGTCTTTTTCCAGGTGTATATCTGGGCGCGATCAAGTTTTTGGCACCGTTGCCGGGGAGACCAATTTGACGGTGTTCGATTTTGATCACCCGGTTATATCTCACCTTCTATCTTCCTTTTTCCTTTTTAACTTTGTTTGATGCCCAAATTTACGTGCTCTCCCAGAATTTTCAATAGAATCTTAAGCAGGTACATGGGAGACGCGATGATGAGAACTGAGTCTAGCTCGGGAGATGATGATTCCTTCACAGCTCTTCTGAAGGAACTAGTTGATGAGGTCCAAACCACAGGGACTTTTGCCATCGATATCGAGGACCCCATTTAGCAACTGTTTGCTAGCTTTGTGATGGATCAAATCTCTCCGGAGGGAACTATCGAGGGCAACATTAAAGTCAACGTGAGGGACGACAAGTTATACGTTGAAGATAGTAGAGCATGCATCGGAGAGAACTACACTCCTGAGGAGTCCACTTGGCATGCCGAGATTCAGGGAAGTACACTATATGATCCTCTCTCTGATATTTATGAACGCACTGACATATCTCTTGATCTCAGGTGCGGACCGGAGCAAAATGGTAGTTCCATCGACATTAACACGGAGCTGTGCAATATATACTCCGATGCACCATTCTCACCAAGGAGCGAATCTGAGCCGGCATACGAGGGCCCAATCCCAGAGCAGGAACTAAACTCAGAAGTGATGGAAGATGCCAAGTTTTTGCTGGAAGATGAACTAGGGGGTACAGTGCCCCCTGAGGTAGAATTGAAACAATTACCTCCGAATTTAAGGTATGCTTTCTTGGGTAATAAATTGACCTACCCGGTGATTGTTAATGCCCACCTCAACCATGACCAGCTTGAAAGACTCTTAGATGTCCTTAGGAGTCATAATGATGTCCTCGGCTACACCATTTCTGATCTAAAAGGAATAAGCCCTTGGCTTTTTACACATAGGATCCACTTAGAAAACACTGAAGCCACCTTCATAGAGCCTCAGAGGCGGTTAAACCCTAACATGAATGAGGTGGTTAAGAAGGAAATCCTTAAATTGCTTGAAGCCGACATTATCTATCCTATCTCAGATAGCAGATGGGTTAGCCCTGTTCATGTCGTCCCTAAAAAGGAGGGATGACCTTCATAAAAAACGATAAGGGAGAACCTATTTCCACACGCACGGTCATGGGATGGCGAATGTGTATTGACTACAGGAAATTAAATAAAGCCACCCATAAAGATCATTACCCATTACCCTTCATTGACCAAATGTTAGAGCGCCTCGCTAAACATAAATTCTTTTTCTATTTGGACGGGTACTCGGGGTTCTTTCATACTCCCCTTGCATGAATGCTTACCGTAGAATGCCCTTCGGACTTTGTAATGCCCCCGCCACCTTCCAAAGGTGCATGACATCCATCTTCTCTGATTATATTGAGAATATCATGGAAGTCTTTGTGGATGATTTTTCTGTCTACGGTGGCGAGTTTGACTCATATTTGGCTAATTTCACTAAAGTTTTTAAAAGATGCCAATAAAATAATCTTACTATTAATTGGGAGAAATGCCATTTCATGGTCACCGAGTGGATAGTTCTTGGGCATCTTGTCTCATCTAGGGGGATCGAGGTTGATAAGGCAAAGATTGAGGTAATTGAAAAACTTCCTCCACCTGTTAATGTCAAGGGCATTAGGGGATTTCTTGGTCATGCGGGTTTTACCGGTGCTTTATCAATGATTTTGCCCTAATAGCCCAACCTCTTACTACCTTACTTGCTAAAGATGCTCCATTTGTTTTTTCAGGAGAGTGCTTGCAGGCATTTAATACATTGAAGGAAGCCCTCATCTCTGCCCCTATTATACAACTGCCAGACTGGAGTCTCCCCTTCGAGCTTATGTGTGAGGCAAGCGACCAAGCAATTGGAGCGGTGCTAGGACAAAGGAAGGACAAGAAGCTTCATGCAATATTCTATGCCAGCAAAAAATTGGACGAGGCACAGAAAAATTACACCACCACAGAAAGAGCTTTTGGCGGTTGCCTACTCCATCGAGAAGTTTCGCTCCTATCTACTTGGATCCAAAGTGATTGTGCACACCGACTATGCGACATTGAAGTATCTACTAAGCAAAAAGGTGGCCAAGCCAAGATTAATAAGATGAATACTTTTATTGCAAGAATTTGACTTGGAGATTAGAGACAAGAAGGGCACAGACAACGTTGTGGCGGACCACTTGTTTAGGCTTGTTCGTGACGAGAAGGATGAAAGCCTACCAATTGATGACACTTTTGCCGACGAGAGGCTATTCGCCATTAGACCCGGAGAGGTGCCTTGGTATGCGGATTATGTGAACTATTTGGCATGCGGAATAAAACCATGTGGGATGGCCATGCAACAAAAAAGGAGGTTCACGCATGAAGTCCGCAACTATTTCTGGGAAGATCCGTATCTCTTCAAGATATGCAAGGATGGTATTATACGGAGGTGTGTTTCAAAGGAGGAGGCCACATCTATCATTTCATATTGCCATGATATGCCTTGCAGGGGACATCACGCTGCCTCCAAAACTACCGCAAAGATATTGCAGCGCGGGTTCTTTTGGCCGACCATGTTCAAGGATACCCATGACTTCATCAAGTATTGCGATAGATGCCAACGGACAGGAAATATATCTAAATGGAACGAGATGCCAATGAAACCCATTTTGGAGATTGAGCTATTTGATTTTTGGGGAGTGGATTTCATGGGGCCTTTTCCTTCAAGCAAAGGAAACAAGTATATCCTATTAGACGTGGACTACGTCTCAAAATGGGTAGAGGCTATTGCAACCCCAACTAATGATGCAAGAGTGGTATCCAAATCTAGAAAGGATTGGTCCATGAAATTGAATGATGCACTATGCAAAACATCTTCCCGCGCTTTGGAGTGCCACGTACTTTGATAAGCGATTGAGGGAGCCATTTTATAGAAAACAAGTTTGAAGCTATGTTGAAGAAGTACGGGATAAATCATAGAATTGGTATGGCATACCACCCTCAGACGAGTGGACAAGTGGAGGTGTCAAACCGGGAAATTAAACAAATTCTAGAGAAGACCGTCGATAGATCTAGAAAGGATTGGTCCATGAAATTGAATGATGCACTATGGGCGTATCGCACGGCCTTTCGTACTCCCATTGGCACCACCCCGTACCGTCTTGTTTATAGGAAAGCTTGTCATTTGCCGGTGGAGTTGGAACACCGCGCATATTGGGCTATCAAGACCTTAAATTATGACTACAAGAGTGCGATGGTTAGGCGACTCTTAGACATCAATGAGCTTGACGAGATTAGGCGAGATGCTTACGAGAGCTCAAGAATTTACAAGGAAAGAACTAGAATTCTCCACGATGCACGCATCATCGTTACGGACTTCAAGGTCGGAGTCAAGGTCCTCTTATACAATTCTAGACTCTGACTTTTCCCGGAAAGCTAAGATCTCGATGGTCCGGACCATTCACCATTAGGCACATACAACCAGGGGGAGCCTTTGAGTTGGAAGGAAAAAACGATGCCACATTCAAGGTAAATGGACTACGGCTCAAGCATTATTCTGAGGGAGCCCCTACCGGTGAAGTGAATAGTATATATCTACTCAAGGGATGGTCCCATGATCTTTCATACCTCTTCGATGAGGTGATTGATGAAGCCATGCTGTATTCTATCGGCGCCTTACACAATGATGGCTTCGAAGAAGGCCAATCTTCTAGAGATGGAGAAAAATTGGAAGACCCGCCGGATCATTCTATGGTTGATGCCAACGAAGACACTAATGTCGCAAGAATTAGGGAGCTATGCAAGCTCTCCATGACAAAGAATTTGAAGAAAGCTCCGCCGGATAAGAAATTGGCACCACCGGTGAAGAAAAAGAACGGTAAAAGCTCAAGCTTGGGGGGCTCATCCCCCACTACCACCATGACGAGGGGGAGCCGAGGAACACCTACGAATGTTAACAATTGAATCCAAGTGGCCTTCCTAGAAAAGTTGACGCGCGCATCTCACATGCGCCGAACATCGAGCATTAAACGAATATCTTGGGGGTCAAGCTCAAGACCTTAAACGAGCACTTGTCGGGAGGCAACCCAACGGTTTTATCACATTTTTAGTTAGATTTTTCATTTTTATTTTTGTTTTAGATATTTTCTTAGTGTTTAGAGTCAAGAGTCGATTAAAATCCTGACAACAGGCTCTATTTTTCATGATAGGAGACGGAGAACAAGTAATCATTTGAATGGAGGATGACCATGGCAAAGGAAAGCGCTCCAGGAAAGCGCTCAGGCCTCAGGAGGAGGAAGAAACTGACGGAGAGACAAAAAACAGAAAGTGGAGAAAAAACAGAGAATCGATGCTGAAAACAATAGGCCACTCAGCTGAGTGAAATTTTCACTCGTCCGAGCAAAGACCCTACTTGGCTGAGGAGGGTACTGATCAGGGAAGATCCTAAAAACTACTCTCTATAATTTACTGTGATTTATATGCCACTCGGCCGAGTGAATATGTCACTCGACCGAGTGAATCTGATACTATCCATGCATTATAAGCTCTGAGTAGCCTTGCTACTCGGCCAAATGACCTTTGTCTACTCGATCGAGTGGTAAGATCTACTCACCCGAGTAGCGAATTTTGCTGCAAAATTTTTTATATAGTGCCACTCAGCCGAGTGAACGCATCACTCGGTCGAGTGACCCATCTATTTATATACCCAGCGCCCGTGGCCCATATCCCCATAACGCGAAAATCCCTAAATTTGGAGCCCGAGCCCCTTCGTCTTCCCCGCAGCACCCGAGCCACAACCGCCCTCTCTTCACCCGAGCACCCCCTCACCGTTCGACCACCGCCTACCACCGATCGTCGACGCCCCTCACCGGCGCCGCCGCCCCCTTACAGTACACCCCCAATTTCTCCCAAAATTCAAAATTTTCTCCATTTTCTCCAATCTGTAAGCCTATTAGGCTCCGAATCGAAGTTAATATATATATATATATCTATTATCTCCAATCTTCTCCCATATATATTGTTAATCGTTGCTGATTTGTTTATTTGCGTTCCAGGCTAGCTTGGGGGAGATTAGGAGCCAAATTGATGCTTCTCGGAGGAGGTGATTCTTCGCACGCTTCCATTGCTTGCTTTTGCGTTGTGCTCAGGTATACTCGTTCTATACTTTCAGTACTTCACATTTTTTGTTTGGGTGGGCACGATTCACAAGCCACATGCCCCCACGTACTAGGTCACGCACACAGGCGCCTGCTTTCAAGCGGAAGAGGTCCAGCGATCCTGGCTCCTCTTCCGATAGGACGGACTCCCCTCCACCTAGCCTGCCACCACCCACACTTTTGCCTCCTACCGCGACCATTCCACCACAGGCACAGCCTGCCCCCGCGTTCGACACGATGTGGATTACATTCAGAGATGACGTGCACCGCGCCAGATTTGAGCGTATCTCCCATCGCTCGATCATACCCTCTAGGTTTGTGCGCCTTGCTGATTTAGAGTGCCTAGGGGTACTAGAGGGGCCACTCCAGTTGTATGACAATGTGGGGGTGGCGTGACTTTCTGTCGGTGTCGGCGGACACCTATATCCGTCCGACACTAGAGGTCCTGTGTTCTATTGCTAGGACTCCCAGGGGTTGCTCTTTCTGACTGATGGATCGTGAGTGTGAGGTCACTCTCGGCATGCTCCGAGCCTACTTTTAGTGACCCCCTGTCCCGGACCCAGACCAAGCCTATAGTCCCACGCACATCCCACCACCGTCATTTGACACCCACGCTTTTTGGACACGTATCACGGGATCCCCACTTGCCTTTGACCCTAGCAGGGCCAAGGCTTCCGCTATCCTGCACACATGTCTCTGCATTTCACAGCGCCTCATGGCGACTACTTTTCTAGCGAGGTATGAGCCGTGTACGATGTCGACGCCGGAGCTCTACATGCTCTACGCGATGACTCGATCGAGGGCCTTCAAGAGGGATGGAGACGTTTTACTCCCTGCCATTGAGATAGATATAGCCAGTTGGTATTTAGACCGCATCATTATCTCTGTCGGTGCTAGGACGCCTATCTGTTGCGACGGTCTGATTACCCTCTGGGCTCCCTTGTGCGGAGTAGACCTCCCTGATGGCTTGCTTAGTCCACCGGGCCCTACTTCCCTCTCCATTGACGTTATGGCCCAGATGAGGATGTTGTGTCCTCATGGTCAGCACCACTGGGTGTGGCTGCACTGTCCCCATGGTGTCGATTATATGATTCTTCCGAGCCACACTCGGATCTCCTCATCTCCGCTGCGTACGTGCTTGAGCCTGAGGGTGCTCAACAGGAGCCCCTCCTTCCACCTCTAGACCCCGTGATACCTCAGCTTGCACCTGACCTGTCTGCACCTCCCGACACCTCTATCCACACTTCTTTCAGTGTCGGGAGTACATTAGCTGAGTCCACCACCACCACTGTGCCGATGTCCATAGACCCATTTCTGCTGTGAGCCTTGAGCGCCCCACCACCATTATTGAGAGCGACGGGTCTTCGTTTGCCTCCGTAGGGGATACCCTTTCCAGTTTCTTATTCTTGACCCCTGGGGAGTCATTTTCTGCACACTTCATGGCCTTCCCAGCTGTCGACACTTCTGTCTCCATTGCAGCTGTCTTCACCGAGAGCGTCGTGACGCCTGTCCCCATGTCTGTGTCAACGAACTCTCTGTCTCACTCGCCCTCTGTCACCATTTTAGCCTCTGCTGCTGCTCCTTCCTCTTCGACCTTTCCTGCGTCTCAGCCTCCCACAGAGGCTGAGCGTCATTTTGTGAGCACATCACCTCAGCCCCACCAGTAGTTGTACCCATCATTTACGGTAGCTGTGCGAGACAGCCCCGTTCCTCACCTGTTCGACCCTTTGCTCCACCTCCCCCTGACACCCTAGTTCAGCACATCCTTGCTCTAGAGGGGGCAGTTAGTGGGCTCAGAGGGGATTTCCGGGCTCTCTCCGCCATCGTCACTGCTGTACAGAGGCATGTCGCTTTACTTCCTGGTATTCAGGCTAGCCTGAACCAGATCCTTGCGCGTCTGTCACAGCCACCACCACCTCCACCACAGGACGATGCTGGCGCTCCACCACCCACCTAGGCACACACTGGATGCCTTCTATACTTTCGCTGCTGCTACGATATCATTTTTTTTGCTGATTTTGCACCCCTCCTCCACACACGCTTTGTTCACTTTTTGATCATATCTGTCTATATCATTTTGGGAGAGAGGAGGTATTTTTTGGGGACACTTATATTACACCATTTTGATCTTTGCATACATCATTTGCATACCCATATCATTTTCTTCTATTTGCATCCCTCTCATGCATGCATCCTTACCCACCCCACCCCTATCATTTTTCTCGGTGTGCCACACTTTGTACATTGAGGACACTGTACAGTTTAGCTTGGGGGAGTGAGTGCCTCATGCACTTTTTCATTTTTTTTCACTTTTTCTTTTATTTTTTGCACCTTTCTTTATTTTACACTTATTTTTCACCCACTTTTTCATTTTTTTTCCATGCATCACGTTTTCTTTTTTTTTCTTGTGTGCTGTATATGTACAGTAGTTTTTATTTTTCTTTTATCCTTATTTCTTTTATCCTTTTTGCTAGAGATGAATTTTCTGTGATGATGATGACGTGGTGCTAGCTTATCTATATATGCATATTATCTTGTCATGCCATCGTTTTTATTTCAGATATCATATGCCATGCTTGCTATGCATTCGAGATAGTAACCCGCACTTTGTTATATGAATGTGGATGAAATTCTTCTATTAGCTGGGTCTGATAATTTATATTGTATACTCTTCATAGAAAACACACCAAGCTTCACGCATTGATTGCCTATATTTGGAGTACTGCTTTGTTATCTTATATCACTTCTTATTGCATGAAAATTGTACGCTTCACTTTCAGGTTGATTGAATGTATGTTATGTTGATATAACTGGAATAGTTTACTTTCTGAGATCAAACTGAGTAGATTACGTTACTCTGCTGAAAGTTGTCGTGCACATTCTATAGAGTGAACCGAGTGTTACATATTTTTCTTTCTCCACATATCTTGAGCATTATTTCTATACTTAAAATTATTGGTGAATCTCCCTTTAGCGAATCTTATATTGGCATATTCCCCCGTTACAAAAAGTCCATGCTCCAACACCCCAAAATCAAAAAGAAAAAAATATTCATGTATATCTCTCTATCTTTTGATTTGAGATCACAGTTGTATATATTGATATGAAAAAAAGAGAGAAAAAAGGGGAGAAAAGAAAAAAAAGAGAAAAGAAGTATATATATATATGATCCCATTTTATTTTTCTTTCTCTCTTCCCTCTTTTATTTTTGTTTCTTGCAGCTTCAAAAATGGGGAATGTTCTTATTGCTAAATTTGATGCCACCACGCTTATAGATAATCTTGGGCGAGGGGATCCAATGATGTGTGAGAGAGTGGCTACTTGACTGTGCATGACAACCTAGGCTAGGTAATTTTCTATACTCGGGGAGATTACTAAAAGTTTTACGAAATCCAGGAATTGAAACTTAGCATGCATTTCATGAAAACCGCTTCTTTCTATTCTTATTACTTCATATTGTGTGATACCTCTTATACTCCAAATAGCAAGTGATCAATTGAAAAGTTTGTAGTATATGATTATGTATATCGCTTTAAATGCTTCAGACGATGCTAATTCTAGAATGATTCCATATTTCATATTATTTTGATATTCTTGGGTTTCGAAATTGAATGCATCTTTATATGTTCATGATATCGAGATAAAAATCTTTGGCGTGTTTGTATTCGCAGTATGCTATTTGAGTAACCAAGCCCACATCCTGAGGAAATGATCTAGCACCTCCCTCTTTGTTTTCTTTCCTATCTTTCTTTTTCTTTTTCCTTGTTTTACCTGCCGGGTTCACCTTTTACTCATCTTCCTCGAGGACGAGTAAGAGGTAAGCTTGGGGGATTTTGATCGCTCCTTATTTTACACCTTTTTTCTGCATGTTTTCATGTTATTTTGATCGCCCATATTGCGTTTCCACGATTATTTGACGATATCACGTTGCTTTTCACTATTTCTTGTTTTTGTCGTATTTCAGGAGATATGGAGCGATTTGGAATGAAAACAAGGTCAAAGGATTTTCACGCACTTTGGAGTGTCGCCTACGGCTTATTTGAGGAGTTATCAGCGCTTGAGGATGAGCGGAAGAGGAAGGAATTTGATAGAAGCGACGAGGAGGCGAGGAGGAGAAGAAAAGAAGACAGATACAGCCCACTCGGCTGAGCAGACTGCTCACTCGACCGAGTCAAAAGCAGTACTCGGCCGAGTGAAACGGATACACACAGCAAAATTTCAAAGTTTCCTCGGCCGAGCAAGGAAGTCTACTCGACCGAGTGAGAAAACTCACTCGCCCGAATAGAACAGGGATTTTCAACCGAGAAAAGGCCAAATTACTGGAAAATTTTGAGAAGCCTACTCGGCCGAGTAAGATTGCTTACTCGGCCGAGTAAAGAAGCCTACTCGGCCGAGTCAATCAGAGCGACAGACCCCCAGATCTTCAAAACTCTCTACTTTTTTATTGGGTCTGTCACTCGGCCGAGTGAAATGCCCACTCGGCCGAGTGACGCATTCCGACTGCTGCGAGGATTGCGAATTCTGGGCTGCGCAGGGGTAGTTTTGTCACGATTTTTTGGACGATTTTGGCTTGTATTTAAACCTAGTTTTATCCCTAGTTTTAGGAGAGACTTCTATTATTTTTGACGGCTATTCTTTTGTGAAATATCAGCTGGAGATCATAGGCGACAATTTTGGTTTGTTTTTTCTTGCTAAAAGTCTTATTTTTATGAATTGTCGCTTCTTTGCAATGAATTGTGCTATGATTATATTTGTTATTTTTGAGATTTTCATGATGAATAGTGAGTAGTTTCGTCGTTCTAGGGCATGGGGATGAATCCTATGGACCCGATCTTTTGAATTGTGATGAACGAATAGAATTGTTGCTAGGATTGATAAAGGTTAGGTTTTGATTGATTTGTTGCGAGTAGCTAGGAATTTCCATCGATTGGGATTTGCAAGAGATTGGATTCCGATTGATGGGAAGGCCTAGATATTCGACTTATGTTTATAATCAAAATTCTCTAGATTTGGTTTGCAAGAGATTGGACCAAAGTTAGGATTTTTATTATAAATCTATACACATATTCGTTTGCAAGAGATTGGACGAATATGAACTATCATAACCTAGATCGTAGCTCGAGTTGCGATTGGACGATGATGTCGATCTTCACGCTAGTTGCTTAGGTTAGGGTTTGCACGAGAGTGGGCCCTAATCTAGGTTGCTATAGACCGGCAATAGTGCGAGAGCGTGAGCTTGGTTCTACATTAAGTTGCGACTAGTTCACCTATATTCAAGTCTTGCAACATTGATATTCATAATTCACAAGGATAAGAGACGGTCCGTAATGGGGATTTCCTATCCCTAGACGCTTTTATTATATTGATATTTACTTGCTATTTGAACGATTGTGACATTACCATCAAACTATTCTTATTCTCTTGATAGCTAGGTAATCAATGTAGGATACTGTCAATTGTCCTCCCTGTGTTCGATACCCGCTCGCCACTATGCCGTGCGCTTGCGGTAAAACTACAGTCGCTTTCCGGGTGTATATCCGAGCGCGATCACGATGCCTCACCTTGTAAACAATGATTCCTTGCTGCATGTGCTTCTCTTCCCTAATTTCCCAGTAAAAGATTGCGTTGTGCTTGTGTGATTGAAGACCCTGCAAAAGCAACAACACGTAGAATATTAATTGCAATGAAAGGAAAATTTCGGCTGAGATAGTTTTTAGATGTTTGCAATGAAAAGAAAACTTCGGCCTTTTGGTTGTCAAATAGGAGAGGTGATTTTCTTTCGGCCTTGGCCCTTTTTGTGTGTGCTGCCTCTTTAATTTTGATTGAAGGGAAGAGAAAAATAATTTCGGTTGCCTTCTTCAACGTTTGCTGAGGGGAAAAATAAAAGTAAAAGTATGTGCTCTTGGAGATTCCCAACAAAAACAAAAGAAGAAAACTTCAACAAAAATGAGTGCCTCATCTTAAAAATTAGTGCAACAAAAAGCCCCAGGGATTTGCGATTTTCAAAATAGAGGGAGATGAATCATGGGAATTTTTTTAATCAAAAAAATGCGTGCGTCTGTGTTTTTTAAATTTCAAAGAGAAGAGCACAAAATTAATTCGGCCAGGGCTTTGAGATATTCCCAGGAGAAAATGATGTGAGGGTGCCTCTTTAATTTTTTGATGAAGGGCTCTCCAAGTTTCGACTGCTTGGGGTTTTCAATGGGAATTTTTGGCTTGCCCTCTTTTTTTGATTGGCTCTACTCAAACACAAATTGCGACAGGCTTAGGGTTTTTCAAAGGGGAGAGGCTCGGTCCTCTTTTTAATGTTTTAAAAGGAGGAGGTTGGCTTTTGGAATATTCAAAGAAAGGGCACTAAGAGCATCTCCAACCCATCCCTCCAAATTTGGAGGGATTGGGTGGAATATTCCAAGAATATTCCACAAATGGAGGGTGGGAAATGGAGGGTGCTCCAACCCAACCCTCGATTTTTCCTATCCATTTTATCATTAATATTATGATAAAGTAAACATCCATTATTATTAATATTATCTTCATATATTTTAATTTAATAAATTTATAATTAGAAAGGCCTCATTGAGAGCTTTCAAATAAGCCTAATATTTACTATTTTTATTATATTATTAAAATAATAATTTATTAAATTAAAGTTAAAAATATGGATAAATTTGTAGGAAATTATAATTAAAGTTAAGTAATTTTTTTCTACATTTATAGGAAATTATAAATTTGTCTACATCTAATTAAATTAATTTCAACTTTCCTAAAAATTATAAAACCTTCTCTTTTCAACTTTTTTTTGCATTTTCCCCTCCCTCTCCACCCGCCATTTCCTCTCCCACACGCCAAAATTGGGGGGCTACTGTTCAGGAACGCCAAAAATGACGTCCGTTTGCCGGACGGTTGGAGCAAACCGCACGCCAAATCTGCAGATTTGACGTGCAGTTAGAGATGCTATAAGGACTCTTAGATGTGGAGGTGGCATTGTTTGACGAGTAAATACACCAACGCTAAAGTTTACCCATAAAGCTTATGTTGGATACTCGTGGGTAATACCGTTGCCAAGAATTGTATCCATTTTTCATCCGGAGCAATTAATCTTCTTTTTCATTTTTATACTTGTAGTATCAATTTTTTAAATGCTCAATTCTTATCCATGGCAAGGTATATCATATCCCTTAGATTTTCAGTTAAATTTTCCTCCTGCATTCACTTTCCATACTTCATAAATGATATCTCCAAGTGTGCAACAATAATATTTCATGTGAAAGTAAAGTAGTAGGTGTAGAAATCAAATTTTTTTTCAGTCATTGAACATGCCATGAATATTTAGAAAGACGAACATGTGCATGTAGCAACAGAAATAATACACCAATTTCTACATATATATGAAAATCATTCATGCCGACTTCTTTTAATGAATCAAAGAGAAAGATACACATTTAAGCACCATTTTTCTTTATTTATATTTTTCAGTTTTTTTGTTTTTATGCATGAAGTACTAAAGTAAACATGAGATGCAATCAAAACAAAAAAAATCATGCACACAAAACAATGCAACTACTAGCACACAAAAAAAAGAAGCACACAAACAAAAAAAAAACAAAAATCACGCACACAAAAAGCTATGAAGGTATGCATTAAGTTCAAAGAGAAAGAGAAAGATTTACCTTCGCGTCGCCGTTTGGCTAAGGAGCTATATAATGAAAACGTTCAATTGAAAACTCCTCACCAAATCTCCATCGTACCTACATGGTAGGTGCTCTGTGTGACCTTGGAATCCAACAAGGTCCACTCACATTAGTCATCAAAGATTTAGGAACCCATATTTGTTTGAACTTAATGTTTTTGTTCCTATATTTACAATGATATGAAATATGATCAACACATCCACATGTAAAGCACTTTGCATGAGAATTTCCAACCTTTGTTGTTTCATTGTGAACTTTTCTATATTTTGATTTTTCAACATTTTTAAACTCATATCCTAGTCCTCGTCTATTATTGCCATAAAGTTGATTTCCAAGAATAATGTCCAAATTTTGTTTTCTAATAGAAAATTTCTTTAATGACAATTCTAGACTAGCGACTTTGGATTTCAAATGAGGATTTTCGTTCACAAGAAAAGTACATTTACTTATAAATGCTATCTTGTTTTCCTCTTTCTTCCTTTTAAAATCATCCATTTTCTTTTTAAGCTCGTTATTCAACATGCATAATTTATTATTAAGCTCTTTAATCTCACAATCTTTTTCAGCTTCAAGCTTAAATAAATCTTGTTTTAACATGCTAATGTCATTTAAAAAGGAAGGCAAGAAAGACAAGTAGTATTTTCATGAAACCTAGATTTTTCATTTTGTAACCTTCTAACTCAGATTCTACGTTCACAATAACATCTTGCATATCATCAAAAATACATCGTTGTCTATCAAGTTCAGCTTGCATTTCTTTGCATAAATTTATAAGATCAACTCTTTTATTAGTGCAAGAAGTTACCTTATCCAATTCTCCCATAAGGCAGAGGGAGGTAAAAGCTAAATTCTCATCCTCTTCATTTTCAGCTTCGTTGTCCATGTCCCATGTAATCATTTTCGATTTTCCTTTTTCTTTAGGAACTTGAGCGGTTTCTTGTTTGCAATGCTTCATATAATGGTCTCTCCTGTTGCATTTAAAACATATGACATGGTCAATAGCAGTCTGCTCAGAAGAATTTTTAGCAGAATTAAAATTATTGGAACGATTGAACCTATTTTTCATTTCTGCTCTTCCGTGAGGAGTTCTGATGAATTTACTGAAGTTTCTGACCATTAGCGCCATCTCCTTATCATTGTCATCTTCACTAGCTTTCAGAGCTAGTGGCTTTGGAGATTTTTCCTTCTACTCAGGATTCTCTCTAGCCTCTACACTTTGAAACTCAAGCACATGAGACATCAAGTTTCCTATTAAGTCCTCCACCTTCAACTGAGATAGAACCTTTGCTTCTTGGATGGCGGTGACTTTCGGCCTGAATGAGCTTGGCAGTGCCCTTAATATCTTCCTAACTTGTTCAAGGGTAGAGTAGGGCTTACCGAGAGAGCTGGATTTATATACGATGTCCATGAATCTCACAAACATCCCCTTGACAATTCAGATGGCGGCATACGAAAACTTTCATACTCCATACTCAACAGCACAAGTATGGATTCCTTAACTTGCGACGTTCCTTCATGCGTCACTTCCAGCGTATACCATATTTCCTGTGCAGTTAGACAATGTGAGATACGATTAAATTCAGATATGTCTAAAGAACATATGAGCGTATTCATGGCTTTATTATTCAAGGAGAATTGTTTTTTATCATTGTCATCCCATTTATTTTCAGGTTTCAACATATCAATAGTTTCAATTTTAATCATGGGAGGACTATAACCTTTATCAACAATACTCCATATATTATAATCAACTGCACATTAGTAAATTTTCATTCTAGATTTCCAATAAGCATAATCTACTCCATTAAATCTAGGGGGTCGTGAAATAGACTGACCTTCAGCAAAAGCATAGTCTAGGGAATCCATGGTCAATCTAGGCTAGATCCTAAAAACCTGGCTCTGATACCACTTGTTGGATCTGGATCTAAGCTGGGGGGGGGGGGTGAATAGGCTTATAAAAATTCTCGTGCAACCCACGAGAAATCACACGCAGTTAAAATCACATGCATGATAAATAATAGACAATCACAGATGCATAGCAGATTTACCCTGATTCGGTCACACCCACGACCTACATCCAGCCCTGAAAGCAAATAATATATTAGAAATGTTACCTAATACAGCATGTAGCTAGAGCACCAACTCTACACTCACCTGGCTCTCAGTGCCTGCACTCACCAGAGTGCTCAACAAATCTAATCCTAGCAAATTCTCTCTCTTGGCTAGTCCCTACTAGCCAAGTCCCTCTTGCCTAGCACCCACCAGAAAAGACCCCAAAAGTAACACAAATAATGGTAAAGTTTCCCCTACAGAGATCGATACACTAATACAAAGATAAATAAATAGAGTTTTAGGAATTCTCAGTAATGGTGTGTCGTCTCTGTCGTTCAGCACGGCGTCGGATAAATCTAACAAGTAGTAGTCTCTGATGTCCTCTCAACAGTCTGGCTCCCCTCTCGATGAGACTTTCACCCTTCGCCAAAGATTGAAACTTGCGGCACCACACCAAAGATTGCAACTTGCAACACCTCACCTTGTAAACAATGATTCCTTGCTGCATGTGCTTCTCTTCCCTAATTTCCCAGTAAAAGATTGCGTTGTGCTTGTGTGATTGAAGACACTGCAAAAACAACAACACGTAGAATATTAATTGCAATGAAAGGAAAATTTCGGCTGAGATGTTTTTTTTTGATGTTTGCAATGAAAAGAAAACTTCGGCCTTTTGGTTTTCAAATGGGAGAGGTGATTTTCTTTCGGCCTTGGCCCTTTTTGTGTGTGCTGCCTCTTTAATTTTGATTGAAGGGAAGAGAAAAATAATTTCGGTTGCCTTCTTCAACGTTTGATGAGGGGAAAAATAAAAGTAAAAGTATGTGCTCTTGGAGATTCCCAACAAAAACAAAAGAAGAAAACTTCAACAAAAATCAGTGCCTCATCTTAAAAATTAGTGCAACAAAAAGCCCCAGGGATTTGTGATTTTCAAAAGAGAGGGAGATGAATCATGTGAATTTTTTTATTCAAAAAAATGCGTGCGTCTGTGTTTTTTAAATTTCAAAGAGAAGAGCACAAAATTAATTCGGCCAGGGCTTTGAGATATTCCCAGGAGAAAATGATGTGAGGGTGCCTCTTTAATTTTTTGATGAAGGGCTCTCCAAGTTTCGACTGCTTGGGGTTTTCAATGGGAATTTTTGGCTTGCCCTCTTTTTTTTGATTGGCTCTACTCAAACACAAATTGCGGTAGGCTTAGGGTTTTCAAAGGGGAGAGGCTCTGTCCTCTTTTTAATGTTTTAAAAGGAGGAGGTTGGCTTTTGGAATATTCAAAGAAAGGGTTATAGGCTATGTTTTGGGGTGTGGTAACTTGAACTCATTTCTAATGAGGTGGGTAAAATCAATCCTAGGTGATAGAATGTTATTTGGAAAATGTGGATTGGTTTTGGTTGACTTTCTTAAATGATTCTCCCTCATGTGCTTTAATTTTAATCATCATACTTTACACGTTGGTGTTGAAGTCTTAGTTGTTTAATTTCATTGGAATTTGACTTGATTATTCTATGAGTGTATGCATGCAATTGTTGGTAATGGTTAATAATACTCTCTTTTTGCATGATATATGATTTTGACTTCTTGGTATGACTTTTGATGATAACAAAGGGGGAGAAAAATTGGGAAGATTTGGTATTGCTTGGTGTTTGGCATTTGGTACTATCTTTGTAATGCTAGTAAAAATATGATTGTTTGATTAAGGGTGAGCATTAATGAGTATTGGGAAGCACAAAAATAGGGGGAGCATGCATATTGTTAACTTTACACATCATTGTTTGCACATCATTATATCTTATTGCATGTCACCCACTATCGTCACACTTTCACACACACTATTTGGAAATTTAATGCTCAAATCTTATACTTAGTTTGTTATCATCAAAAGGGAGAGATTGTTGGTAGCAACGATCTATGAACTTCGTGTTTGATGATAACAAATGTGTGTGGACATTTTAACGTGTGTGTTAAGTGTTTCAGGAACGGCGAACTTGTGATTAATTCACGGAAGGACTTGGTCAATGTGCAAAGGAGAAAGGGATAGAACCTAGCGTGAGTTGACTCATATCTATTTGGATCAAACCCTAATCCTATTTTGTATCAAGTCCAAACTCCATCCCCATTGCTAATCACCTTAGCACTAGGATTCTCCTTGCTGCACCAAATCCTATCCCTCTCGTATATAACTCATCAGCCATACACAATTCCCTTTGCAATTCTCCCAAGTGCCACACATTGTTTTGAATAACAAAAAAAACTGGCCGAAATTTGGTCATGTGATTTGTAAAATACATTAGTTATAAATAATCATAAGTATTTTAATTAAGGGCTAAGTTGTCATTAATGAGAGGTATAGAGATTTGGAGGGTGAATAGTGCCCCTCCAAATACGGAGGGGCACTGTTGCAAATCTCTATCCCTATCTCCATTTTGGAGATGGGTTGGGGCAACGTCAATCTCCATTTTGGAGTTATAGAGAAGGGTTGGAGTTGCTCTCTAACCCTTCTCTATAACTCCAAAATGGAGATTGACGTTGCCCCAACCCATCTCCAAAATGGAGATAGGGATAGAGATTTGCAACAGTGCCCCTCCGTATTTGGAGGGGCACTATTCACCCTCCAAATCTCTATACCTCTCATTAATGACAACTTAAACCTTAATTAAAATACTTATGATTATTTATAACTAATGTATTTTACAAATCACATGACCAAATTTCGGCCATTTTTTTGTTATTCAAAACAATGTGCGACACTTGGGAGAATTGCAAAGGGAATTGTGTATGGCTGATGAGTTATATACGAGAGGGATAGGATTTGGTGCGGTAAGGAGAATCCTAGTGCTAAGGTGATTAGCAATGGGGATGGAGTTTGGACTTGATACGAAATAGGATTAGGGTTTGATCCTAATAGATATGAGTCAACTCAAGCTAGGTTCTATCCCTTTCTCCTTTGCACATTGACCAAGTCTTTCCGTGAATTAATCACAAGTTCGCCGTTCCTGAAACACTTAACACACACGTTAAAACATCAGCACACGTTTGTTATCATCAAACACGAAGTTCATAGATCGTTGCTACCAACAAATACTAGTTTCAAATCCCTACAATAATGTGATTCTCCTTGATCCAATGTTTTCTCCTCATATCTCTATTTAAAGCCCACTCCAAATATATCACAGGCATGCGGCCAAAAATAAATCAATAACACTAGCTTGTATTCCTCATTGCCGCAGCCTCAAAAAGAACACAAAGCCGCAAGTTATCTTTTCATGAAAACCAAAAAATCCATCAATTAAGTCACGACAAAGACATCATCTCCGTTGTGGATAGCAACCTCTCCAAGCAAAACAATTCTCCATTAATCTCCAAGCATCAAGTAACCCCTTTCATCATACCACAAGCTATGTTCATCAAGTCCAAAACAGATCATCTAGTCGCAAGCTGTGCTCATCAAGCCCCCACAGAGTTCCAAGATCATCAAGAGTTCACAAGATTTTGCAAGCTGCAAGGATCTCATCTCCTTCGAACTCCCATCAGAGATGATACCCTTGCCGCCGAGGTGCTGCTACATCTTCATCATCCTCAAGGCGTCGACGACATCTTCACGTGGCTGCTAACCCCTCACCTTCATCTACACAACGACATCTGCAACATCACCCCCTCACGATTGACACCTGGTGCGCTTCGGATTTACACTCGGAAACTATGGTAAGTGCACGGTGTCAGAGCTTTGTAATATAGAAAAATATAGATCCCAAAGGGAGGTGATGCTTATATAGTCTTGGGTATTTTCTAGATCTCAGAACAGTGTCAGTAGGCATATTCAAAGATGGTTGTCACGATTATCTCCTAACGGGGTTATCAACAATATAAAGAGACTAGGGCAATATGAGTCACCACTAGGATCGTCGTATGTCGATGCTAGGTTAGAATTCTTACGTTGAATTGGCTTTATTAGGGAGAGATTGTTGCATCTAAAAATGTAGAAGTCATAACCAACTGTCGTTGTGCCATTCATCTAACGTATCCCGTGTTTAGCCCCACCGTCGTGGATAGCCTCACACGTGATCCGTGCATTACGATCGACAACTAGTCTCAATCTCTACGCATGCCACTGTCGTGGGTTAGAGCTTTGATCTATATATTGGTGGCTCTTATTGATGCTACTGTCGTATGTCATCAATTAGTAATATAGGATGTCGATAGATCCCATCAAAGTGCGTGACACTGTCGTGGTCACGAACCCTAATTAGATTCACTAACATACCTAATTAAGTTCATAGGATATCCGTCCAAGAAGTATGTGCCATTGTTGTGTTCATAAACCCTATATGGAATCTCCTACAAACTTGGCTGGATCAACCAAAACACATCCCTTTTATGCCAAAACAACATAAAAATCCTAACTTTACATCTAAATCCTAATATCCTAGGGCTAATCCATTAGCCCGAGATAAGACTACTCACAACTCATAGAAATATCGATAGAATATTCAATAAAATCAAGAGAGATCATCATCACAATAAAAGACAATGAAATAAGCATATAAAGTCTAGAGATCGTTACCAAAACGTTGTAGAGCGATAGCCAATCACAGAGAATTAAGAACTCAAGATTCCAAGCAAAAGCAATATATAAAAATCCAATCTTTGTCTTCTACAAAATAGTGACGACTATGAAAAATCTCTAAGAAAACTAAACTAAAGTCTAAAACTAAGGAAAATAACCAGCTCACTAATCTAGGGTAAAAATTGTGCTTATATACAATAGGGATGGACCCCTCAAAAATCTCAAGTCATGGGCAGTTGGGCCCACTAGCAAGTCAGGTCGCGGTGCCCTACTCGGTCGAGTAGCAATGCTACTTGGTCTAGCTGGATACGCGGCACCGCTTTGCTGCTTCTTTGGTCTAGGGCTGATACGAGCTACTCGATCGAGTAGCCCATCTGCTCGGTCGAGCTACAGTGGGCTTGAAAGGTCTTCAGAATCAGCATACTGTTTTGATTGTGCTTGGTCAAATAGAAGTTCTGCTGGATCTAGTCTCCATGCTTGCTCGATCGAGCTACATTGGATGGAGAAACCCTCGAAATATTCACTCTGTTTTGATTCCACTCGGTCGAGCAGCTGGTCTGCTCGATCGAGTGGCCTTGGGCTCTCCAAATTCTGCTAAGTGTTGGTAGCTGCCGAGTTGGTCTGACCGAGGGACATGTTTGCTCGATCAAGTTTTATGAGTGTCAACTCGATCGAGTGCTGTACAGCTCGACCGAGCAGCCTGGGAAAACATATCTCTTGGCCTCTAGAGCTCTCAACTCTCCTTCACTTCTCCTCCTCTCCTCCAATCTTCTTCTTCACCTTGCCAAACACCTATTGAACCTTGCCAATGATGCTCCAGATGGCTCAGATGTGTCCATGTCCTATAAATAATCCAAATCGCTCCAAAGTTCCTGAAAATACACAATTCTATACAAAACTCGAATATATAGTTAGAAGCAAATAATATATATAAATGTGAACTTTGGATGGCGAAAATAATATGAAATGATGCAGTAAATGCATGTAAAATATGGACACTTCAAAATCCTCCAAGCTTACATCTTAATCGTCCTCGAGGAAGACGAATACGAAGCTCACCAGGAGATGAAAATAAGAAATAGAAAAGAATGGAAAAAATGGAGGTGGTCGCTAGATTATTCGCTCAGATCTCAAGCTATAAGCTACACATCACGATAACTCGGAAAATATGAGTCACATGCTATAAAGATTTTATATCTTACTTAAACATAGTACTTGCATGCTTTTAAGATCAACAAAAAGGGACTCTCTAAATTCATGCAATCAACTCATATTCACTTCGTGTAATACATAGAATTTGATATGCAAATCATTGGCGATGCACTTTTCAATCAAGAGTTATAACTGAAGCATATAAGAATCACACCAAGCATGCAATAACGGATAGAATGAAAGTATGGCATTCACATATTCATATCAAATCATAAGAAATCTCCATAGCTAAACTATTTCGCTAAGTTTCAACATTATCAAATATTCACATTCGTGCACAACTCCACTCTAATGTCGTACTCACTCATATGGTCAAATGAATTCACCCCCAAGCTTAGCTTGAGGTGTCGCATCCAAAGGAAAATAATAGCGAGATTTTTGCCTTGTTTTCCCCAAGTATAAAAGTGGCTCTAATAATGAGATAGAGAAACATTTTTTCTTTCTTTTTTGTTTCTCTCTTTTTTTCTTTTTGGATTTTTGTAGGAGCAATATGATTTGTATTTTTGGTTTTTGGCTCATTTTTGGCTTTTTTGTACTTTTTGGAGCTAGCTTTTTTTTTGCAAGGGATTTTTGGGAATAGATGCGGTATAAGTAGCTGCAAAGGGTGAACTCAAGTGACATGTAGAGAAATAAAGAGATATGTGGAGAAAGAAATATAATGTAACACTCGGTTTACTCTAAGATGTGCATAAACGGTTCAGTAAGATAATACATCAACTAAAACTCATATGTAAGCATGTATATTCTCAATCATTTCAACAAATAGTGAAGTCAAGAAGTAAAGTTTACAATCATATCAGGCATGCAACAGAAGGTGAATAAGACAATAAAACTGATGCTTCAGATATACTAATGATGCGTGAATCTTGGTGCATTTCCAATAAAAGCATACTAAACACTAATCCATACATTCAGCTTCAATAAATGTCATGCATTCACTTATAAGAGTCATCAAAAGAAATATATTTGCAAGCACATGGATAACAAGATACTGAAATACTCTAAGTAGCATGGCAAGGATAGTAATCATCATGATGGCTACTAAAGTAATAAGAGATATCATCATATGGAATATAACTAGCGTAAAAAGGAAAAGAAAGGTGGAAAGGTAAAATAAAACAAGCATGCAAGGATACAAAAAGATGAAAAACATGATGCTAAAAATGTTAAAAAAAGTGGTGTAAAATGGGTGGATAATAAGATAAAAAGAGGTAAAGTGAAAGAAAAAAAAAGATAGATAATAAAAATAAAAAGCGATAGCGCTCATCCCCCAAGCTAAACACAGCAGTGTCCTCACTGCTGAGAACACACATGCAAGGCAGGAAATGATGCTAGGGTGGGGTTGGTGGTTAATGAAAATGGAAAATAAAATAAAAACCTATACAATGAAAGAAAAGCAAAAGATGCAAATGCTTGTCCCAATGCATAGAATATGTACAAGCATGCAAATGATGCAATGATGGATATATGCAAGTGGGTGATGATGGGTTCTCCCCCATGCTATGCGGGTGCGAGGCCCCGAAGAGACAGATTGGCACTAAAATGGTAGGAAGGGAGAACATGAGCAATCATATAAATCAAGCAGCGGCATCACCCTATGTGGGTGATAGTGGGTCTGACTGCTAAGGACCAGATGATGGAACAAGCAGCGAGGTCAACAGGTGGGTCGACAGGTGGGTCGACAAGTGGTGCTACCGGCTCAACATGAGGTGGAATAGGCTCTGTAGTAGCCTGAACAATATGCTCAGTGAGCGGTGCACGTGTGACAGGAGGAGCAGGTGCAACAGGAGGAGCATGTGCAAGTATGATGGGTGGTGCACACTGTGTCCTCAGAATATCTAAAATGTACCTAATGTCCCGGCTCACTGACTCGTGGTGGGTGGCGACTGAGCGGGTGAGGGTGGAAAAGTCATGCCTCAAACCAGCAACCTCGGTCTCCACCACTGACTATCATGCGTCAGTGAGGTGGGAGTCAAGTGGTGGACGTGTGTCCCTAGGTGCACATCTCTCAACACAGCCTCGTGCATGTGTTGCATGAGGTCTGAAAGCAAAATCGGGAGAGGGTGGCCTAGGGGGATCTTGCCAGAAGATGGGAAAGGGATAGATCCGAGATCAGGTGCAGATGTCGAAGCAGGAATATCAGAAAGAGGAGTCGTCGTGGCGACATAAGTGGTGACAGAGACCACGACACTCTCCGTGAAGACAGTAGGTGTGGGGACAGTGGTGGTGCCAGATGGTAAAGATGTGGACTCCGAAGTGATCGGATATAAAGGAATGGGGTCCACAGGTGCAGGTAGTGTGCTGGCAGAATTAGAAGTGGTGTGGACAGAACTGGTGGGGACATGCTCCAAAATGGTAGAGATGGTAGGCTCAGGAGCAAAAGATACAGACGTGCCCTCAGATACGGATAGGGAGGATAGTGTGGCAGTGACCTCGGGGGTAGACCTTGGAGGTCTCAGGTCGGGTGGTGGTGGTAGTGGCACCGAAGGAAGGACAGAAGTGCTTATTAGTGGTGTGGAGGAGGAGGAGGAAGGAATGGTAGCTCTCAGAGTCTCCTCATCAGAACTAAGCTCCCAGTCCTCGTCGCCATCCTCAGTGGCAGGCTGGGCACCTGGAGGCTCTAAGACGTGGATGGGTGGGATGGTGTGAATGCCAGGAAGGAGCCAGTCTAGCATGACTGGCTCTATCTGTGTAAGATCGGGGCGAGGGAGATACATGTGATGCTCGTGGCAGGTGCCTAAAAGATAAATCCAGTGGCGCTCACCGTGGGCCTGATGATGTGCATGTGAGCAAGCACATCTGTGTCAGTCTGGTAGGCCCGGGTGCTACCACTAGATCGGTAGGAAGAACAAGGCCGAGCATGGTGGCAAAAATGGTGAAGAAACCACCGCAACAGATCTCCGTGGCGGCATAGGCAGTGAGAAGCAAGCGGTGGCACAGCCAATGGGATGTGTCAAACAGTAGGAATGGGCAGAGTGTGCCGTCTGCTGCCCGTTTGATCGGTCAGGTCATCCCACTAAGGTGTACAAGCTCTGGGAATGAGAGGGTCCCGACCTCAGGCCTAGAAAAGATGGTGGTGGCGATGTGGCGCTGGGTGTATCTAAAGCATGGGTGGATGATGGAAGAAGACTTCACCCTACTAGGGATGAAGCCGCAGAGACCGGAGATATGATGCCAGAAACTCTCGGCGTCAAAAGAGGGTAGCTCTACGTCAGGTGCATATGCCTGGTCTGGGTTTGGGATAGGTGTGAAATAGAAGTAGGCGCGGATCATGGCATATGTTACGACAACGTGGTGAGCGTGAAGATGTGGGCGAGGATGTGGTGACATCCAAATGCTCAGCGGGTAAGGGTAATTGGCGTCGGTGGTGTGTCGACCGAGAAAGGGAGGGACAGGGGTCGCCAGCCTTCCTCTTCTTGGCGGGGGTTTCCTCAGTCTAAGCCTACGAGGTGGCATCGCAGTGTGTGTAGTGTGCTAACGAATCTAACACGGTATATGGATAAAAATAATAGAGCAAGGGAAGAGCGTACCCAATGACCGAGAAGCGATGCGATAGCAAAAGGCGAGTGCACGAGCGAAGCCTCGAAGCAAAATGTCTCCCCAAGCTATCCCAAACCAAGCATCTCCTTGCGACGCTCCAAAGGTACCTGCAATAGATAAATAAGATAGTATTAGAAGCGGGTAAAGGAATTAATTTTGGTTTAGGGTTCTAAAATAGAAAAAATTAGAATTAGGGGGTCAAATTGGGAGAAATGGATAGAGGGGAGTGTGGAGAGAGAGGGGAGAAGAGGGGATGGAAATAGGGTGGAGGGTGTCGGACCACGCTGGCCTGAAGCGGTAGCTCTTGGGTAGCGGCGGCGGCGGTCTGGCGAGGGGATCGGAACGAGCAGGATTATGGCTGGGGTTATTGGGAGCTCGGGCTGGTGTGTTATGAATTTAGGTGAGATTAGGCATTTGGGCCGCTCGGTTTGGTTTTATATAGGCAGAGTCTGATTCGTTTTAAGTTATGTGGGCCCCTCTCTAGTAATCACTGCTCGGTCGAGCAGCACAGACTGCTCGATCAAGCTCAAAAGATATCAAAATTTTAAAACTTGAATCCCCCAAGTTACGTCCAGCTACTCCACCAAGCTGCTTACTCAGCTTGGTCGAGCTGAATTAATTACATAGTAGTGATTTTCAGCTCATCTTGCTCCGACTGTAGCTCGACCGAGCAGGGTAGCTGCTCGGTCGAGTCAAATTGATTATAGAGCGCTCTTCTTGTGTAACGGTCGCTTTCCGACCATTCGTATTTTCACGCGTACTTCCTCTTTCATACGCGTATTTTTTTCTTTGATCTTTCTTCTATCAGGACTGTGCAATGAGATAGGTCATTGTGACCGTATGGAAGAGTAATTATTTGTGGGATTTTAGTGAACGTCATTTCACGGGTTGTTCTCCCACAAATTAGCTTTGTTTGGAGAGACATCGTAGCTTTAGACTTAGTCACCAGACCTTTTTATTTTTAGTTCATTTTTCGTGGACCAAACGCACGATTGGCCATCGTACCCCCAGCCTCTCGTCGTCACGGTCGTCCCGATATTTTTTTTCATAATTTTCAGACACTCCTAGCCCAACCAAACCCACTAATCACTTTCAAGCCCATTAAGCCTAATCAAATTTCAAATTTCGAATTCCTAATCTAATCTTAGGGAATCCCTCATACGTAGCATGAAATATTTCCCTCGCTAGTTGGTACCCAAACCTACACCCCCTCCTTTCACATGCCCTCTCTCCTAGTCACCTAAACACAACACTTTCCTAATTCATTTAGCAACTTTCTCTTCTTAAAAATCAAAACAGCATATACCCTAGCTTTTCACGCAAGGGAACCCATCCAGCCGTCTTTTTCACCCATTTGCATGACTTCTCCTCTCCACCAGCAGAACTGCCAGCCCTCCTAGCCTCCGGCAACTCCTCCTCCTCCTTCCCATCTTCCCCTCTCCTCTCTCTCCCCCCTCAAAACCGCAACAAACCACCCCAGGCCGCACAGATCTGCCCAGCTACGCCTCGCCGGAAAACACGGCCGGCTGCCGCCCTTCGGTGACCTCTAGCGACTGCTAACACCTCCCTCAGACTCTCCTCGAACCCCCTATCACCTACAACTCTCCTTTCCATTTCATCTACTCTCTATCTCCCTCGAAACACCTCTCAAACTCATCTAAATGGCAGTTTTTGACAGCTTGTGCACCGCCAGAAAACACCGACGGTGGCCAACTCCGGCCACCCCCAGCCATCGTCGCCACCTCCACTTGATGCCCCTTTCAATCCCTGGCAGCCCCCTTTTCTCCTAGGGGTTCACGCACGTCGCCGATCTCGCGTGTTTTACCCTGACGTTGCCGCCGCTGTGTAGATCCGTTGCGCTACCTGCAATGGGAGAGATCTCGACGTTTGCTTGCCATTTGTGCCTCCACCTTGCTGTTCGAAAGTGTCTTGCTATGCTACCTGTGGCCGAGATGTTGCTGACGATGCAGATCCATCGCCATTCAGACCCAACATCTGCTCTTCGATCGAACGTCAAAAAGGTTAGCCCTCTAACGCGTAGTAAGAACCCACACCATAGCGAATCGAAAACTTAATCTAAAAATCGTCAACAATAATTAAATTTCATTTCTGCTCCTATAAAACGTTGCTAAATCTTAGACATCGTCGAAGGACTTGAATATCTGTGCACATAGGATAGATCATCGATTAGGCCAAACCAAAACAAAAACGTGACTTTAACCGCTAGGATAGTCCCGTTGAACCTAGAAATGAACTCTAATAGGAATGATGGAAAACGTGTCCTGACGTCGCCGTTGACCCGTTTCAGATGGACCCTCGCCGACGCACCGCTTCGACGAGATGCTCCAGACCGTCGACACACTCGCCACCGCAGGCAAGTAATTCTCACTTGCGTACTTTCGGCCACGTTTAGGCCATCTTTCCCTTGAACTGTAAAAGTATGATTAAAGAGAACCGGACATGAAATGATAGCATCCGGGACCCCCTTGATAGTTTAGACTTGACGACGAAGTCTAAGCACAACAACAACAACAACTGACACCTTAGGGTTATTCTGTGTGTGCGTACATGTGGACCCCTAGAAGAACAATTCCTTATACTTGTCATGTCATGTCCTGTTACAAAAAGCCTTCGGGCGTTTCAGATGCTCTCCATGCGAGAGTGATCTCTATGTTACAAAAAGCCTTCTGGCATTTCAGATGCTCTCCATGCGAGAGTGATCTCCGTGTTACAAAAAGCCTTCGGGCGTTTCAGATGCTCTCCATGCGAGAGTGATCTCCGTGTTACAAAAAGCCTTCAGGAATTCCAGATGCTCTTCATGCAAGAGTGATCTCCGTGTTACAAAAAGCCTTCGGACGTTTCAGATGCTCTCCACGCGAGAGTGATCTCTGTGACTGCTAGGATAGCCCTGTTGAACCTAGAAATGAACTCTAATAGGAATGATGGAAAATGTGTCCTGACATTGTCGTTGACCTGTTTCAGAAGGACCCTCGTTGACGCACCGCTTCGATGAGATGCTCCAGACCGTCGACGTTCTTGCCACCGCAGGCAAGTGTTTCTCACTTGCGTACTTTCGGCCACGTTTAGGCCATATTTCCCTTGAACTGTAAAAGTACGATTAAAGAGAACAGGACGTGAAATGATAGCGTCCGGGACCCCCTTGATAGCTTAGACTTGACGACAAAGTCTAAGCACAACAACAACAACAACAACTGACACCTTAGGGCTATTCTGTGTGTGCGTGCGTGTGGACCCCCTAGAAGAACAATTCCTTACACTTGTCATGTCGTGTCCTGTTACAAAAAGCCTTCGGGCGTTTCAGATGCTCTCCATGCGAGAGTGATCTCTGTGTTACAAAAAGCCTTCGAGCATTTCAGATGCTTTCCATGCGAGAGTGATCTCCGTGTTACCAAAAGCCTTTGGGCATTTCAGATGCTCTCCACGCGAGAGTGATCTCCGTGTTACAAAAAGCCTTCGGGCGTTTCAGATGCTTTCCATGCGAGAGTGATCTCCGTGTTACCAAAAGCCTTTGGGCATTTCAGATGCTCTCCACGCGAGAGTGATCTCCGTGTTACAAAAAGCCTTCGGGCGTTTCAGATGCTCTCCATGCAAGAGTGATCTCCGTGTTACAAAAAGCCTTCGGACGTTTCAGATGCTCTCAACGCGAGAGTGATCTCCGTGTTACAAAAAGCCTTCGGGCATTTCGGATGCTCTCCACACGAGAGTGATCTCTGTTTTACAAAAAGCCTGTGGGCATTTCAGGTGCTCTCCATGCGAGAGTGATCTCTGGTTGTCTTGTCTTGAGCACTTGGGTTTGGGATACGGTTGAGCGGTCGCACGGGGAGAGGGTCTGGCCACCCTCAAACCGTAAGGCGTGAACCCTTCGTGACACAAATGGTACTTCTTGTCTTTTATTGTCCCATCTAGCTTAGTCCCGTAGCCGATAGCACACGCTACGGCTACTGTCTGTCAAGTTTTACTTTCTTGTACCGTTTTACTTCTTGCATAGTATAAATGTCATGTCATAACAACATCATGTTAATCAACCAGTAAAATGTTGCTCTTATTTACTTTACACTTGCAATAGAGTCTAACCCTTCCTTGTAGACTTTACCTGACTTACAGTTCCTTTTCTCTTGGGTGTTGTATGTCAGGTGTTGAGCCAGAGTACGTGGACGAGCCGGACATACCTGAGTACCTAGAGCCAGAGGACGTTGACCTGGAATACGTTCCTGACGAGGACCAGACCTAGAGGTCCCTCACCGTTGCTGATCCAGAGATTTACTTCCTTCTAGTTTGGGTGCGTAGCACCGTTTACTTTTCTTCCTAGGTTGGGTGCTTGCACCATAAGTTTCCTTTATGTTGTTGTTGCGATGCTGGGCATTACTTTCCTTTTTAGACTCTTCTACTTCTGGATATCTTGATGGAATAAATGAATGCATCTTTCTTTCAGTACTTTCTGTTGTTATGAAATTTTTATAAATGCAAGAACCCATAATCTTAAAAAGGTATCTGTCACGCCCAGCTTCCCAAAAATATGGAGGTGAAGCGTGAGAAGGTCCGCTCAGACTTGAAGCTACAAAGCTGCAAGTCCGATAAGCGTCAATCAAATTTAAAACTGCAGGTCCTTGCAACGCTAACGAAACAAAGATAATAATAATGATGAATTGAGACAAAAGAGATATCCCATAATATCAATAAAAATAAATTTCAACAACACAGAAAAAGCCACCAGGCTAAAAGAAAAGAGACTAAAGGCCCAAACATGGCCAACAAAAGTACAAAGTACAAAACAACGGTGCTACGCACCAACAACTAACAAAAGGCCTAAAACAAAATAAAGCTCAACAAAGACTCAAAGAATGGTCACCGGTGTCCACCAAAATCCTCCTGGGCAATCATGGACTCAGACTCAGCGTCAGCAAAACATCACGTACTCAGCAACGGTCTCTGACTCAGGGTCTAACATGTGACACCCAAAAGAGCAATGGGCAAATGTCAGTAAGTCTACAAGAGACTTGTGCAAGGAAACTAAAAGTAGGTAAAAGTAAAGCAACCTAGCAGTTCTAGCATGATGCAATGACATGGCAGTTAAAGTAATGAGTGCAACAGGTAAGGTAAAGTAAAGTAAAGTACGAGCATGGCATTTAAACATGGCATGGATGACAAGTACTACATGAATCATTCGCAAGACAAGTACATGACAAGTAAAGTAAGCACCTCGTGCACAGAGATTCCGTCTTTTGGCTAGAGGGCTGATCAAGCCACTCCTAAGCTCAAGTGACCGTTTATCCCTACCCCTCCACGTGTATCGGGCATTGGTTTTCAGCCAACACATGAGGCTCGCTTCTGGACCACGAGCCAGGAAGTGTTTTAAACAAGTATGGCCTAGGGGTGCACCTAGCCGAAAACACAGAAACACGGATTTGTACAAGTATTTTGTAGCGTGTTCTACGATGCAACAATCAATTTGGATGACATGTAAGATGCAATGCATGGCAGTTAAGAGTACGTACAGTTAAGGAAAGTAAACGTGACAGTTTAGTATGCATGAACAACAAGTTTAAAGAGTTGGATCTAGCTTCGTTGTCAAGCTAGATCAATTAGGTGACGGATCTAGTTTCGTTGTCAAACTAGATCAAGTAGGCGTCTAGCCAGCTATCATTTCACTGACTAGTCTCTTTTACGCTGAAAACAAGGAAGTGGCCTAAAAACATGGCCCTACACAAGAGTTGGCAAGTTTCACTTGCCTGCAAGTACAACGTCTGAGCACACCGTCCAACGAGTCCAAAGTCACAAATAAACTACGTGCACAAGTCCACCAGCCTCAACACGACGCGAGAGCTACTCTGACGTCGGGTGGCGACGTCAGGGGTTGAATTCCGGTTTCGTGATCGGTACGGAACATCCGGTTCTCTGCCAATAAAATACGTGCAAGAATGAGTTCGTATCTACGGGCTAGAATTATTAGGCATACCCTAAAACGTCTAATGACCCAGTTTAATTAGGTTTTCTGTCCTATGGTGGGTGTCACATCAATATAAACGATCTCAAATTATTAACATGATAATTACGACGAGTTGCCATTACGAACAAATATCCAGCAATTATCAAGCAATCTAGGTTATCAATGGCTAGAAGTCGTGTACACAGTTTAACCACCCTATGAATCATCAAGTTACCATCTATTCTAATGTTATTAGTCACGCAAACAACATTTTTAATAAGTTATCTACGGTTCATGAAACTTAGCCACTGGTATAAAAGATGAACACATACTAACCGATTAGATAGGCTCTCCTACCGGCACCGAGGGTTGTCGAGCGACGGATGGAGGTTGAGGGACATCAAGTAGCGTGAGGGGAGGTCGTCTACAGTACGAATAGCTGTCGAGCGTCACTGCCACACAACGGGAGGTCGATGTGTGCAATTACGGCCCAAGTAAGTCGCTGAGTGCGAAGAACATTGAGTCTTAGCGAGGAACAGTGGCTAGGGTGGCTGTTGTGTGGGCTAGACGGCAGAAGAGGTTGTTGGGGGTCGGGGGTACGCCGGAGGGGTGACTCACGGCGTCCAACGGCGGATTGCGGCGCTGTTGCCGCTGCAGGCTGTAAACGTCGGTGGAATCTGGAGTTTTTGCGGCTGCAACAGGCGTCTCCGGCGGGGATTTGATCGGAGGGATGGTCGACAGGAGGCCAGATCGTCGAGGGGAGGTCAGGCGTGCGGAGCGGCGCCTGGGGATGTCGAGCGGCGCCGTGGGCGGCGCCGCGAGTTGCTGCTGTTGCTGCTTTGCGCTGCCGCGGGGAGATCCGGTGCTGCGGGGTCGTTGCTGGAGGCTGCTGAGGGCCGGCGACAGTGTAGGCCGGCGGCGAGGGGGCCGGGCAAGGGAGAAGTCCGATGGGAGGCTGATGGAGAAGTGAAAAGGTCGGGGGCGGCGCAATCGACTTTGATGCTGTGAAAACCTATGCCCTAGGTTATTTTTTATAGGGGAGCAGTTGTGAACGTGGCTAGGCCCAAACGTTGGGTAGGGCTGATAGTTGTTATATGGTCTATTGGTTAAAAGAATTTGTTTCAAAAAGTTATAATATCATATTAAAAGCCCAGCTCATTCCTCCCTCATGCGTGACTATGGTTGCGGTTGAAACAAGAAAATAGGTTGAGTCAACTTGGCTTAATAAGTATAAATAATTATTGGGGACAAAATACTATGTGAACTTAGGGTTAAAATAATATTTAAGTTGGGCAAAAACGAAGATAGGTCAACCGAAGCCCAAAAATTGTGAATTAAATACTGAGGTGACCGGGACGACGAGAGAAAGAAGTCAGCGAAGACGGATCACAATTTCGACGTCGAGAAACGAAATTAAAAAAAATAAAAAGGTCTAGCGACAAAAATGAAAATCGTGACGTCTCTTCAAATATGGTCAAATCATGGGAGAACGACCCGTGAAATGACGTTCCCAATTAATGCCACAATTTAACACTCTCAGAGACGTCCACAACGGCATATCACACCAAAGTGTTCACAAACTAACAAAGTCTAAAATTAATACGTGCACGGTCAAAAACACGTGCACGAACAAAGTACGGTCGAAAAGCGGTCGTTACATCCTCCCCACCTTAGAATAAAGTCCGTCCTCGGACTTTCTAATATAGCTAGTCGCTCTAGTAACTACCCAATCAAGTCATTATAATTCAAACCAGGTATAGTCATTACAAGTGCTATATATGCACTAGGTAGTCAAATATTAACACTACCAACATGTATATGTGTATATATATATTCACGTATGTCATACACTTTTACCTATTATGGTCCGTCAAATTCATACACGCATTTCAATCATATAAATATATAAAAGCATTCATCCTTTTTATAACTACTAAATACTTATTACATACCATGGTGCACATACTCACAAACAATTAAATAGTTCACGCCACATTCAGGTAACTACCTATGAACAAATAATAGGGTTACACTACTCCCTATAACTCCTAGTGTACATCAAAGGTTACATATCAACACAAGTAACCACACAACTCAATATTCAGTCATGTTATTATATCTAGGATATACTTACCACTACTATAATTTCACGATTATCTAGTCATTCAAATGTATGTAAGTATTTCACTATATATTCACGTCACATACGGTCTTATAACTATATTCACGACACGCCACATACGCCATAGTCATCAATACCTATAACTGAGCACATACTTACCCGTGCATGGTGCACACCCATACACGCTAACATTTCATTTATATACACCAATCATACCATCATATATCCAGTACCTCTACACACCTAGTTTAGCTAGCACACATACGTTCACACGAGCAAGTCCTTAGTAATTAACTATACCACAAGACCGACACCTATAACTATATACTGGTGTAGCGACCCACAATCACGTGTGTAACATAACCAGGCACAAACACTCCTATCACTATACATACATCAAACATTGCTATATTCAACTACAAACATACATTCAATATACTTAGAGTATACCCACTCAAGCTTGAGTGAGACTCAATACACATATCAGAATATTCTATATACGTAACACGTCATTCATACCTATACCAATACCACTCCAATATTTATATGTCTACCAATACAACCATACACATACCTTAAGTCAATCACACTTAATATTTAGTCAGGTAATACTCACATAGTTCAATCACTCTATATACCATAATAATAATACAGACATCAGCACATGTATAATTATAATACACTCCTTAATACATACGCATTCATCGTATAGTCACACACATATAACATATATATTCACACCATAGCCTACTACCTATAATTAGTATACCAACACCTATACATACATAGTTAAGATGTGCAATAGTCGTGTATACCTCACGGTATGCACGCATGCAACCTCCCGTAAAAGCAAGCAGTACCAATCAAAATTATAACCCTATTACCATATGTATATCATCTATATACTCATGCAACAATACATAACTACTTACATCTAAGCACAATACGGATCTACGCACGAGCACATGCTCACACGTACAACATATATGTCATACAATAGGCCTACTTACTTAACTATACGCACACCTATTTTTATCACACCTAGCATACACATAGTTCTACCAACAAATTATTTCAACCATTATAAGTACCTCCAACTACATACACTCCATTAGGTATTCCAACACTAACTCTTATATACATAGGCATCCCTAGTATGGTATAGCTAACCACACACAAGTATATAAATAATATCACACAATCCACTTCATAATATCACGAATAACTCCGAGTATATATATGTATATATATCACACAATAGGCAAATATCAATATACTATGGGGGTATACTCATTCAAACCCACATACACAACTTAGATACATGCACTACGACAACATCTTCTAACAAATAGGGTTGGCACAGCCATTGACGGGTACTAGAGCCTAAGCAATAGAGGAAGATTAGGGGTCGAAGCGTGACGAGGGAAGGACCGATAAGCACGAGTTCAGATAGGACGAATACAAGGGGACAGCTTGGTTAGGTGAAGCAGCGATTCACTTGTGAATGCTTAGGTAGAGGAAAGGAAGATGTAGTGATACTTATATAGGATGGAGAAATGAAATAGTATAAATAACATAAGCTAAAATACACGAAATTTGAAAACTGTTGTACTTCAAAAGTTGGAGTCCTCGTCTGTATAAAATATTTGGAGATCGATGATACAAGTTGTTCGAAACAAGTTTGAGTTGAAAATACATAATAAGAGAAAATGGTTTATTGGCTTATCGAAGACCATTATAAAAAGAAGTAAATCATTCACACGAACATTAAGGGTGTTTTTTTTGAAAATATTATACGGCAGTAATTTAACACAGTTTCGGCAAAAATTTTGAAATCCAAAGAATGAAATTAAATTAATTGAAGGACTTAAGCTCATGTTAAATGCTTTCAAAGTCTTTAAAACTGAAGAGAAATTTCAAATATATAATATTGAAAATACTTTTTAGAGAAACCCGGATTTGCCAAAAGAAACTGATTTATACAAAGATCTTAAAGTACGAGTTCAACGAACCAAGAACTGATATATATAAAAATAATTGAAATTCTATTTATCTTGGAAGATATTCTACAGTATAGATGGTAAATGGCTCAAATGAATTTCGTAGTTTAGAAAATGGTATATCGAACTATCAAAATAGTAATAAGGTTGTAAAGTCAAAATGCGAGAAATATTGGTTAGCAATTAGCTACGAGATAGTAATTAAAATTACAACCAATAGACTCCAAAATTTACGAAAGAATTTTAACTCAATTGAATAGTAAAAATTTAAACATATACGTAGAGTGTTTAAAATAAAATTTAAACTTAGCGAAAATTTTCAATAAGAGAAATCTGAAAATAGCTTTCAGAAGATTCAAGATTTGTAACAGAGAGATTCGAAAATTGACGGCGATCATCATGAGGCGATCTCGTGAATCGAGGCAAGGAAAAGGGTCTGATGGTCGTACATACATACGCCCAGGATATGACCCAGGAAAACCTACGGGAAAACCCTACGGTTGACCAACTAAAGATTAGGGAACTAAGCGCTAAGACTTTCTAAGGAGCTAGACGGTAATGAAATGCGTTTAGCTTGGTCCGAAATCGATGAACCCAAGCAAACGACAAAAGGAATCCTAGAAGTCTAATATGGTCAGGGTTAGGCAAGACCACTAAAGTAGCTCCTATGACGATTAAATCAGTTGCTGACAGTGAGTCTAACTAACAATCAGAGGCCTCTAACTAGCAAGCACAGACGTCTAACTAAGTGTTTTTACCACCTAATGTCATAGGAAAACGACTAGACTCAGGGCTTATGACTCGGATGTTGCAATTTATTTAATGAATATTCTGTTATTACCGTTGTTCCGTTAATTTGCAATTGCAAGACTGGACCTGCATGGCCCACCAACAAAACATGTCACGCCCCGCTTCCCAAAAATATGGAGGCGAAGCGTGAGAAGGTCCGCTCAGACTTGAAGCTACAAAGATGCAAGTCCGATAAGCATCAATCAAATTTAAAACTGCAGGTCCTTGCAACGCTAACGAAACAAAGATAATAATGATGAAATGAGACAAAAGAGATATCCCATAATATCCATAAAAATAAATTTCAACAACACAGAAAAAGCCACCAGGCTAAAAGAAAAGAGACTAAAGGCCCAAACATGGCCAACAAAAGTACAAAGTACAAAACAACGGTGCTACGCACCAACAACTAACAAAAGGCCTAAAACAAAATAAAGCTCAACAAAGACTCAAAGAATGGTCACCGGTGTCCACCAAAATCCTCCTGGGCAATCATGGACTCAGACTCAGCGTCAGCAAAACATCACGTACTCAGCAACGGTCTCTGGCTCAGGGTCTAACATGTGACACCCAAAAGAGCAAGGGGCACATGTCAGCAAGTCTACAAGAGACTTGTGCAAGGAAACTAAAAGTAGGTAAAAGTAAAGCAACCTAGCAGTTCTAGCATGATGCAATGACATGGCAGTTAAAGTAATGAGTGCAACAGGTAAGGTAAAGTAAAGTAAAGTACGAGCATGGCATTTAAACATGGCATGGATGACAAGTATTACATGAATCATTCGCAAGACAAGTACATGACACGTAAAGTAAGCACCTCGTGCACAGAGATTCCGTCTTTTGGCTAGAGGGCTGATCAAGCCACTCCTAAGCTCAAGTGACCGTTTATCCCTACCCCTCCACGTGTATCGGGCATTGGTTTTCAGCCAACACATGAGGCCCGCTTCTGGACCATGAGCCAGGAAGTGTTTTAAACAAGTATGTCCTAGGGGTGCACCTAGCCGGAAACACGAAAACACAGATTTGTACAAGTATTTTGTAGCGTGTGCTACGATGCAACAATCAATTTGGATGACATGTAAGATGCAATGCATGGCAGTTAAGAGTACGTACAGTTAAGGAAAGTAAACGTGACAGTTTAGTATGCATGAACAACAAGTTTAAAGAGTTGGATCTAACTTCGTTGTCAAGCTAGATCAATTAGGTGACGGATCTAGTTTTGTTGTCAAACTAGATCAAGTAGGCGTCTAGCCAGCTATCATTTCACTGACTAGTCTCTTTTACGCTGAAAACAAGGAAGTGGCCTAAAAACATGGCCCTACACAAGAGTTGGCAAGTTTCACTTGCCTGCAAGTACAACGTCTGAGCACACCGTCCAACGAGTCCAAAGTCACAAATAAACTACGTGCACAAGTCCACCATCCTCAACACGACGCGAGAGCTACTCTGACATCGGGTGGCGACGTCAGGGGTTGAATTCCGGTTTCGTGATCGGTACGGAACATCCGGTTCTCTGCCAATAAAATACGTGCAAGAATGAGTTCGTATCTACGGGCTAGAATTATTAGGCATACCCTAAAACGTCTAATGACCCAGTTTAATTAGGTTTTCTGTCCTATGGTGGGTGTCACATCAATATAAACGATCTCAAATTATTAACATGATAATTACGAAGAGTTGCCATTACGAACAAATATCCAGCAATTATCAAGCAATCTAGGTTATCAATGGCTAGAAGTCGTGTACACAGTTTAACCACCCTATGAATCATCAAGTTACCATCTATTCTAATGTTATTAGTCATGCAAACAACATTTTTAATAAGTTATCTATGGTTCATGAAACTTAGCCACTGGTATAAAAGATGAACACATACTAACCGATTAGATAGGCTCTCCTACCGGCACCGAGGGTTGTCGAGCGACGGACGGAGGTTGAGGGACATCAAGTAGCGTGAGGGGAGGTCGTCTACAGTCCGAATAGCTGTCGAGCGTCGCTGCCACACAACGGGAGGTCGATGTGTGCAGTTACGGCCCAAGTAAGTCGCTGAGTGCGAAGAACATTGAGTCTCAGCGAGGAACAGTGGCTAGGGCGGCTGTTGCGTGGGCTAGACGGCAGAAGAGGTTGTTGGGGGTCGGGGGTACGCGAGAGGGGTGACTCACGGTGGCCAGCGGCGGCTTGCGACGCTGTTGCCGCTGCAGGCTGCAAACGTCGGTGGAATCTGGGGTTTTTGCGGCTGCAACAGGCGTCTCCGGCGGGGATTTGATCGGAGGGATGGTCGACAGGAGGCCAGAACGTCGAGGGGAGGTCAGGCGTGCGGAGCGGCGCCTGGGGATGTCGAGCGGCGCCGTGGGCGACGCCGCGAGTTGCTGTTGTTGCTTCTTTGCGCTGCCGCGGGGAGATCCGATGCTGCGGGGTCGTTGCCGGAGGCTGCTAAGGGCCGGCGACGGTGTATGCCGGCGGCGAGGGGGCCGGGCAAGGGAGAAGTCCGATGGGAGGCTGATGGAGAAGTGAAAAGGTCGGGGGCGGCGCAATCGACTTTGATGCTGTGAAAACCTATGCCCTAGGTTATTTTTTTTATAGGGGAGCAGTTGTGAACGTGGCTAGGCCCAAACGTTGGGTAGGGCTGATAGTTATATGGTCTATTGGTTAAAAGAATTTGTTTCAAAAAGTTATAATAGCATATTCAAAGCCCAGCTCATTCCTCCCTCATGCGTGACTATGGTTGCGGTTAAAACAAGAAAATAGGTTGAGTCAACTTGGCTTAATAAGTATAAATAATTATTGGGGACAAAATACTATGTGAACTTAGGGTTAAAATAATATTTAAGTTGGGCAAAAACGAAGATAGGTCAACCGAAGCCCAAAAATTGTGAATTAAATACTGAGGTGACCGAGACGACGAGAGAAAGAAGTCAGCGAAGACGGATCACAATTTCGACGTCGAGAAACGAAATTAAAAAAAAATAAAAAGGTCTAGCGACAAAAATGAAAATCGTGACGTCTCTTCAAATATGGTCAAATCGTGGGAGAACGACCCGTGAAATGACGTTCCCAATTAATGCCACAATTTAACACTCTCAGAGACGTCCACAACGGCATATCACACCAAAGTATTCACAAACTAACAAAGTCTAAAATTAATACGTGCACGGTCAAAAACACGTGCACGAACAAAGTACGGTCGAAAAGCGGTCGTTACAGTATCCCTACAGATGCTTATTGGGTCTGAGCCTCACAGCTCTGGCCCATGCGGACCTTATTCACGTCTCACTTCGGTCGTTTTGGGAAGCGGAGCATGACAGGTTTTAGTGGTGGCCCATGCAGGTCGTGCAATTATAAAAGTTCGTAGCAATAGTATTACTCGCATTCATTTTTAACCTCCAGTTTATCTTGTACGAGTCTAATTTGGGTTTTCCCAATCAATAGGATGGCGGGAGGACGCAATACCCTACCTGGATCTTCAGCTGATGGGGCCTTGGATTGCCAAGGTGACGAGTTTCGCAAGTTCCTAGATGTTATAAGAGAGATGTTGGATGTTCAGTATCAGTTGGTTGAACAGGCACATCGGGCTGCCCGTGCTGCCCAGGCTGCTCCGGCTGCACCACCATCGTCACCGCGAGGGAAGCGACCAATGGAGCAACATAGGCCTTCTGCTAGGTCTATAGTGGGACAGTTCAGTCAGTGCCTTTCAAGAGGCCAGGAGCACCTGCACAGAGCCATGCCAGAGAACGATGTCTTTTCTGTGGCAAGCTGGGACATCGTCAAATGATTGCAGGAAGAGGCTGGGTTTGTGTCTGGCGTGTGGAGCCGCCACACACGTCAGTAGAGATTGCCTAAGGTATCTCCATATGGAGGGCAGAGCACCAGCCCCACTGCAGAGTAGAGCGTCTGCCCCTACTCAGAGAGGAGCTGTTGTCCGTGGAGTATATTCCATGACAGCAGTGGATGGCGTCATTGCAGGTAACTCCATAGTTTTAGTCTTTCATATTATAGTTTAGCTTATTTTTGACTGCTTATGTGTGTTTAAGAACTTTTTGTTTCCTTTCAAATCAAACCTTTAATGTTTTGGGATTAGCCTACAAAGTTCACAACCCACCTATCTTCCCTCATCCAATACCATAACTCCACACGTTTTTCCAAATGTTATAAAATATGTCATTGGCCTTAAACTTCCTTTCTTTTCTTTCCCTCTTCAGGAGTGTTATTCTTTATTGTTATGATATTGTTAGTACTAGCTATTATTGTTATAGGGTTATGTTTGCGGGTAGGCTTATAGTGAGATGAGATATGTTGTATCGGTGATTAGTTGATTTTGAATAATAAGGATATTAGATTAGATTTCTTTCGAACGAAAGGAATGGGGTGTCCAAGATTTATCTATTTACTTTTAATTATACCAATGGGTAACAGACTCAATTGGGACTCTGGATGAATGAAATTATACACAGGGATCAGATCTGAAACTTGGACGAGTGGTAGATGGGATTAGCTATGGAGTTATAGTATGATTTAGAGTGATCATGAAATGAGTAGAACATTTAAAGTTTCAAGACTTGATTAGTAAGTTGACGTGAGAAGACATTGGAAATAACACGACATGTTGAGACGAATGGATGGTTAGGTAGACGGATTAAATATTGGTTGGGATTAGTTATAGTGAGTAAGGATAAGATGTGATTTTGATAGTTCAATTATTTGGCGGATAAATTTATGGGACGATATGACGAAGCATGTATGGAGGGCAAGGCGATTGTTGATTTGGGAAAGGTGTTATAAGATAGACAAAGTTTTTTTGTCTTAGATTGGTGATTGGCTAGAACATCATTTTAGCGATTGAATAATATTGGGACGAGATTGAGAAATTTAAAGATGTTATTGAGCGATGATGTATAGTGGAATGGTATGGTAAGCGAAGATGATTATTATTTTTATGAGGACTTGGAGTTGGAAATTTGAACGGTAGTGATGTGTCTATAGTTAAGTGTTAGGATGTGAGTTTAGTCGTAGCATTATCCAGTGAAAAGACGAGTAATGATGAATTGTTGTGGAACGCTGGTTGAAGTTGTAGGATTAACGATCATTATGTGGAATATAGTTGTTGTAGGCATAAGTGTGTATAGATATTATTATTATTATTATTAGTATAAGCAATTCCGAGGGCGGAATCATTTCTAAGGTGGGTAGAATGTAACGGCCGCTTTTCGACCGTTCGTATTTTCACGCGTACTTCCTCTTTCGTACGCGTATTTTTTTCTTCGACCTTTCTTCTATCCAGACTATGCAATGAGATAGGTCGTTGTAAGCGTATGGAAGATTAGTTATTTGTGGGATTTTTAGTGATCGTCATTTCACGGGTCGTTATTCCACAAATCAGCTTTTTTAGGAGAGACGTCGTAGCTTTAGACTTAGTCACCGGACCTTTTTATTTTTAGTTCATTTTTTGTAGACCAAATGCACGATTGACCATCATACCCCCGAGCCTCTCGTCATCACGGACGTCCCGATATTTTTTTCATAATTTTCGGACACCCCTAGCCCAACCAAACCCACTAATCACTTTCAAGCCCATTAAGCCTAATCAAATTTCAAATTTCAAATCCCTAATCTAATCTTAGGGAATCCCTCATACGAAGCATGAAATATTTCCCCCTCTATTTGGTACCCAAACCTATACCCCCTCCTCTCGCATGCCCTCTCTCCTAGTCACCTAAACACCCCCCCTTCCTAAGTCATTTAGCAACTTTCTCTTCTTAAAAATCAAAACAACCCATACCCTAGCTTTTCACGCAAGGGAACCCATCCAGCCATCTTTTTCACCCATTTGCGTGACTTCTCCTCTCCACCAGTGGCACCACCAGCCCTCCTGGCCTTCGGCAACTCCTCCTCCTCATTCCACTCGTCCCTCTCCTCTTTGTCCCCTCAAAACCGCAACAAACCACCCCCAGCCGCACAGATCTGCCCAGATGCGCCTCGCCAAAAAACACGGCCGGCTGCCGCCTTCTGGCAACCTCCGGTGGTCGCCATTGCCTCCCTCAGACTCCCCTAGAACCCCCCTATCACCTGCAACTCTCCTTTCCCTTTCATCTGCTCTCTATCTTCCTCGAAACACCTCTTAAACTCATCTAAACGGCAGTTTTTGACAGCCTGCGCACCGTCGAAAAACACCGCCAATCGGCCAACTCCAGCCACCCCCAACCACCGTCACCACATCCAATCGACTCCCCTTTCAATCCTCGACAGCCGCCTTTGCTCCTATGGGTTCACGCGCGTTGCCGATCTCGCGTGTTTTCCCCCGATGTTGCCCCCACCGTTTAGATTCGTTGCGCTACCCGTAACGGGAGAGATCTCGACGTTTGCTTTCCATTTTTGCCTCCACCTTGCTGTCTGAAAGTGTCTCGCTGTGCTACCTGCAACTAAGACGTTGCTGACGATGTAGACCCATCGCCGTTCAGACCCGAAATCCGCTCTTCGATCAAACGTCAAAAAGGTTTGCCCTCTAACGCGTAGTAAGAATCCACACCATAGCGAATCGAAAACTTAATCTAAAAATCGTCAACAATAATTAAATTTCATTTCTACTCCTATAAAACGTTGCTAAATCTTAGACATCGATGAAGGACTTGAATATCTGTGCACATAGGATAGATCGTTGATTAGGCTGAACCAAAACAAAAACGTGACTTTGACTGCTAGGATAGCCCCGTTGAACCTAGAAATGAACTCTAATAGGAATGATGGAAAACATGTCCTGACATCACTGTTGACCTGTTTTAGACGGACCGTTGCTGACGCACCGGATCGACGAGACGCTCCAGACCGTCGACGCACTCGCTACCGCAGGCAAGTGTTTCTCACTTGCGTACTTTCAGCCACGTTTAGGCCATCTTTCTATTGAACTGTAAAAGTACGATTAAAGAGAACCGGACGTGAAATGATAGCGTCCGGGACCCTCTTGACATCTTAGACTTGACGATGAAGTCTAAGCACAACAACAACAACAACTGACACCTTAGGGCTATTCTGTGTGTGCGTATGTGTGGACCCCTAGAAGAACAATTCCTTATACTTGTCATGTCGTGTCCTGTTACAAAAAGCCTTCGGGTGTTTCAGATGCTCTCCATGCGAGAGTGATCTCTATGTTACAAAAAGCCTTCGGGCATTTCAGATGCTCTCCATGCGAGAGTGATCTCCGTGTTACAAAAAGCCTTCGGGCGTTTCAGATGCTCTCCACGCGTGAGTGATCTCCGTGTTACAAAAAGCCTTCGGGCGTTTCAGATGCTCTCCACGCGATAGTGATCTCCGTGTTACAAAAAGCATTCGAGCGTTTCGGATGCTCTCCACGCGAGAGTGATCTCCGTGTTACAAAAAGCCTTCGGGCTTTTTGGATGCTCTCCATGCGAGAGTGATCTCTGTGTTACAAAAATCCTGCAGACGTTTCAGGTGCTCTCCATGTGAGAGTGATCTCTGGTTGTCTTGTCTTGAGCACTTGGGTTTGGGATAGGGTTGAGCGATGTCACGGGGAGAGGGTCTGGCCGCCCTCAAACCGTAAGGCGTGAACCCTTCGTGACACACACAATACTTCTTGTCTTTTCCTGTCCCGTCTAGCTTAGTCCCGTAGCCGGTAGCACACGCTACGACAACTGTCTGTCATGTTTTAATTTATTGCACCGTTTTACTTCTTGCATATTATAAATGTCATGTCATAACAACAGCATGTTAATCAACCATTAAAATGTTGCTCTTATTTACCTTACACTTGCAGTAGAGTCTAACCCTTCCTTGTAGACTTTACATGACGTACAGTTCCTTTTCTCTTGGGTGCTGTACGTCAGGTGTTGAGCCAGAGTACGTGGACGAGCCGGACATACCTGAGTACCTGGAGCCAGAGGACATCGACCCGGAGTACGTTCCTGACGAGGACCAGACCTAGAGGTCCCTCATCGTTGCTTCTCCAGAGATTTACTTCCTTCTAGTTTGGGTGCATAGCACCGTTTACTTTTCTGCCTAGGTTGGGTGCTTGCACTATTAGTTTCCTTTCTGTTGTTGTTGCCATACCGGGCATTACTTTCCTTTTTAGACTCTTGTACTTCTGGATATCTTGATGGAATAAAATGAATGCATCTTTCTTTCAGTATTTTCTGTTTTTATGAAATTTTTATAAATGCAAGAACTTGTAATCTTAAAATGGTATACCTACAGACGCTTATTGGGTCTGAGCCTCACAGTTCTGGCCCATGCAGACCTTAGTCACGTCTCACTTCTGTCGTTTTGGGAAGCGATGCGTGACATCTTGCCCTTTTCTTCAGCGGACTGTAGCTCGACTGAGCAGGTTAGCTGCTTGGTCGAGTTGCCTCTCATTGCTCTCCAAGCTAAGTATGGCTCTGGTCCACTTACGTTTTTTATTTCAAATTTTATGGTGGATTTGGTAGGAACAATGGGCAAGTAAGAATACTTTGGTTTGTTGATTAATTAAGAAGTATATGGGCATTGTATTGGATATCTAGAATATTTTTGTTTTGTCTCAGGACAAAAAATGGCATTTAAGGCGGCAGCTTGAGCATCATAGGGTGTCCGTCTTCTTGTGCCTTTGAATCCAGAAGTACCTGCGGAGGCCCAAGAAACCACCCGGCCTCGTACATCTGTAACAGGAATGGGATTAGCTGCTTCGATGGGATTTTTCATTCTGTTCGGAGGAGAACTTACCAAACGTCTAGCATTCCCTCATGTGCTCGACCAACTACTAGCATGTTGTTGAGTAGTTTTCTGTCAAGGTTACCGGTTTCAGAGGTTTTTTCACGAGCGGTCTAAAAACTATATGAAGCGGAAAAAGCACGAGTTATCCTTATAATGGTGCCTTCTGGAATAGTTAAGGTCGGACAGTGCCCGCTTGACATGGGCTAGCACGCGTAGGGTGATTTGAAGCAGTCAGGCAGGATGCATCTTTCTATCTCTACCTATGCAATTAGTATTAGCAGTGGTATCTCTCTGCGCTCTGTCTTGATACAAGTGCTTTCCCCTGAGTACAATGCCCTAGATCCAGCGCCAATCGATCTATAAGCTTTGGCCGGGCCAACCATTGATCTATTCGACCTTAGCTGTTTTTCCTATTATTCTGGATACGGCAAAATCATTCGATTATGCCTGTCGGGTTGGTTTTTTTCTTCCTAGCTGGCCTTTCTCATAGTTGCTTGTCTTTTTATCGTTGCGCTTACGAGGACTAGCTTGCCTGCTCCTCAGATTGGGACTACTTCCACATGTTATATATTTTATAGGGGATTCCCCTTCCTCGAAGAAAGCTGAAGCCCTTAATCATCTCCTCTTGGTTCCTTCTCCTCTTTTCCATCGTTTTGAGCGCTCTCCCCATTGTTCGCATGTGCAAGGAAGAACACATCATAAATCTTTTATATTTTTATATATTATGATTTTCTAATGAATTAAAATTTTTTTATTTTGGTTTTTAAATGAAAAGAAGAATAAAAAGAAAAAATAAAACTAAAATAAAAGAAAATTTGGGTTGCCTCCCGATACGCACTTGTTTAAAGTCGTAAGCTCGACTCCCTATGATTTTCAACTAATGGTGCAACATGCAGCGAGAATGTGACTCTCTTTGCCATCAAGCGGTTCGCCTGCGATGTAGGGCTTTAGTCGTTGGCTGATAGGCTTATATTTTACACTTTATTTCTGCATATTCGCATGCCATTTCGATTGATCATATCGCGATTATCACGATTATTTGACGATGTTTCGATACTTTTCAGTATTTCTTATTTTTGTCTGATTTCAGGAGATATGGAGCAATCGGGAGCAATTTTGAGCCTAGAGGACTTGCACGCGTGTCGGAGCATCGCCCATGTTCATATCGGAGAGCTAATAGTGTTGGAGGATGAGTGGAAGAAGAAGGACGTCGAAAGAATCGACGAGGAAGCGAGGATGAGAAGAAAGGAGTTCTGAAACAGGCCACTCGACCGAGTGAGGCAGCTCACTTGCCCGAGTAAAGCAGCTTACTCGACCGAGCAAAGCTGATACGATGACATCTGCCAGTCTGAGTGCCATAGTGTACACAGCCGAGTGGTGACTTCCACTCGGTCGAGTAAGAACTCCACTCGCCCAAGTGAGGACAAAGATTTTGAAGAAATCCAAGGCGACTTCTCTGTTTTTAGATCGATCTGCAGACTCTCTAACTCGACCGAGTGAGAGATTCTCACTCGGCCGAGTAGCGCAGACAGCCAGTCAGGAAAACTAGGGTTTCTGGCGGCGCAGGGGCAGTTTGGTCTGTATTTTTTGGTTCTTTTGGGCTTGTATTTAAGCCCAGTTTTGTATTCAGCCCAAGGGGAGACCAGATAGACTCCTTAGAATAAATTTTTTAGAGTTTTTAGTTCTAGTTAAGCTTTTGAATTGGCAAGAGATCGAAGACTTGATTTTAATTTTCTATTTGAAGCCTCTTTGCAACATTGGTTTGTCTTGAACTCTTGCAAGTTTTGATTTTTATGCTATATCTCTTATTGAATCTTGATTGCATGATGAATTCTATTGTTGATCTTGTTTTCCTATTGATTTCTAATATGATTTGTGAGTAGTTCTTTTGCTCTAGGAAAAAGGAACCCTATGGATCTAATGTTTGATTTGTGAGATCTATTGAATTGCCATGATATAAGGCTTGTTAGAAACGTTAGATCTTGATTGATTTACTACTGATAGATAGGGATTTTTCTTGGATCTCGTGAGCTCGACAAAGGATCTTGATCCAAGGAAAGACCTAGATATTTGATTTAGGATTACAATCGAAATTTCCTAGATTTGGTGCGTGACAGCGACCAAAGCTAGCATTTTTATTGTTCTCCTATACTCATATTTGTTGCACGACAGTGAACAAATATGAACTATCACGATCTAGATCCGAACTCAAGTTATGTGACAGCGAGCTTGAGTTGGTATTGGACATGACTGTCGAGCTTAATGCTTGTGGTTTAGACTAGGCTTGCGCGACATCGAGTCTCTAGTTTAGATTGCTATAGACTTGCGTAGCACGACAGCGTGTCCGGTTCTCCAATTAGTTGCGGCAAGTCCACCTTATCAATTTTGATTGCATGGTAATTAATAACTCACGTTGATGAATTGAAAATCCATAGTGGCGATTCCCTAGCACTAGACATCTTTATTATATTGAATTTTCATTGGTACTCGAACGATTTTGACACCATCCATTCTCAAAGATTTTCCACCCAATAGCTTAGTAATTGAAGTAGAGTACCGTCATTCGTCCGCCCTGTGATTCGATACCCTCTTGCCACTTAACCGTGCACTTGAAGTAAAGCTACATCGCACCCCCGGGACGTGTATCCGGGGGTCGAACAAGTTTTTGACGACGTTGCCGGGGAGGCGACAGTGTTTTATTTTCTTTACTTAGCTATTTTTCTTTCTTTATTTTATTTTTATTTTTCTTCTATTCCTCTATTGCACTAACACATCTTTCTAGTTTCTCTTTTTCTGTGCATAAACACGAGGTCGAGGGCATCCGAAGAAGACATACTATTTGTTCCTGAGATCGAGCGCACGACAAGAAAATTGAGAGCAGAAAAGAGATCAATTCTAGAGGAGAACCTAATGGCAGAGGAACCCAGAGATGAGCGATTACGGTGGAGCGCTAGGCTTGTCTACATTCGGGATAGGATTACCCCGAACAATTCGGTTAATACATCTTCCATACTTATGCTGGAGTTGGCGGCTAATAAGAACTTTGAACTGAAGACGTGGCTTATTGTGCTGATGCAACAAGACCCCTTCCATGGGAATTCTCAAGAGAATATACATTATCGTCTACAATTGTTCTTGGTGAAGTGCACCACTTTTCAGATGCCGAATGTACCGGTGGATGCTAACCGATTACGTCTCTTCCCTTTCACTCTTCGTGACAAAGCTTTATATTGGCTAAGGACGCAAGCTCATGAGACATTCACTACTTGGGATGAGCTAGCGAGTGCATTCGTCAACAAATTTTACCTGCCTTCCAAGACCGTGAAGATAAGAAACTCTTTGATGTCTTTCAAGCAAGGGTCCCAAGAGTCTCTCTATGAAGGGTGGGAGCGGTTTAAATATCTTCAACATCAATGCCCCCATCATTGCATCGACGATTGGGAGCTTGTGCATAGTTTCTACAATGGATTACGGCCAGACACAAAGATGATAATTGACGCCACGGCCAACGGAGCTACTCTATCAAAGACACCGGAGGATACCATGGCATTGCTAGAGGAGATGGCCTCCAACAATCAGTAATGGCCAACAAGAGAGGCCAATCATCATCGTCTTTGAAGCCGCCAAGTATCTATGAAGCAAAGGCAGTGGCGGAGTTGACGCCAAAAGTTTGACTCTCTCTCCAATGTTGTGGAGAGGATTGAAAAGAGGATGTGCGATTCATATGGAGTGCCTAACACATCGAAATCCGAAGGGAGCATGAATGATTGGCAAGACCAAGGCCAAGTCATGTTTGTTGGAAGCGAACAAAATGAAGGAGCCATGGAACAAGTGCAATACGTCGCCGGAGGGGGGGGGGGAGGTAACAACGGTATTTGGGTGAACCCGCTACCAAGGGTCACCTCAGATTTTCTTATACCAAAAAAGAGGGAGCCTTGATTCCCTGTCATCAACAACCACCACCTCAATAACAACAAGCCTGGCACCCTCAACAACAACAACCGTATCAACAAAGGCTGCCCCAACAACAACAATATCAAACAAGACAACAAGCGGGGCCTTATAGACCCCCCCTGATATAATCAAGGATGGAGGCCACAAAATCCACCACAGACACCACCAAGATCTGAGCATGAAGCTTGAGTTGAGGAGTTCATGGCCGAGCAGAAGAAGATCAATGCGAAATTGACGGCGGTCCAAGATTCTCTCAGTACTATTATGGCACACTTAGCGGAGCAAATCACTTTGCTCAACAAGGCTCAACAACAATTGCCGGCTCAACCGGAGCAAAATCTGAGGAGCAAAACTGGCCACATCAATGCGGTAGTAGTGGTGACTACGACAGGCAGAAAGGATACCACTCCTGCTATGGTTCAAGCTAAAAACCCAAGAGAGGAAATTCCGGTTGAAAAGGAGCAAATTAATGAAGAAGAGAGCCCCAAGAAGGTAAATAATGAAGAAAAATTTGAAGCGGATGAAAATCAAAAGGAGCAAACCTATATGCCACCCATACCGTTTCTGCAACGGTTGGCAAAGGCCAAGATGGAGAAGAAGTTAGCCAAATTTCTGGAGTACTTGCAAGGGATTAGTTTGAACATCCCATTCTTGGATATGATAATTGAAATCCAGACTAATGCCAAGTTCCTCAAGGACTTGATCACAGGAAAAAAAGTGAACGGAGAAGATCATGCTAGCCGAGCAAGGTACTTTGTTCGTCAACAAGGAAAAGATGCCAAAGAAAATGAAAGACCCTGGAAGCTTTCGGATTCCATGCACTCTTGGAAGAGTCTCCCTCCAAAAATCTTTGGTATACTTGGGAGCGAGTGTAAGCCTCATGCCGCTCACTATGTTCAACAAGCTCAACACGGGGACCAACCTCAAAGCCACCGATATGAAGATCCAACTCACCGATGTGTGAATTACTAGGCCAGTGGGGAATGCCGAGAACGTGCCACTTCAAATACCGGGATGTCTTTGTGTACCATGCGACTTCGTCATCAAGGACATAAAAGAAGAGGGTGATACATCGCTTGTACTTGGATGCCCCTTCTTAGCCACCGTCGAAGTCATAGTAGATGTGAGAGAAGGAACGTTGTCTGTCAACGTTGGCAACATAGCGATTGAATTCCATCTTCCCAAGACAATGAAGCAAAGACCTTGGCCAGAAGAAGCAGACTACGTGCACCTCTTTGATGAGGTAATAAATGAAGCTATGCCTTATGCTGTTGGAGCCTTGCACATAGAGAGCCTTGATGGAGTCCCAAATACCGAGGACGACACCCCAATTGGAGAGCCACCGGATCCTCTCGTCGTGCAAGTGATCACGCTCACTGATGAAGAGAAGAACGAGGCTGATGTTGTGAGGTTTAGAGAGCTTTGCAAGCTCACTATGGTGAATCAAAGGGAGAAAGCGCCACCAGCAAACCTGCCTCAATCACCGGGAAAGACCAAAGATGCCAAGAGCACAAGCTTTGGGGAGTCATCCCTCGCTACCATTAGAAAGGAGATGCATACCAGGGAGGCCAAAGAGGAGCAAGTGCTACATTTGAACCCAAGTGATCTCCTCGGGAAATTTGACATGTACATCTTCTATGCACCGAACATCACTCATTAAACGCTAAATCTTAAGGGGTCGAGCTCAAGACCTTAAACGAGCGCTTGTCAAGAGGCAACCTGACGGTTATATCTTAGACTTTAGTTGAATTCGACTTTCATTTTTTATTTAGATCTTTATTAGTTTATAGAGTCAAGAGTCTAGGAAGAATCTGATGACGGGCTATGTTTTTCATTTCAGGAAGAAGATGATATGAGTCCATATGAATGGACGATATCCATGGCGATGGAGAGCACTTCTGGGATGCGCTTAAATGCCTAAGGAAGGAAGGAACTAATGGGAGAGGAAGAAACAGAAAGCACCGCAAAACAGAGAGTCTGAAACTGAAAAGAGCAGCCCACTCAGTCGAGTGACTTGTTCACTCGACTGAGTGAAGACCCTACTCGATCGAGTACGGTACTGTACAGGGAAGTCTCAAACAAAGCCACTCAAAAGATTATATGACACTCGACCAAGCGACTATTCCTTCTTGGCCGAGTAGGAGTCTGTAGCAGAATATTCAAAAAATCCATACCCTGTTTCTAATTGCCACTCGATCGAGTGGAACTTGTCAATCGCCCGAGTGACTCGCACCACTCGGCCGAGTAGTCCAACCCAGCCGAACTGCTAAAATTTCAAAAAAATTCAAGGTTTAAGCTACTCGACCGAGTGACGATCGTCACTCCACCGAGTGACTTAAAACCAACACAACTCTATCAAAACTCGAAATTGGCACCTCGGGCCCCAAATCCCCAATTCGTACGAATTTCCTCTCCTACCCCCGAGCTCCTCCACCACCCAGTCGCCCAACGTAACGACTCGTCTGGGGCCGACCCCGCTGACACCGGACCACCATCTGCCGCCACACTTCTCGCCACTCGCCATCAAACCCCCCTCCCATTTTGCCCTATTTCAACCCCTCTCTTCCCCTATTCATTTCGTGAGCCCTATAATTCCACATTCAAACTTAAACCCTATCTATAGCTTATTTTCTTCAATTTATCCCGAGATTTCTGATATTCATCGCTAATCTTTGTCTTTATGCCTAGGGACAGCTTGGAGGAGATCCTACATTGAATTGGAGCTGTAGGGGAGGTGTTTCTCGTGCATCCGTTACGTGGAGCCACGCCGTTCTTGGTACACTCGCTCCTTACTATATTTAGAGCAATTAGTAATTTTTGCATCTCATGGCATACCCATGCCTCCACGTCGAACTAGATCTAGTTCGAGGTAGTCTGCTTCCAGGAGAAATAGGACTGGCGACCCCGGTCCCTCTTCCCCTAGGGTAGACTCCCCACCCACTATCGAGCCACCTCCCACACCCCCACCCCCACCCTGAGGACGTATGATGTCGTCTTCAGAGACAATGATCAGGAAGACCAATTCGTCGCTATGCTCCTCCTTATAGGTCAGGGAGGCAGGACCACTCAGCAGTCTGTCGAGCAGGACTTGCCAGTCATTCTCGATCTCGTTAGGCAAAATCATCCACCTCCAGTCACACATGCACCTGCCCCTCCTCCTGGTCCTCCATAGCGGGATCCCTCACTACCCCTAGAGGGTGGCACTCCTTCTTGATGGCTAGTGTTCTTGTGTCTCCCCCCTTATATTTTGTGCTCATCTGTCTGTTTGGGGCCCTGCTCTCATACAGCTGGGGGGACCGATTTTACACCATATGGATATCCCCACCATGTTGCACCAGTATATAGTTCATTTCGCATTTACCATCCATCATTTGCATGCTTATTGCATTCATCATCTGCATATATCATGCCATATTCTCCTTTCTTTGTTTTCCTTTTATTTCGCATCATGCATGCATCCACGCCTACCCTCCCCTATCTTATGCATCCTATTGCCACACTTAGCACATTGAGGACAATGTGATGTTTAGCTTAGGGAAGAGTGCACACACACACTTTTTATTTTCTTCATTTTTACCTTTATTTTTCACCTTTCTTTATTTTTCACTTATTTTCACTCACTTTTTCATTTTCTTACCACGCATCACGTTTTCTTACTTTTGGAGTGACTTGCATATGTATAGATAGGTTTTATTTTCGTCCTTATTTCTTTTGCTTTCTTTGCTAGAGATGAATTCCCTATGATGACTATATCTTGGAGTTAGCTTTACTCTTATGCACGTATTCTCTTGCCATGCTATTGCTTTTATTTCTGATATCATACGCGATATATTGCTATGCATTTGAGAAAAAGAACTTCCATCATCTGCTATGTGAATTTGAATGAAATTTTAGCGATAACTGAGACTGGGAACTATTATTGTATACTCTTCGTAGAAAACACACCAAGCTTCACGCATTGATTGCCTATACTTGGAGTACTGCTTTGCCTTTCTATTATCACTTCTTTTTGCATGAAATGTGTTTTAAACTTCCAGGTTGAATGAATGATTGCCATTTGATATGACTAGATTAGTTTACTTTTTGTTATCAAACTGAGTAGTTTACATTACCCTGATGTAACGGCCTGTTTCTATCGTACCTTCTTCGTGCACATACTTTTGACCGTGCACGTATTTATTTTAGATTTTGTTTGTTTTTGAAAACTTTTGTGTGATATGTCGTTATGATCGTCTCTGAGGGTATTAAATTGTGGAATTCATTTGGAACGACATTTCACGGGTCGTTCTCCCATGATTTGACTTTGTTTGGGGTGACGTCACGATTTGCACTTTTGTCGTGAGGCCTTTCTATTTTTTAATTTCATTTCTCGTCGTCGAAATTGTGATCCGTCTTCTCTGTCTTCTTTCTCTCGTCGTCCCGGTCACTCCAGTATTTATTTCACAATTTTTAGGCTTCGTTTGACCTCTTTTCACTTTTTGCCCAACTTAAATAATATTTTAACCCAAAGTATCATATGGTTTATATTTCCTTAATAATAAAATTAATAATAATATCCACTAATATTTTGACTCAGTCGATTTTTTTAACACCACTTAGCCCCACTCACCCACGCAGGAGAGAGGGTGAGAGACTTTCATATTAGATAGTAACAACTCTAATATAACAATTTCTTTTAAAAAATAAAATAAAAAAATAAACATATACCCAAACAACCCAGCATATAGCTCGCGTGATCTTCTCCTTTCCTACTCTATTTATTAGCCCTAGGGTTGTTTCTCTCATCAAACTCACGATAGTAGCCGCCACATTTTTTTTCACAGCCCGAGTTCTCTCTCTCGCATCTCTCCCTCTCTCAACGCCTGACGTCGGCACCGCCTCAACTCCGACCACCGTCCCAACATCCCACCGGTGCTGCTGCACCCCCCCGACCGTCGCAACTGTGCCTCTCGCCGCCACAGGGCCGCCATCCACGCCGCATCACGCGCGAAGCTACCGCACAGCAGGCCGACGGCTGCTGTGCACTGTCCCGCCGCCGCCGCCCTACCCAATCGCCCCCAGAGCTCCTGTCTCAGCCGCCCGAATGCCCTCCTCGTCGGAATTTCTTTGTGCGGTAACGGCAGCTACACACGCAGCAGCTACGCTGCTTCGTTTTACTGGCCGCTGTCAGCCTCTCTCCCCTCTCAGACGCACCACCAGTGACACCGCAGGCTAGGTCCATCACTATCTATGTAGCGCCGCCCTGCATCAATGGAAATGAGGCCGTGAACCCCAAGCAACGTAAGTGCCTCCTTGTGATCAGAAGTACACATGCATAAGAGGTTTCTAAAGTGTTAGTAGTACATCATTTCATTAGGGGATTATATGATTATATGATAGGTTATTAAGCAATAGTATTTATTGAAGCAAAGTACTATGGGATGCAACATTGTGTAAATATGGTAATGAACAACACTCTAGTCTTTAATGGAACTTGCATGGTATCTTTGTGATAATGTCAGTAGATGCTATAATAAGTGAGCAACACCCTGCAAGAGAAGAACTTTAAAATGGTTTAGGCAGTATGTTATAATGTTAGTCCGTACATTAATCTTATAACTTAAGGCAGTTGTAATGTTAGTTTTGCTAGCCAACATTATACCTTGCTATATAGGTATGTGTGGGTTATATTCATATATATGTTAGTTAAGTTATCATAACCATAAGTTCATATATGTAAACATACATATATTTAGGTTAGTAATAGTAATATTGTTAAGTTCTTAGTGGGGTTCGGTTTGTTTAAACAAGATGTCAGTAACATCCGTGTTATTATCAGTACATTAATAGCATGTTAGTGTTATTATTAGTTAATTGGTTGAGAATTCTTTAGCTTAATGATTATTTAATGACACAGATATTTAAGTATGCCTCTTTGCTACCGTCTGGGCCCCGACGTTTCTCCTCTATATTGTGTTACTCGCAGTCGAGGAACCGGAGCGAAGGCGATGCGATTCGTTGCCATTTCCAGATCTGACGTCGATTCCCACGTGTTCGTCAACCAGGTTGGTACCCTAACTCGTAGCGAACCCACACTGTAGCAAATCAAAACCCTAAACTAAAATTAGACAACTGTAACTAAATTTACTTTCTGCTCCTTAAAATGATTGCCACCGTAGAAAGATCGACAATCAGACGACTTTTCTGTGCATATAGGGTAGTGGTTGATCTAGGTTGAACGAAACACCAAAACATGACTTATGACAATTAGGATAGTCCCGCCAAACTAGAAACAAACCCTAAAATAGGACTTATTGAAATCGCGACCTGACACCGTCGCCGTGACCCTATTTCAGACGGACTACCGCGGACGCGACGCCTGGATGAGACGCCCCAGATGGACGACACACTCGCCACCGCAGGAAAGTGTATCCCACTTGCACTTTTGGCCGTGCTTAGGCCTTAGTTGGTTAGAACTGATAACTGTGAACAAATAGAACCGGACGTGAAATGATAGCGTCCGGGAAGACCCCTGACGGCTTAGACTTGACGACGAAGTCTGAGCCTGACAACAACAACTTTTGACATCATAGGGCTATCAGTGTGCATGTGTGTCGACACCCTAGAATAACCCTTCCCATCTTGTCACGTCACGTCCCGTCTTGCACAGCCTGCGGGCAATAGGGCACTCGTCAAGCTAGAGCGAGTGATCCCTTGTACTGATACACAGCCCAGAGGGAAATAGGGCACTCACCAAGCTAGAGTGGGTGATCCCTTGTCGTGATACACAGCCCAGAGGGCAATAGGGCACTCGCCAAGCTAGAGCGAGTGATCCCTTGTCGTGATTGTCTTGTCTTGTCATACTTAGGGTTTGGGGTTGGGTTGAGCGTGCGCACGGCAAGAGGGTCTGATCCCCCTCGAACCATAAGGCGTGAACCCTTTCGTGTCTCACTTATCTTGTCTCGTCTTGTCCCGTCACGTCCCGACTTGTCTTGACACCTGTAGGTTAGTCCCGTAGTTGGTAGCACACGCTACGACTACTACCTGTCCCGTTTTCCTTTCCTGCTGCGTTACTTCCTTTTGTGTTACTCTGTTATAATCACATCATGCTAATCAACCAGTAAACTGTTGTGTAATAGAACCTCAGCATGCTAATCAACCAGTAAATCGTCGTTTAAAGTTCGGTGCACTTGCAGTAAAGTCTAACCCTTCTTGTAGACTTTACCTGACGTACAGTTTCCTTCTTTGGTGCTGTACGTCAGGTGTTCAGCCAGAGTTCATGGACGAGGCAGACTTACTAGAGTACGTGGAGCCGAGGATGTCGACCCAGAGTACGTGCCTGACAAGGACCAGACCTTGAGGTCTTTTTAGTCGTCACTTTTCAGAGGTTACTACTTTTAGTTTGCTCTTTCAATAATTGTTGCCATGCTTAGGCTTCCTCTTTTTTAGACTTTGTACTCGCTGGATATTATATCTCTTAATTTTATTAAATGACTCTTTCTTTCTGTACTTCCTATTGTTTCGAACCTTATTAAATGCAAGAACCTGAAAATTTTAAAATGGTACCCATACAGACGCTTATTGGGTCCGAGCTTCTCAGCTCTGGCCTAAGCGGGCCTTAGTCACGCTTCGCCTCCGTTGTTTTGGGAAGCGGGGCGTGACACCTGCTGAAGTTGTCATGCATATACAAAGAGGGAACCGAGCATTATGTATATTTCTTTCTCCACATATCTTGAACATCATTTCTATACTTATAAACATTGGTGAATCTCCCCTAGGTGAATCCTATATTTGCGTCATTCCCATGCTGAAAAGAATAAGCTCCATGCATCCCAAAATCTCTAAGAGAAAAAAATATATCTTTCTATCTTTTTTGGGATTGTTTTTGTATATAAAAAAAAAAGAAAAGGAAAAAAAGAGAAAAGAGAAACAAAAAAGAGAGAAGTCCCATTGTATATACACAATACATTCTTTCCTCTTTCTTCCTCATCTTCCTCTTATTCATTTGGAGCTACAAAAATATGGGAAAAATCGTATTTTTATATTTGATGACACCACGCTTATAGATAAGCTTGGAGGAGGGGATCTAATGACATGTTAGAGAGCGATTACCTATATGTGCATGACAACCTAAGCTAGGTAATTTTTGATACTTAGGGAGATTCCTTAGAGTATAACGACGTTTATGAATTGAAGATTGGCATGAAATTCATGAAAACCATCCTTTTCTATTCTTATTTCCTTGAAACATGTGATATCTCATTATACTTCAATTAGAAAGCATTCAATTGAAAAGTGTGTGATCTATGATTATGTATATCATTTTATATGCCTTAGACGATGTTGATTCTAAAATGATTTCCTATTTCATATGATTTTCGATGTTCTTAGTTTTTCTATCAAAAGCACATATATGAAATGATATCGAAGTGCAAAGCTTTAGCATGTTTATATTCATTGTTCGTGCTATTTGAGTATGCAAATCCAAGTTCTGAGAGAACGATCTAGCATCTTTGCCTCTTCATCTTCTCTTTCTTTCATTCCTTCTTCTTTTTTTATTCGCCAAGTTCGTTTCTTTACTCATCTTCCTCGAGGACGAGTAAGAGGTAAGCTTGGAGGATTTTGATAGACTCATATTTTACACTTTATTTCTGCATATTCGCATGCAATTTCGATTGCTCATATCGTGATTTTCACGATTATTTGACGTTGTTTCGATACTTTTCACTATTTCATATTTTCGTCTGATTTCAGGAGACATGGAGCAATCGAGAGCAATTTGGAGCCTAGACTTGCACGTGTGTCGGAGTGTCACCCATGTTCATAGCGGAGAGTTAACGACGCTGTAGGATGAGTGGAAGAAGAAGGACGTCAAAAGAATCGATGAGCAAGTGAGGAGGAGAAGAACGGAGTTCTGAAATAGGCCACTTGGCCGAGTGAGGTAGCTCACTCACCCGAGTAAATCAGCTTACTCAGTCGAGCAAAGCTGATACGACGACATCTGCCAGCCTAAGTGCCATAGTGTACGGCCGAGTGGTGACTTCCACTTGGCCGAGTAAGAACTCCACTCGCCCGAGTGGAGACAAAGATTTTGAAGAAATCCAAGGTGACTTCTCTGTTTTTAGAGCGACTTGGAGACTGTCTTACTCGACCGAGTAGACTTCTTACTCGGTCAAGTGAGATTCTCACTCGGCCGGGTAGTGCAGACAGCCAGTCGGGAAAACTATTGTTTCTGGCAGTGCAGGGGCCGTTTGGTCTGTATTTTTTGGGTTTTTTGGGCATGTATTTAAGCCTAGTTTTGTCTCCAACCCCAGGGGAGACCAGATAGACTTCTTAGAATAATTTTTCTAGAGTTTTTAGTTCTAGTTAAGATTTTGAATTGGTAAGAGATTAAAGACTTGATTTTAATTTTCTATTTGAAGCCTCTTTGCAACATTGGTTTGTCTTGAACTCTTGCAAGTTTTGATTTTTATGCTATATCTCTTATTGAATCTTGATTGCATGATGAATTCTATTGTTGATCTTGCTTTAGTATCGATTTATAATATGATTTGTGAGTAGTTCCTTTTCTCTAGCGCAAAAGGATGAACCCTATGGATCTAATGTTTGATTTGTGAGATCTATTGAATTGCCAAGATATTAGGCTTGTTAGAAAGGTTAGATGTTGATTGATTTACTACGGATAGATAGGGATTTCTCTTGGTTCTCATGAGCTCGACTGAGGATCTTGGTCCAAGAAAGCCCTAGATATTCGATTTAGGATTACAATCGAAATTTACTAGATTTGGTGCGCGACAGCGGCCAAAGCTAGCATTTTTATTGTTCTCCTATACTCATATTCGTTGCACGACAGTGAATGAATACGAACTATAACGATTTAGATCCGAACTCAAGTTGCACGACAGCGAGCTTGAGTTGGGATTAGACATGATTGTCGATCTTAATGAAAGTGGTTTAGACTAGGCTTACACGACCGCAAGGCTCTAGTTTAGATAGCTATAGACTTGCTGAGCGCGACAGTGTGCACCGGTTCTCCAATTAGTTGCGACAAGTCCACCTTAAATCAAGTTTGATTGCATGGTAATTCATAACTCACATTGATGACTTGAAAATCGATAGTGGGGATTCCCTAGCCCTAGACATCTTTATTATATTGAATTTGCATTGGTACTCGAACAATTGTGACACCATCCATTCTCAAACGATTTTCCACCCAGTAGCTTAGTAATTGAAGTAGAGTACAGTCATTCGTCCTCCCTGTGATTCGATACCCGATTGCCACTTAACCATGCACTTGCAGTAAAGCTACATCGCACCCCTGGGGCGTATATCCGGGGTTTGAACATTGGCCGTTCACCTTGAATCTGACATTCTTCCCTTCGATCTCTACTGCTCCGCTAGGAGATATGCTTGTTATCTTGAAGTGGCCGGACCATCTTGATTTTAGCTTCCTGGGGGGAAGTCGTAGCCTCGAGTTGTAGAAAGCACTAGGTCACCGACGTCGAAGCGTTTCACTGCGATTTGCTTGTCATGGTAGACTTTGGTTCTTTCCGTGTATATCTTTGCATTCTCATAAGCATGATTCTGGATTTATTCGAGCTCATTAATATCCAAGAATCGTCGTGTGGCGGCGCTTTTGTAGTCATAATTCAGTTTCTTAATCGCCCAATAGGCTCTATGCTCCAATTCCATCGGTAAGTGGCATGCTTTTCCATATACTAACCTGTTGGGGGTTTTTCCAATGGGGGTCTTGAAAGCGGTGCGGTATGCCTAAAGTGCGTCACTCAATCTTTGGGACCAATCCCTTCTTGATTCGCTCACTGTTTTCTCTAGGATGCTATTGATTTCTCTGTTGGAGACTTCAACTTGGCCACTAGTTTGGGGATGGTATGCGAGGCCAACCTTGTGATGGACTCCATACTTTTTGAGCATTGCTTCGAATTTCTTTTTGATAAAGGGACTCCCCCCGTCACTTATAACCATTCTTGGGACTCCGAAGCGGGGAAAGGTCGTGTGATTGAAAAACTTGGCGACCACCTTTACGTCATTCGTTAGGGGTGGCTACGGCTTCCACCCACTTTGAGACATAATCCACTGCAACTAAGATGTACTTGTTACCTTTGCTTGACGAAAAGGGTTCCATAAAATCAATCCACTAGCAGTCGAATAGATCTATCTCCAAGATCCTTTGTAGGGGCATCTCATTCTTCTTCGTGATGTTCCCCGTTCTTTGTCACCTGTCGCATGATCTAATATAGTCGTTCGCGTCCTTGAATATGGTGGGCCAATAGAAACCGCTTTGGAGAATTTTTGCTATGGTTTTGGTGACTGCAGCATGTCTTTCATAAGGTTAATTGTGGCAGTGTGAAATCATGGATTCAATCTCTTCCTCCAGAATGCAACATCTGATAATCCCATCAGCGCATATCTTGAATAAGTACAGATCGTTCCAAAAGCAATTTCTAGCTTCATGTAAGAACTTTCTCCTGTGATAGGTTACCATGCCATATGGTACTATACTGCTTACCAAGTAGTTCACTATGTCGGTATACAAAGGTGCATCAGAAGAGGATGTCGCAAATAACTGCTCCCCGGTGAATGAATCATCAATGGGTAAACTGTCGTCCCCATGCTTGTGGATCAACCATGATAGATGGTCCGCCACTATGTTCTCAGCCCCATTCTTGTCCTTGATTTATATATCAAATTTTTGGAGGAGGAGAATCCATCGTATCAGGCGTGGCTTTTCATCCTTCGCTCAGCAGATATTTCATCGCCACACGATCTGTATGTATTAAGACCTTGGATCCCAAAAGATAAGATCTGAACTTCTCGATGGAATACACTACTACTAGTAGTTCCTTCTCTGTTGTGGTATAGTTCTTTTGAGCATCATCCAAAGTCTTGCTAGCATAGTAAATGACATGAAGCTTTCCCTCTTTTCTTTGGCCAAGGATGACTCCAACTACTTGGTCACTAGCATCACACATCAGCTCAAATGGTATATTCCAATCCGTCAGTTGTATAATAGGAGCTGAAATGAGGGCTTCCTTTAACATGTCAAAAGCTTGCAGACAAGCGTCAGAAAACACAAAAAGGGCATCCTACACTAGGAGCTTCGTAAGAGGGAGAGCAATGCTAGAAAAGTCTTTTATGAAGCGGCGGTAAAACCCCGCATGCCCAAGGAAACCACGGATGCCCTTACGATTGGTGGGGGCGTGGTACATTTTTGATGACTTCAACCTTGGCCTTATCAACTTCGATTCCCCTAGAGGAAACGACGTGCCCAAGAACTACTCCATCAGTTAAGTCAAATTATTGTCATGGAATCATTCTAAAACTTTGGTCAAATTTGCTAGGCAAGCATCAATGTCGGTGCCATAAACAGAAAAGTCATCCACATCTATGAAGACTTCCATTATATTCTCAACGAAGTCCAAGAAAATAGATGTCATGCACCTCTGAAATATCGCGGATTTGTTACATAACCCGTATGGCATTCTTCGGTATGAGAAGGTGCCATAAGGACAAGTTGTCACGCCCCGCTTCCCTAAAATGGAGGCGAGACGTGAAAAGGTCCGCACGAGAGTGGAGCTGTGAAGCCCCAAACCCGATAAGCGTCAATAAAACATAAGCATGTCTCTGTAACCACAAACGGAACAACAATAATAACACAAGGAGAGACAGAAATAAAATCTCATATCTCATAATTTGCCCAACATGAAAATTAAGTTCAACATCCAGAAAAGCCACCAGGCTAAAAGAAAGAGTCTAAAGGCCCAGAACAAGGCCAACAAAAGCAACAACGTAACAAAGTATAGGTGCTATGCATCGACAATAATACAGCAGTCTAAACAAAAGGAAAAGCTCAACGAAGACACTAAGACTGGTCCCCAGTGTCCACGTACTCCCCGCCAAACACAGGCTCGGGCTCGGCGTCAGTAAACACCTCGTCCTCAACAAGGTACTCAGGCTCAGGATCTAACATGTGTCACCCAAAAGAGTAAAGGGGCACATGTCAGCAAGCCTAAAAGACTTGGGGAAGGAAACTGAAGGTAAGGCAAACTAGCAACCTAACAGTTATAGTATGCATGACATGGCAGTTATAACATGAGTGCACAAGCAAGACAGGGTGAAACAATAAGTACAAGAGAACAATTATCGGGACAAGTCAAGAGTAGCCATGCTACTAACAATCTCAATCAATTCACTAGTCACGTTTCAAGTTGTTTGTAGATGTTTACGCCTTACAGCTGAATGGTTTGGCATTCACGCTGATTGGCCGCTTAACACTATCCCAGAACCCAGAGTTTACGCCTTACCACTGTAGTTGCTGATCGGGCAGACTCCCAGTTGATTGGCTGCTTAACTCTTACCCCCAATACCCACATGTAAACGAGCCAGGGTCCCCGCACACGAGCTCAGTAAATGAGCCAGGGTTGCCCCGCACAGGAGCTCGCATTCTAGTTCACGATTCATAAGTATTTGGCGTAGGGGTGCACCTAGCCGGAAACAAGTAGTTCGGGCATTGGCTATCAACCAACACATGGCCCGCTTCTGGAACACGAGCCAGGAACACAAGCATTGTAGCGAAGCTACGCAATCACGGAAACATTTGAAGAATGCAATGACATGACAATTAATTTGCGTACCGTTAATGGAAATTAAACATGACATGGTAATTGTGCAACATGATAAATGTCGGATCTAGCTTTGTTGTCAAGCTAGTTTCTCAATTTGCGCCTAGGCGAGTATCATTTCGTCGCCTAGTCTATTTTACGCCTACAACAAGCAAATGGCCTAAAACATGGCCTAAACCCTAAGTGACAAGTTTCACTTGCCTAGCACCGAGGATGACGATCACAAAGGCTCGTCCCACGGACGCTAATCTATGGGGAAGTCGCTGTCATGGAGAAACAACCATCAAATTAACATTCATTTCATTAAGGTTTCACAAAAACACAACGGGTCATGAAAACATCAAGAGATCGATTATTACCGTATAGGAAACGGAAGAATGATGCCGAGCAACCACGGCAACAGAAGAAATGCTCCGGGGAACCTAGGGTTCAGATCTGGAAATGGATGGAGAAGTTTGGAGAAATAGGGTTTTGGGGGATTTTGGGGGTTTGATGAGATTTTGAGGAAGATGAGAGGTGGAATGTGTTAAGGAAGGGTTTGGATAATGGATTTTGGGCTTGGGATGAAGGAATAAGGGTTTGAGGTAGTAGGGGGCTCAATGGGGGAGAAACTAGGGTTCTGGGTCGTGAGGAAGGAGAAGAAAACGTTTGGGAGGGGTTTAAATAGGAAGGGCTGGCGGCTGCCCAGAAATTAGGGGTTTGGCACTGATTAGTCGGTCAGAGAACAACCACTGACCGACTAGTTTGGGAACTAGTCGGTCGGTTGACCAATACAGACTGACTAAGTCCAAACAGTAACTCATGTACAGAAATAGGATCTAGATTTAGTCGGTCAAAGAACAACTACTGACCGACTAGTTCGACATCTAGTCGGTCGAAAGATGAACTTAGACCGACTAAGAAGGAACAGTAACTAGTACCAAAAATAGTTGATGAGTTAGTCGGTTGAAGAAGCATTGCCGACCGACTAGTTTGCAACCTATTCGGTCAACCAACGTTCTTAGACCGACTAACGACAAACAGTAACTCCTGAGAAATTTAGAAAGCCAACTAGTCGGTTCAAGAAGGTTTGCCGACCGACTGGATCGTCATCTAGTCGGTCGGTGCCCCTTCTTACACCGGCTAATGAGCACCAAAAGTTCCGATATGGAGCGCGGAGCTCTGGGATCGATTCCTAAGATTCCTAGGCTTGATCTAACAATAAGATATGATCGATACGAAGCCCGTCACGAATGACTTGCTCCGAAATCGACGATTCTAAGGAAGAAGCTAAGAAAACCCGACGAAACGATCGAAAAAGAAAGTTACGGAGACGAAAACCACATATAAGGAGAAAATCCATCAAAACATATAATATAATATAATAAATCCAGATACAAGAAAACCAGTCGTTACATCCTCCCCAACTTAAGAAAAATTCCGTCCTCGGAATTTCCCAACACTCACGTGTCCGGGAACAAAAGTGGGAAACGCTCTCGCATCTCATCCTCATTCTCCCAAGTAGACTCTCCAGGTGAGCCGTGTTGCCACATCACTCTCACAATATTGACAACCTTGTTCCGAAGTGACTTCTGACACCTGTCCAGAATCTGCACTAGCTGCTGGTCATACGTCATATCGGGGCGAACGGTAATCTCCGAGAAATCCACAGCATGAGATGGATCGCTAATGTATCGACGAAGCTGTGACACATGGAAAACATTGTGAACTCCCTCCAAAGATGGCGGCAAGGCTAAGCGATAAGCTACCTCGCCAACTCTCTCCAGAATGTCAAATGGTCCAATGTATCGCGGGCTTAACTTCCCTCGCTTCCCAAAACGAATCACTCCACGATTCAGGGAAATCCTCAGAAACACATGATCTCCAGGCTGAAACTCCAAAGGACGACGTTTAGCATCCGCCCAATGCTTAAAACGGTCCTGAGCAATCCTCAACCTCTCCCGAATGTTCCTGATGATATCCACGGCCTCCACAATCATCTCAGGTCCCAACAGCTCCCGATCACCAACGTCATCCCAACTCAATGGTGATCGACATTTCCTCCCATAAAGAGCGGCGAAAGGCGCCATGCCAATACTCGCCTGGAAGCTGTTGTTGTAAGAGAACTCCACCAGATGTAGATGGTCCTCCCACGAACCCTTGAAATCCAACATACACGCCCTCAGCATGTCCTCTAAGATCTGAATCGTCCTCTCGGACTGGCCATCCGTCTGCGGATGGTACGCCGTGCTGAAACTCAGACGCGTACCCAAACTCTTCTGCAAACTCTGCCAGAACTGAGATGTGAACCTCGTGTCTCTGTCTGATACGATACTCACGGGGACTCCGTGAAGTCGCACGACCTCCTGCACGATTCACGTTACATCACTATCCAAACTAGGAAAAAGGAAATAAAAATGGAGAGTAAAAGAATTTACCTCCATATATCTCCTCGCTAGCGCCTCAGTGGACTGTCCCACTCGGAATGGAATAAAGTGCGTGGATTTGGTCAATCGATCTACGATCACCCAAATCGCGTCATTCTGCTTCGGACTCCGAGGTAGTCCAGTCACGAAATCCATAGTGATGTGTTGCCATTTCCACTCCGGAATCGGAAGCGGTTGTAGCAACCCGGCCGTACGCTGATGCTCCGCCTTCACTTGCTGACAAACCAAACACTTGGCCACACTCCGAGCCACACTCCTCTTCATGCCATGCCACTAATAGTTCAGACGAAGATCCTGGTACATCTTGGTGCCACCAGGATGCACAGAATACGGATAACTATGTGCCTCCACCATCAATTCCTCTCTAATACCCCCAGCAGGCACACACAACCTGACTCCAAACCTCAGCGAGCCATCCTCATGAATCAAAAAGTCAGTCCGCAGACCGACTTCCACCTGCCCCCAAATCTTCACCAGCTTCGGATCCTCAGCCTGGCCAGCCTTGATCCGATCCACAATCGTCAACTGTATCTGCATACACATCAACGAAGAAGCCCTCCCAGGAAGAACAATCTCAACACCAGACTCGCAAAAAATCCAGCTGCAATCTCCACTGCAAGGTCAAAATCATCACCGCTGGAAGCCTACTCAGCGCATCAGGGACCACATTCACCTTGCCAGGGTGATACTGCAAATCAATATCATAATCCGCCATGAGCTCCAACCATCGACGCTGTCGCATGTTGAGCTCCTTCTGAGTAAAAATATACTTCAAGCGCTTGTGATCGGTGAAAATCTTCACTTTCTCACTCAGCAGGAAGTGCCTCCAAATCTTTAGAGCAAACACAACGGCAGCCAACTCCAAATCATGCATCGGGTAATTCTTCTCATGAACCTTAAGCTGACGAGATGCATACGCCACAACATGCCCGTGCTGATGCAACACACAACCGAGACCCTTGCCAGAAGCATCGCAAAAGATCTCAAATCCACCGCTGCGATCAGGCACAACAAGAATAGGGGAAGTCGTCAACCTCTCTCTCAGAATGCCAAAAGCATTCTCACAATCACCTGACCAAACAAAAGGTATATCCTTCCGCGTCAACCTGGTCATCGGCGCAGCAATACGGGAAAAGTCCTTAATGAAACGCCGATAGTAACCAGCAAGCCCAAGGAAACTCCGAATCTCAGACGCAGACGACGGAACAAGCCACTCTCTGATGGCCCTAATCTTCTCGGGATCCACTGAAATACCATCTCCAGTCACCACATGCCCGAGAAAAGCAACTCTGTCCAGCCAAAACTCGCACTTCGAAAATTTAGCATACAACCGATGCTTCCTCAAAATCTCCAATACCGTCCTCAAGTGCGAGGCATGTTCTTCCTCCGACTTAGAATAGATCAGAATGTCGTCAATAAAGATAACGACAAACTTATCCAAAGAGCCGTAGAAAATCAGGTTCATCAGATTCATGAAAACTGCGGGTGCATTGGTTACATCGAAAGGCATAACCACAAACTCGTAGTGTCCATACTTCGTCCTGAACGCTGTCTTCGGAACATCTCCCTTCTTCACCTTCAACTGATGGTAACCACTCCTCAGATCCAATTTAGAAAACACCCTCGAACCTCCAAGCTGATCAAAAATATCATCGATGCGAGGCAACGGGTATTTATTCTTGATGGTCACCGCATTCAACTCCCGATAGTCCACGCACATGCGACGCGAACCATCCTTCTTCTTCACCAGCAGCACCGGTGCTCCCCACAGAGACACACTAGGGTTAATATAACCCTTCTACAAAAGCTCATCCAGCTGCTTCCGTAATTCCTCCAACTCAGCGGGTGCCATACGATACGGCGCCTTCGAAATCGGCTGCGCTCCTGGAACAAGATCGATAGAAAATTCTAGAGCTCGATCAGTGGCAAACCAGACATCTCCTCAGGGAAGACGTCATCAAAATCTCGCACCACAGCTGGCCTCTCCAAATCCATCTGCATAGCCACAACCTCCACCGGTCTGGCCCGAAATCTGACAGGACCAAGCGAACTGCTACCACGGCTGAACTCAAATACTGGATGTCCGGGAATCTCGAACACCACCTTCTTCCTCCAACAGTCGATCGTAGCATAAAAGCTCGCAAGCCAGTCCATCCCAAGAACTGCATCATAGTTGATGATGTCGTGGACAATGAAATCAGCGTAAAGCTCATGTCCACAGACCACCAACGAGAAAGAATTGCAACCAAGATGCACCGAGACCACGCCATTCCCTGTAACGATATTCCAACTCTTGGGAAGAGGGGACGTCGACAAGGAATGCTTCTCCACGAAGCTCCGAGAAATAATGCACATCGATGCACCAGAGTCAAAGAGGACTCGTGCAGGAAATGTGCACACCAAAACCACACCTAACAAGCAATTAACAATCAAACCCTAGTCTAGCAAACAATCATGTTCAAGCAAACAACACAATCTAGCAATCAAAACCAGCTAGGAAAGTAACAGCTAGATTGAGGATTACCTGCGATAACGTCATCCACAGCCTCGCTCTCCACAGCGGTCATCAGAAAAGCCTGCCTCCTCGGCGGAATAGCCTGCTGAAAAGCCTGCCTCTGTGGAACAAGAGCCGCTCCACGTCCAGCAGGAACAGACGCTCACTGCTGCAACGGCTGTGCTGCAACAGGTGCCCTCCGCAGCTGATTCACATGCCGATAATCCTTCGCGACATGAGAAGCATCACCACAAACCAAACACTGGCCCAGAAACTTCCTACACTGATCCTTGATGTGGCCAGGCTTGCCGCATAAATGGGAAGTCTTCTGAACAGGCCCTCCTGGCCTCTTGAACTGAGCTGGCTGATTAGGCTTGAAACCAGGCCTAACCACCGCCCTGGCCTGCTCCATATGCCTCTTCCCAGCACCAGAAACATGCCCTCTCCTCTGACTCAGGTTCAGCTCCTGCCTCCTCGCAGCGACCAGAACCTTCTGATAAGAGTCCAGATCAGAGGAAGACAAAAAACTCTGGAGCTCCAAAGCAAGTCCCTGCAGGAACCTCTGAGCCCTCTCATCAGCATCCTGCACCATCTTCGGTGCGAACCGACTCAGCCTAGTGAACTCTTGGTGATACAGGTCCACCGTCAAGCCCCATTGCTTCAGGTCAATAAAGCGCTGCAGCATCTCCTTCCTAGCAGCCTTCGGAAAGAACTCCTCATCAAACATGGACTTAAAGGTAGTCCAAGCTATCGGCTCCACCAACATCTTCTCTTCCGCATCCCACCAGTTCCAAGCATTATCCTTAAGTTGCCTCTTCGCCAAATCAACCCATCCAGCCGGGGTGATCTTGGCCATCTTCAAGTTATCCTCAATGTTCTGAATCCACTCATCGGCAGCCAGAGGACCCTCAGACCCATCAAAATATGCGGGACCCAGCTCCCGAAATTGCTTCGCTCCTGGCTCGGAGCGAGGGACATCCGGAAGTGCCCGGGCAGCTCGAGCAAGTGGAGCATTCTGGACTTGCAGGAGCACGCCCTGCTGCACTTGCATCATCAGAAGCATCATCCGCATCATCTCTCCGTTGGTGGGTTCCCGCTTAGGCTCCTCATCATGAGGGGGCGCACCACTACCTCCACCACGGGTGAATCGCCTTCCTGCCATCTAATGACACAGAAAACGAAGCAGATTAGACTCATAGCTTATGACTCGGATGTCGAACTTAGTTTATTGGACGTTCAAATATTATTATCGTTATTCCGATAATCGTAGTTACAGAAGAGGACCTGCATGGGCCACCAACAAAACCTGTCACGCCCCGCTTCCCTAAAATGGAGGCGAGACGTGAAAAGGTCCGCACGAGAGTGGAGCTGTGAAGCCCCAAACCCGATAAGCGTCAATAAAACATAAGCAGGTCCCTGTAACCACAAATGGAACAACAATAATAACACAAGGAGAGACAGAAATAAAATCTCATATCTCATAATTTGCCCAACATGAAAATTAAGTTCAACATCCAGAAAAGCCACCAGGCTAAAAGAAAGAGTCTAAAGGCCCAGAACAAGGCCAACAAAAGCAACAACGTAACAAAGTATAGGTGCTATGCACCGACAACAATACAGCCGTCTAAACAAAAGGAAAAGCTCAATGAAGACACTAGGACTGGTCCCCAGTGTCCACGTACTCCCCGCCAAACACAGGCTCGGGCTCGGCGTCAGCAAACACCTCGTCCTCAACAAGGTACTCAGGCTCAGGATCTAACATGTGTCACCCAAAAGAGTAAAGGGGTACATGTCAGCAAGCCTAAAAGACTTGGGGAAGGAAACTGAAGGTAAGGCAAACTAGCAACCTAAAAGTTATAGTATGCATGACATGGCAGTTATAACATGAGTGCACAAGCAAGACATGGTGAAACAATAAGTACAAGAGAACAATTATCGGGACAAGTCAAGAGTAGCCAAGCTACTAACAATCTCAATCAATTCACTAGTCACGTTTCAAGTTGTTTGTAGATGTTTACGCCTTACAGCTGAATGGTTTGGCATTCACGCTGATTGGCCGCTTAACACTACCCCAGAACCCAGAGTTTACGCCTTACCACTGCAGTTGCTGATCGGGCAGACTCCCAGTTGATTGGCCGCTTAACTCTTACCCCCAATACCCACATGTAAATGAGCCAGGGTCCCCGCACACGAGCTCAGTAAATGAGCCAGGGTTGCCCCGCACAGGAGCTCGCATTCTAGTTCACGATTCATAAGTATTTGGCGTAGGGGTGCACCTAGCCGGAAACAAGTAGTTCGGGCATTGGCTATCAACCAAAACATGGCCCGCTTCTGGAACACGAGCCAGGAACACAAGCATTGTAGCGAAGCTACGCAATCACGGAAACATTTGAAGAATGCAATGACATGACAATTAATTTGCGTACCGTTAATGGAAATTAAACATGACATGGTAATTGTGCAACATGATAAATGTCGGATCTAGCTTTGTTGTCAAGCTAATTCCTCAATTTGCACCTAGGCGAGTATCATTTCGTCGCCTAGTCTCTTTTACGCCTACAACAAGCAAATGGCCTAAAACATGGCCTAAACCCTAAGTGACAAGTTTCACTTGCCTAGCACCGAGGATGACGATCACAAAGGCTCGTCCCACGGACGTTAATCTACGGGGAAGTCGCTGTCATGGAGAAACAACCATCAAATCAACATTCATTTCATTAAGGTTTCACAAAAACACAACGGGTCATGAAAACATCAAGAGATCGATTATTACCGTATAGGAAACAGAAGAATGATGCCGAGCAACCACGGCAACGGAAGAAATGCTCCGGGGAACCTATGGTTCAGATCTGGAAATGGATGGAGAAGTTTGGAGAAATAGGGTTTTGGGGGATTTTGGGGGTTTGATGAGATTTTGAGGAAGATGAGAGGTGGAATGTGTTAAGGGAGGGTTTGGATGATGGATTTTGGGCTTGGGATGAAGGAATAAGGGTTTGAGGTAGTAGGGGGCTCAATGGGGGAGAAACTAGGGTTTTGGGTCGTGAGGAAGGAGAAGAAAACGTTTGGGAGGGGTTTAAATAGGAAGGGCTGGCGGCTGCCCAGAAATTAGGGTTTTGGCACTGATTAGTCGGTCAGAGAACAACCACTGACCGACTAGTTTGGGAACTAGTCGGTCGGTTGACCAACGCAGACCGACTAAGTCCAAACAGTAACTCCTGTACAGAAATAGGATCTAGATTTAGTCGGTCAAAGAACAACTACTGACCGACTAGTTCGACATCTAGTCGGTCGAAAGATGAACTTAGACTGACTAAGAAGGAACAATAACTAGTACCAAAAATAGTTGATGAGTTAGTCGGTTGAAGAAGCATTGCCGACCGACTAGTTTGCAACCTAGTCGGTCAACCAACGTTCTTAGACCGACTAACGACAAACAGTAACTCCTGAGAAATTTAGAAAGCCAACTAGTCGGTTCAAGAAGGTTTGCCGACCGACTGGATCGTCATCTAGTCGGTCGGTGCCCCTTCTTACACCGGCTAATGAGCACCAAAAGTTCCGATATGGAGCGCGGAGCTCCGGGATCGATTCCTAAGACTCCTAGGCTTGATCTAACAATAAGATATGACCAATACGAAGCCCGTCATGAATGACTTGCTCTGAAATCAACGATTCTAAGGAAGAAGCTAAGAAAACACGACGAAACGATCAAAAAAGAAAGTTACGGAGACGAAAACCACATATAAGGAGAAAATCCACCAAAACATATAATATAATATAATAAATCCAGATACAAGAAAACCAGTCGTTACACAAGTAAAGGTCGTTTTTTCTTGGTCCTCACGATGCAATGGGATTTGGAAGAAACCGGAGTACCCATCAAGTAGCAAAAATACTTGTGCTTGGAAAGCCGCTCAAGCATCTGGTCAATAAACGGGAGGGGGAAATGGTCTTTCTTGGTGGCCTTATTAAGTTTTCTATAATCAATGCACATCCGCCAACCAGTGACAGTTCTAGTGGATATCAGCTCATTCTTATCGTTCCTCACAACGGTCATACCCCCCTTCTTGGGGACAACCTGAACCGAACTAACCCATCTACTTTCAGAAATGGGAAAGATAATGTCGGCTTCAAGCAATTTTAACACCTCTGTTTAAACTACTTCTTTCATATTTAGGTTCAATCGCCGTTGAGGCTCAATGGAAGTAGATTCATTATCTTCGAGGTGGATTCTATGGGTGCATAGAGTTTTGCTAATGCCTTTCAGATTGGTAATGTTAGACCCTATCACCTTCCTATGGGCTCTGAGGGGTTTCAACAGACTTTCTAGTTGTGGCTCGGTTAAGGAGGCACTAAGAATGACGAGGTAGGTAGAGTTTTCCCCTAGGAAGGCGAATTTTAAATTAGCCGGAAGAGGTTTTAGTTCTACCTGAGGGGGCGCTGCACCCCCGTCATCGCTTGCATGTGACAAGGACATGTCTTCAATCGTCGGCTCAGCAGCCATGAATTCTTCCTCGATGGATTTGTAAGATGAGCATGGTGATGATGGTGCATCGTGATAGACGTCCGCAGAGTCCATCTCCATGGGATTAGACTCCATAGTGCACATGTCAAAAGGAACAAGATTTTCAGTTGTGCACATATTATCAGGTGTAGAGTCAGGAAGGCTTCCCTGAATGATGCCACTATAGAATTTCTTGGGCTCCGTACATCCTTCATTGCTGAAGTCTTTGCACGTCTCAGTTTGTAGGATATTATCGCCATAGAAGTGCAAAGCATCTCCCTCGTACCACATGTAGACTCCATCAGAAATGGGGATGCCGTCCAAGAATTCTGCATCCTTGAAGTTTCTTGCAATGAAGATTGAGAGCCCTTGCACCATAGGGTCCTCTGCAGGGAATCACACTAAACCGTTGGTCCATACGTCAGTCACAATGCTTTCCAAGATACTCAAGAATTGGGAATCGCTCGGTGGTTCGTAAGCCTCGACTTGTGGAGTATCAATAGCACAAATATGTATCACGTCTCCTTCAAAGATAATATGGACGTCGTCCTCAATAACACCTATGCCAGAAACATTATTCATTATGTAATCTATGACCATTTACTAGGATTCATCACCTGCCGTGTAGGTTCCTGATCCGATGAATCAAACTGCATCCAGCAGCTCTCTTGCTGCACATTCGATCTTTGCTCCCTCCATGTATGGGTCTTGAGGACCATATGCTTATTGTGGAGAAGAGCTAAAACCATCCGAGTCACTATCAGAGTCCCTGACCCAATTCACTTGCATCTCCATGATACTTGATTACTTTCAGAGAGGAATGACTGGAGAGAAGTGTTAGTAACAAAATAATAAAAACTATGGAAAGGTAGGAGATGATAAGGATAGCTAACAAGTTCTTCAATAAAGAAATAAACCCAAGTATAAACCGTTACCTCCCTGGCAATGGCGCTAAAAGCTTGGTGCGCTCCGGATTTACACCCAGAAACTACCGCAAGTGCACGGTGTCAGAGCTTTATAATATAGAAAAATGTCAATCCCCACAGGGAGGTGATGCTTATATAGTCTTGGGTATTTTCTAGATCTCAGAACAGTGTCAACAGGCGTATTCAAAGAAGGTTGTCATGATTATCTTCTAACGGGGTTATCAACAATATAAAGAGACTAGGGCAATATGAGTCACCACTAGGATTGTCGGATGTCGATGCTAGGTTAGAATTCTTACGTTGAATTGGCTTTATTAGGGAGACAATGTCGCATCTAAAAATGTAGAAGTCATGACCAACAGTCGTTAAGCCACTTGTCTAACGCATCCCGTGTTTAACCCCACCGTCATGGATAGCCTCATACGCGATCCATGCATTATGATCGACAACTATCCTCAATCTCTACTAATGCCACTGTCGTGGGTTAGAGCTTTACTCTGTGTATTGGTGGCTCTCATTGATGCTACTGTCGTTTGTCATCAATTAGTAATATAGGATGTCGGTAGATCCCATCAACATGCGCGCCACTGTCGTGGAAACGAACCCTAATTGGATCAACTAACATACCTTATTAAGTTCATATGATATCCGTCCAAGAAGTATGCGCCACTATCGTGATCATAAACCCTAAATGGAATCTCCTACAAACTTGGCTGGATCAACCAAAACACATCCCTTTTATACCAAAACGACATAAAAATCCAAACTTTACATTTAAATCCTAAGATCCTTAAAGGGTTTTCTAGGACCCTTAGGGCACAAAAACTCTATTCCCGTCCTAAGTCAGACGGAACATAGACATAAGAATGCAGCGGAAAAAATATTAATTTAATTAACATGCAGCCCTAAAGAACCAGACCATCTTAGCCAGGATCTCTGCCAACTTGGGGTGGATCTGACCAACCCAAGAGGGATCTAAACTACTGCGAATAATTAAAACGAAAGCTTCTAAAAACATACCTGGAATCTCAACCCTGGGGCAGGCAAAATGTACCGCACCGTCTTCCGAGCCGCTCCTCGTCCCATACCGAGCCACTCCTTGAACCGCTCCTTGAACTGCTCCGCATCCTGAGGCGATCAATCCTCGTATCGCCGAGCCAACCACGCGTCGAAGAAAGTTTCACCCGAGTGAAAGCCTTCGCCAAGATTTCGGATCCGAATCCGAACTCATTCGTGGCTTTGCTAGAGCCCTCAGGAGTAAGGCACAAATATAGGGAGATAGAGAATATTAATTTAAGCCTAGATCCGAGCGTGCTCCAACATTTACGAGAGCTGCTCAGATCTACAGCTTGGGACGAGTTTAGAGGAAGGGGAAGGCCCCTATTTATATAGGCGGCTGACTCTCCACTTTTCTACACAACCGATGTGGGACTATTAAATTAGAGTTAATAAAATTAAGTTAGTTTGCCTTTCACAAAGTGCAAACTTCCATGAATTTTAACTCCCTCACCGTTGAGCTTCAGGATTGATATGACCTATCAATTCAAAGGGTGTTCAACGGTGAACGCATAGGAAAAAATGGCAAGTCAATCGGATCCGTTTGACCCTCTAATTGATTGCCCAAAGTTCAGCCCAAGGCTAGATTTTCGACTAAAATCAGCTGTCAAAACTGCCCATTAACCCTAAGGTTCTGCACCCAGTGGTGGGGCCCAGCAAGTGGGCCCCATAGCTCAAGAAATGCTGACTGGGCGCCTGGTCCAGACCTGGGCGCAGGCGTCCAGGCACCTGGCGCCCAGGCGCCAGGCGGGCGACTGGGCCGGGACCAGGGCGACTGGGCCCTGGGTGCCTAGGCAGGTGCCCAGGCGCCTGGTGCCCTGGGCGTCAGCCCAGGCCCAGGGTGCCTGGTGCCCTGGGCGCACAGGCCCAGGGCATGGCCTTGGCTGGCCACTGACCCATTGAGCTATTTTGGGCATAACTTGGGCATCTAGCGTCCGATTTGGACGCCGTTCGAACCTGGGCGTAGACCGGGACATTCCCGTCTTACCCGTGAACTTTCCTTGTGTTATATTATAAAATATGGTCTAAAACTAATTTTTAAAACACATTTAATCTTTTTTGCATCATATGCAAATAAGTCTCCTATCTTAGCTTAAATTGTCATTTACATCAAAATGCAATTTTTCCTTCCTTTGTATCAAATGCAAATTATTCTTCCTAACTAATTTCTACCTATTACTAGAAGAAGGTCGCACTCTGTGTGTGACCCTACGGCCTGACCCTACTATAGGTTGGGCTCGAAGCCCTATACGGCGGTAACCACGAGCAGTGGCGGCCGTCCCTGTTTCAGAATCATCATAATATGGTTAGCTCATTAATATGAGAATTGTCGGGACCACCCTAACCGTGTATGTGATAAGTTCTATAGTTATAGTCTCTTCGTCTAAACTATGTCGTGTAGATCAAGTCTAGGGTACTGTCAAACTGTCAACCCCAATAACTTGACTCCGGTTAGTTTCTATCGATCTTTAGTCAACTAATGTTGGACTTTTTCAACATACTCTGCACAAATATTTTACTAAAGATCGAACTAACTCTACGACACTAACTCCCATTGATCGGGTGAGACGATCCTCTCTTGGTCATTACTCTCCTCGTATGATTCAAGTGACACCCAATCAAAGACCTTTTGACAGGCCTAGCCTCAAAGTTAGGTCAGTAACCTAAGTGGCACTGTTCACGCACAGGTTCGTAAAATGACCTCAAGTCAAAAGACCAACTTGTCTATCATCACTAAGAGTTATAATTGACAGATTGATCAATATAACCATATGATAACTCTTGTGGATCGTTCAGTGAACTCATTATCTAATGAGCACCTGTGCCTCGTCTTTGACTTCACCAAGTCGAACGATCATGAGATCATCGCCACCGCTAAACGGTGAATACTAAGACACAATGGTCTCTCTGATGTTTCGATATCCTTGTCTCGAAACATCTACGACCACGAACCATTTTAGACTTATACTACAGATGGTCAAACATTTCTCCATGATGGAGATGCTCATCTTGATACCTGTTTGACCTTGCGTAAAGTCTCAGGACTTTACCTAAGTTAATAGCTAATGTTTACTACATTATAATATAACTTAGATAAATTATTACCAAACATCTTACTGTTATTTCGAACAAGACGTTTGTGCTAATCACACAAAGATAACTAGCCTCGAGGGCATCATCTCTCTACATCTCCCACTTGCACTCAGGCCCATTTATCTCGGTATCTTATACCATTTTACACATAAGTTGTTCCGACTTCATGTGGTAGAGCCTTCATGAGTAGATCTGCTAAAACTGTCTACAGTATAGACTTAATGGGTTTCTATGTTCATGTTAGACCAACCATTTGAATCGCATTCAAATAATTCACTTGGTCTTTCAGAATCCATAATATTTTATTTCCTAGAATCTTATCCAGTTCATCGTACCTTACGATAATAATTTTAAATTAGTTACTGGTCATTTCAAATGGCTCATGTCTATTTCTGATAAAGTGTCAAACCTTTTGATTCCTTTGTCAAAATAAATGTTCCATCCCTTTGATACCTCGCATGTAATTTATACACACCCACTGAACTTAAAAACTTTCTGGCTAATTCATATAAGTTGGTTCGTCTAAATCATATTTAGAAAAACGAACTTATAAGTGAATGTTCAAATTTTCATGGTCAACATGAGCGTTTACTTCGAGCTTGGTCCGAGTACATCTATACACATCTGCTGGTGAAAACGGTTTCATAATAATCCGTTTTATAGGAATTAGAATGAAAACCGTTCTAGACCAACATGATTGTACTTCACTATTTTCTTTCTGCACCAATCTTTTAACTTAAAGATTTCCTTGCAGAAAGTGAGGAAACATTTTCCTTGAGCACGTAAACTAAATTCCAAAATTTATTTACGCACACGGACCTATTCTGATTGCATCAAGGTATATATCGGAGTTACTACTCCGAATTTAAGTTGACTAAGTCATCATCAATTATGATGTCTAACTCGACCCTTCGTCTCTCGAGATTCGAGTAATTGTACAACTTCCTAATGATCGATTGTACAACTTGCTAATGATCGATTTAATGAATATCTTATTGATAATGTTATCACAGAACAAAACCTAAGCATTACTATCTGGGACTTAACCCAGAGGGAGGACTTAACTCAGAGTCACTTGCTATGGATCACACTAAGTCTAACTAAGTGTGATTCGTACCTTTTAACACACTGATGTGTTAACAGATTTGACCTGAGAGAAAATCACATTTTCTTTTAATTACGCAAGATTTTATGTAGCTAAGTATTTGACCATTCGATCTAATCGAATCAGTTTAAATACTTTTGTCATTTCGTTCTTTATTTTATCAGACTTGTGTTTCATCAAGAACACGTGTCTTAATAAAATATAAGAATAACTTATTTTGGTTAATCTAGACTCGGGTACATCCGTATGTACTAGACTGAGTTTGACAACTCATTCTCCCACTATTTTACAGATGGGTTTCGGCCATTATATCTAAGAGGATAAGATTCACAAGTGTCTATAGACTTCATAATATGAGAGGTCAGACCCCTCTTTATGTGACTTGTGAAGCTTAGTCTCTCGATACGGCCTAGTCTATTTTGTCATATAAGTTTGCTACTATCTTGTGTATTTATATATTAACATTATATATATATATATATATATATATATATATATATATATATATATATATATATATATATAGGAAAAAGGGGATCTAAGGTGCCTCCTTAGATGAAAATCTAAGGAGGCGCCCCCATTTCCCCACATCTCCTACAATTTTTTTGGAAATATTTTTTCATGTGGTTGTTGTTTACATCATGGATGATCAACATACCAAATTTCAAGGGATTCCAATACTTTTGGGGCCACCATCTACCCCTTACAACTTCAACGGTCTAATAACGTGCTGAAAATCCCACGATGTTGCAAGGGGTAGATGGAGACTCATAAAGTATTGGAATCCCTTGAAATTTGGTATGTTGATCATCCATGAGGTGAACAACAAACCCATGAAAAAAAAATTTCAAAACAAATGTGTGAGATGGGTGGAAATGGTGGCGCCTCCTTAGATTGAATCTAAGGAGGCACCTTAGGATCCCTTTACACACACACACACACACACACACACACACACACACACACACACACACACACATATATTATCGTTATACATATTACTCATTGCTTCAGAAGAAATGTGACGACATTCTTCAAAATGTGTTAACTTTTTGTATAATAATAATTATGAAATCGTGACATCAAAATGTGTCACATTGTCATTCCCTCCTTCTCATGCCTTTACTAATGATAAATTAAACTATTTAACTCGATTGACTTTATGGAGTGCCTTCCTCCCTTTCTAAATCATATTTAGATATTAAATAGCCCAACATAAATGAATGCTTTGTAAGCATCTCATGTATCCAAACACCTGAGCTTTGCAACAAGTTGCTTGTCTCAAGATCCGGTTGGGATACATATCCTTTCACCGTTCATGCACTCGTATTCGACTTAAACAGTTTGATCGAATTCTCGAACTTTGCGGATCAAAATTGTTTTTCCATACAACTTTGAGCGTAGTTCACTGAGTTGTACGGAGAAACATACTTCGGATATCCTATCTGGTCAAGCTGCCCCATATAGAGGCGAGTGACATGTAGCGTGAATTTATTTGTTGGACCCAGCACTTAATGAAATCATATTTCTTAAGCCGGTTCTTTAGAAGGTCATTTTAATGTCAACGAGAATTTAGTTTAATTCTATCAATTATAATTTAAGTTGATATTCAATTAATCAACCTATTTAACCAGTTAACTAATTCTATAAAAATATTATATTTTGATTCCTTCGGTAAACATAGTCTTGCCCTAGTTTAGCATATGTTCAATATTAAATATAGGTAGAATGGCTTTTATCTATCTATATCCTCCCAATATTTTCACGATCATTTTAAGCTTTAATAATGAACGATTTAATTAAATTAAATTAATGGGTAAGAGGTCCAATCACCTTGAGCCTAACAACCTTGAGTGTAGCTCAACAAGTTGCTTGACTCTGTAAATCGGAAGATGACTCTTCATCGATCATTTCGGATATGACCCTCTTATCGGTTTTTACCCCTAGCCATTTGTGATCATGAGTGTGCTCATCCAAATCACAATGTCTAGTCTAGTCGGACCCTTGTTTTCGCGTCTAGCCTGACTTGCTCCGGCGCTCGGTGTATTCACGAACCCGTCGCTCGATGTATTCACGATACGACGGGTTGGGTCAAGTCAAAATTTCATCTTATGTATTTAAGGAGTTGGTTTCTACAAGGTTGCCATGTCACAGCTTGAGTGTAGCTCAACAACTGTAACACGGGTTCTATAGTTGCCAACCCCTAAAACAAGGAGGGCTACGGCTAATCATGAAGAAGATTATTAACTATTTGACTTAGATATAGTCCAGAGTGTCATACAATCATGATTCGCGTCATTGCGGTCCAGCAGAACACAGCCAGGGAATTGGCTAAGCCAGGATCACTATCCCTTACAAGGTGATCCAACAAACTTAGCCAAGCACATTGACTGGATCGTGGTCCATTGAATGAAGCTTGTCATTTTTATATGCGTGCCATAGACTAAAAAGCTTTTATTAACAACTAATTAATCCTATCAACTAGTTGAATCTTTAAATACAAAATTTTAGGATTTGTTTAATAACTTTTATTAAATCCTTATCAATTATAAGGTTCATGTGCTATCCTAATCCATATTAGGATTTTAATAAATTTATTAACAACGCTAAAAGCGAAGCCCTTTAATGAGAATTAATTTCATAACAATTAGAATTTAAAATTTTCATTAAAGGGACAACCCTAATCAGGAATTAGGTCTTAAAGTGTTGTTAAAGTTTTATTAAAACATCGAATGTCATTAGAATTTATCTCATAAATTTTAACGAGTTCTTTGATGGCTAACCTAAGAGGGTTATCTTGTGATTATCAAATAAGGGACAAGATGCCATAGCATTAACATAAAGTTACACTAATTTTAACGCATAAAAACAGTGTACAACTATTTAACAATTAAATAGAATAATATTTATCACATAAATAATTTTAGCATGCATACTTAAATTTAACATTTAAATTTAAAAATATGATTTTTTAAAACATTTTATTTTATCTCATAAAAACTTGTTTTAAAAGATCACAAAATTTGCATGCTACTTAAAATATTTATCGCATAAAAACTTTAGACTTTCAAAATCAGTTTTAAAATTATCACATAAATTTAAAACATCATTTTAAAAATTCCATATTTAAAATTTTATCATATAAAATATTTAAACATCTAAAATCTTTTTAAACTTATCGCATAAAATTTTAAACTTTTAAAATCATCTTTAAAAAATATCACATAAATTTTAAAACATTTTAAAAGGCCTCTACAATTATCTCATAACTTTAAAACATTTTAAAAGCATCTCAATTAAGTAATCGCAGTCCTAGATCAGCATACAGAGATGGCTCTGATACCACTGAAGGGTTTTCTAGGACCCTTAGGGCACAAAAACTCTATTCCCGTCCTAAGTCGGACGGAACATAGACGTAAAAATCCAGCGGAAAAAATGTTAATTTAATTAACATGCAGCCCTAAAGAACCAGACCCTCTTAGCCAGGATCTCTGCCAACTTGGGGTGGATCTGACACCCCAAGAGGGATCTAAACTACTGCGAATAACTAAAACGAAAGCTTCTAAAAACATACCCGGAATCTCAACCCTGGGCGGGCAAGATGTACAGCACCGTCTTCCGAGCCGCTCCTCATCCCATGCCGAGCCGCTCCTTCAACTGGTCCTCGAACTATTCCGCATCATGAGGAGATCAATCCTCGTATCGCTGAGCCAACCACGCGCCGAAGAAATTTTCACGCGAGTGAAAGCCTTTGCCAAGATTTCGGATCCGAATCCGAACTCCTTGGTGGCTTTGCTAGAGCCCTCAGGAGTAAGGCAGAAATATAGGGAGATAAAGAATATTAATTTAAGCCTAGATCCGAGCGTGCTCCAACATTTACGAGAATCGCTCAGATCTAGAGCTTGGAACAAGTTTGGAGGAAGGGGGAGGACCCTATTTATATAGGCGGCTGACTCTCCTCTTTTCCGCACAACCGATGTGGGACTATTAAATTTGAGTTAATAAAATCAAGTTAGTTTGTCTTTCACAAAGTGCAAACTTCCGTGAATTTTAACTCCCTCATCGTTGAGCTTCAGGATTGATACGACCTATCAATTCGAAGGGTGTTCAACGGTGAACGCATAGGAAAAAATGGCGAGTCAATCGGATCCGTTTGACCCTCCAATTGATTGCCCAAATTTCAGCCCAAGGCTATATTTTTGACTAAAATCAGCCGTCAAAATTGCCCATTAACTCTAGGGTTCTGTACCCAGTAGTGTGGCCCAGTAAGTGGGCCCCATAGCTCAAGAAATGCTAACATGGGCGCGTGCCTGCCGCCCAGGTGCAGGTGCCCAGGCGCCAGGCGGGCGCCCGGGCCTTAGGTGCCTGGGCCTGGGCGCGGGCCCAGGCCCAGGGTGCCTGGTGCCCAGGGCGCCTAGGCCCAGGGCATGGTCTTAGCTGGCCACTGACCCATTGAGCTGTTTTGGGCATAACTTGGGCATCTGGCATCCGATTTGGACGCCGTTCGAACCTGGGCATAGACCGGGACCTTCCCGTCTTACTCGTGAACTTTTCCTTACGTTTATATTATAAAATATGGTCTAAAACTAATTTTTAAAACACATTTAATCTCTTTTGCATCATATGCAAATAAGTCCCCTATCTTAGCTTAAATTGTCATTTGCATCAAAATGAAATTTTCTCTTCCTTTGCATCAAATGAAAATTATTCTCCCTAACTAATTTCTACCTATTACTAGACGAAGGTCGCACTCTGTGTGTGGCCCTATAGACTAACCCTACTACTGGTTGGGCTCGAAGCCCTATAAGTAGTGGTGACCGTCCCTGTTTCAGAATAATCATAATGTGGTTAGCTCATCAATATGAGAATTATCAGGACCACCCTGACCGTGTCTGTGATGAGTTCTGCAGTTATAGTCTCTTCGTCTAAACTATGTCGTGTAAATCAAGTCTACGGTACGGTCAAACTGTCAACCCCAATAATTTGACTCCGGTTAGTTTCTATCGATCTTTAGTCAACTAATGTTGGACTTCTTCCAACATATTCTGCGTAGAGATTTTACTAAAGAATGAACTAACTCTACGACACTAACTCCCATTGATCGAGAGAGACGAATCCTCTCGTGGTTATTACTCTCCTCGTACGCTTCAAGTGACACCCAATCAAAGACCTCTCGATAGGCCTAGCCTCGAAGTTAGGTCAGTGACCTAAGTGGCACCGTTCACGCACATGTTCGTAAAATGACCTCAAGTCAAAAGGCCAACTTGCCTATCATCACTAAGAGTTATCATTGATAGATTGGTCAATATAACCATATGATAACTCTTGTGGATCGTTCAGTGAACTCATTTTATAATGAGCACCTGTGTCTCGTTTTCGACTTTGCCAAGTCGAATGATCATGAGATCATCGCCACCGCTAAATGGTGAAGACTAAGACACAATGGTCTATCCGATGTTTCGATATCCTTGTCTCGAAACATCTACGACCACAAACCATTTTAGACTTATGCTACAGATGGTCAAACATTTCTCCATGATCGAGATGCTCATCTCGATACCTATTTGACCTTGCATAAAGTCTCTGGACTTTACCTAAGTTAATATTTAATGTTTACTACATTATAATATAACTTAGATAAATTATTACTAAACAGCTTACTGTTAGTTCGAACAAGACGTTTGTGCTAATCACACAGAGATAAATAGCCTCGTGGGTATCATCTCTCTACAATCCTAGGGCTAATCCATTAGCCCTAGATACGACTACTCACAACTCATAGAAATATCGATAGAATATTCAATAAAAGCAAGAGAGATCATCATCACAATAAAATACATTGAAATAAGCACATAAAGTCTAGAGATCGTTACCAAAACATTGTTGAGAAATAGCCAATCGCAGAGAATTAAGAACTCAAGGTTCCAAGCAAGAGCAATACATAAAAATCCAATCTTTGTCTTCTACAAAATAGCGACGGCTATGAAAACTCTCTATGAAAACTAAACTAAAGTCTAAAACTAAGGAAAATAACCAGCTCTCTAATCTAGGGTAAAAATTGTGCTTAAATACAATCGGGGTGGACCCCTCAAAAATATCAAGTCATAGGCAATTTGGCCCACTAGCAAGTCAGGTCGCGGTGCCCTACTCGGTCGAGTAGCGGTGCCGCTCGGTCGAGCTAGATATGTGGCACCGCTTTGCTGCTTCTTTGGTCTAAGGCTGATATGGGCTACTCGGTCAAGTAGCCCCTCCACTTAGTCGAGCTACAGTGGGCTTGAAAGGTCTTCAGAATCAGCGTACTATTTTGATTGTGCTCGATCGAGTAGAAGCTCTGCTCGGTCGAGTCTCCTTGCTTGCTCGGTCGAGCTACAGTGGATGGAGACACCCTCGAAATCTTCATTCTGTTTTGATTCCACTCAGTTGAGCAGCTGGTCTGCTCGATCAAGTGGCCTTGGGCCTCCAAGTTCTGATAAGTGTTTGAAGCTGTCGAGTTGGTCTGATCGAGTGACATGTCTGCTCGATCAACCGAGGTGTGTCCGATCTGCTGGAGCTTTATGAGTGTTAGCTCGGTCGAGTGCTAAGCAGCTCGATCGAGCTGCCTGGGAAAATAGCTCTCTTGGTCTCTAGAGCTCTCAACTCTTCTTCTCTTCTCCTCCTCTCCTCCAATCTTCTTCTTCACCTTGTGGAACACCTATTGAACCTTGCCAATAATGCTCCAGATGGCTCGGATGTGTACATGTCCTATAAATGCTCCAAATCGCTCCAAAGTTCCTGAAAATCCACAATTTTATACGAAACTCGAATATATCGTTAGAAGCACGATAATATATTTAAATGTGAACTTTGGACGGTGAAAATGATATGAAATGATGCCATAAAAGCATGGAAAATATGAACACATCAACATCACTGCATGCCCTAACTACTGTCGGAGTTCTCTATCCATTACTGATGTTGTCAATTCACACCAAGGAGGTGCCGAAGTCACCTCCCCATACCGTGGAGAAGTCCTCGCATTGCCGTGACTCCCAACTACCGAAGTCTTTTTCCTAGTTGCCGTGATGTCTTCAAACTGTGCTACTGCCATGTGCATTACTGACCAACCGCAAAGACTTATCCTAGCCGCCGAGACAAAGCTCCTCCTTCCCATGGTGAGTCGCTGCCGAAGGATCTTCAAGTTGCTGCCATTTTCAAGTTTCCATCTTCCTCTGCTGCCGTTACTTGCTGAGAAGGGGTCCACAATGACGACGTTTACTTGCTGCCAAGAACCTCATATGTGCTGCCATTCTTCATCTCACTATCGTGGAGATCACCGTGCATCGACGTCCCTTGCTGCTGAAGTCGCCTACTTGCTGATGTGGTTACTCGCTGCCCATCTCATGCCGTGAAGACTGTCAAAGTTTCATCTTGTCAAGCTACCGTCCTTGCTTGCATGATCAGCCTGAAGATCAAGTTGTCATGGAAGTGTTGTTGCCATGGAAGTGTTGTTGCTGTGGAATTGTTGTTGCCATGAATGAGAAACTTACTGACATGGAACAGCTGCATGCAAAGTTTTATTAAAGGGTTGTTGTGCGTACACACTATTTCATATTTGATTTGAACTGGAGTTTCTATACACACAGACCAGATTGCATCTCTAGTTCGTGGAGACATAGATTGGGATCCAGACATTGGATCGAGACTACATTTGCGTAAGAGCGTACCTGACGACATGCTGATTAATAGAGACTACTACACCTACACGAATTGAGTGTTTCTAAACTCAGTATTCTTTTATATTTGTGTAATTGGTGTGTTGATCTTTGTAGGTTACTTAACATTCGTTTTTTGGGATTTTTGGGGTCTTGACTAGTTGGTGCTAGTCAAGAGAGAGCTTTTACTAGATTAATATTGTTTGGCACTTTGGTGAGTGCAGTACGAAACTTGGTGAACGAAGAGTAGGTGCTCGTAGCTCTTTATAGTTGTACCCTTGATACTATTGAATCTAGTAATTTCTTTGGGGCCAGGGTAAATCTCTCGTGCAGTCTATGATTGACTTTATTACTCTGCATCGGATTATTTGTGCTAAATATTGCCTGTGATATCTCGAATATTTTTAGCCTATTCACCCCCCTCTAGGCTTATATCCCTATCCAACACATAGATGTTTTGAGAAAAGGATATCGAAATATTGGATAGACCATTGTGTCTTTTCCTTCACCATGGAGTGCTAACAATGATCTCATGGTCGTTCGACTTGGCAAAGTCGGAGATGAGACACATGTGCTCATTGGAGAATGTGTTCCCTGAACGACCCAACGAGATCTATCACATGGTTAACATAATTTATCTGTCAATGCTAATAGGCTAGTCGGTCCTTAGACTTGAGGTCATTGCTCCAACCTGTACGTGAACGGTGTCACTTAGATATCTGATCTAGCTTCGAGGCAATGCCTGTCGAAAGGTCTTTGGATGGGAGACACTTGAAGTGTGCGAGGAGAGTAATGATCAAGAAAGGATTCGTCTCTCCCATTTATGGGAGTTAGTGTCGCATGTGTTGGTTCGGTCTTTAGTGAAAAACTTTGGCCAAAGTATGTTGGAAGAAGTCCAACATTATTTGACTAAATACAGATGGAGACTAACCAAGTTCAAGCTGTCAGGGTTGACAGTTTGACCATACCCTAGGCTTGACTAGGCAACATATTTTTGACGAATGGACTAAAACTGCGGTATTCATCACGGCCACAGTCAGGGTGGTCCCGATAATACTCATGTAAATAAGTTAACAACATAATTATGATACTAAAACATGGACGCCACATGCTGCTTGTGGTCACTGTCGTCTAGGGTTTCGAGCCCCACCGGTAGTAGGGTCAGGCTGTATGGTCTTACACTGAGTGAGACCTTCGTTAATTAATAGGTAGAATTACGGGTGATAATACATAGGATGTGTGGGAATTTATAGTGTCGCAAATAGTTTGTGATATAAGCATTAGAATATTAAGGATGTGAGAAATTGCATTTGATGCAAAAGGTTTTGAATATGTAATAAAGTGTTTATGAGTATATTTTATATAGAATGGAAACATGAGATGTGTACCTGGATGACGGAAACGTCCCGGTCTAAACTCAGGTTCAAACGACGTCCAAAACAGACTCCAAGATAGAGCCAAAACAAGCCAAAGGCCCTTACAGGGCATTGCGGGTCGGGTGCGCGAGCTTAGCAGGTCGGGCGTGCCCGATCTGACAGCAAGAACCAGTGCCCGTCTTAGACATGGGCGTAGGTGCAGCACAGGGGCGGGACTAAGCCCACCCCTTCTCTGCAGCTGGGCCCGCCTACTTAAATGCGGTCGGGGCCGCCCGCTCAGCACACACAGCTTAGCATTCGCACAGATTTTGGGCAGTGGGGCCCATCCCATGGGCCCCACCACGTAGGGTTTCGAACCCTATGTGCTGATTTTTTGGCGGCTACTCATTTTTTTGCGAAAAACATGGGTTTGGGCTATCTTAATAGTCTCGTTTGAGGGGTCAAACGAACTCGGAATGACACATCGTTTTTTCCTATGCGTTCACCATTCAACCTTTTTCGTAACGATGTATAACATCGTTCATGGAGATCCACAGTGAGGGAGGGAAATTCATTGAATTTTGGCATTCGTAGAGGTTAAACTAAAAGTTAATTTTCTCTCCAAACCTTTAGTCCCACATCGGTAATTGAGAAAGATAAGGGGTCAACCGCCTATATAAATAAGAGCCAACCCCCTCCTTGAAACTCGCACCAAGCTCTTGATCTGAGTAGCTCCATTAAATGTGAGCAAGCTCGGATCTAAGCTTAAATTAATATTCCCTCAAATCCCTAATTCTACCTTGCTCCTGATCGGGCTCTTGCAAATCTACGAAGTAGTTCGGATCAGATCCGAAATCTCGACGGAGGATCAACTCAAGGTGAAACTTTTTGGAGCACATGGTTGGCTCGGCAACAAGGGTGTTGCTCGCCTCGGGACGCGGTTCGGTTCAGGATGTGGTTTGGTTTGGGAGAAGCGGCGCGGGGCATTGCTTCGGAGATAAAGAAATGTTGCTGAAAACGACGATATGTATTCTGCAAAAACGAAGTGAAAGATATGTAGTATAATTTACATGTGTTTATAATTGCTGTTAGATAGATCTATCTTTAGGGGTTGGTCGGACCCAACCCCGGGATAGTAGAGATTCTAGCTAGGGTTATTTCTTTAGGGCTTTCTAAAATATGTTTTAAGTTTTTTTCCACTGAATATTTGATTTCATCGTCCAACTGACTTGGGATGGATGTCAATTTTATAGCCATAAGGACCAAGAAAACCCTTCAGTGGTATCAGAGCCAGTCTATATGATCTATGATAGTTGCAGTTATAAAGTGCATAAGATGAAGGTTGATTATTAAACTACTAATAAAATTGTTTTTTTTCCATGTGATAGTTTTATTTTCGAATTTTTTTTTGAAAATTAGATCTATTTTTAAAATCATGTGATAATTTAAAAAATTAGATCTTTTATAATTATTTGATAATTATTAATGTAACTTAAATTTATGATATTGTTAAGTTGCATGTTTACCTAAATTTTATGAGATAATTTTAGTTGATTTTTATCATGCTAAAATGTTTAGTTGATATTTTAATGATTATATTATTTCTTGTTGATTATGTGATAAAACAAGAAAAACTGTTAGGTTAGCCATTAAAATCTTTCAGAAAATTATAAAATAATTTTTGATGGACATGTTATGATTTAAAAATTGTTGCAACAAATTAAACTCCCAATACATGATAAGTGTAGCTTTCTTCAATAATTATTATTTTAATTGTTTTAATAATAATTTTTAAATAGGCTATGATTTAAATTGTTGCAACTTGAATTTTAAATCCCTAATACATGATTAGGATCGCACGTTGATATTAATAAATCCGTATAGTTGATAAGTACATTAATAAAAGTTATTAACAAATCCTAATAATTTTGAATTTTAGGATTCACCTAGTTGATAGGATTAACTAGTTTTAATGAAGCCATTTCAAGTCGATGTCACACATAAGATTAACTAGTTTTAATGAAGACATTTCAAGTCGATGTCACACATATGAATAATTAGTATCCTTCATGGATCACGATCCGGTCTAGTGTTTTCTGACTAGTGTTGTGGATCACCCTAGCTCGACTGGGGATAGTGATCATGGCCTAGCCAAATCCCTGGCCATGTTCCTCTCGATCACAACGATGCGAATCGTTATTATGTGAAACCATCGATGACATCTAGTCAATTACATTTAAAATCTTCTTCAAGATTAGCCATAGCACTCCTTGTTTTAGAGGTTGGCAACTATGGGTTCTCTGTTGTAGTTGTTGAGCACACTCAATCTATGGCATAACTACCTTATGGAAACCAACTTCTTATTACATGAGATGTAGTATAGAATTAACCCAAACCGTCGTGTCATGCCCATACACTAAGCACCAACGTAAGTTAGGCTAGACACGAAAACAAGAGTCCGACTAGACTAGTCATTGTGATTTGGATGAGCACACCAATGATCATAAGTGGCTAGGGGTAAAAACCAATAAGGGAATCATATATGATATGATTGAGGAATAGTCATCCACCAAGCGCAGAGTCAAGCAATTTGTTGAGCACACTTATGGTTGTAAGGCTCAGGGTGGTTGGATCCCTCTCCCGCTATATTTAATTAATTCAAATCATTCATTATTATGGCTAAATATGATCACCAAAATAGTGGGAGGATATAGTTAGATAAAAGCCATTCTATCTATATTTAAAATTGAACATATACTAAAGTAGGGTATTTCTATGTTTACCGATGGAATCCAAATCATAATATCCTAAAAGAATAAGTTAACTGGTCAAAATGGTTGGTTAAGGAATATCAACTCAAATTCTAATTGATAGACTAAACCATGTTCTCACTGACATTAAAGTGTCCTTCTTAACACTGTCTCAAGGAAAATGACTTCCTTGAAACCCTAGACCCAAAACAATTCAATTTGCAAGGTGTAGAACTTTGAGTAAACTGTTTGGCTCGAAGATGAATTCATGAGTGGTGCAAGACTATGTATCACAACCAGATCTTGAGACGAGCAACTTGTTGAGCACACTCAAGGTTGCAAATCTCAAGCATTTGGATACATGAGATGCTTGCACAGCTACTATTTGTGTTAGGACGTGTAATATCTAAATGTGATTTAGAAAAGAAGAAGGCATACATGAAAGTCGGTTGAGAAAGAAAGTTTTTGCCTATCACAAGAAAAGGTAAAAGTAGGAGGAACTGAAAATGTGACATTTTTGATGTCACGATTTCAGGATAATTGTTATACAAAAGGAATAGATTGTCCTACGTGTTGAAAAAAGGAGCAATTGTTGTTTCTTGGACTATAGAGGAGATCTAACACACTTTGGCAAATGTCATAACCTAGCTTCTGAAGCAATGAGTAATATGTATAACGATATTGTATTAGGTGGTAATACATGAATGTGCAAGTAATAGAACAATTCGCATAAAGAGAGAGTTTTTGAGCTCTTGTATTATGAGTGGAAAGACACTTGTAAGTCTTGTCTTAAAGGTTTGATGACCAAAATCCTTCTGTAAGACAGTGGGATAATAGTTGGAGAACTCGTGGTCTCGTACATACGGATGTATCAAGACACAAGTCTAAGTTAGCCTAGATGTGACATTCTTATTTTATTACGACACGTGTTCTTGATGAAAGACAAGTCTGATAAAATAGAGAATACAATGACAAAAGTATTTGAACTGTTTCAATCAGATCGAAAAGGCGAATACTTAGCTATGTAATTCTTGCTTAATTAAAAGAAAATAAGATTTTATCTTAGGTCAAGTCATTAACACATCGGTGTGTTAGAGTGCATGAATCACACTTTGTTATAAGTCTGATAAAATAAGATTTTCTTAACACATGGTGCGATACATGGCAAGTGACTTTGAGTTATAATGCTCCCTGTGGGTTAAGTCCCAGATAGTAATGCCTAGGTTCTTGATAAGGTTCTGTGAGGACCTTATCAATATGATATTCTTTAAATCAATCGTTAGAAAGTTAAAGGATTACTCAAGCCTTGTGAGACAAAGGAGTCGAGTAAAACATTATAGTTGATGATGGCCTAGACAACTTCCAAGATGCCATTCAGAGTAGTGACTATATGAAATGGCGTGATGCAATCCGAAAATGGTTCTTGCACGTAAATAAGTTATGGAACTTAGTTGACGTGCCCAAGGGAAGTGTTCCCTTTGGCTGCAAGTGAATTTTCAAGACAGAAGATTAGTGCAGATGGAAATTAGTGAATTACAAGTTATACTAGTTGACAATATTTACCATCAGAATTCCAATAACCGGATTGTGATGAAACTATCTCGCTAACAGCTGTGTACAGATATATTCGGATTAGTCTCGATGTTAATGCTCATGATAACCTTGAAAACTGGAGTATCCATGTAAAGTCTGTTTTCTAAATATGATTTAGAAGAACAAACTTATATGAATCAACCAGAGAGTTTTCAAGGTCAGTGGGAGCGAATAAAAGGCATGCGAGGCATCAAGGATCCGGAACATATGTTTTGATAAAGTGGTCAAAGAGTTTGATATTTAATCAGAAACGATTATGAACCGTGCGGATGACCAATGACTATTTTGAAGCATTCTCGTAAGGTACGAAAAGGATATTATTTTAAGTCTCAAGTGAGGACGTTGAGCAGGATGAGATCAAGGCAAATTAGATATTATAGATTCCAAAAGCCCAAGGTAATTATTTGGATGATATTCAAATGTGTGGTCTAAATTAAACATAGAAATTCCTTAATTCTATACTAAAGATGGTTTAGTAGATTCACTCACGAAGGTTCTACCACATAAAGTCTAGAGAGACTTATGTGTAAAAGAGGTATGAGATACCGATATAAATGTGCCTAAGTGCAAGTGGGAGATGTTGGGAGATGGGTATGCCCTCGATGCAAATTATCTCTGTGTACGTGTACAAACGTCTTGTTTAAAATAACAATAAGCTATTTGGTAAGAATTTACCTACGTTAATAATAATGTAGTCGAAATTAGAACTCAGGTAAAGTCCTGAGACTTAATGCAAGGTTAAACAAGGATCGAAATGAGGATCTCGAACATAAAGAATTGTTTGACCGTTAGTAGCATAAGTCTAAAATCATTCGTTGTTATAGATGTTTCGAGAAAAGGATATCGAAACATTGGATAGACCATTGTGTCTTTGTCTTCACCAAGGAGTGGTGACGATGAACTCATGGTAGTTCAACTTAGCGAAGTTGGAGACGAGACACATGTGCTCATTGGAGAATGAGTTCACTGAACCACCCAACGAGAGTTATCACATGGTTAACATACCTTATCGGTCTGTGATAACTCTCAGTGATGATAGGCTAGTTGGTCCTTAGACTTGAGGTCATTGTATGAACCTATAGGTAAACGGTGTCACTTGGATCTCTGACCTGGCTTTGAGGAAAGGCCTGTCGAAAGGTCTTTGGTTGGGTGACACTTGAAACATGCGAGTAGAGTAATGATCAAGAAATGATTCGTCTCTCCCGTCTATATGGAGTTAGTGTCGCATGTGTTGGTTTGGTCTTTAGTGAAAAACTTTGGCCAAAGTATGTTGGAAGAAGTCCAACATTATTTGACTAAAGACCAATGGAGACTAACCAAGTTCAAGCTATTAGGATTGATAGTTAGACCGTACCCTAGGCTTGACTAGGTGACATAGTTTTGATGAAGGGACTAAAACTACGGTATTCATCACGGACACAGTCAGGGTTGTCCCGACAATAATCATGTCAATGAGTTAACACATAATTATGATATCGAATCAGGGATGTCAACGGCTGCTCGTGGTCACTGTCGTTTGGGGTTTCCAGCCCCAACTATAATAGGATCAGGCTATAGGGTCTCACACTGAGTGAGACCTTTGTCAAGTAATATGTAGAATTAAGGGAGATAATACATATTATGTATGTGAATTTATAGTGTCGCAAATAGTTTGCGATATAAGCTTTAGAATATTAAGGATGTGGAAAATTGCATATGATGCAAAAGGTTTTGAATATGTCGTAATGTGTTTACGAGCATATTTTATATAGAATGGACATATGAGATGTGTACTTGGATGACGAGAACGTCTAGGTCTAAACCCAAGTTCAAACAGCGTCCAAAACGGACTCCAAACACGAGAGATAAAGGCCAAACAAGCCAAAGGCCCTTATATGGCATTGTAGGTTGGGCACACGACCTTAGCGGGTTGGGCGTGCCCGATCCGATAACAGGAACCCATGCCCATGTTAGACACAAGCGTGTGCGCGACACATGGGCGGGACTAAGCTCGTCCCTTCTCTGTTGGCAGGGCCCGCCCGCTTCATACGGGCAGGGCCGCCCGCTCAGCATGTGCCATGCGGGCTCTGTGTGCGAGCAACTTTTGGGCGGTGGGGCCCACCCCGTGGGCCCCACCACATAGGGTTTCGAACCATATGTGTTAATTTTTTTGGCGGCTACTCGTTTTTGCGAAGAACATGGTTTTGGGCTATCTTTAGAGTCTCGTTTGAGGGGTCAAATAAACTCAGAATGATGCGCCGTTTTTTCCTACGTGTTCACCATTCAACCCTCTTCGCAATAATGTATGACATCGTTCTTAGAGCTCCACGGAGAGGGATGGAAAATTCATTGAAGTTTGGACTTTGTAGAGGTTAAACTAAAAGTTAATTTTCTCCTACAAACCTTAGTCCCACATCAGTAATTGAGAAAGAGGAGGAGTCTGCCGTATATATAAATAAGGGCCAACCCCCCATTGAAACTCGTACCAAGCTCCAGACCTGAGTAGCTCCATTAAACGTGAGCAAGCTCGGATCTAAGCTTAAATTAATATGTCCTATTCTCCCTAATTCTTCATTGCTCCTGATCGGGCTCTAACAAAGCTACGAAGGAGTTCGGATCGAATCCAAAGTCTTGACTGAGGATCCACTCAAGGTGAAAATTTCTGGAGTGCGTGGTTGGCTCAGTGACAAGGGTGTTGCTCGCCTCAGGATGTGGTTCTGTTCAGGACATGTTTCAGCTTGGACGCGGTTTAGCTGGGGATGCGGTTCGGCTTAAGAGAAGCGGCACGTGGCATTGCTTCGGAGATAAAGAAATGTTGCTGAAAATGATACTTCGCATTTTACAGAAATGAAGTGAAAGGTATGTAGTTTAATTTACATGTGTTTATAATTACTGTTAGATAGATCTATCTTTAGGAATTGGTCGGACCCAACCCCGTGATAGTAGATATTCTTGCTAGGGTTATTTCTTTAGGGCTTTCTCGAAAATGTTTTAAGTTTTTTTTCCCCTGCACATTTGATTTCTTCGTCCGACTGACTTGGGCCGGACGTCAATTTTATAGCCCTAATGACCAAGAAACCCCTTCAGTCCCGACAATACTCATGGCAATCAGTTAACCACATAATGATGATACCAAAATAAGGACATTACCTCCTACTCGTGGTCACTGCCGTCAGGTGTTTCGAGTCCCACCTGTAATAGGGTCAGGCTGTAGGGTCTCACACAGACTAGGACCTTTGTTAAGTAATAGGTAGGATTAGGGAGATAATGCATATGATGCATGGGAATTAATTGTGTTGCAAAGGGTTTGTGATATAGGTTTTACAATAACGCAATGTGGGATTAAAGCATATGATGCAAAAGGTTTTAAATATGTCGCAAAATGTTTGCAGGTGTATTTTAAATAGTGAAGGCATAGAAAATGGTTACAAAGGTTTTGAGGATGTCCCGGTCGAAATTGTTCGAACGGCTCCAAAATGGCTCAAAATGGCTTAAAAATAAGCCAAAACTACCGAAATAACGCATAAAGGACATTGCGGGTCGGGTGCGCCACTTGAGGGGTGGGCGTGCCTGACCTGTAAAATGAACCCAGGCCTGCCATGCGGGCACATATGCTGCACGTGCCCGCTGGGTGCATTCATCGCATGCGCTCAGTTGGCTGGGCAGGTGGGGCCCTGCGATGGGGCCCACGAGAAGTGTTTGTGCCACTTTTGGCGGATGCGTTTTACAAAAACGCATGGGTTTTTGCCATCTTTGGACGAACGTTTGAGGAGTCAAACAAAGTCGAAATTGCACGCCGTTTGTTTCTATTCGTTCACCGTTCAATATTCTTTGATTTGATATAATCTATCGCTTCCAAAGTTCAACAGTGAAAGAGGAATAATTCGTTAAAGTTTGACCTTTATAAAAGGCAATAATTAATTATTCCTCCTAATTTATTAGTCCCACATCGGTTATTTTGAGAAGAAGAGTGGTCATCTCCCTATAAAAATTTGGGCTTACTCCCCTCCTAAAAACTGGTAATAAGCCTTGGATCAAGAGAGCTCGCAAAATTTAAGAGCAACCTTGATCGAATAGGCCAAAATAATACTTCATCTTTCTCTCTTTTCTTCTATGCCCCTGATCGGGTCATAGCAAGTCTACGAAGGGGTTCAGATCAGATCCAGAATCTTGACAGAGGAACCACTTAAGGTGAAACTTTCTGGAGCACGTGGTTGGCTCGGTGACAAGGGTGTCGCTCACCTCGGGACGCGGTCCAGCTCGAGGAAAGCGGTTAAGCCCTAACATCAGGCATTGGTTTGTGAGGATCGACGTTGTGCTAACGTGCAGAATAAAGGTATGTATTTTATTTTACGCATTTAATTTTAAAGTAATTAGTTAGATCTATCCTTAGGGGTTGGTCAGACACACCCCGCGATAGTAGACATTCTGGTTAGAGGATTTTAATTCCTTATGGATTTACTTAAATGGTTTTAAGTTATCTTTTTACTGCTTTTATGTTTTCATTGTCTTCCTGACTTAGGTCAGACGATGTTTTTGAGCCCTTAGGATCGCTAAAAAAAATCCTTCAGTGGTATCAGAGCAAGGTCTACTTGATCTATTTTACTACAAATATTAATGCGTTAGTTGTGCATGTTATTTTCTCCTTGAGATGGAGGTTTATAAATGCATTAAAAATTAAGAATTTTTCATTCGATGGTTTTATTAAAATTTTCTGAAGATTTGTTTTTGAAAATTAGATCTTCTTTATATGATAATTTAGAGTAGGTCTGGATATTTATGTGATAATTATGTTTGATTAATGTTGCTATGATCTAAGTCAATTATGTGACAATTACTTAGATTACTAATACCTAATTAGGATAGAAATTAATTAATAAATTATTATGAAACATAATTGTTATGTGATAAAAATTTTAATTTCATAATATCTGATTAGGATATTAATTAATAAATAAATTATTATGAAATATAATTGTTATGTGATGATAATAATTTTAATTTCCTAACATTTGATTCGGATTGTAAATAAAAGCTATTAATCCTAAAATATTTTTTAGGTACGCCTAGTTAATTAGGATTAACTAGGAAAGGGTAACCCAAATTAAATTGAGAAGAACACATTTTAATAATGGCCATTCTTAAGTCGTCCAAGAAATGGTGTCTAGAATCATTTCCACTAGGGCTCTGGATCACCCCAGCACTGACCGTGGATAATGGTCCTAACCTACCAAACCTGTCTGGCCGTATTCGATTGGAACAAACTAGAATGACTATTTTCATAATGTGACGCTATCGATTATATCTAGTTAATTACGTTAAAAATCCTTTTCAGGATTAGCCGTAGCCCTTCTTGTTTTTGGATTAGCTGACTAAAAGATGCATGTTAGGGTTGTTGAGTCTCCTCAAGCTATGACATGTTCTCTTTTGGAACCGACTACATCATACATGTGATGTAGTCTAGTCTTAACCCAAACTGCCACGTCGGGTCTCCTCGAGTGTCGGTGTAAGTTAAGATTAGACATGAAAACAAGGGTTCGACTAGACTAGTCATTATAGATTGTTGAGTCTCCTCAAGATCATATATGACTATGGGTACAAACCTATATGGAGTCACATGTGATGTGATTGATAAAGAGTTTATCTACAAAATACAGAGCTGATCAGCTTATTGAGTCTCCTCAAGGTTGTGAAGCTCAGGGTGGTTGGGTCCCTCTCCCACCAAATGTCTAAATTCGTTCGTCTACATGGGTTAAGATGATTGCTAAAATAGTGGGAGGATATAGTTAGATAAAAACCATTCTACCTATATTAAATTGAACATATTGTAAACTAGGATAGTTCTATGTCTTATCGCATGGAATCCAAATCAAAATATCCTAAAAGAATAGGCTAACTGGTCAAAATGATTGGTTAAGGAATATCAACTCAAAATACAATTTAATATACTAAACTATGTTCTCACTGACCACTCCCTTAATATTGTCCTTCTTAGCACTGGCTTAAGGACAATGATTTCCTTGAGCTCTAAGGTCTAGCACAATAAAAGCATGCTACTTAACACTTGCCTCTATGAGCTATATGCTTCAGGGGTAGCATACTGATATTCAAAGCATGTTTCTCCGTTCACCTTGTTGAGTCTCCTCAATGTTGTATGGAAAATAGTTTCATTCCGCAAGATTCGAAACTTTGATCAAACTGTTTGACTCAAAGATGAGTGTGAGAGAGGTGCAAGACCATGTATCCAAAGCAAATCTTGAGATGGACAACTAGTTGAGTTTCCTCATGGTTGTAAAGCTCAAGTGTTTAGATGCATGATATGATTGCACAGCTAATATTCGTATTGGGACATGCATGGTCTAAATGTGATTTAGAAATGAGAAGGCGCTAAGGAAAGTCTGTTGAGAAAGAATGTTTAATCTATCATGAGAAAAGTCATAGTAGAAGGAACTGAAAATGGGATATATTTGATGCCTTAGTTTTAGAATAATTGTTATACAAAGGAAAAGATTGTCCAACATATTGGCTAAGGAGCAAGTTTTGTTTTGGGCCATAAGGGACGTATATCACACTTGAGCGAATGTCGTCGCCTTGCTTTTGAAGCATTGTTTCGATATGAGTACTTTGTATAACGATATTGTATTAAGTGTTAATATATGAATGTGCAAGTTAGTAATAAAACTTATCTATGGAAAAATAGACTAGGCCAGACCAGAGAGAACAGACTTGACAAGTGACATCAAAAGGGGTCTCTTGACTTCTTGTATTACGAGTCGAAAGACACTTGTGAGTCTTGTCTCAAAGGTATAAAGGCCAAAACTCCTTCTGTAGGACAGTGGGAGAATGGGTTAGAGAACTCGTGGTCTCGTATATATGGATGTATCTGGACCCAAGTCTACATAAGCCAGGATAAGATATTCTTGTTTTATTACTTAGAATCATTCAAAGTATGGACACGTGTTCTTGATGAAACACAAGTCTAATTCCTTTGAGCAATTCATGAAGCATGGTAATGAAATAGAAAACACAATGGCAGAAATATTTGAACAACTTGATAAGATCAAAGAAGCAAATATTTAGCCATTTTAATCTTGCGTAATTAAAAAAGAATGAGATTTTCTCTCAGAGTCTCCTAACACATCGGTGTGTTGGAGATCATGAATCGTACTCTATTAGACATGGTGTGATACATGGCTAGTGACTCTGAGTTACAATCCTCCATCTGGAATTAAGCACCAGATGATAAGTGCCTAAGTTCTTGATGAGGTTTTGACCAGGTTCGTGCCATTGACTCCATATATGTTATGGAACTGTAGGAAACCCAACCTTAAAATAGATTAATTGTGTGGTTTTCGTGTGTATGTCAAGTGGCTTAATGCAGACTAACTGAAAGAAACATCTATCAGAACCAATAAATATGATATTCCTCAAATCAATCATTAGGAAGTCACAGGATTACTCGAGCCCCTGAATTTTTCTCGAGGAGTCGAGTAAAACATCATAGTTGATGATGGCCTAGTCAACTTCAAGGATGCCATTCAGAGTAGAGACTCAGAGAAATGGCTTGATGTAATTCGAAAAGGGTCCTTGCGCATACATAAGGTATGACCTTTAAAACGCGTCCAAGGAAGTGTTCACACTTGCTGTAAGTGAATCTTCAAGATAGAAGATTAGTACAGATGGAAATAGTGAAGTGCAGGTAATGCTGGTTGAGAAAGATTAATCAGAACCTCTATTAATGGATTATGATGAAAATTTCTTACTAGCAGCCATGTACAGATCAAATCGGAGCAGACTCGATGTCAATGCTCATGATGACCATAAAATTTGGAATATGTGTGTAAAATCTAGTTTCTAAATATGATTTAGAAGAATGAATTTACTTGAATCAGCCAGAATGTTTTCAAAGTCAGTGGAAGCGAAGACATGTGAGGTATCAAGGAGTCGGTACAAATGTTTTGACAAAGTAATCAAACAGTTTGACACTTTGTCAGAAACGATTATGAACTGTGCAGATAACCAGTTTCTATTTTGAATAATTTTTGTAAGGTACATGAAATATATTGATTTAGCCTCAAGTGAGGACGATGAGCTGGATGAGATCCAGGCAAGACTAGTGTTACAGATTCCTAGAGAACTAGGGAACCATTTGGATAAGATTCAAATGCGTGATCTAGCAGGAACATAGAACCCCTTAAGTCTACACAGAAGACAGTTTAGCAGATTCACTCACAAAGGCTCTGCCACATGAAGTCTGGAGAAACTTATGTGTAAATGTGGTATGAGATACCGGGATAAATGGGCCTAAGTGCAAGTGGGAGATGTTGCGAGATGTGCATGCCCGCGAGGCAATTTATCTCTGTGTATAAGTACAAACATCTTGTTCAAAAAAATAAGCTGTTTGATATAATTTTCCCTATGTAAACAATAATATAGTCTTCATTAGAACTTAGGTAAAGTCCTGAGACTTAATGCAAGGTCAAACATGTATCAAGATGGAGATCTCGATCATGGAGAAGTGCTTGACCATTTATAGCATAAGTCTAAGAACGTTCGTGGTCGTAGATATTTCGAGAAAAGGATAACGACACATCTGACAGACCATTGTGTCTTGTCTTCACCATGGATTGGTGACGATGATCTCACGGTCGTTCGACTTGGCAAAGTCAGAGATGACACCCAGATGCTCATTAGAGAATGAGTTTACTGAATGACCCAACGAGAGCCACTACATGGTTAGCATGGTTAGCATACATCAATCTATCAAAAGTGATCTCTCAGTGATGATAGGCAAGTCGGTCCTTAGACTTGAGGTCATTGTACGGACCTATGCATGAATGGTGTCACTTTGATTTCTGATCTAGCATTGGGGCAAGTTGTCACGCCCCGCTTCCCAAAATGGACGGAAGCGAAACGTGACGAGGCCCGCTTAGGCCAGAGCTTAGAAGCTCGGACCCAATAAGCGTCTGTAGAGGTACCATTTTAAAAGATTTTCAGGTTCTTGCATTTTTATAGTTCGAAACAACAAAAGTACAGAAAAGGAATTTGCATTCATTAAATTAGAGATATGATATCCAACAAGTACAAAGTCTAAAAAGAAGCCTAAGCATGGCAACAGACTATCTAAAAGAAAACTGAAAGTAGTAACCTCTGGAAGTGACGACTAAAAGACCTCAAGGTCTGGTCCTCGTCAGGCACGTGCTCAGGGTCGACGTCCTCGGCTCCTCGTACTCCAGCGAGTCTGCTTCGTCCACGATCTCTGGCTGAACACCTGACGTACATCACCCAAGAAAAGGAACTGTACGTCAGGTAAAGTCTACAAGAAGGGTTAGACTTTACTGCAAGTGCACCGAACTTTAAACAACGGTTTAAAGTTGATTAGCATGCTGAGGTTCTTTTACACAACAGTTTACTGGTTGATTAACATGCTGAGGTTCTTTTACACAACAGTTTACTGGTTGATTAACATGCTGTGGTTATAACAGAGTAACACGACAGGAAGTAACGCAGCAGGAAAGTAAAACGGGACAAGTAGTAGTCGTAGCGTGTGCTACCAACTACGAGACTAGCCTACAGGTGTCAAGACAAGACGTGACGTGACGGAAGCAAGGCAGGACAAGACAAGTGAGACACGAAAGGGTTCACGCCTTACGGTTCGAGGGGGATCAGACCCTCTTGCCGTGCGCACGCTCAACCCAACCCCAAACCCCAAGACAAGACAAGACAAGATATCCGTACAAAGGATCACTCGCTCTAGCTTGGCGAGTGCCCTATTGCCCGCAGGCTGAGAATCCGTACAAGGGATCACTCTCTCTAGCTTGGAGAGTGCCCTATTGCCCTCGGGCTGTGTATCCGTACAAGGGATCACTCTCTCAACTTGGAGAGTGCCCTATTGCCCGCAGGCTGTGAGTCTGTACAAGGGATCACTCGGCGAGTGCCCTATTGCCCAGCGGGCTATGCAAGACGGGACGTGACGTGACACGACAGGAAAGGTTATTCTAGGGTGTCCACACACACGCACACACATGATAGCCCTACAGCATGAAAAAAAGTTGTTGTTGTCAGGCTCAGACTTCGTCGTCAAGTCTGAGCCGTCAGGAGTCGTCCCAGACGCTATCATTTCACGTCCGGTTCTATACATTCACAGTCTAACAGTTCTAGCAACCTAAGCACAAAGCACGGTCAAAAACACAAGTGGGTACACTTGCCTGAAAATGGCGAGTGTGTCGTCCTCTCGAAGCGTCTCGTCCAAGCGTCTCGTCCAAGCGTCTCGTCCAAGCGTCTCGTCCGCAGAAGTCCGTCTGAAATATCGCCACGGCGACGATGTCAGGTCTCAAATTCATCAAGTCCTATTAGGTTTCGTTTCTAGGTTTTCGGGACTATCCTATTCGTCAAAAGTCACTTTTTGATGTATCAACCTAATCGACGATCTATCCTATGTGCACAGTCAAATTAGTCCGTTCGTCGATTTTCTATGTTCGTACAACGTTTTACAGGAGCTGAAAAGTAAATTTAGTTCAAGTTGACGGTTTTTAGTTTAGGGTTCAGTCAGCTATTGTGGGGGTTTCTACGAGTTTCGGGGAACCAACCTGAACCGGAGTTTGCCGTAGAATGGATGTCGGGTCTGATCGGAGAACTCCTCAGCTTCAGATCTGGTCCTCGCACGATTCTCCAAAAGTCCAAACTTGCGACGAAGGCCTACGACGTGTCGCAACGTCGTAGACGGCAAATCCGCGAAGTAGCACGTCCAAGTGGGGCCCACAGCAGTGCTAGGGGTCCAAGGGGGGCCCACAACACCTCAGGAGCACTTGGGGGGCCCACCACAGAAGTTGGTGTGGGAGAAACCCACTTGCGACACTAGGCCGTCGGTCGTTCACCCTCGGTGCGAGGGTTTCTCTCGGTCAGACCGAGAGGGGCTCTCGGTCGTGCACTGGCGATGCGGGGGCTCGGTTGCAGCGGCGGGTGCGGAGGAATCCGTCGGTCAGACCGACTGATCCCATCGGTCGCAGCGGGCGGGCCAAGTTGCAGCGTTGCAACTTGCAACGAGGCGGAGCGGAGAGCGGGTGCAGGGCGGTCTCTCGGTCGGAGCGGGGAGTGGCTTCGGTCAAGCGCTAGCAGGGTGCAGCGGAGAGGGGCGATGCGGGCGGCTGTGCGAGGGAGCCTCTCGGTCAGACCGAGAGAGAACTTCGGTCGGAGCGGGCGACAGCGGGGGAAAGCGATGCAGCGGGCTGAGCGAGCGGCGATGCGGGGGAGAGCTCCGGTCGTGCAAGGGAATTTGCGGGGGAGAGCTCCGGTAGTGCACGCTGCGATCGTCGCAACGTTGCGACGAATCTTTAGAAGATGAAACGGCGGCTAGGGTTTTGAGCTATGACGAAATAACTTTTCCTAGGGCTAACTTAAATAGGTTAGAGCTAGGTTTAGGGTTTGGGTTCGGAAAAATATTATTAAAATAATTTAAAATAATTAATTTACTTAAAAATTACTCTCCTCTCCCTCACACGAAATTGGGGCGGCCAAAAATTCTGAAAATTTGCCAGAAAATTCTTTAATACGTTATTATAATATATTAATTTTATTGTAATTAAAACTTTTATAAAAATAGGTTTTAAAATTATTTAAAGATTTCAAAAAAATAGAAAATAGGTCAAATCAAGTCCAAAAATTATAAAATAATTCTGGTGTGTTCTAGATGACTAAAGAAAGATAGTGGAGAAGACGGATCTTCATTTTGATGTCGAGAGACGAAACTAAAATTCGTAACGTCTCGCATCAAAACAGAAAGTCGCGACGTCACGTCAAATAAGTTAGTATCGCGGAAGAACGACTCGAGATATGTCGTTCCAAAGTCGTTTCGCAATCTAATACTTTCAGAGACGATCACGACGACATATCACACAAAAACGTTCAAAAACAAATAAAGTCTAAAATAAACACGTGCACGATCAAAAGCACGTGCGCGAAGAAGGTATGTTAGAAACAGGCCGTTACACAAGTCCTGTTGAAATATCCTTGGTTGGGTAACACTTAAATCATACGAGAAGATTAGTGGCCAAGAAAGAATTCATCTCTCTTGGTATGGGGAGTTAGTGTTGGAGGAGTCGGTATGGTCTTTAGCGGAAAAACCATGCCCATGGTATGTTGGATTGGATCCAAACAAAGACTAGCTAAGATCAAACGATGCCGACCGGATGCAAAGCTATTAGGGGTTGACAGTTAACCATACCTTAGGCTTCGAGCGACATAGTTATGACGAAGGGACTAAAACTGCAACATTCATCATGGACACAGTCCAGGTGGTCCCGACAATACTTATGTAAATCGACTAACCACATAATGATGATACAAAAACATGGACGTCACCTGCTGCTCGTGGTCACTGCCATCTGGGGTCTCGAGCCCCACCTGTAGCAGGGTCAGGCTGTATGGTCTCACACATAGTGGTATTTTCGTCAAGTAATAGGTAAGATTAGGGAGATAGTGCATACTATGCATGTGAATTAATTGTGTCACAAGGGTTTGCGATATATGCTTCAGAATAACACAATGTGGGATTAAAGAATATGATGCAAAAGGATTTAAATATATCGCAAAATGTTTGTAAGCATATTTTATATAATAAAGGAATATAAAATGGTTACAAGGATTTCAAGAATGTCCCGGTCGAAATCCGTGTTCGAACGGCTCCAAAATGGCTCAAAATTGCTCAAAAATGAGCCGAAACGACCCAAATAGCTCATAAAGGACATTGCGGGTCAGGCGTGCCCAATCCGCGGACTAAACCCAGGCCCACTTTACGGGCGCGTGCAGCGAACGTGCTCAGTTGGGCCCCATGAGAAGGGTCTGTGTCTCTTTTTTGCGGCTACGTTTTAGGAAAACACATGGGGTTTTGGCCTTCTTTGGATGAACGTTTGAGGGGTTATACGAAGTCTAAATTGAGTGTAGTTTGTTTCTATGCATTCACCGTTCAATGTTCTTCAATGTAGTATAAAATATCACTTCCAAAGTTCAGCGGTGAAAGAGAAATAATTCGTTAAAGTTTGACCTTTATAGAAGAAAAACTTGCAATTAATTATTCCTCCTAATTTATTAGTCTCACATGGGATATTTTAAGAAGAGGATGGGTCAGCTCCCTATATAAATAGGAGCTGACTCCCCTCCTTGAAACTCATACCAAGCCTTGGATCAAGGGAGCTCTCAAAATTTAAGAGCACACCTAGATCGAATAGGCCAAAATAATATTCCCTCTTCCTCTCCTTTCTTCTATACCCCTGATCGGGTCCTAGCAAGGCAACGAAGGGGTTCAGATCAGATCCAGAATCTTGACGGAGGAACTAATCAAGATGAAACTTTCTGGAGCACGTGGTTGGCTCTGCAACACTGGTGTTACTCGCCTCGAGATGCGGTCCAGCTCGAGGGAAGCGGTTCAGCCCCAACACAGGGCATTGGTTCATGAGGATCGACGTCCTGCTAACGTACAAAACAAAGGTATGTATTTTATTTTACGCATTTAATTTTGTATTAATTAGTTAGATCTATCCTTAAGGGTTGGTCAGACCCACCTCAGGATAGTAGAGATTTTGGTTAGGGGATTTTAATTCCTTAACGCTTTACTTAAAATAGTTTTAAGTTATATTTTCGCTACTTTTATGTTTTCGTCATCTGCCCGACTTAGGTCAAACGTCGTTTTTGAGCCCTTAGGATCGCTAAAAATCCTTCAGAAAGTAGTACTATGAGTTGGGATATGTATGCCATTAAGACAATTGTTATAATTGACGCATCTTGTTCAAAAAACCATATGCTATCTGGTACTCTTTGTCTGTGTGATTTCTTAATATAAAATATGTGTATGTGTATATTAATATACGACGGAATAGATAAAGTTATTAGATTGTGTGAGGATATTAGAATCATAATGAGATTATGATAATGAGACCTAATCGATCTGCTTAAGCATAATCTAGAATGTTCATGGTCATAAAATTCCAAGATAGGATATTAATATTCCAGATTGATCAGAGTGCATTAATCTTTATCATTGAGATGGAATGGCTAGTTTCAGAACCATTCAATGTTGAGACATCGTGAGGCAGTGTGCATGTGCTCATTAGAGAATAAGTTCACAAAATGACTTGCAGGAAAGCGTTGACATGGTAACATACTCTCACTGTTAATAAAAGCTCTCAAATGATGACTAGTATATGTTACTCTTTAGACCTGAGATGCGCTAAAGAACCTTGCATGTAGGAGCGCTACACTTTGGCTTTTACTTACCAATGACAAGCAGTCGTTTCTAGGTACTCACTGGGTATTGTCCAAAATGTAAGAAGGGATGTGACGGTCAAGAAGATATTTGTCTCTTCTAGTATGGAAGGTTAGGGTCGTAAGAAGTTGGTATAAATTCAAAGTAAATCCTTGGCAAAGTAAGAAAGGACAAACTTATTATTTTGTAAGGTATACAAAGAATTTTCTCAGGATATTTTCTATCAATATGAGGAACAAAAGAGTTTTGGTACTCAGTGCACCGCCTTCTTAGAGAAGAAATCTTTTGGTGAAAAGATGGTGTGCAAACTGGAAGGAGTTCTAGATACACAAACCATAAAGTATCAACAGACAGAACCAAACATCAATGGTATTCTCAGCGAATTAGGAAAACTAGTGGATATCATGCTTGATGATGCTCCTACTATTTTTAAGGAGCCATGTATAGTGAAGACTCTGCATGATGGATTGACGCTACAAAATCTGAAGTGGAAAAGGTTGAGCCTATTAGGCATGGTTGGTGGTAAAAGGACATCGCCAAAGGGTTTGACGAGATTTTACCACTTGTAACCATGTTATAGTCCATTCGAATAATGCTTGTTATAGCATCTTTCCATGACTCAAGCTTAAGAGCTTAGAAGTCAGTGGGAGCAAGCATCAAGAAGCTGGATCATCCAAATCGATGATGTATTCAAAGGGTTTGACTCTATCAAAATGAGGTTAGACCTTGCATATATAAGGTCAGTAGGAGCTATCATAATCCTTGTAGTGCATGTGCATTATGTGTTTTTGTTTGATAAACAACATAGAGATATTGAAATCAATCAAAGCATGGACGTTAATATATTTCTCCATAAAGATTTTAGGAGGATCATGGATTAGTAATGTTTTAGTAAAAATATTTACTAACTCCAAGTTTTCAAGGTGACATGGATAACAACTGATAAGTGTGAGGATAAGTCTTCAACCTTAGTGAAAGTAAAATACCTTGGGAGAGTTACAAGCAGAGTACTATGGCTAAATATACAAATGTATTGAGATACATAATAATACATGATGATGCATAAGGAGATATTTGGATAGTGATCCAAACAATATCTTGAACAGATTTCATGTAAGCCATGAAATTCAAGATATGAAATTCAAGATAACATAACACAAAGAGTTAGCATGTAACAGATCCACTCACGAAGGCATTTCCAGAATCTGACTGGAGATTTTTGTGGATAAGACCGCTATGCGATTCAATAATTGGTCGTAAGTGTAAGTGGAGGATGCTAGGGAATATATGCTCAATTAGAGAGTTGACACATCTCATTCAAAATGATAGTAAGCTATTTGTTCCTCTTTATCAATCTAATCCTTATGTATTAGGGTGTGCACCTATGAGGTTACAATTTGATTACATGGATGAAGTCCTTGGAGAAGCGTGTGACAGACATTATGATCATGATGAGATCATGATATTGAGGCCCAATGGTATATCCTAAAATGTTCTTGATTGTTGAAATATCGAGAATGTGATATCGATATTCTGGATAGATCAGTGTACGTGGATATCAATATTCTGGATAGATCAGTGTACGTTGAGATCAACCATTAGATGGTTGTGACTGGCCTCATGGTCGCTCGATGTGGGGACTTCATAAGACAACGCACATGTGCTAGTTGGAGGACAAGCTCATTGAACGACTCGTCAAGAAGCTTCTGCACGGTATTCATACTCTGACTATCAGTAGAAAGCTCTCATATGATAGTATGTGTTGCATAGTCCTTATTACCTAAGATGTGATGCACGAACTTACGTGTGGAATGTTGTATCCTGTGGATGGCAAAAACACTAGACGGGGGGTTGAATAGTGTTGTTCAATTAATAAACTTTTTCGATGTTGGTTATAACACAATTTTATCTCTTCCAATGTTACCTAAGAAACCAAGTAGAGAGATCTACGCTTGGTTCTTAATCAACATGTTAATATAAACAGATAAGCAAATCAGATTACACACAAGTAGATCTTTACACAGCAGAATTAAAAGAATGATCTTTGCAATTATATAAATGAATAATTACAAAGATAATAATATAGACAAGTGAATAAAAATGCTTGTAAAGAATATTGACAATCACATAAAAACAAACACAGAGACAAGCGATTTTTATCCTGGTTCTCCGCAACCCGGGTACGTCCAGTTCCCGACCAATTCGGTACGAGATTTAATCCACTATAGCCTTGGCAATACAATTTCCTAACTTCACTTGTTAGGATTTCCAACGACCCATCCTTAACTAGGATTTTTCAACTACCTAGACTTGACTAGGATTTACATCGTCACTTATCACAAAGGGGAATCCACATAGAAACACAGTTCCAATTCACCACAATATTGGTGGCGATTGGTTTACACCCGAAATTCTATAGCCAAGATAAATATTGTAATTGTGCGTTAAGTGGCTAAAAGAATTTTAAATGGATCTTTAGATCACACAAAGAATATGGAATGATTCGTTGTGATCTAGATCTCTAGTTTTCAAAAATCCTTTCAAGATTGAAAAATAAAGAATAATGGATTTTGAAAAAAAATTTAAAATAGCCAAAATAAAAAATGGATCTCAATAAAATCAGAGTTAGAACTTTGATATCAGAAAATAGAAACAGAAATTGGCTATATCGTTGAGAGCAATGAGATTGTTAAGAATAGAATTTTAGCTCAAGAAATGATAGAGAAATTAGGTATTTTAGAAATGATCTCAATGGATCTATTTATAGAGTTTCAGAGGAGATTTCAAATTTCAAAACATTTTGACTTTCAGTCCAATCAAAAACAGAAAGTAGAGTGAAATCAGGAAATCAAAACACAGAAGAAAAGACAGCTGGTAGTTGACTCCCTATTGACGTGGTCGACTCCCAGAGAATTTCATTGAAAAATCTGCTCTCAGTTGGTAGTCGACTCCCTCCTTTGGTAGTCGACTCCCTCCTTTGGTAGTCGACTCCCAGATCATTTTTCACTAAAAGTCAGCTAGGAAAAATGTGTAATCAACTCCTGGGTGTTTGGAGATTGACTACTAATATTTAAATCAACTAGCTAATGCTCTCTAGAGTTTAAAAAGATTTAAAACATTTTTGCTTCAAAATCATTTGTGTGTGTATGTGCAATATTACTTGGCTTTAACATAATCCTAAAGAAACTAACTCACACACTAGACTAAGACGAGACCTTCAGGAAGCTGGTCAGATTTGAAGTAGATACACGCTTCTCATGAGTTTGAGCTCCTCTTTCATTAAGCTTGAGCAGTTGCATGAGCTTCATCATTGAGCTATTCTTTTGCTTGACGTAGAGCTTGCAAATTCGTCTCCATCTTCCGAGTGTGGTTGAGCTTCTTCATAGTATGCATAAAGCTATCGATCGCACAACCTGTATATCACGCCCCACTTCCCTAAAATGGAGGCGGGACGTGAGAAGGCCCGCTCAGACTTGGAGCTGTGAGGCTCCAGTCTGTAAAGCGTCTGGATTTAACCGAGTTCAGGTCCTTGCAAATGCGAAGCAGAACAATAATAATAACAAGGAAAGAGAGAGACAGATACTCAATCTCAGAATGTCCAAATAATTAAGTTCCAACATCACAGAAAAGCCACCAGGCTGGAAAGAAAAGAGTCTAAAGGCCCAAGCATGGCCAACAAAAGTATAACGTACAGAAGGTAAAGGTGCTACGCACCGACAACTAACAGCAACCTAAAACAGAAGTAACTCAGAACAGTCTCTAAGACTGGTCACCGGTGTCCACAAACTCCTCGTCAAACGTAGGCTCAGGCTCAGCGTCAGTGAACACCTCGTCCTCAGCAATGGTCTCTGGCTCAGGGTCTAACATGTGATACCCAAAAGAGAGAGGGGCACATGTCAGCAAGTCTACAAAAGACTTGTGCAAGGAAACTAAAAGAAAAGTAAACAACCTAGCAGTTCTAAAATTTATGCAATGACATGGAAGTTATTGTATGAGTGCAACAGGTAATGAAACAAGTACAACAAGCATCTAGCATGGCATGTCAAGAGTAGCAAACTACTAACAATCACAAGTCATGTTTTCATGGCGTGCACAGAGTTCACGCCTTACAGCTGAAGTGGATGTACGGGCACACTTCTACGCTGAGTGGTCGCTCAACCCTACCCCTCCACGTGTATCGGGCATTGTCTTTTGACCAACACAAATGGCCCTCTTCTGGATCACGAGCCAGGAAGTATATTTGGCATAGGGTTGTGCCTGCAACGCAGGTGCCTAGCCTGGAAAAGCAAGTACAAGTATAGTAGCGTGTGCTACGAATGCAACAATCAGACATGGATGGCATGACATGGCAGGCTGTAATTTAAATGCGTATAGATAAGGAATTTAAACATGGCAGTTACAAATGCAAGGATGACATGGCATCATGAACAAAACAAGTAAAAGGGGTTGGATCTAGCTACGTTGTCAAGCTAGATCAAGTGAGGTGACGGATCTAGTTTCGTTATCAAACTAGATCAAATAGGCATCTAGGCAGCTATCATTTCACTGCCTAGTTTCTTTTACTCTACGGTACAAAAGTGGCCTAAAACATGGCCTAAACAAGCAACGGGCAAGTTTCACTTGCCTGCAACCCAACGTCTGAATACACCATCCAAAAGTCTAGTCTACCAACATGCACAAGTCCACCAGCTTACATTCCCAATTTAAATTATCTTGATTAGTGAATCTAAACAATTGAAAACACCAGATTTTATCTTGTTTAACATGTAAGGGTTGGGGATCCTACGGTGCAGAACGTTACCTCAACACGAAGCGAAAGCTACACTAGCGTTGGGTAGCAACGCCAGGGGTTGGAATAAAAGATCACGCTCCTAGTCCAGATTCCAAAATAGATTCCTCGCTTGCCAAGTCTGGGAAGCAACCAGATCAACGAACCAAGATTCAAACAGCGTGTAGGATGCCGGTAGACGTTTCTACGGCTTCCGGGAAGCCGTAACAACAAACCGAGACGAACGGTTCGACGCACGCAGAGTCTACGATGTCGAGCATCGTAGGAGATGTTCGTGACGTCGAAAAATGCCCCTAGGAACAGTAGGGGGCTGTCGGAAGACCCCAACAGCGAGGGGGTATGGTGAGATATCCGCGACACGCCGATACGTCGCTAAACACGCAAAAAAACGAGCATTCTCGCTGTTTCAAATGTTAACGGCCTGAGGGAGGATGACAACGGAAGCGGGGGACCAAGGGGAGACGACGGTGGCGGTTGTAGGCAGCGGCGGCGGCGGCAGTGGCGGCGCGATGCTTGCAGCAGCTGCTGCAGTGCAAAACAGCGTCGCGGCGGCGGTTATGGGGGCCCCACGGCGGTGCTGAGGGAGGAGGGTGGTCAGGGACGAGGTGATGAGGCCGTTCAGCGATGAGTTTGGCCGAAAAACGCAAGATGATGGCCGGAGATCGCTGCAGCTAGTGCCTGGGCGCGGCCGTGCGCTCTTGGGCGCTGCTGCACGGCAGTCGGAGGTATCCCGATGGAGGAGGCCACCGTACGTCGGCGGAGGAGGCCGGTGGTCTGGTCGCCGTGCGTCGGGAAGGGCCGGAGATGGTCAGGGCGGCGTCCTAGGGCTAGGTCGGAGAAGAAAAATGGATGGCGACGGGTTATGGTGTGCTGTGTGTGAAAAAATGAGAGGGCTGCGTTTTTTTTGTTAGCTGCGAAATTAAATGACCTAGGTGCTTTTGGGCTCTAATAGGCTGAGAAAAGCTAATAGGCTTGGTTATTATAAGTGCTAATACATGAAGGGCAAGTGGGCCTAGAGTTATAACACGGGTTGTTGTGTGTGGGGGAACGTGTAGAACAACTCTGGGCTTGGGTTATCTTGGTTATTTGTTTATTATTAATATGGAATGTGTGCATGGACTTTTGATCATGGGTGAATATTATTTTTAATATTAGGGGATAAAAACTTGTGATACTTAGGGTTAAACAAATAATTAAACTGGGGAAAAAAGTGAAAGTATGTCAAACAAAGCCCAAAAAGTGTAAAATAAATACTGGGGTGATCACACGGACAAGAGAAACGAAACTAAGGAGACGGTTCATAATTTGACGACGAGGGACGAAACAAAAAAAATAAAAGGCCTCGTGGCAAAAGTGAAAATCGCGACGTTTCTTCAAATAAGGTCAAATCGTGGGAGAACGACCCGTGAAATGACGTTCCAAATTAATTCCACAATTTAATACTCTCAGATAGGGTCACAACAACATATCACACTATAGGGTTCGGATACAGACAAGGTCTAAAATAAATACGTGCAAGAACAAGACTACGTGCACGAAAAACGTACAAAGGATACGGGGTCCAAAAGCGATGGTAATCTCAAGTTGGGCTCACGTCGGGGTTGGCTTGCTAAGGATGCAACCAAGGTGCTACGGCCCTGTCGACTCAACAGCACGACTCATACACAAAGCAACAAAACAATCAGGTACCCGAAATTGCTGTACGCACAGCCGTATAACGAATAGTGAGTACCGACCGTTACATCCTACCCACCTTAGAAAAAAGTACATCCTCGGACTTTCTAACTATAAATATATCTCTAGCCAGTCTAGTAGCTATCCCAATCACATCACACTATAATTCTACCAGGTATAGTCATTACCAGTGCTTATATATGCACTATGTAGTCAAACATTAACACTACCAACATGTATATATATATATATATATATTCACGCACATTATACACTTATACCTATTATAGTCAGTCAAATTCATACACGTATTTCAATCATATATATATGCAAACATCCCTTATATAACTACTACTTACCTAGCACAAAACAATAGTTCAGATACTCACGTAAGAATAGTCTCACACTAGCAAATACAATCATTGCTCTATATATAGATAACTACATATGCACAAAACAAACATGGGTATATTACTCCCTAATATTTCCTAGTATACATCCAATACCAAACACATCAACACATGTAGTCACACCATACCATTATTAAATCAAGTTTACTATATCTAATATACATTCACCACTACTATAATTTCACAGTCATTCAAATGCATGCAAATTTTCCACCATATATTCACATCACATACGGTCCTATAACTATATTCGCGGCATGCCACTCATACCATAGTCACCAATACCTATAACTAAGCACATACTTACCCGTGCATGGTGCACACCCACGCACGCTAACATTCCATTCATATATACCAATCACACCACCTTATACTCAGCACATCCACACACCTATTTTAGCTAGCACACATACGTTCACACATGCAAGTCCTTAGTAAATAACTATACCTCAACCAACACCTAAAACTATATACTGGTATATCGACCCACAATCATGTGCGTAACACAACCAGGAACAAACAATCCTATCACTATACATACATCATCCATCATTATATTCATTGTACTACACGCAAACCAAAGACATATATAACAATATACATAGAGTATACCCACTCAAGCTTGAGTGAGACTCAAAACACATGACAGAATACTCTATATACGTAACACGGTATCTATACCTATACCAATACCACTCCAATGTATACACATCTACCAACATAACTATATACATACCATAATGTCAATCACACTTAATATTTAATCAGGTAACACCACATAGTTCAATCACTTTATATACCATAATAATATTACAGACATCAGCACACGTATAATTATAATACACTCCCTAATACATGCATTCATCGTATAGTCACACACATGTAACGTATATATTCACACCATATCCATCTACTTATAATTAGTATACCAACACCTCTACTTATCCATACATAGTTAAGGTATGTAATGATCGTGTATACCCCATGGTATACACGCACACACAACCTCCCGTAAAAGCAAGAAATACCAACAAAATTAGAATCCTACTATCATACGTATATCACATATATACTCATGCAGCAAATACATAACTACTTACGTCTAATCACAATACATATCTACGTGCGAGCACAAACTCACACGTACTAACATATAGGTCACATAATAGGCCTACTCACTTAACTATAAGTACACCTATTATCATTACACCTAACATTCACCTGACTTACTAATATATTATATACCAAGCATCTACAAGTATCATCTAGCTATTACACTACTAGTATATACTCCAATACAATTTCCAATATTTACACAGAAATCCCTAAAGTGGTATAGCTATCCGCGCATATATAATAACACCACCATATATACAACTTCGCACATATATCACGAATAACACTGATTATACATACATAATACAAGAGTCAATGTTTAAATACCCTAAGGGTAGCACGCTCATACGGGTCCACACACTCCACTTATATGCATGCACCTCCACGACAAAACAACTTATACTATGGGCCCACCAAGCTATACAAGGTTGACACAGGCAACGACAAGCACTAATGGCTAAACAATAGGAAAGAAACCGAAGCCAAAGCGTAACGAAGGAAGATCGTAAAGCACGAGTTCAGATAGACGAAGATAAGGAGACAGATTGGTTAGGTGAATCAGGGGTATAATTGTGAATGTTTAGGTGGGAAAAATATAATGATGCTCCGTTAGGTTACAGGAAAATAGTGTGTAAAAGATATAAGTTAAAATACAGATAGTACAAAACCGGTCGATAAAATGAGTTGTTCGAAATAAGTTTGAGTCGTATATACATAATAAGAAAAAATGGGTTATTAGCTTATTGAAAATCATTATAAGGAAGAATAAAACATTAACACGAACATTAAGGACGTAGGTTAGAAAATATTATACTGCAGTAATTTAATATAATTTGGCAAAAATTTCGAAATTCAAAGAATGAAATTAGATCAACTATAGTGTAGGGAATGTTTTCCAAGTATTAAAACTGGAGAGAAATTTTAAATAAATAATATTGAAAATACTTTTAGAGAAACCCGGATTTGCCAAACGAACTGATTTATACAAAGAACTTAAAGTACGAGTACCACGAATCCTAGAACTGATATATATAAAATTAATTGAAGTTCTATTTAGCTTGGAAAAATATTTTAAAGTATGTATGCTAAGCGATTAAAATGAATCTCATAGTTTAGAAAAGATGGTATATCGAATTTTCAAAATAGTAATAGAGTTTTTAAACCGAAATGCGAAAAATATAGATTAGAAAATAGTTACGAGATAGTAATTATAATTACAACCAATAGACTTCAAAATCTACAAGGAATTTTGACTCAATCAAAAAGTGAGGAATTTTAAATATATACGTAGAGGGTTTAAAACAAAATTTAAACTTAGCGAAAACTTTTAATAAGGGAAATTGAAAAATAACTTTGAAAGAATCAAGCTTTGCGAAAGAGGACATTCGAAAGATCAACGATTATCGTAATGTGGTGATCATGTGAATCGAGGCAAGGAATTTGGTCGCATGATCGAACATAAACACGCCTAGGATATGACTCAGGAAAATCTATGGGAAACTCCTACGGTCGACCAACTAAAGATCAGGAAACTTGGAGCTAAGACTTTCTAAGGAACTAGACCTTAATGAACTGCGTTCGGCTTGGCCCGAAATCGACGAACTCAAGAGAATGACTAAAGGAATTCTAGAAGTCTATCATGGTCAGAGCTAGACATGAACCACAACGGTAACTCCTAAGAAGATTATATCAATTTCTAGCATGGAGTCTAGCTAACAATCAGGGACCTCTAACTAGCAAGCACAGACGTCTAACTAAGTCTTTCTAAAGTCCTGATCTAATGGATTCCCTACTAAGCTGAGACGGATGCTCGGGCGACACGTCTACCAGCCACATAAGACATAGGAAACGATAAAAATTAGACTCAAGGCTTATGATTCGGATGTCAAAATTTATTTATTGGACATCCTATAATTATTATCATTGTTCCGATAATTCGCAGTTGCAAAAAGGACCTACATGGGCCAGCAACAAAACATGTCACGCCCCGCTTCCCTAAAATGGAGGCGGGACGTGAGAAGGCCCGCTCAGACTTGGAGCTGTGAGGCTCCAGTCTGTAAAGCTTCTGGATTTAACCGAGTTCAGGTCCTTGCAAATGCGAAGCAGAACAACAATAATAACAAGGAAAGAGAGAGACAGATACTCAATCTCAGAATGACTAAAATAATTAAGTTCCAACATCACAGAAAAGCCACCAGGCTGGAAAGAAAAGAGTATAAAGGCCCAAGCATGGCCAACAAAAGTACAACGTACAGAAGGTAAAGGTGCTACGCACCGACAACTAACAGCAACCTAAAACAGAAGTAACTCAGACCATTCTATAAGACTGGTCACCGGTGTCCACAAACTCCTCGTCAAACGTAGGCTCAGGCTCAGCGTCAGTGAACACCACGTCCTCAGCAACGGTCTCTGGCTCAGGGTCTAACATGTGACACCTAAAAGAGAGGGGCACATGTCAGCAAGTCTACAAAAGACTTGTGCAAGGAAACTGAAAGAAAAGTAAACAACCTAGCAGTTCTAAAATTTATGCAATGACATGGAAGTTATTGTATGAGTGCAACAGGTAATGAAACAAGTACAACAAGCATTTAGCATGGCATGTCAAGAGTAGCAAACTACTAACAATCACAAGTCACGTTTTCATGTCGTGCACAGAGTTCACGCCTTACAGCTGAAGTGGATATACGAGCACACTTCTACGCTGAGTGGTCGCTCAACCCTACCCATCCACGTGTATCGGGCATTGGCTTTTGACCAACACAAATGGCCCACTTCTGGATCACGAGCCAGGAAGTGTATTTGGCATAGGGTTGTGCCTGCAATGCAGGTGCCTAGCCTGAACAAGCAAGTACAAGTATAGTAGCGTGTGCTACGAATGCAACAATCAGACATGGATGACATGACATGGCAGGCTGTAATTTAAATACGTACAGATAAGGAATTTAAACATGGCAGTTACAAATGCATGGATGATGTAACGCCCCGCTTCCCAAAAGACACCGGAAGCGAGAGCGTTACACGGTTCGCTTGAACTGGAGCGGTGAAGCTCGAGTTCAATAAGCGTCTGTGACAAAAACACAGATGAGGTTCTTGCATTTGCGTATCAGAATAATCAGAACATTTCAAAAGATAAAAGTCACATCCAGAGATACATAGTGTTCGTACACAAAATTAAACCAACAAGCATCAGCAGGGCCAAAGGAAACTACAACAACCTGCTAATCATACTACAAGGTACAAAGCTAAAACTCAAAGTAGCGACGAAAAAGGGCTCTAGTCTTCCGCAGAAAGCGGCTCGGCGTCTACGGTGAACTCTGGCTCTCTAAGTCAGGCATCACGAACGGATCCTCTGGGTACTCAAGCTCAGAATCTGACATACATCCACAAACATGAATGTATGTCAGCAAGGGGTCTGCAAGAAAAGATTAGCAAACCAATACAAGATATACGACAGATATGAATTTAAGAAGCATTAAATATTTAAAAGAAATGATTGCATCAAGTTTAACAAGACAATTATATAGAAACAGAAACGAACATCCCTAACATGCAGTTCTAGATAGTTGCAAGATTAAAGTAAAGATTTCTCTGAGTTCATTAGCAAGACAATTTTCCAAGAGACCAAAGTTAGCGTTGTAATTTCCATGTCAAGGGTTCAAATCTAATCTAGGGTTCTCGCCTTTAGGTCGTGATGAGAAGGTCGTTCCTCTCACGGGGGCTTACCGTGATTGACGCTAACCCACCGCGTGCGGGTGGTGCTCTTGAGGAGAGTACCTTTCATACGCCCAGTGGCCGCTCAACCCTAACCCCACCCAAAAGTTTGCCGGAACACGAGCCGGCCTAGTCGACTCATATGACATCACGATATCCCGATACCGCCTTCGAGGCGCACGATTTCACGATGTCATAATTTGTTAAACATTCAAAAATGTCCAGACGAGTTATGTACCAATTTAACAATGTCATCATTTCATTTATACAACATCTTCAATCATTAAGAGAGGGTTGCCCGACATTTACAATAAATTAACGAGAGTGTTGAACATGAGGGTTTAACGAACTGGTTGCGAAAACTAGTTTTCTTTGCCAATGTTTAAAGTTGAACAATATCAAGTTATATGTCCAAATGTCACATTTTTAGTCTAGAACATTATGGAAATAATTTCAAGCGTCATTTCATGTGTAGTTTTCAAGATATGCATATTTAAGTAAAAATAGGGTAATAATCATCAAACTTCAAAAATTCATATCTAATTGCACACTTGCCTGTTATAGTCGGTTCTGAGTGTTCAAGAGATCGCGTCGAGATGCGTGGTTCATCTGCGTCGTTAAATTTATAACGTCAAGCCAAATCCACTTATAATACACATCCATCCAGTATTATATACTGTTAACGTATCTACTCAAATATAACTAGACTTACACATATACTTATATAAGCATATGGTTTAAATATATGCATATAAATTACTAGGCATATAAGCTACATGTTCATAGATTAATATGAGTTAGCTAATAGTATTGTTCACATGCAAGTGACATGAAGTACTATCATTAACATACAGCTGTCAACCAAGTGGGTTACTGCCCCATATGTATAAATTAATTTATGAGTGTATAACCCCCGTACCATAACATATAAAAGTTAAATTAATAACATAGGGTGAAGACTGTCAAAACTGTTCACGAAGGAGAGAAAGCTACTTACTGTTTTCCTTTGCGTTCGCTCACTACTTGCGGCCTTGCAGGTGGAAAGAGATGCAATGAGGTAGCGGGAGATGCGATCGAGAAGACGGTTGGGGTCACAGTGATGATGGCAGTGTCGAACAGCAGCGAGGTGGCTGGCGTGGAGACGGACGTGGTGGTCGAAGAGGAGGGTGGTGCTGTTCGGAGTATTCGGTGACGGAGAAGAAGGGTGGCAGATGCAGCGGGGCTGTCGTAAGTGCTGAGGGGAAAAGGGAGGCCTGGGTCGGGTTCGGCTGCCGTCGGGGGTTGTGGGAAGGTCGGAGCTGGGTGGTGACTTCGGGTTGATGGCTGAGGTGGTCGGATTGGTGGCCGCCGGATCTGGACATCGGGTTACGGGAGCAGGGGCAGAGATCTGGGTGGTTTCGGGGTGGTGCGGGCTTGGCCAATGGGGAGGAGGACCGGGGTTGTCGGAAGTGGGGAGCAGGTCGACGGAGGGGAAGAACATGGGTGCATGGTGGCTGGCTGGGAAAACAGGGGAGAAGTCGTCGATGGGAGTGGGGCCGGAGGTTGGTGGTCGCTGTGCTTGGGTGGCTACTGGAGGGGACGCCGATGTTGCGAGGAGGGGAGGCGTCACCTCGTGACTTGGGGAGGCAGGAACGGCGGTGAGGGGGTGTTTCCGCCGGAGTTGGGTTGCGCCTCGTGGAGGAAGGAGGCCGCGAGCTTGGGAGTTGATGCGAACATAAGGCACGCTGGGTTCGTGCGCAGCTGCGCGCTCAGACATGGAGGAGAGGCCGTCGGCATCAGCGTGTGGATGGGAAGGAGGTTGCCGCGGCCTTCTTCGTGAGGGGAGCTCGGCGTTGGTTGTGTGCCGTGGAGAAGAAATGACAGGAGGGCGACCTGCGACGTGCTTACGTGGGGAAGAAGAGATAACAGGCGGCGGCTGCTTATGTTGTAGGGTTGAGGAAAAATACACTAGGTTTATAGTATATAAGAGGTAGGGCTGGGTCCTAGGGTCTAGCTTTAGGGGTTTTAATATAGAAAATGTTACATGGGAGTGCCAGCACGTGAAGGGGGGAGAAATAGACAACCTAGTTTTGTTTTGTTTTTTATTTATTAACTTATAAAAATGTATGGTGGCTGCAAAATAAAGTTAGCCTAGGGGTTCAAAGTGACGCACGTGAAGAGCTTGAGTTTCAAAGTGTTTCCTCTCTCTTTTTTTTAGTTTAAGGGTGCGTGCATGAATCCGGCCGTTGGGTGCGTGCGTAGGCTAGTGTGCGTGATTTATGGATGAGTGCGACCATGGTAAAACGTGGGCTAGGGTTATTTAGGAAGTAATTGAAAACGGTTAATAGGTTTTTAATAGATATAAACAAGGGAATTAAAGATATTCAAGAGGTTTAAATTAATCCAAAAATGGTAAATCTCATTTGACTTGTTAAAGGATCAGAACTTCAATTTTTTTGAATTTGAAAGTTTTAAAATTTATAATAAGAGGTATTTAAAAAAAATATAATAATAGTAATAATAAAGATTTGACTAAATGGTTTAAAATAATGATAGAAATAATTAGTATGAAAAGTTGATACGTGCATGGGTACGGGTACGGGGACAGAACGTCTAACTACGTATACGGGACGTCTAACTACAGATACGGGAAAAATAATACACTAGATAAATACAGATAATAGTAACGATAAAAACCGGTCGTTACAGATGACATGGCAGCATGAACAAAACAAGTAAAAGGGGTTGGATCTAGCTTCGTTGTCAAGCTAGATCAAGTGAGGTGACGGATCTAGTTTCGTTGTCAAACTAGATCAAATAGGCGTCTAGGCAGCTATCATTTCATTGCCTAGTCTCTTTTACGCTACGGTACAAAAGTGGCCTAAAACATGGCATAAACAAGCAACGGGCAAGTTTCACTTGCCTGCAACCCGACGTCTGAATACACCGTCCAAAAGTCCAGTCTACCTACGTGCACAAGTCCACCAGCCTACATTCCCAATTTAAATTATCTTGATTAGTGAATCTAAACAATTGAAAACACCAGATTTTATCTTGTTTAACAGGCAAGGGTTGGGGATCCTAAGGGTGCAGAACGTTACCTCAACACGACGCAAAAGCTATACTGGCGTCGGGTAGCGATGCCAGGGGTTGGAATAAAAGGTCGTGCTCCTAGTCCAGATTCCAAAATAGATTCCTCGCTTGCCAAGTCTGGGCAGCAACCAGATCAACGAACCAAGATTCCAACAGCGGGTAGGATACCGGTAGACGTTTCTACGGCTTCCGGGAAGCCGTAACAACAAACCGAGACGAATGGTTCGACACACGCAGAGTCTACGACGTCGAGCGTCGTAGGAGATGTTCATGACGTCGGAAAACGCCCCTAGGAGCAGTAGGGCGCTGTCGAAAGACCCCAACAGCGAGGGGGTACGGTGAGATCTCCGCGACACGCCGATACGCCGCTAAACACACAAAACAGCGAGCGTTCTCGCTGTTTCAGTTGTTAACGGCCTGATGGAGGATGACAACGGCAGCGGGGGACCAAGGGGAGTCGACGGAGGCGGTTGGAGGTGGCGGCGGTGTGACGCTTGCAGCAGCTGCTGCAGTGCAAAACAGCGACGCGGCGGCGGTTATGGGGGCCCCACGGCGGCGCTGAGGGAGGAGGGTGGTCGGGGACGAGGTGATGAGGCCGGTCAGCGATGAGTTTGGTCGGAAAACACAAGATAATGGTCGAAGATCATTGCAGCTAGTGCCTGGGCACTGCCGTGTGCTGCTGTGCGCTCTTGGGCGCTGCTGCACGACAGTCGGAGGTATCCCGACGGAGGAGGCCACCCTACGTCAGCGAAGGAGGCCGATGGTCTAGTCGCCGTGCGTCGGGAAGGGCTGGAGATGGCCAGGGCGGCGTCCTAGGGCTAGGTCGGAGAAGAAAAATGGATGGCGGCGGGTTATGGTGTGCTGTGTGCGAAAAAAATGAGAGGGCTGCGTTTTTTTTGTTAGCTGCGAAATTAAATGACCTAGGTGCTATTGGGCTCTAATAGGCTGAGAAAAGCTAATAGGCTTGGTTATTATAAGTGCTAATACATGAAGAGCAAGTGGGCCTAAAGTTATAACACGGGTTGTTGTGTGTGTGGGAACGTGAAGAACAACTCTGGGCTTGGGTTGTCTTGGTTATATGTTTATTATTAATGTGGAATGTGTGCAAGGACTTTTGATCATGGGTGAATATCATTTTTAATATTAGGGGATAAAAACTTGTGATACTTAGGGTTAAACAAATAATTAAACTGGGGAAAAAAATGAAAGTATGTCAAACAAAGCCCAAAAAGTGTAAAATAAATACTGGGGTGACCGCACGGACGAGATAAATGAAACTAAGGAGACGGTTCACAATTTGACGACGAGGGACGAAACTAAAAAATAAAAGGCCTCACGGCAAAAGTGAAAATCGCGACGTTTCTTCAAATAAGGTCAAATCGTGGGAGAACGACCCATGAAATGACGTTCCAAATTAATTCCACAATTTAATACTCTCAGAGAGGGTCACAACGACATATCACACTATATGGTTCGGATACAGACAAGGTCTAAATAAATACGTGCACGAACAAGACTACGTGCACGAAAAACGTACAAAGGATACGGGGTCCAAAATCGACGGTAATCTCAAGTTGGGCTCACGTCGGGGTTGGCTTGCTAAGGATGCAACCAAGGTGCTACGGCCCTGTTGACTCAACGACACGACTCATACACAAAGCAACAAAACAATCAGGTACCCGAAATTGCTATACACATAGCCGTATAACGAATAGTGAGCACCGAACGTTACACTGTACACTTTAGGTATAGTGTAATTAGTACACTAACATCATTTGGTGTTCATCATCAAAACCACTTAGGGGTGGGATTCGATTTCACATCAGTCTCCCCCTTTTTAATGATGACACCCAAATGAAAAATAAGATGAATAAATGAATATTAGCTCAATAAAATACTGATTAAGATAACTTAATCCCCCTGCTTAGATGAGGTACCCCCCCTGCATCAAAGCTGGTTAGCATAACAAAATATTCATTCTCATCTCATTTTTACAATACTCTTTTTCTCCCCCTGTCATCAATAAAAAAGATGACAAAAAATAATATGTTGAACATAGATAGTTAAGCTTATGAAACAAACAAAGAACATATTAAGGGTAGGAGAGAAGCAAAATTTTCCAATCAAGATACTTCAAAATAATTCAAGATAATTTTTTTTTGCAAAACAAAGTTAGTAGATATATGACATGAATAATATACTAATAATTTAAAGCATGTCATACCATAAGCATAAGTTCAAATCGTCACATCAAAATAAGAGTTATTACAGACCAAGAAAATTATTTTCAAAAACCATTGTTTTAAAACGAAATAATTCAAATGAGTTCAAGATGTTCCTCCTTTTTTCTTCTCCTTCTTCAGTTCCTTGATCTTATCAAGGATTAAGCTCAGAGTCTTTTCGGTCATTTCAGTGCTTGATGCCACAAAGTCTTTTAGATCATCTACCTTCTGGTTGAGTTCTTCAAACCCTTTTTCTTGAAAATTTTTTAATTTCCCAATCATCTTCAAGAGCATGTCCTGAAGCTCAACGATGTAATCGGGCACATCATCGGGTTGCGCTTCTTCTTCTTCTTCACTTGCATTCTCTTCTTCATCTGAATCAATAACAACATGTTCTTACCTTTCCACCTTGAGGTTGAGCTAGCTTCTCTAACTAGCTTCTCTTCTGGAACATTTTGATCGAGGTCTTTGTGAAGACCCATTCGGCTGAGTGCATGTACATCAAACACATGGGCAGGTTCCAGAACCTCAGCTTCATTATCTTAAGGAATGTCATATGCATTGAAGAGGATGGTGAGAAAGTGAACATGAGCTAAAGGGGATGCAATTCTATTGGAGGCAGCAAATGAAAGAATAGTGTCCATGATAACTCTGGACCAATTGACATGAATATTTCCAAGCATAGCATAGATGCACTTAGCTTGTTTTTCAGACAGTACAGAGTGACTGCCAGCCTTTTGGTTTATATTGTATGATAAAATCTTTGCTAGATTTCTATCGGGATAACGAAGATCCCCACACGGTAGTTTAGTTAAGAAAATTTTTCCAGGCAAGTACATTTTATCCAATGTATCCCCATCGGTCATTTCAATCTCACCTAGCAGTTTTCCTGTAAAAGGAATTCCTAAAGTTTTTCCTAATGATTTAACGGTAATAGCAAGCTTGGCGTTTAGGACTTTGGTGATGAAATGAAATTTAGCAAGATCAAAGTCCATATTAGAATAGAACAAGTAGACGAGTCTAGGATAGTAGAAATACATGTTATCAGATGAAAACATATTAGATAAGTTTTGAAACTCTAATATGCTATCAATACCATTATTTTCAACATCCTCGATCTTGACAAATCTTTCATGAAGAATTTGCCTTTTTGATATGTTGAGAAATTTCTCAAAATTAGTAGATTTGAAAAGATACGGTTCATTGATCTCTTTCTCTGTAAGATTAGATTCATTGATTTCCTTTCTCTACTTAGAAATGGTTCTTTTGAGAGGCATTATTAGATAGTAAATTAGAATTCTAGAACTAGATATGCAAGATTTCAAAGTAATAATATGAAGTAATCAATAAGTTTAAGAACAATTATACCTTGAAATGATGTTTCTCTTTAGAAAGATGATGAGAGATGAAGATTCCTACCAAGAGAGATCAAGAGATCAAATTTTTTTTCAAAGAGATGAAGGCAAGGGTGGTAGTCGGCTACCATATAGTTTGGGATTGGGGGGTTTTAAGTTTTGGATGAAGAGAAGTGATGATGTGTGGCCATTGGATCAACAGGAAGAAGGATTGAGATCTATTATCTTAATGGGTTTAAGTCATTCTTGTAGGGATCGTCTAACCCTTGCAATACTAACAACACACACTAGAGAGGGAGTGAATAGTGAATGGTAATAAAATTGACCAATTAAAATTTAACTTGCAAATGCGGAATTATAAATGCAAGAGGAATTAAAAGGCACAATCAATCCAAACGCAAACACAAAGTTTTACCCTGGTTCCCCAAACTTGGGTACATCCAGCCACACCAATATTCACTATATTCCCACGCAGAGAAGTGAATACAAATCTCACAAGGAGATACCCCACAAAGAGGATTTATGCCCTACACATGGACCCAACCAATCGTACACGAGGATCAAGACTCCCACACAGAGAATCACTAACTCCCACTCAGAGAATTAGGGTTAGCCCTACACTAGGACACTAAAACTCCCACAAAGAGAGTTAATTCCCACAAAGAGAATTCCCTAGTCCCACAAAGAGACAACCTCCCACAAAGAGAGAAACTCCCACAAAGAGAGTATCCTAATCCCACAAAGAGAAATAGGAAAACAAATTACACCAAGTAAATTAAATACTCTTACCTATGCCTTGAGATGCTTACTAATGAATGAATGCAAGGCTGGAAGAGGATCTCCAAGTGTTGGAATATGCTTGAAAGCACTTGGATGATTTCCCTTGAGCTGGACTTCAATGCATGAAGAGGAATGAATGCTCAATAGAGGGAAATGTGGGAGCTTGAGAGTAGCTTATTGATCTCTTGAGTTTTTTATAGAGTCAAGAGTTATCAAGTGTTGTCAAGAAGTCTCAAGTGATGGCAGCACACTCATATATATAGGAACCCTATATCAAGCCCAAAAACCCAAAGAAACAGCCAAATGAACAGATCTGCAACGGCTAGAAACTGGGTGAAAACGACAGGAACAGTCGACTGTTGATCAAAAGACAGTCAACTGATCAACGGCTAGAAAATATCCAACGGCTATAATCTGAGCCAGGACAGTCGACTGATGAAGACAATACAGTCGACTGGCAAACAGGACAGGCTCCTGTTAATCCTTCAGCAGGCGACTACTGCAGGGGATGGACCGAAACAGAGAGCTGCACTCTTTCTCTAATTCTTCGCACATGCGACTGATGTTAATACTACAGTCGACTGTCAATTAGTCAGGCGACTGTAAATTCTTCATCATTCGACTACTGTAAAATATGGAGAGAAGACAGAGAGATGTAGAGATTGCACATACGCTTGACAGGCGACTGTTGGCCAACTTCCAGGCGGCTGTAAGTATACATGCGACTGTAAACTGATTGACATATGACTGTGCATAAAGCTCAAGTTTGAGTCAATTGAAATGTTGCCTTGAGCTGTGCAACTCAGGCGACTATAGAAGGATCTACAAGCGACTGGAAATCACCCAGTCGACTGTGTTTCCCTCATCAGGTGACTGAAGGAAAGCCAGAGACTCCAAATGAGTCTTTGGACAGAGTGAACCTATTGGGTTGGATTCTATGATAATCCTAAGGTTCACTAAGATGGTTAAATGCATATGCATGATAAGTAAACCATCTAACAAGGCATTACAATAACCTAGACTCAAAAAAGAGAGAAAATAATAAAGTAAATTACATGGATTACAATGCTTTCCTTTGAGTCTAAGTCTTCAATCTTGATGCCTTGATTGCTCTCCACCATCTCCAAGTTTTGGCACTCCTTGAGTCCAAACTTTGGCTCTTCTTCACATGATGTCCATCCTTACACCAAGTGATTAGTCTCCAAGAAAGATATCCTTGAAATAAAACTGAGAGACTAAAACATGGGATTCATTAGCAACAACATAATGTTGTGATCATCATCAAAATAAGATTGGTATGAAACACCAATACTCAATAATCTCCCCCTTTTTGATGATGACACACATTATGTAAATCATAAAGAATTAAAGCACGATAATAATGATCTCCCCCTACTTATATGCACCAAATAAGCAATGAGCTACTCAAAGGTAAATACTCATAATACCAATAAAAACATGGTGGCATATAATAGGCATGGATTACATAAACCAATTGCAAAGGATAAAAGCATGCAAGCATGAATGGTTTATCTAATCCCATATATATCTCCCTATAGAGATATCTCTCCCCATATGCATATGTAAATATATATCTCTCCCCCTATAGATATGATTACGTAATACATATATCTCTCCCCTTGACATCGTCAAAAAGGTGGACATCAAATATATCCCCATTTGTCATCTTAGCCAAGATGTGATAAAATGCAAGAACGAAAGCGATCTATGATACCAAATCGAAAAATTTAGTGGGTATCAATTCACTATCCCATGCTCCCCCTAGATCATAGAAATGGTCAACTTTTGACTTCTAGGATCTAATACCAATTATAATAAATGGATCCATGGGTCTAAAGTGTATCAAAGTAATAGATATGGAAAAACCAAGCTTCAATGATACACAAGGATATTGCCAAAAACAATGAGACATGAAACAAGTTGGCAAAAAACAAGAGGTTTAATTTGAGACCCAAAATAACCAAATGTAAATAATGATCTCAAATAACCTCCGAAATGAGAGTTAAAATATGTCTTAAAATAATTTAAACATATAATATATTAACTCCCCCATTGACATACACATGGATAAAAAATGCATGCATGTCAAAAAAAAACCCCAAGGTTCCCATTTTCATGAAAAATAAGTTTGAAAATATTTTCAAAATCATGAAACACACACAAACAATGGGTATGCTAAAAATAAACATTCAAGCACAATACCCATGCAATATGCATATGTGTGTGGGAAACCTAAACATTAGGTAACCAAACCCAAGAGGAGTTTGATTTCCTAACATAATCACACGAGGTGATCACATCCCTAACTAGAGAGTTGATGTAACTATCTCTCTCTTGCACACTAACCTTAGTGTGAATCCGTAATCTCAAGGAATTCCTAGGCAATGGTTTTGCCTTTGCAAGAGGGAAGGATGTGGCATACTTAAGTGTAGAAACGAATTTCTTGGCATGCAAAGAATGAGGATTTTGCTTCTTAGCAAAAAATGAAGATTTTTTATTCTTCCTCATTACCTCGTGATCTACATGCTTCTTGTTGGTGTTATTGTTGTACAAGAAAGTATGGTGATTCTTCTTAGGTGCTTTATCAATATTTCTTGAATTTGCACCATAAGAGGAATTAGAGGTGGGTTTGGGAACCGCATTTTGAATATAACCCAAACCTCCTCTATGATTTACCGGATGTTGTTTTTCCAACAAATCGTGGAGTGAATCCCTAGAATACACAAAGCTTATGAGCTTTTAGGATTCCTCTTCACATTTCAATGTAAGTTGTTGAATGTGAGCATCTAAGCTAAGGTTTTGAGCAACGAGTTTTTCATTAGAAAGGCTCAATTCCTTAACTTGAGAGAGAAGTGTGTCTCTCTCACAAGTGTCATACACATGCCTTTCATCATGAATTACACTTGCAATATCTAGTTCATGCAATCTACTCTTAGCAATCTTATATTTTGCTTTTAATCTATTGTAAGAGTTGATGCACTTACTAGCCTTTTCGGAGACCAAGTCAAAATTGATCTTGAGCTCCTCGTATGAGATCTTTTCCTCCTCAATCTCAACAACAACATCATCATCCTTGCAAGAGCTTGATGACGACTTCTCCTCCATAGTCATGAGGCACGAATCCTCATAGGAATTGTATGCGTCAAGCCAAGCATCCAACTCTTCTTCATTTAATCCGGAGGGGATTGGTGTATGACCATCAATGGCTACAAAGCATGCGTAAGCATCCTCATTTGTATCCACTTCTTCGTTACTCGAAGTGTCCTCACTCGAATCATCAAAGGTCCTGACAAGTCACTTCTTGTGATTTTTGGACTTGGACCTTCCTTTCCAATGCTTCTTCCCTTTACCCTTGTAAGTTTCTTTGTTGGGTTTGGAAGGGCATTCGGTGGACAAGTGACCTTTTCCACTGCAAGTGTAACAAGTAGGAACCTTGTTAGAATTGGAGGCAAACTTTGACAAAGACTTACATTGCTTGCATTTGAGGAATGCTTTGAATTGCTCGGCAAGCTCCTCAATTTCTTCTCCACTTGCATCTTCTTGCTCATATTCTTCACTTGGAGCTTCTCGATGGAATTTCCTCCGCCACTTGATTGGCACCTCCTTGGCATGGAATGCAACCCCCTTTTGCTTCTCTAGTTTCTCGGGCTTTATTGGTTGAATCTCCTTCTTGTGTTGAAGCTTCAATTCATACGCCATGAGATTTCCAATGCACTCCTCAATGGTATATTTGGACGTGTCATACGACTCCAAAATTCTGTTGGCCTTTGACTCCCAACGAGGTGTGAGAGAGTCAAGGATCTTCTCTACACGATCCTCTTGGGAAATCGTCTTCCCGAGTCCCTCCAAAGCGTTCACGATATCGGTGAACTTTGTGAACATCTCTGAAATGCTTTTGCCTTCCTGCATCTTCAACATTTCATATTTAGATCTAAACACAGTTTGTTTAGATTTCTTTACCTTCGTTGTCCCTTCATGACAAATCTCCAAGGTGTGCCAAATATCATTTGCCGTTTTGCACATGGAGATGCGGTTAAACTCATTAGCAGAGAGAGCGCAATGTAATGCATTCATAGCTCTCGCATTGAATTTGATTGAGTCCTTCTCCACCTTTGTCCTTGAAGCCACAGGAGTAGTGGGCTTCTCAAATGGCACCTCCGTGATGTCCTATAGGTCTGGACCCTCCATGTAGATCATCATTTTGATCTTCCAACTCGGGTAATTGGTTCCGTTGAAGAGCGGGGGTTGAACGGTTGAGTGACCTTCTTCATGAGATGCGGATGTAGCGTTGAATGCCATTGTTGCAGTATGCTATAACCTCGCTCTGATACCAATTGTAGGGATCGTCTAACCCTTGCAATACTAACAACACACACTAGAGGGGGGGGTGAATAGTGTAATGGCAATAAAATTGACCAATTAAAATTTAACTTGCAAATGCGGAATTATAAATGCAAGAGGAATTAAAAGGCACAATCAATCCAAACGCAAACACAAAGTTTTACCCTGGTTCCCCAAACTTGGGTACATCCAGCCACACCAATATTCACTATATTCCCACACAGAGAAGTGAATACAAATCTCACAAAGGAGATACCCCACAAAGAGGATTTGTCACGCCCCGCTTCCCAAAAACACGGAGGCGAAGCGTGACGAAGGCCCGCTTAGGCCGGGGCTAAGAGCCCAGACCCAATAAGCGTCTGTAGTTTTCCATAGCGAAGGTACAGGTCCCTGCAAGTTAGTACGAAATAACAAAAGTACTGAAAGGAAACATTTCATTTTATTCCAAATTTATCATCAAAGTACTGAGAGTCTAAAAATGCCGTAAACGGCTACAACTGCAGAAAGGGAAACTAATGGTGCAAGCACCCAACCTAGACGAGAAAGCAAGAGTGCAACGCACCCAACTACTACTGAAATGGAAAATCTCTGGAACAGCAACCGAAGATCTCTAACTCTGATCGTCCTCTGGATCGTACACCGGATCAGCGCCCTCCGGCTCCAATTCAACTGGCAGGTCCGCCTCGTACTCGTACTCTGGCTCCACACCTGACGTACAGCACCAAAAGAAGGAAACTGTACGTCAGGCAAAGTCTACACAAACTTTCAGACTCTACTGCAAGTGTATCAACTTTTAACAATGATTTACTGGTTGTTTTAACATGCTGGGGTTATAACTGAGTAACGAAAAGTAGCGTAGCAGGAAAAGTAAACGTAGCAAACAGTAGACGTAGCGTGTGCTACCGACTACGGGACTAACCAACAGGTGTCAAGACAAGACGGGACGTGACGGACAGGACAAGACAAGACGGGACAGGACAAGTATGACACGAAAGGGTTCACGCCTTACGGTTCGAGGGGGATCAGACCCTCTTGCCGTGCGCACGCTCAACCCAACCCCAAACCCAGGAACTCAGGACAAGATTTACAGGGATCATTTCCGCTAGGGAAACATCCGAAACGCCCGGAGGATTTTTGTATAACAGGGATCACTTCCGTAAAGAAAGCATCCGAAACGCCCGAAGGCTTTTTGTATAACAGGGATCACTTCCGCAAGGAAAGCATCCGAAACGCCCGAAGGCTTTTTGTATCACGGGGATCACTTCCGCGGAGGGAAGCATCCGAAACGCCCGAAGGCTTTTTGTATCACGGGGATCACTTCCGTGGAGGGAAGCATCCGAAACGCCCGAAGGCTTTTTGGTAACAGGGATCACTTCCGCAGAGGGAAGCATCTGAAACGCCCGAAGGCTTTTTGTGTGACAGGACACGACATGACAAGTGTAGGGAAAGTTATTCTAGGGTGTCCACACACACGCACACACAAGATAGTCCTATGGTGTCAACAGTTCATTGTTGTCAGGCTCAGACTTCGTCGTCAAGTCTGAGCCGTCACGGGTCGTCCCGGACGCTATCATTTCACGTCCGGTTCTCATCACACACAATCTAACAGTTCTACAAACTAGCACTAAAGCACAGTCAAATCGCAAGTGGGTACACTTGCCTGGTATAGCGAGTGCGTCGTCTGTCCGGGGCGTCTCGTCTAGTCGTCGCGTCCGCGGTAGTCCATCTGAAAGAGATCACAGCGACGGTGTCAAGTCGCGATTTTCGTCAAATCCTAATTAGGTTCATTTCTAAGTTAGGCGTGGCTACCCTAACTGTCACGAGTCAAGTTGTCCGATCAGCCTATCCGACGATTCTATCCTATGTGCACAGTCAAAAGTCCAAACGTCGGTCTATGGTTACACATCGATTTAAGAGAGCAGAAAATAAATTTACTGAGTTAAGTTGCCAGTTTTAGTTAGGTTTTCAGTTTTGCTACTGTGGGGGTTTCGCTACGAGATATGGAAACCAACCTGTCCTGAGTCTGGGGTAGAGCGGACGTAGAGTCTGAACGGCGACCGATCTGATTGGCACGGCTATGGATCGTCTTCTAGCGGTGTCTCGGCTACGGGCAGCGTAGCCAGACACATTTTGGTAGCGGGTGGAACGTGTGAACATCGAGCAGTGTGTCGGGTAGGCGTACTACGGCTTCCAGAGATCTTGCAACGACAACCGAGATGAACGGTTCGTCGTACCCAACGCCTACGACGTTGGGAGTCGTAGGAAGAGTTCGTGACGTCGAGGAATACTCCCAGAAGGTGTAGGAGGCTGTCGGAGGGCTCCAACAGCGAGGGGAGGCGGCGAGATCTCGGCGGCGCGTCGGAACGTCGCCAAACACCCAAAACAGCGAGCAACCACGCCGTTACGGGGTTTTCGCGGCCTGGGGTCACTGTCAACGGCGAGAGGGGGCAGAGGGGGTTCACGGCGACAGCGTGTGGGCTCCGGTGGCTGCGGCAGCGGTGGCGGCGGCCGTCGCGGGCTGCAGCAGCTGCTGCGCGCTTGCTGGCGTTTTGCGGCGGCTACCGGCGGTCTCCGGCGGCGGCCCGGCTCACAGGCGAGAGAGGGGAGGTCGGGGAATAGGTCGGCGGCGATCAGCGGCCTCCGGCGGCGGCTAGGTGGGAGAGAAAGAGGGTTTGTGTGAGTGGGGGGAGTGTTTTAGGGCCGGCGCATGTGAGGAGTTGCGGCTGTGAGAATTTTTAGAAGAAACCTAGGGTTTTCTTATAGGGTGGGGCCCACGTGACTAAGGGGAGAGGTTTACACGTGAGGGGCTGCCACCTAGCTAGGTTTAGGGTTAATTAGGGTTTAATAGGGTTAAATAGTTAGGGGTATTCTCGTAATTAACTGGCTTTACTAGTGCACAAGGGTCAAACGGTGCCCAAAAATTATAAGAAAAATACCGGGGCGACCGGGGCGACGAGAGCAAGAAGTCAGAAGAGACGGATTACAATTTCGATGACGAGAAACGAAATTAAAAATAAAAACGCCTCAAGTCAAAAGTGCGATACGCGACGTCTCCTCGGAAAAGGTCAAATCGTGGGCGAACGGCCCGTGAAATGACGTTGCAAGTCAACACGGCAAATGCAGTACCCTCAGAGAGAGTCACAACGACATATCACACGATAGGGTTCGGAAACAAACAAAGTCTAAAATAAATACGTGCACGGTCAAGCACACGTGCACGAAGAACTTACGATCGGAGACCGACCGTTACATCCTCCCCAACTTAGAAATGATTCCGTCCTCGGAATCAACATCAAGCATCGCTCGGGAAAAGATGCGAAAAGCGCTCCCTCATATCATCTTCGCGCTCCCAGGTGGACTCTCCAGGTGATCCGTGACGCCACATCACTCTCACCAGGTCGACTACCTTATTCCTCAACTGTTTCTGTCGACGGTCCAAAATCTGCACAGGCTGCTGGTCATATGTCAGATCCGGGCGAACTGTAATCTCTGAGAAGTCAACCGTGTGCGATGGATCACTGACGTACCGACGTAGCTGAGATACGTGGAAAACGTCGTGAACACCCTCCAAAGATGGTGGCAGAGCAAGGCGGTAGGCCACTGCTCCCACACGCTCTAGCACATCAAACGTCCCAATATACCTTGGGCTCAGCTTTCCCTTCTTCCCGAAATGAATAACTCCGCGGTTCGGAGAAATCTTCAGGAAGACGTGATCTCCAGGCTGAAAATCCAAGGGTCACCTCTTGGCATCTGCCCAATGCTTGAAGCGATCCTGTGCAACTCTAAGCTTCTCCCTGATGTCCCTCACGACTTCCACAGCTTCCACTATCATCTCGGGACCCAACATCTCCCGATCACCGATGTCATCCCAGCTTAGTGGCGAACGACATTTCCTTCCATATAGGGCAGCAAACGGCGCCATGCCAATGCTCGCCTGGTAGCTGTTGTTATATGAAAACTCCACCAAGTGAAGATGGTCCTCCCAAGAACCCTTCAAATCGAGCGTACAAGCTCGCAGCATATCCTCCAGGATCTGAATAGTCCTCTCGGACTGGCCATCAGTCTGTGGGTGGTACGCCGTGCGGAAACTCAGACTCGTACCCAAATTCTCCTGCAGACTTCTCCAGAACTGAGATGTGAACCTCGTGTCTCGGTCAGACACAATGCTCACATGGACTCCATGTAAGCGTACAATCTCCTGCACGTACACGGTCTACATCACAACCATTTCAAAGAGAAAATCAAAGTGGAAGTAAAAGTAGAAACGAAATTTTACCTCCAGATATTTCCTCGCCAAAGCTTCCGTAGACTGGCCCACTCGGAAAGGGATAAAATGCACAGACTTGGTCAACCGATCCACGATCACCCAAACTGCATCGTTCTGCCTCGGGGTCCGAGGTAAACCAGTCACGAAGTCCATCGTAATATGTTGCCACTTCCACTCCGGAATAGGAAGCGGTTGCAGCAACCCGGCAGTACGATGGTGCTCAGCCTTCACCTGTTGGCATATCAGGCACTTGGCAACGCTCCGTGCCACGCTCCTCTTCATGCCAATCCACCAATAATTTAGACGGAGGTCCTTATACATCTTGGTGCCTCCAGGATGTATAGAATAAGGCGAGTTATGAGCCTCGCTCAACAGCTCTTTGCGGACATCACCTGCAGGTACACAGAGTCTACTGCCGTACCGCAGTGAACCATCCTCATGAATCACGAACTCCGTCCGTAGTCCAGCTTCAACCTGCCTCCTGATCCTCTGTAGCTTCGGATCTCCTGCCTGAGCTGCCTTGATCCGATCCACGATTGTGGACTGAATCTGCAGATTCATGAATGAATGAACTACACCAGGTAGGACAACCTCCAAATCCATCTCCCTCAGCTCCTGCTGAATCCTCCAGTCGGCTGTATGCATCATCGCGGCAGGGAGTCTACTCAATGCATCAGGCACTACGTTCACCTTCCCCGGATGATACTGCAAGTCAATCTCGTAGTCAGCCATGAGCTCTAACCATCGCCTCTGACGCATGTTGAGCTCCTTCTGCGTAAAGATGTACTTCAAGCTCTTGTGATCGGTGAAAATCTTCACACTCTCACCTAGCAAGAAGTGCCTCCAAATCTTCAATGCGAAAATCACTGCTGCCAACTCCAGATCGTGCGTCGGGTAATTCTTCTCATGAGTCCTCAACTGACGAGAAGCGTACGCAACCACGTGGCCATGCTGATGCAAGACGCACCCTAGGCCCTTCCCTGATGCATCACAATAAACCTCGAAGCCTCCGCTTCGATCCGGTACTGCCAACACCGGTGCCGTGGTCAATCTCGCCTTCAAGATACTGAAGGCCTCCTCATAAGCATCTGACCAGAGGAACTCCACATCCTTCCTCGTCAGCTTCGTCATCGGCTCCGCAATCTTCGAGAAATCCTTGATGAACCGCCGATAATAGCCTGCTAATCCCAGAAAACTCCTGATGTCTGATGCTGACTTCGGAGTCGGCCAATCTCTGACTGCTCTGACCTTTTCCGGATCGACAGATATGCCATCACCGGACACCACGTGTCCCAGGAATGCGACTCTGTCCAGCCAGAACTCGCACTTGCTATACTTGGCATAAAGCTTATGTCTCCTCAGCGTCTCCAGCACTGTCCTCAGATGACAACTGTGCTCCTCCTCAGACTTCGAATAAATAAGAATGTCATCAATGAAGATGACAACAAAATTGTCCAGGAAATCGTAGAATATTAAATTCATCAAATTCATGAACACAGCCGGCGCATTGGTCACGCCAAACGGCATGACTACGAACTCATAATGTCCGTACTTTGTCCGGAAAGCCGTCTTCTGAACATCATCCTTCTTTACCTTCAACTGGTGGTATCCACTCCTCAAGTCCAACTTCGAGAAGACTCTCGAACCTCCAAGCTGGTCAAAGATATCGTCGATGCGCGGCAGCGGATACTTATTCTTCACGATGACAGCATTCAATCCTCGATAGTCCACGCACATCCTGCGGGACCCATCCTTCTTCTTCATGAGTAGAACTGGTGCACCCCACGGTGACACACTAGGGTGGATGAAACCCTTCTGCAACAATTCATCCAACTGCTTCCGCAGCTCCTCGAGCTTAGCGGGAGCCATACGGTACGGCGCCTTCGATATCGGTTGCGCTCCCGGCATAAGATCAATACCAAACTCTAAGGCTCGGTCGGGTGGCAAACCTGAGATATCCTCCGGGAAGACGTCGTCGAAGTCTCTGACGACTGCTGGTCGCCCGATCTCCATCTCCATCGACATAGCTGCAACAATCGGCACCACCGGCGTGGCCCGATACTTGATGGGTCCAAGCGACTCATCTCTGCTACGGAACTCAAACTCTGGATGGCCTGGAATCCGGAACACCACCCTCTTGCTGCGACAATCGATCGAGGCATGGAAATCTCCCAACCAATCGATGCCAAGAACGGCATTAAAATGAGGCAGGTCGTGGACAATGAAATCTGCAAAGAGCTCGTGTCCACTGACCACCAAAGGAATCGATCTACATCCCAAGTTTACTGTCACCACTCCGTTCCCTGTGGTGATGTCCCAACACTTGGGAAGTGTATGGGTGGGAATGGAGTGTCTTGTCATGAATCTCCGGGATAAGATGCACATGGATGCACCGGAGTCGAACAAGGCCAGGGCCGGGTGAGAAGACACTAGAATGGTGCCTAAGATATTAAAAGAAACTACGGTCAAACCAAGCTACTCTAACAAACAAGTCAGGCAAACAAGACTAACAATTTAAAAGCTAAACTATGAAATGAAAGACTAGAATTAAGGAGTTACCTGCAATGACTACATCCAGCTCCTCAGTCTCCAAAGCCGTCATGGTGTACGCTGGCCTCTGGGGCTGCGCTGCTATCTGAAACATCTGCCTCTGTGGCGCCAAGGGTGGTCCACGAACGGCAGGTCCTCCCTGAACTGGAGCGGGCGCTCTCATCTGCAGCGGGGCTGGCGCTCCAACTACAGCATGACGGGCTCTCGGACAATCCTTCGCAGCATGCGAAGCATCTCCGCAAACTAGGCACAGTCCCATCTTCTTCCGACAATCCTTCTGAACGTGTCCCAGCTTCCCGCAGTAATGACACGGTCCCTTGCTCTGACTCCGAATGGGTGCTCCAGGCCTCTTAAATGGTAATGTCTGAACTGGCCTCATCACCGGCCTAGCAGGTGGCCGGTACTGCTCCATAGGATGCTTCCCCTTATCAGCTGGAGGGTCAGGTAGGAGTGAAATAAGCTCATGATTCTTCGCAGCATCCAGCACCTCCCTCATAGTCGTGAAACTCGCCGAAGACATAGAAGCCTGAATCTTCGGACGCAGTCCCTGTCGGAAACGATCAGCTCGCTTCTCCTCCTTCTTCACCATATGCGGAGCAAAGCGACTCAGCATCTCAAACTCCGCCTCATACTCCTCGACGGTCATGTTCTCCTGCTTCAGATCTATAAACATGCTCAGCAGCTCCCTCCTAGTAGTCTTGGTGAAGTACTTCGCCCTGAACATATACCTGAAAATCTTCCAATCCACTGGCTTCTCCAGATGCCTCTCCTCAAGGCGCCACCAGTTCCTCGCATTCTCCGTCAGCTGCATCTTCGCTATCTCCACTCGGGTATAGTCTGGAATCTTCGCAGCAACTAACTTCTCCTCCGTGCTCTGGATCCACTCGTCAGCAGCTAGGGGTCCCTCCTTCCCCGAAAATGTCCTCAGCTGGAGCTCGTTGAACTGCTTCACTCCTGGAGCAGCTCGAGTGGCAGGTGGAGGTGGCGGTGGTGCAACTGGAGCAGCCTGGGCAGCACGCTGGGACTGCTGAACCAACTGATGCTGCACCTCCAGCATCTCTCTCATCACGCCCAGAACCTGACGGAAGTCTCCACTCTGGTCTTCCTGAATCCCATCTCCAGAGCTCCCCGATCGGGTAACACGTCGTCCTGCCATCCTATTGACAGAAAGACACAGATTAGACTCGTACAATTTCCGGATGATAATAATAAAATGAAATTTAATACTTCAATTATTTCGTACTCGCAGAAGAGGGGACCTGCATGGGCCACCACTAAAACCTGTCACGCCCTGCTTCCCAAAAACACGGAGGCGAAGCGTGACGAAGGCCCGCTTAGGCCGGGGCTAAGAGCCCAGACCCAATAAGCGTCTGTAGTTTTCCATAGCGAAGGTACATGTCCCTGCAAGTTAGTACGAAATAACAAAAGTACTGAAAGGAAACATTTCATTTTATTCCAAATTTATCATCAAAGTACCGAGAGTCTAAAAATGCCGTAAACGGCTACAACTGCAGAAAGGGAAACTAATGGTGCAAGCACCCAACCTAGACGAGAAAGCAAGAGTGCAACGCACCCAACTCAAACTGAAATGGAAAATCCCTGGAACAGCAACCGAAGATCTCTAACTCTAATAGTCCTCTGGATCGTACACCGGATCAGCGCCCTCCGGCTCCAAGTCAACTGGCAGGTCCGCCTCGTACTCGTACTCTGGCTCCACACCTGACGTACATCACCAAAAGAAGGAAACTGTACGTCAGGCAAAGTCTACACAAACTGTCAGACTCTACTGCAAGTGTATCAACTTTTAACAATGATTTACTGGTTGTTTTAACATGCTGGGGTTATAACTGAGTAACGAAAAGTAGCGTAGCAGGAAAAGTAAACGTAGCAAACAGTAGACGTAGCGTGTGCTACCGACTACGGGACTAACCTACAGGTGTCAAGACAAGACGGGACGTGACGGACAGGACAAGACAAGACGGGATAGGACAAGTATGACACGAAAGGGTTCACGCCTTATGGTTCGAGGGGGATCAGACCCTCTTGCCGTGCGCACGCTCAACCCAACCCCAAACCCAGGAACTCAGGACAAGATTTACAGGGATCATTTCCGCTAGGGAAACATCCGAAACGCCCGGAGGCTTTTTGTATAACAGGGATCACTTCCGCAAGGAAAGCATCCGAAACGCCCGAAGGCTTTTTGTATAACAGGGATCACTTCCGCAAGGAAAGCATCCGAAACGCCCGAAGGCTTTTTGTATCACGGGGATCACTTCCACGGAGGGAAGCATCCGAAACGCCCGAAGGCTTTTTGTATCACGGGGATCACTTCCGTGGAGGGAAGCATCCGAAACGCCCGAAGGCTTTTTGGTAACATGGATCACCTCCGCGGAGGGAAGCATCCGAAACGCCCGAAGGCTTTTTGTGTGACAGGACACGACATGACAAGTGTAGGGAAATTTATTCTAGGGTGTCCACACGCACGCACACACAAGATAGTCCTATGGTGTCAACAGTTCATTGTTGTCAGGCTCAGACTTCGTCGCCAAGTCTGAGCCGTCACGGGTCGTCCCGGACGCTATCATTTCACGTCCGGTTCTCATCACACACAATCTAACAGTTCTACAAACTAGCACTAAAGCACAGTCAAATCGCAAGTGGGTACACTTGCCTGGTATAGCAAGTGCGTCGTCTGTCCAGGGCGTCTCGTCTAGTCGTCGCGTCCGCGGTAGTCCGTCTGAAAGAGATCACAGCGACGGTGTCAAGTCGCGATTTTCGTCAAATCCTAATTAGGTTCATTTCTAAGTTAGGCGTGGCTACCCTAACTGTCACGAGTCAAGTTGTCCGATCAACCTATCCGATGATTCTATCCTATGTGCACAGTCAAAAGTCCAAACGTCGGTCTACGGTTACACATCGATTTAAGAGAGCAGAAAATAAATTTACTGAGTTAAGTTGCCAGTTTTAGTTAGGTTTTCAGTTTTGCTACTGTGGGGGTTTCGCTACGAGATAGGGAAACCAACCTGTCCGGAGTCTGGGGTAGAGCGGACGTAGAGTCTGAACGGCGACCGATCGGATTGGCACGGCTACGGATCGTCTTCTAGCGGTGTCTCGGCTACGGGCAGCGTAGCCAGACACGTTCTGGTAGCGGGCGGAATGTGTGAACAGTGAGCAGTGCGTCGGGTAGGCGTACTACGGCTTCCGGAGATCTTGCAACGACAACCGAGATGAACGGTTCGTCGTACCCAACGCCTACGACGTCGGGAGTCGTAGGAAGAGTTCGTGACGTCGAGGAATACTCCCAGAAGGTGTAGGAGGCTGTCGGAGGGCTCCAACAGTGAGGGGAGGCGGCGATATCTCGGCGGCGCGTCGAAACGTCGCCAAACACCCAAAACAGCGAGCAACCACGCCGTTACGGGGTTTTCGCGGCCTGGGGTCACTGTCAACGGTGAGAGGGGGCAGAGGGGGTTCACGGCGACGGTGTGGGGGCTCCAGCGGTGGCGGCAGTGGCGGCGGCAGCCGTTGCGGGCTGCAGCAGCTGCTACGCGCTTGCTGGCGTTTTGCGGCGGCTACCGGCGGTCTCCGGCGGCGGCCCGGCTCACAGGCGAGAGAGGGGAGGTCGGGGAGTAGGTCGGCGACGATCAGCGGCCTCCGGCGGCGGCTAGGTGGGAGAGAAAGAGGGTTTGCGTGAGTGGGGGGAGTGTTTTAGGGCGGCGCATGTGAGGAGTTGCGGCTGTGAGAATTTTTAGAAGAAACCTAGGGTTTTCTTATAGGGTGGGGCCCACGTGACTAAGGGGAGAGGTTTACACGTGAGGGGCTGCCACCTAGCTAGGTTTAGGGTTAATTAGGGTTTAATAGGGTTAAATAGTTAGGGGTATTCTCGTAATTAACTGGCTTTACTAGTGCACAAGGGTCAAACGGTGCCCAAAAATTATAAGAAAAATACCGGGGCGACCGGGGCGACGAGAGCAAGAAGTCGGAAGAGACGGATTACAATTTCGATGACGAGAAACGAAATTAAAAATAAAAACGCCTCAAGTCAAAAGTGCGATACGCGACGTCTCCTCGGAAAAGGTCAAATCGTGGGCGAACGGCCCGTGAAATGACGTTGCAAGTCAACACGGCAAATGCAATACCCTCAGAGAGAGTCACAACGACATATCACACGATAGGGTTCGGAAACAAACAAAGTCTAAAATAAATACGTGCACGGTCAAGCACACGTGCACGAAGAACTTACGATCGGAGACCGACCGTTACAGGATTTATGCCCTACAAAAGGAACCAACCAATCCTACACGAGGATCAAGACTCCCACACAGAGAATCACTAACTCCCACTCAGAGAATTAGGGTTAGCCCTACATTAGGACACTAAAACTCCCACAAAGAGAGTTAATTCCCACAAAGAGAATTCCCTAGTCCCACAAAGAGACAACCTCCCACAAAGAGAGAAACTCCCACAAAGAGAGTATCCTAATCCCACAAAGAGAAATAGGAAAACAAATTACACCAAGTAAATTAAATACTCTTACCTATGCCTTGAGATGCTTACTAATGAATGAATGCAAGGCATGGAAGAGGATCTCCCAATGTTGGAATATGCTTGAAAGCACTTGGATGATTTCCCTTGAGCTGGACTTCAATGCATGAAGAGGAATGAATGCTCAATAGAGGGAAATGTGGGAGCTTGAGAGTAGCTTATTGATCTCTTGAGTTTTTCTATAGAGTCAAGAGTTATCAAGTGTTATCAAGAAGTCTCAAGTGATGGCAGCACACTCATATATATAGGAAGCCTATATCAAGCCCAAAAACCCAAAGAAACAGCCAAAAGAACAGATCTGCAACGGCTAGAAACTGGGTGAAAACGACAGGAACAGTCGACTGTTGATCAAAAGATAGTCGACTGATCAACGGCTAGAAAATATCCAACGCTATAATCTGAGCCAGGATAGTCGACTGATGAAGACAATACAGTCGACTGGAAAACAGAACAGGCTCCTGTTAATCCTTCAGCAGACAACTGCTGTAGGGGATGGATCGAAACAGAGAGCTGCACTCTTTCTCCAATTCTTTGCACATGTGACTGATGTTAATACTATAGTCGACTGTCAAATAGTCAGGCGACTGTACATTCTTCATCAGTCGACTACTATAAAATATGGAGAGAAGACAAAGAGATGCAGAGATTGCACTTACGCTAGACATGCGACTGTTGGCCAACTTCCAGGCGGCTATAAGTATACATGCGACTATTAATTGATTGACAAATGACTATGCGTAAAGCTCAAGTTTGTGTCAATTGAAATGTTGACTTGAGCTGTGCAACTCAGGCGGCTATAGAAGGATCTACAAGCGACTGTAAATCACCCAATCGACTGTGTTTGCCTCATCAGGTGACTGAAGGAAAGCCAGAGGCTCCAAATGAGTCTTTGGACAGAGTGAACCTATTGGGTTGGATTCTATGATAATCCTAAGGTTCACTAAGATGGTTAAATGCATATGCATGATAAGTAAACCATCTAACAAGGCATTACAATAACCTAGACTCAAAAAAGAGAGAAAGTAATAAAGTAAATTACATGGATTACAATGCTTTCCTTAGAGTCTAAGTCTTCAAGCTTGATGCCTTGATTGCTCTCCACCATCTCCAAGTTTTGGCACTCCTTGAGTCCAAACTTTGGCCCTTCTTCACATGATGTCCATCCTTAAACCAAGTGATTAGTCTCTAAGAAAGATATCCTTGAAATAAAACTGAGAGACTAGAACATGAGATTCATTAGCAACAACATAATGTTGCGATCATCATCAAAATAAGATTGGTATGAAACACCAATACTCAACAATTATTTGGATATGAACCCAATAAGCTCAATAAAACCCAATATAAGTTAGAAAAAAACAGAAAAAACACAGATTTTTGCAACATCACTCTGGTAGTCGACTCCCTATGGGTGGTAGTCGACTCCTTGATAGGTTGAACTGTTTTCTCATCCCGAGGGTTTTGACGCACCGGTTTGAGTGGTTTACAGAAAATCTTTCACAAGAAAACATAATAAACATTTATAATCATTTATATGAAACAAAAAAATATATTAAACAAACATTATAAATATTCATATAATTAAGTTTTACGAAGTAATTCAATTTTCATCGCAAAGTGTTGATGTGACTTTGTTCCTCCTCCTTGGTTTAGAGTACCTGAAAATATAATCATTTATGGTACTCTTTATTCATTGAGTCCAAGTGGTTAGCCTTTAGGAAACCAAACCCAATAAGGTTTAGTTCCTTCATTAGAAACATATTTGTAACCTTTATTCAACTGAACTTTCTGAAAGCAATTAATTGCGTACCTTTTTTGCTTTTGATCCGTCAGATTTTTTGGTATCCATATGCTCAGAAAATTTTGTTTAGTATAATGCATCCTAGTATGTTTATCGCTTCGGCGTTGAGGTTGACCTTCTTCTTTTCATCGACAGACCATTTTTCGATCTCAACTTCAGTATGTGTTTTGTATGGATCCTCGGTGAGGATCAATGCTTCAATGTCTAGTGACACTAAAGGAGTTTTCATGCATATCTTCCAACTTGCATAGTTTGTTCCATTGAACAATGGTGGTCGCATGGTGTTGAGTCCTTCGGAGTGGAAAGTTGTTGATGTCATCGCCTTTCAAGTCTCGCTCTGATACCAAGTGTTGGATCCTGTGGATGACAAACAACACTATAAGGGGGGTTGAATAGTTTTGTTCAATTAATAAACTTTTTCGATGTTGGTCATAACACAATTTTATCCCTTCTGATGTTGCCTAAGAAACCAAGTAGAGTGATCTACGCTTGGTCCTTAATCAACATGTTAATATAAAAAGATAAGCAAATAAGATTACACACAAGTAAATATTTACACAACGGAATTAAAAGAATGATCTTTGCAATTATATAAATGAAGAAATACAAAGATAATGATATAGACAAGTGAATAAAAATGATTGTACAAAGAATATTGACAATCACAGAAAAACAAACGCAGAGACAAGCGATTTTTATCGTGGTTCCCCGCAACCCGGGTTTGTCCAGTCCCCGACCAATCCGGTACGAGATTTAATCCACTATTGCCTTGGAAATATAATTACCTAATTTCACTTGTTAGGATTTCCACTGACCCAGCCTTAACTAGGATTTTTCAACCACCTAGACTTAACTAGGATTTACACAGTCCCTTATCACAAAGGGGAATCCACAAAGGAACAAGGTTCCAATTCACCACAATATTAGTGGCGATTGGTTTACACCCAAAATTCTATAGCCAAGATAAATATTGCAATTGTGCGTTAAGTGGCTAAATCAATTTTAAATGGATCTTTAGATCACACAAAGAATATGAAATGATTCATTGTGATCTAGATATCTAGTTTTCAAAAATCCTTTCAAGAATGAAAAATAAAGAATAATGGATTTTGAAAAACAATTTAAAATAGCCAAAATAAAAAATGGATCTCAATAAAAATCGGAGTTAGAACTTTGATATCAAAAATAGAAACAGAAATTGGCTATATCGTTCACAGCAATGAGGGCAATGAGATCTTTAAGAATAGAATTTTAGCTCAAGAAATGATAGAGAGATTAGGTATTTTAGAAATGATCTCAAGGGATCTATTTATATAGTTTCAGAGGAGATTTCAAATTTCAAAACGTTTTGACTTTCAGTCCAATCAAAAACAGAAAGTAGAGTGAAATCAGGAAATCAACACACAGAAGAAAAGACAGCTAGTAGTCGACTCCCTATTGAGGTAGTCGACTCCCAGAGAATTTCATTGAAAAATCTGCTCTCAGCTGGTAGTCGACTCCCTCCTTTGGTAGTCGACCCCCAGATCATTTGTCACTGAAAGTCAGCTAGGAAAAATGTGTAATCAACTCCTCGGTGTTTTGAGATTGACTACTAAGATTTAAATCAAACTACTAAGATTTAAATCAACTAGCTAATGCTCTCTAGAGTTTAAAAAGATTTAACTCATTTTTGCTTCGAAATCATTTGTGTGTGTGTGTGTGTGTGCAATACTACTTGGCTTTAACATAATACTAAAGAAACTTATAACTCACACACTAGACTAAGACGAGACCTTCAAGAAGCTGATCAAATTTGAAGGAGATACGTGCTTCTCTTGAGTTTGAGTTCATCTTTCATGAAGCTTGAGCACTTGCACGAGCTTCATCATTGAGCTATACGTGTGCTTTACGTAGAGCTTGCAAATTCGTCTCCATCTTCCGAGTGTGGTTGAGCTTCTTCGGAGTATGCATAAAGCAATCGATCACACAACCTGCACACTTTAGGTATAGTGTAATTAGTACACTAACATCATTTGGTGTGTTCATCATCAAAACCACTTAGGGGTGGGATTTGATTTCCCATAATGGAAGACTAAACTTTAGCTTATTACATCAGATACATATGTACTTGCTGGGTATAGTTTGAAGAGTATGAAGGAAGTGGCCGTCAAGATGGGATTCGTTTCCATCGGTATGGGAGGTTAGTATTGCATAGACCCAAATGCAAACCATAGTTAAGTCCTTAGCCAAGGCAGACATATAAACTTGTTAAGGTAACAAGTTATATCCAACATCGAATACTATGGGATCACATTCCGCTCTGGACATAAGGTGTAAGGGGGTTTGACAAGAAGCCATACCCTAGACACCTTAGCGACATAGTGATGACAAAGGAACCAGACTTCACCGAACTCTGTCATTGTAAGGCACATGATTTGGTTAAAAGATATTCCAGCCTCTATGCTAACCAAACAATGATAATTCCTTGATGAGGGTGGCGGTATGTGTGGCTAGCATCTCTACTGCACCTTGAACATGATAAGATCATACTCATTGGAATTAGGCTATTAGAGTCACACACAAGTGACGACCTCTCACGAGAAACGAAGGAATGAGCTTCATGTACATGTGATAACAAAAGTCAGGTCAAACGTTGAATTTCGACAGCTGGTAGTCGACTCCCTAGGATTGGTAGTCGACTCTCAGTGTGTTTCAGAAGAAGACAATTCTCAGCTGGTAGTCGACTCCCACTTCTTGGTAGTCGACTCCTAGAGGAGTTTCTTCTGAAACAAAGCTAGTAAGACATGTAGTTAGCTCCTGGGTGTAATGGAGTTTAACTACCAAAATGATAAGTGACTAGCAAATGCTCTCAATAGTTTTGAAAATGATTTTAAAAGTATTTAAAATATTTAACTTCGAAATTATTTGTGTGTGTGTGTTATCTATACTTTTGGCTTTAACATAACCCTAAGAAGGACACAACTCACACACACTGTAGACTTAGGACACGTCTTCAGAAGCTTGATCAGATGATGATGTAGATGCAAGCTTCTCTTAAGCTTCTATTTCATTCGAACTTTGAGTTTCATCATCGAGCTAGCAACATTCGTCCTTGTCTTTGCTGAGTAAGTGTAGATTGCATTTCTTAGGAGTATGTATAAAGCTACGTAATCTGCACACTTTAATTGTAGTGTAGTTAGTACACTAACTTCATTTGGTGTGCTCATCATCAAAACCACTTGGGGGTGGAATTCAATTTCCATTACTCTCCCCCTTTTTGATGATGACACCCAAATGAAAAATGAAGTAAGACAAAAATTTGACATAGAAATAAACTTAGTCCCCCTGTTTTGATGCGGTTCTCCCCCTGCATCGAAGCCGTTAGCAAAACAATACATTCATATAATATATTCATTTTTTCATTTCAAAGCTTTCTCCCCCTTGTCATCAATAAAAATGACATATTATTTCAACGAATAATTCATCCAAGCTGTAATCAACAATTAAGAATTTTGAGAGAAAGGGATTCAATTACCAATTCTGCAAAAAAATGTTAGTATATGATCAAAATATACTTTGGCAGAATATATCGGATATTAGTTCATCTATAAGCATGATAATAAACGAGTATCAAGCATTACCCCATAGAGTAGTGATTACAGACCGAAAATTTTTGAAAAACATTATTTTAAAACCGTTGTTTAAGAAATCAAGAATGACCGCCATTCTTCTCTCTCTTCAAGGACTTGATCTCCTCAATGATTGTCTTGAGGGTTTTCTCGGTCATTTCATTGCTACTCACCACCAGATCCTTGTGATCATCAACCTTCTTGTTGAGATCATCAAATCCTGCTTTCTAAGAAATCTTCAAGTTTGAGATTTTCTTGAGCAACATGTCTTGAAGTTCCACAATGTAAGCCGGTGGCTCCTCGTCGTCGTCTTCTTCTTCGACATCTTTTTCTTCCTCTTCTTCATCAGAATCTGAAACAATAGGTTTCTTACCTTTCTTTGAGGATGACGATCCTCCTTCAGCAGCGAGCTTCTCTTCTGGAATGTTCTGATCAAGATCTCTATGAAGATTCATTCGACCGAGAGCTTGAACATCAAAATCTATAATTCTATATGAAAATCGAATATATCGTGAAAAGCACGATAATATATATAAAAGTGACCTTTGGACGACGAAAATGCTAAGGAAACATGCGATAAAACATGGAAAATATGGACACATCAAAATCTCCCAAGCTTACCTCTTACTCTTCCTCGAGGAAGACGAATACGAAGCTCACCAGGAGTGAAAATAAGAAAAACAAAAAAATGAATGCAAAGAGGATAGGGTCGCTAGTTTATTCTCTCAGATCTCACGCCATTCACCACACATCACGATAACTAAGAAAATGAATCACATGCTAGCAGGAGAATTCATATCTTGAATGAATATAGTACTTGCAGGCTCAAGATGAACAAAAGGGACTTTTCTAAAGCTCATACAATCAACTTACGTCTACGTCATGCATTTCATAGTATTGAATATACAAAACATTAGCGATGCACTTTTTCGACTTTGTTTCTCATTTTTCTATTTAGACTTTTGTAGGAGCAATAGAATTTGTATTTTTTGATTTTTGGCTCCTTTTGGCTTTTTGTGCTTTTTTGGAGCTAGCTTTTCTTTTGCATGGGATTTTTGGGAATGGATGCGATATAAGTAGCCTTGAAAGGTGAACTCAAGTGACATGTAGGGAATAAAAGATATATGTGGAGAAATAATTAATATAACACTCGGTTCACTCAAAAGTGTGCACAAATGGTTCAGTAAAGTAATACATCAACTAGACTCATGTATAAGCATGTGTATTCTTAATCATATCAACGAGTAATGAAGTCAAGCAGTAAGGATTTCAATCATTTCAGGCATGCAACAAGAATGCGAATAAGAATATAAAAGGGATGCTTCAGATATGCTAATGATGCGTGAATCTTGGTGCATTTCCAATGAAGGCATACTAAACACTACTCCACACATTCAGTTTCAATAAATTTCATGCATTCACTTATAGAGGTCATCAAAAGAAATATATTTTGCAAGCACTTATGAATAACAATATAATGAAATAACTCTAAGTAGTATGGCATGGAATATAAGCATTGTAATGGCTACGAAAGCAATAAGAGATGTCATCACAAAAAATTCATCTAGCAAAAGAAAGAAAAAGAAAAGGTGGCATAAATTAAAACACGAATGCACACAAACAAAAAGACGAGAAATATGATACTAAAGAAAAAAGCAAAAAAATGTGGTGGAAAATGGGTGGAAAATAAAGCGAAAATGATGCAAAGTGAAAATAAATAAATAAAAGCAATAGCGCTTATCCCCCAAGCTAAACACAGCAGTGTCCTCACTATTGAGAACACTCGTGAAAGATAGTGAATGATGCTAGGGTGAGGTGGGTGGGTAATGAGAAATCCTAAACATAAGAAAACTAAAAGGAAATGAAGAAAAAATGAATGATTGCAAATGCATGGTCCTAATACCTAATATATGAACAAGCATGCAAATGATGTGATGATGCATATGAAGATGGATGAAAATGGGTTCTCCCCCAAGCTATGCAGTGCTAGGCCCTGTGTGGACAGATGGGCACAAGAAAGAGTGAGAGGGGAGAACATGGACAAAAATGCAAAGCAAGCAGCGGCACCACCCTCTAGAGGTGGTGATGGATCCCTTTGCTGTAGACCAGAAGATGGAGGGTCAACAAGTGGTGCAAAAGTCTCGATAGGTGGTGCTGGAGTGACTGGAGGTGCTGGTGCAAGTGTATCAGGTGGTGCACCCCGTGCCCTCAGAATATCTAAAATCTCTCGAGTGTCCTACTGCTGTGACTGGTGATGGGTAGTGACCATCTGTCTGAAGGCAAGGAAGTCACGCCTCAGCCCATCAACCTCGACCTCTACCGCTGTCAAGCGTACGTCAGTGTTGCTGGAGCTCGGTGGCTGACATGTACCACTAGGGGCACCTCTCTCTACCTAGATTCGTGCATGTGGTGCACGAGGTCTGACTACGAAATCAGGAGAGGGTGGTGTTGAGTATTGGACTCCCCGGATTTGGTTTTGGATGATGAGCAAACATAAATATATCATGAACTAACAATTTGTGAGCGCAGTTATGGAGATCATCGCCAAATTCACGAGAACACTCAAAGCGACATCTTAAGACTTCTCAAAGCTCGTATTCAATGTCTAAAGCTTCGTTGAAGCTTTTGGACCTTTTTGGAAGTCATGAAGATTTGATTGAAGCTTTGAAGACGGATCGTTAAGGTTTATTTTATAGTCTTTTAGCTTCGATTTATAGAATGTTAAGCCTTGAGTAATTCTTACATTTCTATCTTCATAACGCTCATATCGTAGCTCTAGGATCTTAGTACTAGTTCATTCTAACTTCCTCGAAGCGTCGCGCTTCGATTCGGACTTGTTTGTGCATGTTAGTTGGTACAAGAAGAAGTACTGACCGACTAGATGGTGATCTAGTCGGTCAGCATCTATTCTTGGACCGACTAGTTTTCTTCCTTAATTTCATGTTCAGTACTGTTTACAGTTAGTCGGTCTACGTTGACTCACCGACCGACTAGTTTGTGAACTAGTCAGTCAGTGATGCTTCTTTGACCGACTAGTTGTGACTTACTGTTCATACTAAATTTCTCCTAAGCTACTGTTTATCGTTAGTCGGTCTAAGAATGTTTGGTGACCGACTAGTTGTTGATATAGTCGGTCAACATTTGTTCTTGGACTGACTAAATCATTTGTATTCAGACTATTTGTTTTTTACTCTTAGTCGGTCTAAGTTTACTGACCGACCGACTAGTTGTGAAACTAGTCGGTCAGAAAGTCTTCTTGGACCGACTAGTTATCTAGGTCTGAAATCTTCATCTGTTCACTGTTCACCTATTAGTCGGTTCATGTTGTTTCACCGACCGACTAGTTGATGAACTAGTCGGTCAGTGGTTGTTCTTTGACTGACTAGTCTGCTTCAGATTTAGATCCGTTGGAGTTTTGAAAGCGACGTTTCTCTCTCTCTTTTCCCTTGATCCTTTAAATACCTGGAGGGGTTATTTCATAGGATCCAAGGCTGCTATTTCAGAGTTCTATTGATTCAAAGAGAAGCTTTCAACTCTCATCTTCAAGCTCTCTCATTCTCAAGAATCTCTCCCTCACTCTCATTCCTCAAGAGAGATTCATTGGTTGTGAGCCTTCCAAGCCAAGGGCTTGATTCTAGGTCATCCATCTCATCCCTAGGCTTCCATTGCTGGTCATCTTCTTGAAGCTAGGGTTTGGTGACTCTTCCTCCATCAAAATCCTCTTTGCCCTAATTTGGTAAGAAATCTCAAGGCATAGGTATTTTGTTGGTAAGCATTTCATTTCAGTTATATTTGAATTGTATACTCTCGGTTGTGAGAGGTTTTGCGTGATCCCGGGTTGTGGGAGTCACGGTCATCGATTGTAGGTCGATTTCGCTTGTGAGGTTTTCGCAAGTGTTCATATTGGAAATCTTGAGTTAGGGTTTCTAACTCAAGTATCCGGAAGGGATCCGGGTGGTTGGGACGTAGGATCACCGGGAACAAGTCGGGGAGACTTGGGTGGATCCGAACCCATTAAACCATTGTGTTTGCGTTTGCATTATTTCTTGATTGTAGTTATTCCGCATCGTTGTTTGTTATTTGCACGATAATTAGGAATAACACTCCTTATTATTTAAAAGTACTATTCACCCCCCCTCTAGTACATGTGCAGTGGCTTCCTAGGGCACTACAATTGGTATCAGAGCCAAGTTCAAAGCTACACATAGCCAAAGTTCAAAGCTATGACGAACAACGACTACAACGTCTTCAAGAACCGCGATGGAGCTTCTTCAGTTATGGAAGGACTATCCTCAGTCAGGCCTCCACACTTCAACGGTACCAACTATGGGTACTGGAAATGCCGGATGCAAATTTTCCTCCGGAGCGCTTCACTATGGAGAGCCACCATGACGGAGTATGTCGAGCCTTCCGAAGAAGATTTCGCGAAGTGGACTCCCGCGGAGGTCGCCGCGGAAGTAGCAAATGCCAAGGCAATGAATGCCTTGAATTGTGCGTTGGAGCCCGAGGACTTCAACAAGATATGCACATGTAAGAGTGCATATCAAATATGGAACTAACTCCTCATATTGCACGAAGGATCGAGTACAGTAAAAGATTCTAAACTCGTCGTTGCTAATAAAGAATTTGAGTTGTTTCATATGGAGCAGGGCGAAACCATGAAGGAATATTACGCTCGCTTCGTGGATATATCAAACGACTTGGAAGCTCTTGGGAAGGTCTATACCCAAAAGGAGAAAGTCGCGAAGATTATCGACGGTCTTCCATCATGTTGGGAAAAGCGTACCTTCGCCATCGAGGAAGGTAATGACATGAATAAATATACCGTCATACAACTAATGGGTACCTTGTTGTCTTACGAGGTACGCAAGGATAGTAAGATCCGAATGAAGGAAAAGATGAAAGCATACTTGAAGCAAGATGAGCCAAAGAAAAAGACGATTGCCTTCAAGACCGCTCCATCTACAGATGATGAAGAATCAGAAGACGAATTGGACATGGAATCCATTACCCGTATGGCAAGGAAGTTCGATCGATTCCTCCGAGAAGGTATATCTTTGAATAAATCTAAAGTTAGTTCGACTAATGCTTCTACTCCCGTGTGTTATAAATGCAACAAGCCAGGACACATCAAACCGGATTGTCCTCTCTACAAACACAAGGAGAAGGGGAAAGCATCAAAGTACGACAAGTCGAGAAAGTACAAGAAAGGACTTGTTGGAACATTCACCGACTCCGAGGAGGATTCCTCAAGTGGAGAGTCGGATGGTGGACATGTGGAGAAAGTAAAACTTTGCTTCATGGCGAATGAGGCAAAAGATCGAAAGTCCTCCTTCGATGATAGCGAGGATGAAAGCGAGGATGGTAGCGAGAATGAAAGCGGAGAACCTACTATTGATGAAATGAGGTTAGCAAACCAAGAAATTTGGTCTAAATTTACTAAATTAGTAGATCGATATAACAAGACCAAAGATGAACTTGTCAACCTCCAAACCTCTCCTAAGTCTACCATCACCAACAATGACACCATTGTTGAGACACTCGCCAATGAGAAAGCAAGTTTGCTTACTCATAATGGCTTGTTGAGAAATGAGGTGAAGTCCCTCAAATCTCAACTTGAGCATGTTCTTGTTGAGGATTCGGATGAACATGTGATAGCGGATTTGACGTCTCAAAACTCAACTTTGAGTATTGAGAATAAGAATCTCAAATCACGTGTTTATGCACTCACATCGCAAGTATCCACTTTGGATGCTTCTTTGCATTCTCTCAAAGAGAAGTATGAGTGCACGTTAGGCCGTATCAATGATTTCAATAAAGGTAAGGGCCATTTGGATAATATCCTAAATGACTTACTTCCGGCCAAACACCACATTGGCTTGGGGTATAAGATGTGAGACTCATCCAAATCGCCTACCACCTTTGTTAGGCCGACATCCGATGCCTCGACGAGTGGGAGCAAACACCCCATTGGTAGTTCTCCTACCAATAGTGCTTCCACTTCGTACACACCCCCGATTGGAAAGAAACCCACTTTGGGTAGACCTCCAAAGAGGGTCATGCATTTTTGTACTCACATGCTATGCCACGTAGGAACACACATCCTACTCCACCGGTGCATGCAAATATTAATGATGATTTTTATACTCCACACCCACGAGCACGTGCAAACACTCATATGAGACACCCACGTGCACGTAATCATGCTCATGCACATCCTAATGCTTATGTTCACACATCTAATCCACATGTGAATGCCTTCTCTCATAATCATCCTCATGCATACACATCTCATGCTCCTAGGCCATATGCACCACATAGAAATCAACTTTTTGTGCATGCAACTACTAGGAAGAGGATTCCCAAAATGTACACTATTTGGGGTCCCAAGAACACTAGCGATGATGCTATGAATGTTTATGTGCAATCCTATATTAATGATGTTATTTTGAATGATGATTATGTTGGAAAGTCAAGTTCCTCTTGGACTTGGTTTCCGAAGGGTTTGTTCCTTTAACCCTTCAATGCTTGGTACCATGAGCTTATGATCATGTTATGGGTACCAAGGCATATGTTTATAAAATTGATTTTGATAACATTAACTCATGGGCTACAATTATTTTAATGTCGTATTTCAAATTTGTTGTCTAACCCATTGGATCCAAAAGGATTTTTGGATACCAAAATGAAGTTTTCTAGGTTCAATCCACCGTAGGATACCAACCCTACCAACTCCTTGATTTGCAAGGATTTTTCATTTAAATGGAGTTGATGGTGCTTAAGTGTTGCACCAAAGTAGGGGGAGCTTAATGTTGTAAGTATAATATTACATTTGGTATCCATGAGGGTTGAATGCATGCTTAGTTAAAATCTATTTCTTTACATTGGTATCATTTTGTTTCTCCTAGCATGATAGAATTGTGAATGCCATAAATGCTTTGAAATTCTTATCTATTTTTGGCATGACATGTTTTAAAAGTTATTATGATGATTTTCGTATTACTTTTATCACCTTGTCACTTCTCATCGCACACTTTACTTAGTTTTGATGTGCCTTTACTTTATGTTCATTTTCGATCGATATTGTGACATTTGATATTCTATGATGTGCACAACTCTTCTGATGGTTCCTTCCTTTGTGCACATTTTATGTATGTCTCTGATATTGATTTCGTCGTTCGACGATTCATTTTGATTCAATAGCTTTAGTTGTATGAAAACATAGAATTGTTTTCCATGCACTAAAATAGCTATAAATGTTGATATTGGAGAGTAAATTCATTTCTTCAATAAGTGAATTTACATTTGATATTTTGATGATTTTAGTTTTTCGATTTTCGACTATGGTCTCATTGACACGCTTTGATTTTATTCGAATTCTAGTTTGGTGTCATATAAAACGTGGTCGTATTCTTAGACTCCCATGCTTAATGAATTATTTGGACATGATTTATTGTCATTGGCTTCCTCCCGCTCTTTTTGGATTATGCCAAAGGGGGAGAGATATAATAATAATGGCATAATAATGGCATGTGCTAAATGATAATTTACTATGAATCTAATTTGATATGTTAGATTCAGGAGGAGTTAAGATATAAAAATGGATTACAAATCCTAAATCTCAAATATTGGATTTGCATTTTTACTTTCCTCGTCTGCTTGATGTATGTGCTTATTATTTCATATGGAACTAATGTGTCATCAATGCAGGGGGAGTAAGTATATTTCATTTAGTTCATTATTTTTGATTATTATTATATGTTGGTTTGTCATCACCAAAAGGGGGAGAATGTTGAGTATTGGACTCCCCGGATTTGGTTTTGGATGATGAGCAAACATAAATATATCATGAACTAACAATTTGTGAGCGCAGTTATGGAGATCGTCGCCAAATTCACGAGAACACTCAAAGCGACATCTTAAGACTTCTCAAAGCTCGTATTCAATGTCTAAAGCTTCGTTGAAGCTTTTGGACCTTTTTGGAAGTCATGAAGATTTGATTGAAGCTTTGAAGACGGATCGTTAAGGTTTATTTTATAGTCTTTTAGCTTCGATTTATAGAATATTAAGACTTGAGTAATTCTTACATTTCTATCTTCATAACGCTCATATCGTAGCTCTAGGATCTTAGTACTAGTTCATTCTAACTTCCTCGAAGCGTCGCGCTTCGATTCGGACTTGTTTGTGCATGTTAGTTGGTACAAGAAGAAGTACTGACCGACTAGATGGTGATCTAGTCGGTCAGCATCTATTCTTGGACCGACTAGTTTACTTCCTTAATTTCCTGTTCAGTACTGTTTACAGTTAGTCGGTCTACGTTGACTCACCGACCGACTAGTTTGTGAACTAGTCGGTCAGTGATGCTTCTTTGACCGACTAGTTGTGACTTACTGTTCATACTAAATTTCTCCTAAGATACTGTTTATCGTTAGTCGGTCTAAGAACGTTTGGTGACCGACTAGTTGTTGATATAGTCGGTCAACATTTGTTCTTGGACCGACTAAATCATTTGTATTCAGACTATTTGTTTTTGACTCTTAGTCGGTCTAAGTTTACTGACCGACCGACTAGTTGTGAAACTAGTCGGTCAGAAAGTCTTCTTGGACCGACTAGTTATCTAGGTCTGAAATCTTCATCTGTTCACTGTTCACCTATTAGTCGGTTCATGTTGTTTTACCGACCGACTAGTTGATGAACTAGTCGGTCAGTGGTTGTTCTTTGACCGGCTAGTCTGCTTCAGATTTAGATCCGTTGGAGTTTTGACAGAGACGTTTCTCTCTCTCTTTTCCCTTGATCCTTTAAATACCTGGAGGGGTTATTTCATAGGATCCAAGGCTGCTATTTCAGAGTTCTATTGATTCAAAGAGAAGCTTTCAACTCTCATCTTCAAGCTCTCTCATTCTCAAGAATCTCTCCCTCACTCTCATTCCTCAAGAGAGATTCATTGGTTGTGAGCCTTCCAAGCCAAGGGCTTGATTCTAGGTCATCCATCTCATCCCTAGGCTTCCATTGCTGGTCATCTTCTTGAAGCTAGGGTTTGGTGACTCTTCCTCCATCAAAATCCTCTTTGCCCTAATTTGGTAAGAAATCTCAAGGCATAGGTATTTTGTTGGTAATCATTTCATTTCAGTTATATTTGAATTGTATACTCTCGGTTGTGAGAGGTTTTGCGTGATCCCGGGTTGTGGGAGTCACGGTCATCGATTGTAGGTCGATTGCGCTTGTGAGGTTTTCGCAAGTGTTCATATTGGAAATCTTGAGTTAGGGTTTCTAACTCAAGTATCCGGAAGGGATCCGGGTGGTTGGGACGTAGGATCACCGGGAACAAGTCGGGGAGACTTGGGTGGATCTGAACCCATTAAACCATTGTGTTTGCGTTTGCATTATTTCTTGATTGTAGTTATTCCGCATCGTTGTTTGTTATTTGCACGATAATTAGGAATAACACTCCTTATTATTTAAAAGTACTATTCACCCCCCCTCTAGTACATGTGCAGTGGCTTCCTAGGGCACTACAGGTGGCCTAGCAGGGATCTCGGCAGAAGATGGGACATGGATGGATGCAAGATCAGGTGCAGATGTCAGAATGGGTATATCAGCAGGCTGAGTCACCATGGCAACCGACGTGGTGACAGATACCACGACTCTCTTAGTGAAAATGGCAGCGATGGAGATAGAAGTGCTGCCAGAAGCAGGCATGGATAGTGTGACTATGGACTCAGGAATGGTATGAATGAGTGGAGTGGAGTCTACAAGTGCAGAGACAGTGGTGATAGGGACAGTGGGGTCGGTAGGCTCGGTGCCGACAGGCTCAATATAGGTAGTCTCTAGTGTAGGCTCAGGAGCAACAGATATAGAAATGCCCTCAGATATGGGTCGTGATGATGGTGGTGAAGTGGTCTTGGGGCTAGAAGTGTGGACTACCCCTGAACTCTCAGTTGGAGTGGTGGAAGGTGTGGTAGTGGTGGGAACACTAACAGAAGTGGGGATAGAGGTGCTCGCTAAAGGTGCGGAAGTGGTGGGGATGGATGCTCTCTCATGGTCCTCCTCGGAGCTAGGCTCCCAATCATTATCACCCTCCTCAACGGGTGGTCCTATGGGCTCCAGGACGTGAATGGGTGGGATAGGGAGCATGCTAGGTAGTAGCCAGTCTAAGTGGATAGGCTCAATGCATGTAAGGTCAGGGCATGGGAGGACCATGTGGTGCTCATGCTGGGGGGCCTAAGAGGTAGATCCAATGGTGCTCACCGTGGGGACTGAGGATGTGCATGAGTGCAAGCACATCTCTAGTCAGTGTGGTGGGCCCGGTGGCAGACAAGAGATCGGTAGGAAGGTCTAGGCCAAGCATGAGGGCAAAGAAAGTGAAGAAACTACCACAACAAATCTCTGTGGCAGAGGCAGAGGTGGAAATCAGGCAGTTGCACAACCTCCGTGTCTGATAGGAGGTGGGGGTGGTGTGTGACATCGTCAGCATGTAGGACGGGTCTGGTCATCCCACTAAGGTGGACCAACTTAGGGTGTGAGATAGTGCTTAGCTCATGCCTAGAAAAGATAGTCGTGGTGAGGTGGCGCTGAGTGAAGCATAGACACAGGCAAATGATAGACGATGACTTTGCCCTATTAGGGCTGAAATGTGGGAGGAGGTGGTGGGGGTGGTGCTGGTGGTGGAGATGGTGTGGTACGTTGTGGAGGTGGAGTTGGTGCAATACAGGGTGGAGGATGAGGAGGTGGGCCTAGAGAGGGTGAGCAAATAATAGCCCTGCGAGGCTTGGCTCATGCTCGTGTTCAAACAACCAATCAAATATGATATACGACTGAAATTAATGAGAGAGGTACGAGTGTACCCAAGCAGGTGACGAGCAAAGCTATGAAATATCCACGTGCTCTATGCACAATGTCCCCCCAAGCTTGTCTTCAGACTCCTACCAAGCTTCTCGCTCACCTAGAAATTTGAATTTTGGGGTTCAATTTGTGGGGTTTTCGGATTTGGGGGCGGTTGGGGTTTTTTGGGCTTGGAGAGGGAGGTGGCGGGGAGAGGGAGGTGGTGGGGAGAGGTGGGTTGTCGGAATGGGAGGAAGGAGGTGGTGGTGCTGGAGGAGCTTGGGTGAGGGGAGGGTGGCGCTCGGGTGGGGGGAGGGGGGGTTTAGAGTTTGGGGATCGGAGGTTTGGAGAGAGGGGTGGAGGATGCTGGCGACACAGGGGAGATGATGGAGGAGCTCGGGTAAAGGTAGGGTGGGGAGAGGGGAGGATGCTGGCAGTTGGGGGGGGTGTTAGAGGAGCTCAAGCGAAGGAAGGGAGGATGGCTAGGGTTTCACTCGAGAGGGAAAAAACTTCGCTTGCTTGAACTCTGGGAAAGAGTTTGAACAAGCGCTCGAAGCCCCTTATTGACGCACCTGGGCGATTGGGCACTTGGTTGAGCGCCCGATCTCTCGGGTGAGCTGATTTGAGTGCGGGCCCCCTTTGCAGTAGACTTAGGCCGCTTCTTGGTTTGATTGCTCGGTCGAGACAGTGGGGTCGCTCGACCAAGCGGTTTGAACGTTTTCCTTGCCAAATGATCCTTCCATCGGGGTCTCGCTCGGTCGAGCGCATCATGCGCTTAACCGAGTGATCTGGAATTTCAGGATTTCCAACCTTGCTCCATCACGTATTTCTCGTTGATCGTTGAATCCAGCTCTATTTCCACGCTTCTCTTTATCGTTTGGCGTCATGACCATCAAGTCCTTGTCAAAATCAATAAGCATCAGTTATTAATGGATTTTAGAATTTTTATACTAAAAAATCTCTAAAATCCTAACTAAAATCGAAATGCAGGGAAATAGGTCGGGTTGCCTCCCGCTAAGTGCTTGCTTAAGGTCATTAGCTCGACCCCTGATACTCAGCGAGGGTAGATATTGGGTGCATGCGAGATGCATCCGTCGTTCTTCCCCACCAACCCATGTAGGGCCGGTTGGTCAAACGCCTCCTCTGAACCCTTAGCGGTCCGTTCATCCTCTTTCGTCTCTGGTCCTTGTCTCTCTTTGGGGTGCCCCATGGATGATACAGCTGCCAGATCCCTGATCTTTACGACGTTCGGGTCTTGATCCTCCATGGTGAGCATAGAGTGCTTGTGCATCTTCAATACATCGTCTGGATCCTCATCCAGGACAAGCAAGTAGGTCGCCACCGCTTTGTCGTGCCGAGGGTCCACACCATGGTCATTGCTCAGTTACAGGGGGTCTAAAAAGACTTCTTCAGCTATGAACTCCTCCATGAGCTCATCTTTAATCTTGTCCAGGCATTCGACTTTTGCGGGGGGCTTCCTCTCCCTTATCAGCTTGGGTAGCCGAAATTTAGCTTCAATGTTTTCCACATTGAGGGTGAGCGTGCATTCTCGTACGTCTATCAAAACTCCAGCCGTCGCCATAAATGGGCGACCTAGAATTAGCTGGGACCTGCCGTCTTTCGACATATCCATCACGATGAAATCAACCGGCATGCTCACTCCGTCGGGAATCTGTAAGATGATGTCCCTAGCCACTCCGACCGGGTGCGTCACCGATCTGTCTATGAGCTGGATCATCATAACCGTCGGCTCTAGCTCTGTCCCAGTGTTAAGGCATGGGAAGATGGAAAATGGCATCAAACTGATGTTGGCCCTCAAATCTGTCAAGGCTATCCTGATGCAGATGCCTCTTATGGAGCATTGAACGGTGAAGCATCCCGTATCCGAGAGCTTCTTGGGCAGTTTATTGCTCCTAAAAAATGAAGACGGCTGATCTGCCAACATGACTGGCTCTGCCAACATGACTTGCTCTGCCTTCCTCTTCCCAGAAATGAGTTCCTTAAGGAACTTGGCATATGATGGTATCTCCATGAGGGCGTCCATAAAGGGGATGTTGAGCTCCACTCCCTTCCAAAGTTCAATAAATTTGGCGTACTTCTCTGCCATCATGGCCTTCGCTAACCTGCTAGGGAATGGAACCGGGGCGAGGCGATCCTTGGGTTTCTCTTGCCCTTTCCTTAACTGCTTCTTCCTCCACCAGAGGGCTTTCTTTCTCTACAATAATAGGTTTCTCCACAGCCTTAATATCTCTACCCTCAACTGCTGGTGGATGCTCATCTATCACCTCCTCAGGTGATACATTTATGGGAATCATTACCGGCGGCTTCAGATCCTTTGTTGATATGTCGCTACAGGTGGTGATGGCACAAACACTCTCCCTAGGGTTCTTCGTAGATTGAATGGGAAGCTTGCCGTGGGCTCGTGAAATCTGACTCAATTGCTCCTTTAGCTAATCCACTGTGGTGGAAAGCTCCTTGCTACGAGCTGCATGGTCATGATTGAACTTTCACTGCTCCTCTACGAATTTCTCCAAGGTGGCTTCCAAGGAGGATTTCTGCTAAACTAGTGGAGGAGCAGGCAAGGCTAGCTGCTGCTGACGCTGCTATTTATATCCTGGTGGCCTATATGGGGCAAACGGCCTCTGCCTTGATTGGTGCTGCTACTGCTGATAGTAAGTCTGCTACTGCTGCTGATGGGGCTGCTGTTACGCTCAGCTGCTATTCCCATATTGGAAACGAGGATGATTTCTCCAGGCTGGGTTCCCATAAGCTCCCATGTTGCCTCCTCTATCATCTGATGTATAATTGGCTTCCTCTGCTGCTAGAGGAGGTGTATGGTAGGAGCGATTCCTGCTATTGGGTTCCTGATCCGTGCACCTCTCATAAGTGGCATATACTGTGACGGGGGGTGAGCTGGGCCTAGCATCAAGTCGATGCTCCATTTGGGCCATTCGCTGGGTAAGGGAATCGAGTCGGCCACCAAAAATTGCCACCTCTTTAACTTCATATCGGCCTCCTCCTGGGGCCTTGGCAATAGTAGAGGCCAACCTATCGTCTCTCCAATGCTGATTGTTTTCCGTCATATCTTCAAGAATCTTCATGGCCTCAGCCGGCTCCTTTCCCGTTAAAGCTCTGTTTGCCGTGGCATCGTCAATCATCCACGTGTCTGAACGCATACCGTTGTAAAACAATAGGACCAAGTCCCTTGTAGGAATATGGTGGTTTGGACACTGATGCTGGAGGTCCTTATATCGCTCCCAGGCCTCATACAAAGTCTCATGCCCCCGTGCTTGAACTTGGTTATCTGATTCCGAAGACGAAGCATGCTCGAAGGAGGAAAGTACTTTATGATGAAGGAATCTGCCAGTTTCTTCCATGTCATGAAGGTGTTAAGCACCTGGAATTTCAGCCAATAGTGGGCCTTCTTCTTCAAGGTGAAGGGTAAGAGCTGCAGTCTGATCGCGTCATCGCTGATCCCCTGCATCTGGAACGCGGCGCACTTCGTCAAGAATGCATCCACATGGTGACTGGGGTCTCATGTGAGAGCCCGTGGAAGCAGTCCTGTTGCACCAATAGGATGAGCCCTGTCTTTAGCTCGAAGTTACCATCACATATCGACGATATGGTTACGGAGGAAGCTAAGACGGTGCTGGGCTTCATGAAATCCCGGATCAATTCGGGTGGAGGGAGAGGAAGCGGTCCCTCAGGAGTCTCATCCATCGCCTCTCGTATCCTTCTCTCTGCTACGAGTCGCCTTGCAGTCACATCTATCTCAAGATCCAAGGGAAAAAGACCTTCTGCTCCCTGAGAATGTGTTAGCATACAAAATAGAGGCACTCAAGAAAATCGTGGAACTCGTTAGCAAAAAGGATAAAAATAGTAATAAGAGAACAAAAAGAAAAATAAAAAGAAGCGGTGGGGTGTCAATGTTGGATCTCTTGGCACACCAAATACACTTGAGGGGGGATGGGGGTGAATAGTGTAAATCACAGCGATATTGCAAAATTAAAAGTTAATGAAAAATTGCAATAAGAGTGCGGAAATAAATGAACACAATCCAAAATATTCCAAATGCTGGTTCGGATCCTTGTGATCCTTCATCCAGTCCTCTACCTCGTAGAAATTTCAATCCACTAAAACACTTACTCCCCGCAAGTAATCAACATACAAAGATGCCAACACTCCCCGTGTTGCAAACTTGTAGAATCTCTTCAGCAAGAGATTCACCACATAAAGTAAAAAAGAGTATGAAACAATATCACCTATAGCCTTGATAATTGATGGAATTATAGCGCAAGGAAGGTGATTGAATCTCCAAGGTTCTGGATGGAACTTGTGGTAGAACAAACTTGAAGATTGGACTTTCTATGGAGGAAGAAATTCTGCAGAGGTTCCTCTAAGAAAAACTGGAAACCACTCACTTTCTAAAGAGAGAAAGTAAACTTAAGAAAAGAGAGAAAGAGTGGCCTTTTGTGATTTTTAGGCAGGGGTCTGGTGGTCTATTTATAGCCCAAAAAGTTAGTTTTCTAATGTTGGACAACTGCCTAAATTTACAAAAAATTCTGAGCCATTTTTCCAATAATAAGTTGACTAGGCAAAAGTGTTAGTCGACTAATAATGATGCCATGTCAGAAAATGACTGTTGAAGTGTCATTGGGCAGGAGATAGTTAATAAACGGCTAGAAACTGCTATAAACAGCTAGAGACTGTCGAAATCTATCCGTTTATAGAAGTTATAACTTCCATTAATTAATTAAAATTAATTAATAGACATCAGTTATAATAACTGCTGATATAACTATTCGAAAAATTGTCTGGTAGACCAGGAAAAGTTATTAGTCGACTAGGAACGAAAATTTGAGAAATTTTCAGAAATTTCCTTATAATTAGAAAATATATTTTGACCAAAAATTATTTTTCCTTAATAAAATAGGAAAAACTGTATTAGTCGAATAGGGAAAAGTGCTGGTCTGCTAATTTTCTGAAGTTAAGATTCTGAGGTTGAGTCCTAAAGAACTAAGATAGAGTATTATCAAGGCTTTAACAATCTAAAGTTATGCAAGAATAAAAAGAAAAATTACATCATCTTTCTCAAGATATTAGAATTTATCGCTTGAGCTTCGTCTTGCACTTTGATGCTTTTTCTTGCAAAGTAACTTTGACGATTGTCATATGCAAAGAAGTTGAGCTTGATAATTTGCATCCAAAGAGTTAGTATACACACATATATATAAAAATGATTGTATCTTCAAACACTTTATGGTAAGAAAACTTTATGTTTCCAACATTCTCCCCCTTTTTTGATGATTACAATATATCTAATGATAATATGAAATATATGTGATTGTAAAGAAATATTTTTGATTGTAAAGAAATATTTCTAATTGTAAAGCTCCCCCTGAATATATGCTTGATTGTAAAGCTCCCCCTGAATATATGCTTGATAGAATGAACAATCAATTTGCTAATGTGAATGATTGTATAACAATGTAATATCAATTAGCAAATACATATATATATATAAAATGAATGTGTGTAAAAAGAGCTTTAGATTTTTGGAAATGATAGTAAAAATTTCATTATAATGAAAAACATTTATATGTGTGCATATTTAATAGTGTTTATATCTAATAAACATTTAATATTTTTCTCCATTTTGAAATTATCAAAAATGGGATGAAATTGAGCAAATTAGTCGACTAAAGAAATGTCCTGGTCGACTAATCTATGCAGAGTTCTGAAAAATAGTGAAGAATATGAACCAAACAAACCGAACTTCAGTAAAACAACAGAAGTAGTACAAGGATAAGGCCATACATAGGAGACTACGGACTAGTGAGTCGACAACAACCTAACATACAACAACTTAATGCAACTAAACTCAAAGAACCAGAGTACATACCGACTGATAGTCCTAAACAATCTATAACAACAACTTAAAAAAAATCACCAAACAACACAACAGAAACAACAACCAGTCATAACTAAGCATTAGTTGACTAACTAATAGTCCTAGTCGACTAATAACCGAACGGTTTCTAAAATCACTCAATACGGTGGAGGAGGATGCTGCAATGTGGAAGAGGAATATGGGGACCAACGTTCGAGGAGACTAAGGATCTGGGCATGACTGCTTTGGGAAGTCTGAAAGCCTTGTTCACGATGGAGGTGATGTTCTCTAGACGCGTTTCAAAACCGTTCAAATGTTCCTGCACGCCGGCAAATCCTTTGTTAACATCCTCGTATAAGTTGTCAATCCGCGTTTGGAGAGAGCCGTGATGAGGAGGAGGGTTAGGATTATTGGAATTAACACCAAAACGGTGACGATGGAGAGGAGGTTCAACGGCGCGATCTTCTTCGTCATTTCTGGGAGGTGGTGGTGGTAGGGTCATGCGATTAAGAACGGAATGATCAAAGTTGATGGGAGGAAACACTGAAAATTCGCCAACAAGAGGAATATTGAAGTGTTTGAAAATCTGGTTAATGGTGCATGGTAGGTAGATATGTGTCGAAACGGGCTTTGTAAGCACCATCATGATAGCATAAGCCCAGTTTACCTTCTAACCACCAATAATGGAATAAAGGCAAAGAGCAAGATGATTGCTAACATATTTTATGACTCTGGATTTGGGAAAAAGGTTGTAAATCGGGATCTTGAAGATGAGACGTGGAGTGAGTAGCAAATCAATTGCGCTCATCTCCACATGGAAGGTAGAGCTTAAGCGAGCAAGAACATTGGTGTTATCCATGGGGAAGCCAAGGTTAGAGACATTGGAGCGAGGAATACCTAAACATTCGGCAAGGGTAGCAATGGTTAGATGGATCTCGTGGCCTTTGACAATGGATTCGAAATATACATTGCCATCATCGTGAGTGACTTCCATATTAGCGTAAAATTCCTTAACAAGGCCTGGATAGTAGGGGACAACCTTAGCGTAACTCCAAAGATGGAGGAGGGAGACATCATGAAGAAGGTTGAAGACATCATAGTTTATGATTTCGGAATCACTAAAGTCTATGAATATCTCTGGGTAAAATGGAGTATTTGCCACGGAATCAAACTTGTCGCGGGCTTCGGTGGAGTTGAAAACCAATGGCCGATGGTCAGAGGGATTTGGGTGATAGGAAGAAGAGGAGGCCATCTAAGATCGATACCTAAAGATGGAGGAACATTTGGACCAAGTAGATAGAGGGTTTCACATGGTAGAAGCGAAGGAGAACCCATTGATTTAAATAGATAGAAATGAGAGGGAACTTCGAAATTTAAAAGAAAAACTGATTTAAAACTAATTAAAAACTTCCCTGAACTTCTCTAGACATTGAAGAACCGATTGGTGTAGAAAATGGTGGAAGAAAACGGTCGGAATCATAGTTTTTCTAAAAACTGTAATTTTCTGGTCGACTAGTCGAAACTCCTAGCAGGCTAATCGATGCAGAAAAGATGCCTATGGTGAAAGATGCGAAAAATGTGGATTTTTTGTAATAAAACCTGTCAAAAGATAAGACAAGAGGACCTGACTTCAGCAAAAGACTAGGGGTAGGTTTGTACTTGGATTTGACTTGGCAAGACCCCTTTCCAATGTGCTTTGTACTTGACAATGTGCCTTCCCAATGTGCGTTGAAACTTTGGAGGGAAAACAAAAAGTAGGTTCCTTTTTGTTTTGTAGTGATTTCAAAAAGGTTGACCGACCAGATCAGAAATTTTCTGTGATAGATAAAAATAAAATAATATATATAGATATAACTGAGATATAATACTACCTAGTGACCTAGTCGACCAGAGATATCTGCTAGTCGACTAATAAAAATATAAAATAATTCTGAAAAATCCAGAAAAGTTCTATATTGATAATAACATACACTACAACAGAAAGTGTGATTTGTAGCGGTTAAATTAGCAGCGGTTTCTAAAACCGCCACTAATCTTATGTTTTTAGCGGTTACGACCCGCTAATAAAAAAATCATCCGATCAGATCAAGCGGGAAGAACCGAATAAGTGGAGGGGATAATTAATTTTCGTTGTAGCGGTTACGCACCGCTACAAATGGAGACCAAGTACTACTAAACAGAAAGGGCGGGACGAGAACTCGGGGCGGGAAATTTTTTAGCAGCTTAAAGCGGGTTAGAACCGCTACAAAAAATGAAATAATGTTACAACTTTGCTTATAGCGCGTCGAAGTCTATATAAAAATTAGCAATTATAGCGGTTGGAAACCGCAACAAATTAGAAAAAAAAAGCATAACAAAATTTGGGGTTTACAGCGGGTAGAACTGCTATAATAATGTTAGTAGCGAGTCGGATCCGCTACAAAGGCTACCAAAATTACTTTGAATCATCCATCAAAATTACAGTCGGACCCGCTAAGCCTCGATTACTAAGCCTAGATTACATTTTCCGTGGAAAAATCCCACCAAGTTTTCATCCTCACAGAGCTTAGGGCGAAAATTTTGATCGCTCAAATCCAACCAAGCTTCGTTCTCACAAATCTCACAAACCCCTAATTTCGTTCTCAGCAACCCAAAGCCTTCCTCAAAAAATTTAGGTTGCGAAAAATTTTCGTTGGGAATCGACGAATTTTCGACCGACAACCATCGAAGAAACACCGATGTTCGCTGGTTCTTTACGATAATCGAAGTTCTTTGCAATCTTTGGGATCGTCGACGTTCGCTAAGGTTTGATTCTTTGGGATCTTGTTCTTTCCATTCTCAAAAAATTCTTTGGGATCTTGTTCTTTCCATTCTCAGAAAATTCTTTGGGTTCATTGATCGTTAAGGGTTGATTCTTTGGGATATTGTTCTTTGCGTTCTCAGAAAATACTTTAGGATCGACGTTTGCTCAGGGTTGATCATTGACGGTGTCAAGAAGTTTTCTTTGGGATTGTCGACGTTCTTTGCGATCATCGAAATTCAACAACGTTCGCTGCGTTTACCCAGGCCATCGACGTATTTGTTGCAGGTACCATAGACGTTATTTTCGTAAGATTTTTCAATTCTGTTTTTCAGTGCTTGTGTGTGCGTGTACTCCTTGAATTCTTAAATTAAGGTACTCTAATATTTCCTAGTTTGTTCACTCCTTGTACATCACCCCTTGTGCAGATTTTTCTACGGAAGAGATCTAACAAAGAAAATTAAGCCACTACTAAGGTACAAAATACCAGTCATTTTCTTCATTGAATGTATTAATCAGAGTTTAAATAATTTAATGCTAGTTTTTACATTGAAGTTAAATTTGAATTATTTAAACAAATAGTTAATTGCATGCTTTACAACAAGTAAGGAATGTCTACAAATTAATTGGAGATCCAAAGTTGACTATCACTTTTGTTTTAAATTATTTAGGGGTTTCTCTTTTTTTTCCCCTTAGCTTGCTCGGCCTCCTCCACCAAATTTTGGGGGCATCTAAGACATTAGCCCACGATCCTCAGTTATGTGGTTAAGGATATGAATTAATTTCATGGTTGGAAGATAAATTGCTTGCGGACTATTAATATATTAATTAATTGGTGGTGGTGTTTATATGGCTTCTTGATTTGTTGCGGTAAATGTAATCTAGGCCATTAATATGTATAATGTAATGCTTTCATGTAATTTTGCAAAGCATGTCTTTTATCGGATTCTTAATTAATAAATTGTTTGCCTTGTATGCATTTGTAGATTAATTAATTAATTATATCTTTTGATTTATTCGTGTTCATGGATAACTCATCCGTGATGTCTGTTGTTCATAGGTGCCCTCATTTTATGTATGTATTTAACTTGCATTGATCACTTGCTTTTTAGTGCTTGATGTAGTGCTCTATTATTACTTTTAATAATGCTTGTGTGCCACTAAGGGTTGATTAAAAATGTTTGATCAAGATGAAGCATGTAGATCATTTTGGATATTTATACACGAAGCTATTGGTAGGTCTAATTCTATGAGAGTGATCATCATCATCACCAAGTCTACTTTGTGTTTGTGTTTGTAAAATATACCTGATTTTCTTGTGCTTTCCAACAAGGGGGGTTTTGTTATTGATTTTTGTACACATGCCCCTAAATTTGCCTATTGCTTGTCTTTTGGAATGAACACACACACACACACACACACACACACACACACACACACACACACACACTAATTTGTACCTTTTGCCATGGTTTTACTTTCTCGATGTGATTGGTTCAAAGTTAGATCGTCTATAGATTGCTCAAAATGGTCGTGTTCCAGTTGTGATCTTTTGGTTCCTTCATTAGCACCTGCCATGATTTAGCTTATTGATGTGATTGATCCATTTTAAACCACTGGCTTATTGTTTGCTCTAAATGACCGATGTTCCGTATGTTTCTTGAGCTATTATTTCTTCAGCCATGATTTAGCTATTAGTATGTTTCTTGAGCTAATATGTTAAACATATAGCTTATTTGAACTTAGGTGACCCATATTTCTTCAGCCAGGGATTTTCAGAGATTTTTTTCCTTGCAAGCTTGAATATCTTTTTCGCATATTTTTCGTTTGCATAGCTCTAAATAAGCTCTAAAATGACCGCTGTTCCGTATGCATATTTTCGCACAATTATAATTTCTAGTTATTACTGAAGGTTATACTTAATATCATTTTTTCTGAAAACCTGAAGGTCACACTGAGTATATATTTCTGCTCTGTGGGTGAGGGTGAGTAAACAAAAGAATAGAATGCATACATGCTAGCATTTGAAACACGCATGTTTTTCCCCACTCATTAGAGCAATGGCTTCATATTTTCTTAAATCTTCATGCTATCTTTCTAAATATATTGAATGCTGACTTCTTATTACGTCATAAGAATAAATATGTAAAACTAAATTTGAAAAAACATCAAGCTAATAGGTACAAGCTACTAGGTACGTTGACATGAATATGGTGTATTCTAAAGGTTTGCTTGTATGAAGAGGCCAAGAACAATAAAAGATGATAAACAGCAAACAAGCAATCTTCCATTGCACTAGAAAAAGAGCAAAGTTTGGATAAGAACTCTTGGGTATCTGTAAGAGATATATTGTTTTCATATCCATGTGTATACTAGTTCACATAATACCTTGTAATTTCTTACTTGAAGCAAGTTCCTTCTTGGACCAAAATGATGTTGGTTATGGAGATCAATTCTACTTCTGTTAATAGCAGGATGCTCTCTCTTCTGAGGAAGTGGAATGCATGTTTTGGTTGGGAAGTTCTATTATTAAATGATTGAGTTAGGCTTTCCAACATATGTTTTTCTTTTTCGTTCCTTTGGGTGTAAAACTGTAGCAGCAAATTTTGTAGTATGTTTCTTGAGCTAATATGTTAAACATATAGCTTATTTGAACTTAGGTGACCCATATTTCTTCAGCCAGGGATTTTCAGAGATTTTTTTCCTTGCAAGCTTGAGAGCCACTCATATTTATGACATGTGAAAAAGATCAATTGATTGCATATAAGAGCCAGGAATCCCTCCTTTGTACCTAGCCTTAAAAGATCAATGTATTAATGACTGAATGAAGCCAGCGTATTTAAGTTTATGTGTTAATACATTTGCTTATCTGAATAGTCCGTGGGTTGTTTATGTGTTAATATGTTTGCGTAATTTAAGTTTTCCGTGGTAGACCTGCTGTGTGGACCGTTTTTATTGGTTTTAATCCATCCATGATTTCTGCATTTCAAAACTCCATTATCATGCCATTTTATCAGCAGTTTCTAGCTATTATTGAAGATCAATCTGTAAATTTTAACTATTTCCCTCGGCACTCCATTTATTAAAGATTGGTTTTACGTATAAAAGGCTTGGAGTATTAAAGGATGATCTTTTTGTACCAAATATGACATGTATCTGAGTGTAAAAATTGTTCAAATTTTAAGAGAAACATAGTTTAGCTGGTATTATCTTTTGGTAATATATATGTTTGATTTTTTTTCCTTTGAACAATCCCATTTGTAAATGTCTGTTGGGTGTGATGATATTGATAAAAAAATGATCTCATTGAAGTTTTGGTTCATGCCTACATGGTTATTTATAAATGATATGTAGTTTCAGTGGTGATGATTCTCTTTGTTTGATGTTATTGCTTGCCTTTTGAAAGAGGTTGGCAAATCCATACATAATTTATACTAAATTTTGACTCCTATGGATTATGAAGAATAGTTTGAATGTCGCAGCGTGATAGGTGTTCATCTAAAATGATATTCACATTTCTCTGCATGTTTTCAAGTTATGATTCTAATTGGTCTTATACGGCTTTGTGTTGTATCCATTGTTGATTACTAGTAACTAGCTGTAGTAGACTAGGGTTTGCTAAATGCATGCATATTACCTTGTTGATTGTGCTATTGTGCTATTGCAAAAATGCAGTGCAACATCAAAGTTCAGAAAAAACCTGCTTGATAAGGGACATCTCACATCAACAAGAATACGATACCATACACATGATATATTGTTGATCAACTGTAAGCATTGTTCTTTTCAACGATCTTAACTGATATATTCAAATGCATCCAATGTTGATCAACATCTTTGGAGAAATTTAAGATATAGTCTATATAAAGAATTGGGAATAATGTCTATGAATAAGTTAGTTTACCTTTGTGTCTTGTTTGTATTAGGTAATAGCAGCAACACTACTCTTTAAAACGGAATATGATAAGGAGAAGGATTTTAATATAGATATGACCTCTAAAGTACGGTCAACGCCATAAAACCTTAACATGTGAAGTTTACTTGTGATTATGCAAACAAAATAGGTTTGCTTCGTTAAAAGTTGAGAATACTTGCACCCGGAAATATCTTCCCTGTCAGCATCATCTTTGATTGAAACAAAGCTTAATAAACTTAAAAAACAAAACACAATACATTATCACATGAAAAAAGATTCAACACTCTGGTACCAAAGGAAAGGAAGAGAGATGTTTCTCTCATGGCCAGTCCCAACAGGTAATGGGAGCGATGCTGCTCCTCCAAAAATGGAATATGAGACCAACCCATGGCGGAAGAGCTCCCTGAGAAGATGTAATCTCTCAGAGAGTACAATCAACACAATAAACCTTAATATGCAACATTTACTTGGGAATATTCAAACAAAATTAGTTTGCTCCCTTAAAAATTGAGAAGGATCTCACCTTCTCTGTCAGTATCATATATGATTGAAATGAAACTAAAATAACACAAGATACATTACACTTGAAGATGAAATTTGACAGTATGGTTTCATTTCAAAAGAAAAGAAGTGAGATATTTGTATCATGGCCAGTCCCAACAGGTAATGGCAGCGATGCTGCTCCTCTGGGTAATGGAATATGAGACCGGGTAAAGGCGGATGAGCTCTCTAAAAAAATTTGATCTTTCAAGAAGTACCATCAACACCATAAACCTTAATTTCTGACTTTACTTGGGAATATACGAACATAATTAGTTTGATCCATTAAAAGTTTGGAAGGCTTTCACCTTCTCCGTCAGCATTGAATTTGACTGAAATGAAACTGGAAGAACAAAGAAAGACAAATTTCACAGAATAAGAGTACCAACATTTTAGTTCAAAAAATAAAATAGAAATGTTTGTCTCATGGCCAGTCCCAACAGGTAATGGCAGCGATGCTGCTCCTCCGGGCAATGGAATATGAGACAGGTTCATGGCGGAAGAGCTACCTAAAAAGATTTGATCCTTCAAGAAGTACCACCTACACCATAAACCTTAATTCCTGACGCTTACTTGGGAATATACAAACACAATTAGTTTGCTCCATTAAAAGTTGAGAAGGCTTTCACCTTCTCCGTCAGCATTGAATTTGATTGAAATGAAACTTGATGAACAAAACAAGACACATTTCACAAAATAAGAATATCTACATTCTTGTTTAAAAAGAAAAGTGTGATGATTGTCTCAAGGCCAATCCCAACAAGTAATGGTTGTGTCTTGTTTGTATGCTTATATGATATATATAGTGTTTTTGTTCGTGACTGTGAAAAAAAAGATTTTTTGTTAATTAATGGACATACCCCTAATAACACTAATTAGTGTTTTCTTGTGTGAAGGATGGATAAGACTTGGATTCAACTACCAAAAGGTTCGCATGAATACGTAGCAGGTGTGAATGCATTCTTGGATTTTGCTTTTGAGCACAAGGCTATTCGTGGGAAAATTTTGTGTCCATGTGAACATTGCAAATATTTAAAGTCTGGCACAAGGGACGAATGTTTCGAACATTTACTCCTCACCCATTTTCCCAGAAATTACACCTTATGGGATTCACATGGAGAGATGGAAACATCTTGTAATGTCGAACGAGTGGCTCCAGGTTCACATCTTAGAAGGGATACAACTCCCCCAGCAACGGATTCAATACAAGAAATGGTATACGATGCCTTTAGACATGGATTGAATAGTCAAGGGACAACTGAATCGGTCGCTGATGGAGATACAAATACTAGCCGAGAGTCAAGTGGTGGTAATGCCAGAGAGTTTTATGACTTGTTGAAAGATAACGAACAACCATTATACGATGGATGCACCAAGTTCTCGAAACTCTCATTTCTAATTAAGTTATATCACATCAAGTGTTTGTGTGGTGTTAGTGACAAGGCTATGGATATGGTTTTTAAATTGTTGCATGATGCGTTCTCATTTGCAAATATCCCTCCATCTAATTACGATGCAAAGAAGATCATTAACAAACTTGGTCTTAAGTATGAAAAAATACATGCATGTCCTAATGATTGCATGCTATATTGGGGGTCGGATGCGGATAGAGAAAATTGTAAAGAATGTGAGGTGTCTAGGTGGAAGAAAAACTCTAAGAAGAAGAAACAGCCCGTAAAGGTATTGCACTACTTTCCCCTAAAATCTAGATTACAAAGATTGTTTATGTCTTCTAAAACTACTGAGAGTATGCGGTGGCACTCAAGTGAGCCAAGTGTTGATGATATGATGAGACATCCAAGGGATTCTCAAGCTTGGAAACATTTCGATTCCATGCATACTGAATTTGCTTCAGAGGAACGTAATGTTCGACTTGCATTAGCTACTGATGGTTTTAATCCATTTGGGAATTTAAGCACAAGTTATAGTATTTGGCCAGTTATTTTGATCTCATACAATAGTCCCCCGTGGATGTGCATGAGGTCAACTGAATTCATTGTTTCTATGTTGATTCCTGGAAAGAAAATGCCCGGAAACAATATTGATATCTATTTGCAACCTTTAATTGCTGAGTTGAAAGAATTGTGGGAAAAGGGGGTTGAGACATATGATGCATATAAAAATGAGGTGTTTGTGCTGAAGGCAGCTCTATTGTGGACTATTAGTGACTTTCCAGTGCTTGGAAATATTTCGGGTTGGAATACACATACTGGTTATGCTTGTCCCTCATGTAATTTTGATCACATTCCTCTTTATTTGGGTTGTAGTAGGAAGTGGTGTTTCATGGGTCATCGTCGATTTTTGAGGCAAGGCCACAAGTTCCGGTTGAATCGTCTTCGTTTTGATGGACGTATAGAAGATAGGGATCGCCTACATTATTATCTGGGTCAGAGATTTTGAATCAAATGGAGAATATAGAGTTTTCCTTCGGAAAACGTTCATCAACTAGTAGCACTACTGAAAGCAGAATGCGGAAGAGAGCAAATGTTGATCAAGCTTCAAAGCAATGGAAAAAGAGGAGTATATTTTTCCAACTTCCATATTGGGAGTCTAATTTATTGCGTCACAATCTTGATGTGATGCATATTGAAAAGAATGTATGTGATAATGTGTTATTCACATTGATAAATGACAGAGGAAAAAGAAAAGATCATTTAGAGGCTCGAAAAGACTTGCAAAAATTGGGAATTAAAAAGGAACTCTGGCCAAAAGAGGATGGAAAATCTTGTCCATCAGCGTTGTTCATAATGAAGAGGCAAGAGATTGACACATTCCTTGAGACTTTGAAATGTGTCATTGTGCCAGATGGTTACTCAAGTGATTTTTTTAGATGCATTGACCTTGTGCAACGTAGAGTATTTGGACTGAAGAGCCATGATTCACACATCCTTATGCAGGAGTTGTTGCCTCTGGCTATTAGGAACATTTTACCTCGTGCGGTGTCTTCTGTGTTGGTTGATTTAGGTTACTTCTTCAAACAATTATGTTCTAAGGTTGTCAATCCTGCTGAATTGAGCAAACATCAAGAACGAATTGTGCTAACCTTGTGCCATATGGAGATGTTGTTTCCACCGTCGTTCTTCACAGTTATGGTGCATCTAACAATTCATTTGATTGATGAAGTTAGACTTGGAGGTCATGTACATTATCGATGGATGTATCCTATGGAAAGGTATGTTTCATATGCAAACCAATGATTTTTTTGTTTAATTACTTGATCAGACACTTATCCATAGATGTGAATGTAGGTTTTTAGGAAAATTGAAACAATTTGTTCGCAATAGAGCCCAACCTGAAGGCTCGATTGCTGAGGGATGGCTTTCTGAAGAATGTATGACCTTTTGTTCGAGGTACTTGGAGGATGATATTGAGACTAGATTCAATCGTAGGGAGCGTGTGGATGATGAACCTATGTTGCCTGACGCAAGTTTAACCATGTTTCCTCCGTTGGGTAAACCAGTTGGAGACGGTACACTTGTTAGATTAAGTGACATAGAACTTCTGCAAGCACATCGCCACATATTGATTAATTGCACTCAAGTAGAAGATTTTATTGTGTAAGTAAGACATTGATTTATTTTAATTTTATTATAGTAGATTGTGAGAAATCATTTTGATGTTTTCATCTCTGAATGTATAGTCGGTTTCGACACAACATGACGACGAAAATGAGGAATCGTAAAAGGAATGTCAGTTCCAATGAAATAGAGAAGGAAGTCCATCGCAATGTTGTCCAGGCATTTAAGATCCACGTTAGTATGACTTTCTGTCTACTGCAAGATTTTTATCGGTATTTTTTGCAAGCTATTGACATTGTCTGTGATGTTTTCATAGATTAATGATAATACCAGAGATCAAACTTCAAAGGAACTTTTGGCACTTGCGCAAGGACCATTGAGACACGCAAGAAAATTTACTGCTTATAATGTGAATGGGTTCAAGTTTCGAACGATTGAGCGAGAGAAGAACTTGAAAACTCAAAATAGTGGTGTGTTTTGTAACTTTGGAACTAAGAGCTATGCAAGCACACGTGACAATAGGCCAAGAGAGGGCACAGTACCATATTACGGCAAACTGGTTGATATTATTGAGCTTAATTACCATGATATTTTTCATGTAACTGTATTTAAGTGTGCATGGGCCAACACTATGAACCAAAGGTTTATTAGAGTAGATGATTTTGGGTTCACATCAGTAAACTTCTCTCACTTGATTCACTCTGGTGATCACGAGGATGATGAACCATTCATTCAAGCTGCCGAGGCTCAATTAGTATTTTATGTAGAGGACAAAGCTGATAAAGGGTGGAGTATTCCTATTCATGTAAAACCAAGAGACTTATACGATATGGGTGAAGAGGATGCTAGCTCGCCTTATGATAACACGATTAATCAAGCTCAAATTTCAGATGTGGTATTTCCAGATGATGATTCACTGTTTGTTGTGAGGGCGGATGTTACTGCAGAGTTTGAGTAGGGCCAATGATATTTGTATGCCTTTGCATTAATTTTTGTCATGATAATTGTAATGATCTTATACTTTACATGCAATGGAAGAAGGTATGTTTCTAATCGATTCTACCTCATAATATATGATCCTAATTTCTTCTATCTTTTAATTAGCATGTGTACAAGTCTTAAATTATGATGATCATGCTGTGAAGACTCTAACAATATGAAGTGCCATGATTGTAATTTATACCTTCAGGGTAATAGTTGCTCGCTTAATTTTCGATTCATGGTAATAGTGCCAAGCATGCAGTTCCTTATATACTACAAATTTGTTATAGATACATGCATGGGTTCAAAGGAGAAGAAATCATACTTAGTTTGAAATGCTATAGGTTGTCTTGGTGTGTCGTCCTTTAGCGATCTGGTCAAAGAGGTATGCTTAATTATTGAGTAACAAATCTAATTTCATGCAATCATGTGCATCTCCTCAAAGAATCCTTTGGTATCTAAAATGATGCATGCAGCAAAAGCATGCTAGTAGGCATGCCGTGTATATTATCATGAGTGTATTTGCTTCTCTTAAATTGTTGGTAACTACTTCACAGTTCATAATCTAAAAGTCTTGACCTTTTGGGAAAGGGTCACCTATATTTATCATAAGTAGGAGTAGTTTCCTAGGTTTGAACCTGGAAAGAGACTTCCCTCCCACATTCTCCATACATGATGTGTTTCAAATGAAAGTTGAGGGGCTGTCTGGGGTCTTCATACGAGCTAAGAGCACAAAAAAACAACGCCCCGAAAAAACAGTTTCCTAATCTTATATGGCAGCTAAAATACAAACATCCTACGCCGTGAAAAAATAGTTTATTAACCTTTACATGGTAGGGAAAACCTCGTCTCATTAAGACACATAATCTCTAAGTCATTATAAGTTGAGGGGCATTTGTAATCGGCAGATAGGTGGCTGTTGTATAATTAATGTTGGGATATGGAGTTATACTAAATTCATCTTTTTAAGTTCCACTATGTAATTCTGGTACATGGGACTGGTGTGTTTATATATGTATGAACTCAGTTATATTATAATTGTTTGGAATTCATGTCATAATTATTAAAGTTTCTTAGCAGGCTACCTACTTTGACCAGTGTCACGTAATTACTGTATTTGATTAATCCAGCTATAATTTGAGACATGATTCGAGTCTAATCCGACAAAATTCTATGTTAAATTCATTGTAAATTTGAACTTCTCTATTCAGTGTTTGTTTTAAGCAAATAGACAGTGCCAAAGCCAATGAATAGATTATAAAAAGGCCATAGAAAGTTCATAGAAGACAACCCCAAGGATTTGCATAATATTGTAAGTTCTCTAGTAGGATAGAATATTGCCAGAAAACACTATGAGAGAAACTCATTCCAGTTGACGTACGAACACACATTGTCATATCAAAGAAGTCCAAATTGGGACTCTTCAATTGCTCAAGCATTATCTTATAATTTGTCATCTCTTTTTCCTCAGCATTATCTTAAATATTTTGGGTTTTGGTCTGTAATTATCCAGAAATCAGAGCTGTGTCGTAAAAAAGCCCAATAGTCCTCAAAGCCTCAGGATTGTCGTGATCCACCCCACATGTAGCCTATCGCACAATAGAACTAAAAATATCAACAACTATTTCCATACCTAGTATCCAGAAAGATAAGACCCAAAACATGAACTGAGATGTTAAATTAGAATTTAAATTTAATTTACAATCAGGAACTATCTTTGAAAAATGCCAGCTCAGGGTAAGCAATGTTTCAAGAACAGTAAAAGACCTTATTATTTAGGCAGCTATTAGTTAATGGAACAGCATCATGTAATAGCCCAAATAGAAACAATTAACACATGGAAGTCTCCTTGTAGTATTCTTATAGCTGCATGTTGTATAATAAGAGTAGGACAACTGATCTCTCATATCATAAACAATGTCCTTATGGCATTCCTAGAAGCTTTGTAGATTTTAGTCAGCCTTCTTATATTAAAGAATAAAATGCAACTTTTACAGTCTCCCATATTTGTTTACTTGCATAATCACGAGAACAAAAAACTAGTTGAAAATTCCAAAGTTCCAACACAGAATCACATAAGCTTACATTCAAGTCTCTAATAATTGGATGCTCTCGGTTAATCTCAAGGACTCTCCTGGAACGCATGAATTCCAAGCTAGATGGTTCACCAAATTCTTGGTTTTTCATCAATCTGCAAAGGACCAACTATATGAGTATCAACAAGCAAGCTATGTTATGAAAGACATAAATTGGCTTGGAAAATGAAAAGTTCACCTCTCCATATTGGCAGACCATCCAAACTTCCCAGCAACAAGGACGCATGGTGAACTACTAAGGCGACGGGATATCTGAACACTGGCAATCTTGTCCCCCAATTTTTTCTTCATCCAATCACATGTGAGACCAAATTCTTCCTTGGTCTGTAATTATTCTGTCCTCATTTTTGGTGACTTCTATGTGTGTGCTCTTTTGATTGCATCATGAGGAGCATTTGATTCGTGATCAATTAATTTTCGATAGTAGAATCTTTTATTTACATTCATTTAAAAGTTTGTTTATTTGCATGTTTGAAAGTGGATGAAATATGCTTGAGTTTCAAATCATATTTGTGTTCTTACTGAAAAATGCATACAAAACCTGGGCAACTAGACTCTTCTTACAGATTTTTAACAATGTAATATCAAATGACTCATATTCAAAACCTGAAATGATTTTTTTTCCTGAAGTTGTAAACATGTATGGTAGGTTGTAATATGGTATGTTTATTTACACCAATAAAATGACTCTTCTTACAGTATTTTTAACAATGTAATATCAAATGACTCATATTCATAACCTGAAATGATTTTTTTTCCTGAAGTTATAAACATGTATGGTAGGTGGTAATATGGTATGCTACTACATGATCAGAAATGAATATGAACTTTTGAGTGCATCTACATTTTGAGTGCATTTATTTTGAGTGCATTTTGAGTGCATTTATGGTAGGTGGTAATATGGTGATTTTTTACTGCTAGTTGCAATAGCCTTTGTTTAATCCGTCAGCTTATAAAACTACCATCTCTCAAATTCCTGGAAACATGGAGAAGTTTCTTTCAAGCTTGTACAAGGTTGGTTCAGAGTGACAGTGTTGAGTGCTGCTGAACAAGAAAAAAATGTGGAGTCCTGCCAACTAACTACCAACTTAGATGGTTTCTCACTATTTTTGTAATCAAATTAGGATGTAAATGACTGGGGCTGTGCCAGATCATGATCGTCATCATCAGGAGTGTTTTACTGTCAGAATTTAATAATCTTTTTAATTGAGCAAATCACATGACAACCCATCTTCATAACCTATGTTCCTATCCTCTTCCTTAGCTTTCATTATATGCTTTTTCGTTCAAAGTGGTTTAGTGAGTGATTAGTGTATAAGATAGAGAAATAAATTCCACTATGTAACATGAGAACGAAACGTTACTCCATGTAATTCTCAACAGAAAAATTGTTCTTTTTAAACATATGAACTGTTCAACCAGCATTTTCTGTAAATGAATTTCAACAAAATCTACTTAAAGTTGATTCAATCAATTGGTACTGTAAGCTTATTTTTTATTATATATTGTTATGTTTGAAGTAATATTCTTTCATATATTGATTAATAATTAATTTGAATTAAGATCAAATTGTTTTCCGACTGGCAACATTTGTTTTCAGCAAAATTAGGGTCGGAGATAACGAAGTGAGTACAGAAATCAAGCATTTATTTTCAGCAACATTTGTTTTCAGCCAAATCTTTCTGTCCGTTACTTTTAACAACATTTGTTATCAATTGTAACTTGTTTAATTTGTGAATTTAACGCAGATACATATGGCATCAGAAGGTAGCACTTCAGTATGCAAGCGCAAGAGAGGAGCTTCATCTGTGTATAAGTCTACGGGGATTTGTGAGCTAATAGGTCTGGTTTAAATTCATTTCATGATTATAAAATTTTGCATCTTGAATATAATTAATGAGTTTAATTATGCAGATATTTCTAATCCTGAAAATCCACAAAAGTGTGGCTCAATCATTTTGAGAAATGCGAGGGACGTTCATGATAAGGTCTCCTTCCATAAGAGGGTAGTGCTCACTTTTAAACCAAGTGGCCCTGGTATTGTAGGAGAGGGTGTTAAGCCACTCCACTCTATTTTGAGGGAGGTGATATCAAATAGTGAACATTATCCTGTGGGCGTAAATGATTGGACGGTAATACCCCAGGAGATCAAAGATAATGCGATCCAAAATCATGTTCTGGTATGATTTCGTGAGACAATTGGTTTTTTTTACCATTTTCAATCTTAATATCAATCTGACTTATTTTTCATTTATTTACAGACTAAGTTTTACATTGAACCTCCTGAGCACAAAGCAGTTGCTTGCCATGAAATGAAGATATCAATAGGCCTTCAATGGAAAAATAGGAGGATCAAGTTATGGAACCGACATTATGATTACGCAAAAAGTCAGAAAGATAATGAGGAAACACCCCCTGATTGTGTTACTAAAGATGATTGGGCATGTTTCATTGCTCTAAGATTTTCAGCAAAGTGGCTGGTAAGTTTATAAATTGTTATACTTTAAGTAATACATTTTAGTAATTATATATTTTCGAAGATTATAACATTGTGTCAATTCTTTATCTGTATTGAAGTATAACCGTGAGAAGAATAGGGAGAATGCTCTCAAGCAAGATTGTCATCCAACTACTGGGTCACGTCCAGTGGCTCAACTTTATGGTTTAATGGTAACAAAAACTTATCACAACATATATTGAACTACATAAAATTAAGATATTTTGTTTTCGATTCCATGTAGTTTAGATATTTCCCTAATTAGTGAAGTGGATTCATTAGGCTGAGCAAAATGGAGCGGACCCCACCCGGGAAGAGATAGTGTTGTTGACACGTTCCAGAGATGACGGGTCTTATCCAAACGATGCCGCGAGAGATAACATTGTAAGTATCTAGTTTGTTGCTGTGACGAGCTAATATTTCTTTTAGCTGTCATGAAGTATTTCAGATTTTGAACATTTTGAACAGTAGATTGCATTGATCAAAAAAATTTCGCTTGTCTGATAGTTAGGTTTGAAATTCTGTGCGTCAGTAAACACCCCATGATTGTTGTTCTCAGTTGTAGTCAATGCCATATATATTTTTTTGAAGGGTAAGCAAATTTATTCATATAACTCAACAAATTACAATATTGGTCTACAAAATAGAACCAAACCTGACACGCAAGAGATACAAAGCCATACGTAAACCTTCAACTCTGATAATGCAAGGAAACCTAGCGATATTTAGGATTCCGAGTTTCCCTTGAGCTTTTCCGTCGAGGTGGGTCCAAATAAGTCTTTTGGAGTGTCTTTAATTTTGGCGCTAGGCGGCGCATTTCATCCTCCCACTCTTGGTTTATCATTGTAGCATCTCCATCAAATTCTTCCTCCCATTCTTCCTCATATTCATCCTCATCAGCATTTGCATCCGCAACATTGTCAGGGTCGTCAACACGGTCATTACCAGAAGGGCCCCCAGCTTCCGCAGAATTTGGGAACACATGTACATCCGTTGCATCACCATTAGTAACCGCTACATTTCCATTAGAAGGACCTCCATGTTCTATAGTAGATGAAAAACCTCTACTCGTATCATTCCCTTTATTAATCAACACATTTCCAGCCGCAGACATTGGAGCCTTGCCTTTCTCCACCCAAACCTTCTTAAACGGGCATTGTGAGATTGAATGCCCAAAGCACTCACACGTTGGACAGCTTGGAGGTAATTTTTCATATTCCACTCTAATGACCACATTCTCCTCATCCTCCACAGCAATATCTATTGTTTTTTGCAATTTGGTCTTTGCATCAATTTCAACAAAGCATCTTGCATATGAGTATCTTTCTCCTAAAGCTGTAGCCTTATCAAGGATAAAGGCTTCCCTATAGAGCTAGCAATTATACTGATGCACTCAGTAGACCAAAATTTCAGCGGCAAGTCAGGAAATCTTACCCATACTGGAATTGATGACAGAAGATCTCTGTCCATTGTGAGATCTGGAGTCCAGCGTCGCAGCACTATCACTCTCTTATCAAACATCCAAGGCCCCCCTTGGAGTACCCAGCTACAATCTTCCTCCAGCTCAAACACGAAGAAGAAAAAGCCATTTTCTCTAGAATGGACCTGTAAAGTACCCTTTGGCCGCCACAAGCGATGGACACATGCACGAAGGTGGGAATAGAAAGGTTTGTCACCCACAACATAACCAGCTAGTGTTCGTCACCATTTTGCAACGTTAGTAGAGATTGCTTCCTGTGGGATCCAAGGGATAGACTTGCCTGAGGAAACCTCCCGAAGAGGATAGTAAGAGCATTTGCTAATCTCTTCAACAGCTCGACCTACAGGAAAAAGTGAACTCCAGGCTTCTCGACCAGTCTTCGCCACTCTCAAATGAGCAGGTGGCTGGCCAACAGCTTTTTCCTTCCGAATGTTATTAGAATTCCGTTGTAGCGGTGGAAACTCTTCAGTGTAATTGGGTGTTGACTTTGCTGCAGCAGGCGTAGACATCCTTCGAAGACAGAATGAAGAACATTGATGATAAGGATTTCCAGCATTGATACAAACGGGATTGGATCTGCTGCCCATGATCTGTGGTACGATCGAAGCAATTCAGATCTGGAAATCTGAAAAACGCACGAACCCTTCCCTCACTCACTGCAATTATGCCGCCGGGCTAAAAGTCCTCGCCGTTGATCTGGATCCCCCAGCCGACAGACAGCACTCGGATCTGAGGTTCGGCAATCGCACCGGAGACGCCTGAGAGCGGAGGCGCGACCGCCTGAGAACGAAGCCGGAGACTCGCACCGGAGACCGCCTGAGAGCGAACCTGAGAGTGAGGGCACCTCTCAGATCGCACCGGAGACTGGATCTGGCGCCGCCTGAGAGCGAACGCACCGGAGCTGGCGCCACCTGAGAGCGATTGGCCGGATCTGACAGCGGAGGAGTCCGGATCTGAGCGGGGCCGGATCTGAGAAACGCCCCTTTAACCACGAGCATCCGACGCGGCCTACCAGAGGCTGGCCACCGGCGTAGACACGCGATCTCCCCTAGGGCGTAGACACGCCATATATATATATATATATCTCTCTCTCTCTCTCTCTCTCTCTCTCTCTCTCTCTCTCTCTCTCTCTCTCTCTCCTAGCACTGCAGAAATTTGTGCTGAATAATAGCATTTTAGTTAAGTTAGTAAATGAGAAATTATTAATGCATCTGAAGGACCAAAAAAGGAAAATAAGTGTGAAATTGGTCGAGATCCTTGCAATCAAGCAAGAGTTAATCAGTTTTAGCCTTTAACCAACATAGTTAGGAGGAAGTTTCTATGCTAGGGGCGGATAGGGTGCATGTTATTTGTGAAAGAACAGTATGATTATAAAGTTAAGAACATCTGTGTATTTCATCCAAATTTTACATATAGCCAAAATTTGTTGCACTACACTCGTATATTGGAAGACAGCCAACAAACTCCATGGCAAATTTAAAAGGTGTGAAAAAAAAGTCTAAGAAAGAGGGATTAAAGGCATTTGCCCTGTTGGTCATAGTTTACTCAATCAATTCATGAATCCTAGAAGCACATAATATGCGACGAGCACCGGAAGAGAAACCAGAATGCCAAAAATCACCCTGCAAAAATCAATTCACTGATTAAGCATTGATTACATGATGATTATTACGTAACATTATTCATATCTGTTTTATTAGTATTACTAACATGTTACATTATACATGCTCATTTTACCCATGATGCATTTTATCATGTTTTATTTATTACCATTTATTTTAATAAAAAACCTACGTAAGCATGTCTTATGATGAATGTTCTCTTTGTTTTATTTTGACATTTCAAGAATATCCATCAGGATATCCCCCTAAGTTCTTTCCATAGGCCTGAACTCATTTCTTTGACTACTTTACCTTGCATGTACGCAAGTCTCCTTCACTAATCTTTATATTCCTTATTTCATTACATTTTCTATCATACTAGATACTTGATGATTCTTTTCTTATTATCATTCCCGTCTATTGATATATTTATTGATCTTAAACTATTTGCTCATTATTTGTTAGAAGCAGACAAACCCATAATTTTATCACAAACTTGTTCATATTTAGAATGGAAGGAAAAATCCCAAGTAGACCTAAGTATATGTGGGCTTGTCACCTTCCGATTTCATTGACAATCCAGGAAGTGGTGTGTGACAGTATCGTTTCTTTGTGAGACCAGAACATAACGACCAAAACGTTACAATTTCAACCAAAATCTCTTACCATGATTCTAATTCTAGCAACTAAAAGCACAATTTTTAGAATTCAATTCCCAATCCCACACCAATAACCCAAGAAAGTAAGATCCTAAAAATTGTCCTAGCCCCACTAAGAATCCACAGCCAATAGATCACATTAATAGCCAACTTATTGATAATAACATGGATTACCGTAACAAATGTTTCGGTGATAAAAAGAACAGCAAGCACTGGTCATTCGAATAAAGGTGACATACAAAATTGCCCAACGACCAACTTTTGTTTTCAGGAGCTCATTAGTTGTCAATAAGTGCATAACGCGGGCATCCAAATGGCATGACCTAGCCCATTCTATCAACTGCTGGGTGAAACAAGATGTGTGAACTATGACAAGTGAAATTTTGGCTAGGGCACTATGCCAAAAGATAACCCATATTATCAAACGAGTGTAAATCAAGTATGACAGATCATATGTGTAGACCCACCGTGTGATGGCAAGTGGTTAGAGATTTGCATTGCTTGGTAAATAATACATGCAGTACCATATTATCACATGATACTATTGGAATATTGATATCTTTGTTATTATTTCTTCATTTTGCCAATTTAGACTTAGATAGAAATATACATGCAGTGAAATTTCCTACTTGGCTTCTAAGTCTGGTAGATCGCAGTCTCCTGATATTTCCAGAAATACAATTATAGAATTTTAGTTCACATCAAATTGCTACAATATATTTCCATTTCCTCATTTTCTGGCATTGTTAAGTCTTCTTTTCTAATTTTGATAAGTAGTCCTTAATTTAATTTTAGTGGGAAAATACTAAACTTGTGGGGGAGTTAAAATTTTGGGAGGAAAATCCTAAATTTTGGGTGTGGGCCTACCTTATGCTTTACCTGTCTATGTCCATAATCAGATCCTCTTAAGGCCCCATACCCCCAATGCCTAAGAAGTTCAATTTTCCTTTTTCTTGAACAAAAAATATGCCACTTACCAGTACATTGGAAATGATTTTAAACTTTGACCAATTGTTAGAAGATTATTCCTCATTACTGCATTAATACTTGAACATGCATGCAATTTTTTATTTTTTATTTGTCTGCAAAATTAGGTAGGACAGACACTTCACAGTAGAGCCATGTTATGCTAGACATGTGTATCGGGTGTGATACTTATACTTTTCCATATATTGCTTAGAAGTTGCTTAAGCAACGCTGTATGTCATGTCGCCTCTGTGTTGACTTGTCCATGCAACAAAGTAGAGAAAATAAGTTCATTTAGAACTCTAATGTTATGAAATGTTTCCTATATATCTTGGGCAACTTACTAAGATATCTTTAACCGATAATATGATCGGCTCAGAACCCCCGATTGTAGGGTTGCGAATTTGTATGGTAAAGCCCGGGGGGTGCCAAAAATGAAGGTCTGGAAAAAAAATTCTGAAACTTTTTTGGTTATTTTGAAGTCAGTTTTTCGTTGTATGGTTTGTATGGTTTGTTTAGTCACAACATTCTCAGTTATATAATCTCATGTCTCATTTTTTATTTTATTTTACAGGAGAGCATTCGAGTAGAGTCACAACAGGAGGGTGTGGAGAGGCAAGGAAGAAATGATGCTGTCGCTCGTGTTCTAGGTGAAGATCGCCTAGGACGGGTGTTTGCATTTGGATCTAATGGGTCTCAATCCCGGATCTTCGGGATACATAGAAGATTTGTCCCATCTCCTTCCTTCGCGTCTGATGCTTCATCAAGCCATTCGAATCTAGTGACACGGGAGGAGTTCGATAGTCAGAAACAGGAGCTTGAGCAATGTAGGTCTCGGCTTGATCAATGTACATCTCAGCTTGCTCAGTGTACGTCTCTTTTGAGCTTCTTCTTGACCCAAAACTATACTCAAGAACAGCTGCAGAAGTTACATGAAGATCCGCAGTATCGGAACCTCTTCCCTTCGACATCCAGTCCTTAGTTTATTTTGATGATGTTGGAAAGATTTTTTGTATTAAAAACTATCATGTGGTTTATTGCGTTGTAAAGACTTTCGTTTTGGTATGAATTATTATTGTAAATCCATGTTATGTTTCATTTTTTAAATTATTAAATTCACGTTTTGATGTTTTTATTTTTTTTATAAATTATATTGGTTAGTGACTGTTCGAAACTGTCACAAATGGTGAGTTTTACGCAGTATAAAACTGAAATTAAAAACCAGGCCGAAATATTTGTGGCGGTTAACAGCAGCTATAAATTGTTTTCGATATTAATTTTTTTAAATATAATTTATTTTGTTGTGACGGTTTCGAACCGCCAAAACCAAAAGCATCTCTATCGGTTTAGAACCGCCACAAATGTCTTTTGCGGTTAATGTTTTAAGAATAATTTATTAATGTTGTGTCGGTTTCGAACCGCCACTAATCGTAATGTTTTCAGCGGTTAAGAACCACCATAATCGGTGTAATCCGAGTTCGCCCTTGTTCGCTAGATATGCTGTTTTAGCGGTTCGGAACCGCTATGAATAGAGGTTGCATGCGGTTACGTTAAAGCGGGTTTAAACCGCTACAAAAGGTGTTTCTCACCCCCTATTTTGTGGCGGTTGAAAGAACCGCTTGCACCTTCGTTTATGGCGGTTCCGACCTGCCACAAACAAATTTTTAAACCGCTAAAACTGTTCTACTTCCTTGTAGTGATAATATGTAACTATAATCTATAGTTAAAATTTAGATTCACTAACTATACCAAGTTCTCTTCTAAGTTTTAGAAAAGTCTATTCTTTAAGAGGCTTAGTCAGGATATTGGCAATTTGATTCTTAGTATCTATATACTTAATAATAAAATCACCTTTTTGGACATGATCATCCAATAAATGGTGACATATATCTATATGCTTAGTACGTGCATGATGTACCTGATTTTTGGATAAATTTATAGCACTAGTGTTATCACACATGATTGGACATGTGTTACATTTAATGCCATAATTTAGTATCGTTTGTTTCATCCATAAAATCTGTGCACATGATAAACCAGAGGCAATATATTCCGCTTCGGTAGTAAATAAAGAAACATAGTTTTGTTTCTTACTAAACCATAATACTAATGCATAAGCAAAAAAGTCACAAGTTCCACTTGTACTTTTACGATCAGATTTGCAACCAGCAAAATCTGTGTCACTATATGAAACTAAATCAAATGAATTTGATTTTGGATAATATAAACCAAAATCAGATGTGTGCTTCATATACCTAATTATCCGTGTGACAGCAGTCAAATGTGATAATTTAGAATCAGATTGATACCTAGCACATATACAAACAGAAAACATAATATCTGGTCTACTCACAGTAAGATAAAGTAATTATCCAATCATACCTAGATATAATGTTTTATTTACACTCTTTCCATTTGGATCCTTGTCAAGATTCGTTGAAGTACCCATTGGAGTACGCTTTTCTACAGAATTCTCTAATTCAAACCATTTGATGAGTTCCTTCGTATACTTACTCTGATGTATAAATATACCTTCATTCATTTGGTTGATTTGAATTCCAAGGAAGTAGGTTAATTCACCCATGTGACTTATCTCAAATTCATTCTACATTTCCTTAGAAAATTCTTGACAAAGAGAATCATTAGTAGAACAAAAAATTCTGTCATCAACATATATTTTTGTAATGATAACATCAAAATCTATATGTTTGGTAAATAAAGTAGAATCTATCTTTCCAATAGAATAACCAGATTTTAACAGAAAGTTTTTCAATCTTTCATACCAAGCACGAGGTGCTTGTTTTAATCCATATAATGCTTTCTTTAACTTCAAAACATGATTTTCAAAACTTTCATGTTGAAATCCCGGTGGTTGTTCTACATTGATTTCTTCCTTTATAATACCATTAAGAAATGTGCTTTTAACATCCATTTGATATAACTTAAAACCTTTGTAACATGTATATACTAAAAGCATTCTAATAGATTCTAATCTCAACTAGTGCATAGGTTTCATCATAATCTATGCATTCTTCCTGATTATAACCTTGCATAACTAATCTAGTCTTATTTCTAACTACTTGACCAGATTCATCCAATTTATTCTTAAATACCAACTTAGTACCAATAATAGAATGATTTGAAGTTCTAGGTACTAATTTTCATACATCATTCCTTTTGAATTGATTAAGTTCTTCTTGCATTGTTATAATCCATGAACTATCTTTACATGCTTCAATAATATTCTTTGGTTCGATGGATGATATAAATGCACAATTAGTCATTTGTTCTATTTGAGATCTAGTTCTTACTTTATCAGAAATATCTCCAATAACTAGATCATGTGGATTATTAAGAACTTCAACAAATGCTTTAGGAAGACTTGTATTTTCAGGGAAAATCTCAGGAATGGAATTAGTATAATCATCTTCATCTAACTTAGTGTTTTCTAAATAATTAGTGATATGTATAGAATCTTCTTCATCTAAATGTGTGATATGTGTATAATTCTCTTTGAAACTTACATGAAGAGATTCCTCAATACATAAGGTTCTTTATTATAAATTCTATATGCTTTACTACGTGTAGAATATCCAAAAAAATACCTTCGTCTGATTTAGAATCAAACTTATCTAGTGAATCATTAGTATTAAAGAATAAAATATTTACAACCAAAACCTTTAAAATAAGATACACGTGGTATGCGATCATAAAACAATTCAAAACAGGTTTTATTGAGTTGTGGTCTTACCAAAATTCTATTCAATACATAACATGCAGTAGAAACGGCTTCTGCCCAACAATATTTTGGTAAAGAACTATCATATAACATGGTTCTACCACATTCTTGTAATGTTCTATTTTTCCTTTCAACTACACCATTTTGTGGTGTTGCTCGAGAAAAAGAGAAGTTATGTGTTATACCATGTTTATTACAAACTTTTGTAAATAATTCATTTTCAAACTCTCCTCCATGATCACTACGAATAGTAATAATGGATGAAGACTTTAAATTTTGAATTATTTTACAAAATATTGTAAATTCTTCAAATGCATCATTTTTATGCTTTAAAAATAATACCCAAGTATATCTTGAATAATCATCAACAATCACAAATGCAAATTTATTGCCATTTAAAGAAGCTATTTTAGAAGGACCAAATAAATCCAAATGTAAAAGGTTCAAGTGGTCTTTTAGTAGAAATAGCATATTTCAATTTAAAAGAAGATTTATGCATCTTACCTTGTTGACAAGCATCACAAAATTGTGTATGAGTAAAGGATATATTAGGCATTCTAGAAACTAACTTTTATTTTGAAATACGTGCCAAATGCTTAAAGTTAGCATGTCCAAAATGTTTATGCCATAATAATATATTATCTATAGATGCTAGTAAACAATGATCATTTGAAAGTTATTTTCATGCATTATATATATATATATATATATATATATATATATATATATATATATATATATATATATATATATATATAGGGTAAAGTGTTCCTAGGGTGACTCCTTAGATTAAATCTAAGGAGTCGCCCCCATTTTCTCCCATCACCCACAATTTTTTTTGAAATTTTTTTTCTTGGGATTGTTGTTCATCTCATGGATGATCAACATACCAAAAATCAAGTCATTCCAATACTTTTAGAGCCCCCATCTACCCCTTGCAACTTTATGTGTTTTTCAGCACGTTTTCAGACCGTTGAAGTTGCAAGGGATAGATGAGGGCTTTTAAAGTATTGGAATGATTTGATTTTTGGTATGTTGATCATCCATGATGTGACCAACAATGCTAAGAAAAATAATTTCAAAAAAAATTTCAAAAAATGGGAGATGGGAGAAAATGGGGGCGACTCCTTAGATTTAATCTAAGGAGACACCCTAGGAACACTTTACCCATATATATATATATATATATATATATATATATATATATATATATATATATATGGAAAAAGGGGATCTAAGGTGCCTCCTTAGATGAAAATCTAAGGAGGCGCCCCCATTTTCCCCCATCTCCTACATTTTTTTTGGAAATATTTTTTCATGCGGTTGTTGTTCACATCATGGATGATCAACATACCAAATTTCAAAGGATTCCAATACTTTTTGAGCCACCATCTACCCCTTACAACTTCAACGGTTTGAAAACGTGCTAAAAACCCCACGAAGTTGCAAGGGGTAGATGGTACCTCAAATAGTATTGGAATCCCTTGAAATTTGGTATGTTGATCATCCATGAGGTGAACAATAAACCCATGAAATTTTTTTTCAAAAAAAATGTTTGAGATGGGGGGCAATGGGGGCGCCTCCTTAGATTGAATCTAAGGAGGCACCTTAGGATCCCTTTACCCTATATATATATATATATATATATATATATATATATATATATATATATATATATATATATATATATATGGGTAAAGTGTTCCTAGGGTGTCTCCTTAGATTAAATCTAAGGAGTCGCCCCCATTTTCTCCCATCTCCCACAATTTTTTTGGATTTTATTTTTCATAGGATTGTTGGTCACATCATGGATGATCAACATACCAAAAATCAAGTCATTCCAATACTTTAAAAGCCCACATCTACCCCTTGCAACTTTATGGGTTTTTCAGCACGTTTTCAGACCGTTGAAGTTGCAAGGGGTAGATGGGGGCTTTTAAAGTATTGGAATGACTTGATTTTTGGTATGTTGATCATCCATGATGTGACCAACAATCCTATGAAAAATAAAATCCAAACAAATTGTGGGAGATGGGAGAAAATGGGGGCGACTCCTTAGATTCAATCTAAGGAGTCACCCTAGGAACACTTTACCATATATATATATATATATATATATATATATATATATATATATATATATATATATATATATATATATATATATATATATATATATATATATATGGTAAAGTGTTCCTAGGGTGACTCCTTAGATTGAATCTAAGGAGTCGCCCCCATTTTCACTCATATCCCACATTTTTATTGGATTTAATTTTTAATGAGGTTGTTGTTCACATCATGGATGGTCAACATACCAAAACTCAAGTCATTCCAATACTTTTAGAGCCCCCATCTACTCCTTGCAATTTCAACGGTCTGAAAACGTGCTGAAAACCCCATGAAGTTGCAAGGGGTAGACGGGGGCTCAAAAAGTATTGGAATCCCTTGAAATTTGGTATGTTGATCATCCATGAGGTGAACAACAACCCCATGAAAAAAAATCCGAAAAAAACGTGGGAGATGGGGGGAAATGGGGGCGACTCCTTAGATTGAATCTAAGGAGGCACCCTAGGAACACTTTACCCATATATATATTTTTTTGACAAGTAAAAGCTATCTTTATTAATCTCAAAGTATATACAAATAAAATACAGTGGCCGGTTACGGAGGTCGATAGAAAGAGTGGGGATAGGGCACAGGCGCCGTCACCCACTACATCCTACTAACTACCGTAAACACCAGTGTCAAACAATAATCTAGCCCGCGTCAATGAAACCCCAATTGGAGAATGGGGAAGAATCAGAAGCCTGCTCCAAATCCAGGCCTCGAAGCGAGATAATTAGGTCTGCTGATATATCCTCAAATAATTTTGTAGCCCTCCTAGCCTCCCCATCAAAGATTCTTTTATTCCGCTGCTTCCAAATATGCCAAACCATGCTTGCAAGTGCTGATTTAGCTAGGCAACCAACAGGATCAGATTTAGCATAGCTCTTATGAAACAGATCACACACCCCCTCAAGGGTTAGAGGGAAGGGATCCTTGATACCCAACTTGAGGAGGCCCCTGGAAATAATGTAGCGGGTGTAGTGGCAATCAAAAAACAGATGACTGATGGACTCAGGGACATTTGCATCACAGAGGACACAATGTAGGTCAGGCGAGATACCCCAAGAGTGGAGACGATCTCTGGTAGGCAGTTTGTCGTGGATAGATCGCAATAAAGTCAAGGACATCTTGGGGACATGTCTTGGGAACCACACTATATCATAGTAAACAAAAGAGGGACCTGGGATGCGATATCCCTCCCAGGACGATCTGAAGGTGAAAGGCCGGCTATTGGACCAAGACCAAGAGTCAGGTCCAAGGGTCAAAGATATGGGCAGCAGCAAAGGGAGTAAAGGCCGGATACAGTCCTCATTACGCCACCCAGTAGGAGTCCAGAACTCACTAACTTTCATCAATTCGGTCCCAGGGGGAGGGGGAAGGAGCAAGTGCAAGGGCCCCTTTGGGTGCCAATTGTCGAACCAGAAGGATGTAGTAGTACCATCACAAACTTTGCGTCTGATTAGTTTCTGAGAAATTCTACGAAACTTGAGCATGAATTTCCACGTACCCGATTGTGCTGGCTTAGCCTTAACTGTATAGAAATTGTAAATTGCTGCCCCATGATGCCTCCTCATGAAACTAGCCCAGACCCCGTCAGTGCTAAGGAGCCTCCATGTGAGACGGACACCAGAGGCCGCATTGAGGTCTTCCAGAAGCCTCAGGCCAACACCACCTTCCTTCTTAGGGACACATAAATCCTTCCATGCCCACATGTGTAGCTTGCCCCAAATGAAATTTCTACATGCAGAGGAGATAGCACGGATAACTGATGGGGGAATGTAGAATGCTTGCATCCAGAAAGCCACCGTACCATATATAACTGAGCGGACCAATTCAATTTTTCCACCATATATATATATATATCTTCAAATGAGAACATTTCGTACCGTGCGAAAATGTTTTTAATTTTTTTTGAAATTTTTTTCAAAAATTCTTTTTTCCACCCTCATTATATGTTGTTATACCCCCCTCAAAATGTTGAGAAATAAGGTCATTTGGCCTTTGAACAAGGTATTTCATCAAATTCGCACGTTTTGAGACCGTTAAATTTGTAACGGGTGGATGGGTGCTCTAATCCCCAACGGGTTCACCTATTATTTTCTCTGGGGTATATAATTGTATGGATTAAACATCAACAAAAAAATTTTGACAAAAAATTTCAAAAAAAGTAAAAAAAAAGTTTTCGCACAGTGCGAAAACGCTCTTTTTCGCAACCGAAGATCTATATATATATATATATATAATATATATATATATATATATATAATTCCTACGAATACCTTGAAATAAAACATTAGTCATATAAAAATCATATATAATATATGCATTCTTTTCAAAAATAATTTTAAAATATTTATCGCATAATTGAGAAATGGATAAGAGATTATTTTTCAAATTGTCAACGAGGAGCACGTTTTCGATGATTGGCTTAGTTGGATCACCAACTGTTCCAATGCCAATAACTTTACATTTGTTGTTATCACCAAAAGTAACGGTGCCACCATCTTTGAATTGAACGGTTGACAGAAGTTTGATGTTCCTGGTCATATGTTTAGAACATCCACTATCTAGAATCCATCTTTCTTTCATGGGTACCTGAAAGATAAACAATAAATATTGGTACCCTTTTTATATGGGGTCCTTAGGATTAGTCCTTAGGAAACCAAACCCAAGTGGAATTTGGTTTCTTTAAATAATTTGGAGAAAGAATAACATTTTGCATACAGTTAGAAACATATAAATCCTTATCATATAAGCAAAAATCTTTAGGAACCCAAATATTATGCATAATGGTTCTCTTAGAATATGTAAGAAAATTGGTCTTCTTTGGAATATGAATAGTATCCTTTTTCATACTATTAGAAGAATCAATTTTCTTTGCTTTAATAAATACATGCTTTTTCTTTTCTAAAATCGCATTACCAAAAATATTGGATTTGGGAGTATTCTTATACCCCAAACCTTGACGATGATTAGCAGGATGTTGTATTTTAAGTAAATCATCTAAATTATTCTTTCCTTTATTAAACTTACTAATATTAGAAGACATGTCATCATATTTCATCTTTAAAGAAGAAATATCCTTATCTAAAATAGACATGCGTAAAATCATATTATGATTCTCAGATTTGAGAATCTCATTTTTATGAAGTAGTTTATAATTTTGAGAGGATAATGTTTCCTTCTCAATTTTCAGACTATCTAATGAAGAAGAAGAAGAAGTTAGTTCTTGATGAGATAGAACTAATGCTTTATGTTGAGAATTCAATTTCTTGAATCTCATATATAAATCATTAAAAGCTTCAAGTAATTCTTCATTATCTGAAACACTTACCTCAGTATTATTTTGTGCCATAAAGCACATATGGGCATTCTCTTCATTAGATTGGTCATTGACTTCTTCTTCTTTATCTGAAGTTGAAGAGTCATATGTTATTGCTAGTGCCTTCTTTTTCTTCTCGAACTTCTTATCCTTTCTAAAGTTGTTGAATATCCTTTCTTTTTGCTTAAGAAGTGGACAATCCTTTTTCATATGTCCAGACCTGTTACATTGAAAACACAAAGAAGCATCAGTAGTTTTAGGCTTAAAACTTTTAAACTTACTTCTTCTTAGAAACTTCTTGAAGTTTCTAGTTATTAGTGCCATGTCGTCATCATCCATGTCTGAATCATTGGTGTCTGATAAAACGGCGAAGGTAAGAGTTTTCTTCTTTGTATCTGCTTGTTCTTTGCAATCTTGAAGTTGTACTTCTTTGGCCATCACGTTACCAACGAGGCTTTCAACGGTGAGAGTTGACAAGTCGTTGGCTTCTTCTATGGCTGTAGTCTTCTTCACCGATTCTGATGTTAGGGCACGAAGAATCTTCCTTACTTGTTCCATTTGCGAATAGGTTTTGCCGAGGCTATTAGAGAGTTGACGATGTCGATGAATCGAGTGATCATCTCTCCAATTAGTTCATTCTCCTTTATTCTAAATAACTCAAACCTGTGAACAAGAACAATGATTTTAGTTTCCTTAAATTTATTAGTTCCTTCATGTGTTACCTGTAGTGTATGCCAGATGTCATATGCTGATTTGGCCTGGGAGCACGATTGAACTCATTCTTGTCCATGGCGCAAAATAGTGCATTCATTGCTTTCGAGTTGTGGGTTGCAGCGGATTTGTCAGTAGCGATCCATTGGGCTTATGGAGTAGTAGGCTTCTCGTATTGAGTTTCCAACATGTTCCAAAGTTCATAATCGATTCTTTGAAGATGGATCGTCATCCTTGTCTTCCAATAGGGGTAGTTGGAACCATTGAATAGTGGAGGCCTTGTAGTAGAGTGCCCTTTTGGAAATTGTGATGAAGACGTTGAAGTGTTCGTCGGATAGGTGTAGGCCATCTTAACCATTAGGCTCTGATACCAAATGTTGGATCTCCTGGCACACCAAATACACTAGAAGGGGGTGAATAGTGTAAATCAAGACGATATTGCAAAATTAAAAGTTAATGAAAAATTACAATAAGAAAACGGAAATAAATGAACACAATCCAGAGTATTCCAAACGCAAACATAGATATTTATCCTGGTTTGGATCCTTGTGATCCTTCGTCCAGTCCTCTACCCCGTAGAGATTTCAATTCACTAAAACACTTGCTCCCTGCAAGTAATCAATAACCAAAGATGTCAACACTTCCCGTGTTGCAAACTTGTACAATCTCTTCAACAAGAGATTCACCTCATAAAGTAAAGAAAGAGTATGAAACAATATCATTTATAGCCTTGATAATTGATGAAATTATAGCACAAGGAAGGTGATTGAATCTCCAAGGTTCTGGATGAAACTTGTTGTAAAAAAAACTTGAAGATTGGACTTTCTATGGAGGAAGAAATTCTGCAGAGCTTCCTCTAAGAAAATATGAAAACCACTCACTTTCTATAGAGAGAAAGTAAACTTAAGAAAAGAGAGAAAGAGTGAATTCTCAGGATTTTTAGGCAGGGGTCTGGGGGTCTATTTATAGCCCAAAAAGTTAGTTTTCTAACATTGGACAACAGGCTAAATTTTCAAAAAATTCTGAGCCGTTTTTCCAGAAATTAATCGACTAGGAAAAAGTGTTAGTCGACTAATAATGATGCCAGGTCAGAAAATGACTGTTGAAGTGTCCTTGGACAGGAGATACTTAATAATCGGCTAGAAACTGCTATAAACGGCTAGAAACTGTCCAAATCTATCCGTTTATAGGAAGTTATAACTTCCATTCATTAATTAAAAATTAATTAATAGAAATCAGTTAAAATAACTGCTGATATAACTATTTGAAAAATTGTCTGATAGACATGGAAAACCTATTAGTCAACTAGGAACAAAAATTTGAGAAATTTTCAGAAATTGATCCTTATGATTGAAAATATATTTTGACCAAAAATAATTTTGTTTTTTCTTAATAAAATAAGAAAAACTGTATTAGTCGACTAGGGGAAAGAGCTGATCTGCTAATTTTCTGAAATTTGGATTTTGTGGCTGAGTCCTAAAGAACTAAGATAGAGTATTGTCAAGGCTTTAACAATCTAAAGTTATGCAAGAATAAAAAGAAAAATTACATCATCTTTCTCAAGATATTAGAATTTATCGCTTGAGCTTCGTCTTGCATTTTGATGCTTTTTCTTGCAAAGTATATTTGACGATTGTCGTATGCAAAGAAGTTGAGCTTGATATTCTGCATCCAAAGAGTTAGTACACACACACACACACATATAAATGATTGTATCATCAAAAAACTGTGTGAGAAGAAAAATTTATGTTTCCAACAGTTTAGTGTGGATGGAACCAACACTCTCCAACCAAAAGCTAAAGTAAACCGTTGCCTCCCCGGTAATGGCGCCAAAACTTGTTCTCGTCCGGGATGGACGAGTCACCACAAGTGCACAGTGCGTTATAGTATTTATAGAATGTCAAACTCTGAGAAGGCGATCGTCTAACACTTAGCTTTTTGTGGAATGGGCAGAATGTGTGGTCAGGGTTGTCACGTTGGAATTGATTGGTTGGTTGTGGGAAGTGGAATTAACTAAATATTAAACGTCTAAGGCTTTCGGGATTCTTCGCTAGGCCCTTCGGTAATAGATTTCAGGTCAAATGGTCCTTCATCGAATGATGGATTAGGGTAGGGCTGCCACATCCGGAGATGGAAATGAGCGTTAGACTTCCGTCATCCCGCTCGTCTAACGCATCCCTATATGGAGCCGTGCTTTCGTGACCGGCTTCGTACGGTAATACATGCATTACGCTTGACACTTGGTCCCGCCTTGCAATCCATAAACACTCGAGTGCTCTACAGAATGCGATGCCATCCTATGGTTGGTTCTAGCGGTTGGGCTACTTTCGTAGTCATCGGCTAGCGGATTGGGGATTAATGGCCGCCCACTGCTCTCGAGTTACTCTTGTGAAGGCGAGCCCCAGAAAACGGCCGCTAAGCCCAAATCAAATTTATGTGGATTCTCCCTAGGATATGGAATTGCTTTTGCGATTCTCCAATCCTAAGGTAATCCCCCAAAACCCCGTTAAAACCACCATAGGGAGACCCTAGATTCATCCAACGTGGGTCTAACCTAGCATCCAATGCCTAGGATCCTAGGGATCATCCCTAAGCCCTAGATACACACTACTCTAGCATGGCAATGGTTACGAACATGATAACAATAGAAATTAACATAATTACTTGTGCAAACATTATGAAACTAATATCAATGCGAAGAGGAAGCAATATAAAACAATATATCAAGAAATCAAAGAGAAGGGAATAACTACCAAGATTTAGATTGCAAAACAAAACCGCAAGAAAAAAGCCACTCCAATAGCTCTAAGTTTTCTAGTAGTAAAAATTTGCCTAACCTAATCTAAAAACTGTTTGGTTTATATACAAAACCCATTAGTTTTGGGTTTTACAGCAAAACCAACCCAAAATCCAATAAGAAAAGCAAAATTTGAAGTCTGTCGACATAGCGCTCGGTCGAGCGAGGGGTAACCTCGACTGAGTGCTTCCTTGTGGAGCGCCATTTTGGAAGCTTGAGAGGGGTCCGCTCGATCGAGCATGGAGGCCGCTCGACCGAGTGCCATCTTCCGGAATTGATGTCGCTCGGTTGAAGAAGAGGCCGATTGTTCGAGCGGCTACTCGCTTGACCGAGCGAATTAAGCACCACTTTAACATAGAGTTGTAAAGTAAAATATTGGGCTCAACAGATGACTGGCTCGGGAGCAACTTGGTCGATTGGTCGAGCAGGCCAACTCGCTCAGTCGAGCATTCCTTTGCGCATTGACCTCTTCGTCTTGGTGTCACAGCTCTGTCAAGCGCATCATGTGCTCGACCGAGCGATCTGGCAGTATGCTGAGATCTTTAGATCCTTCTCTCTTCCTCTCTTCTCTTCTTAGCTTCTTCCTTCTCTTCCATCTCTTCTCTTCCACATCTTCTCCTTCTACTTCATCTTCTTCTACTCCTTCTCTTTTCCTTATGCTCCTTCTTCTCTTCTTTCTTTCCTTGGCCTCCTTGGGTCACCGTGGCGAGGTGAAGCGAGCTTTGGCGTCGAAGTTGTGTCCAAGATCCCGTATCCCTCCGAATCGCGCCGAATTCCCTAAAAGTATATAAAACATTGCAGGAATCAAATATATCGAGAAAAGCACGATATAAAATGAAAATTTGAATTCGAGCGATTGAAACGATATGTAAATGTGCGATAAAAATATAGAAAATATGGATGCAACAAAATCCCCTAAGCTTGCCTCTTACTCGTCCTCGAGGAAGACGAATAAAAGCTCGTTGGAGGGTGAAAATAACAAAGGGCAAAAGAAGTCAGATATAGGAAAAAAGCGGCTAAATCATCTCCTTATCTCATAAGCACGCATCAACGCTTCAACTTAATAAAATGAAAGCACACAATTCACGAGAATTCATTAAGTCTAGCATGGATTATATAGAATGGATTTTTTGGCGAATAAAATGAACTCGAGTAAATGAAATCAGAGGGAAATTTCTATTATAGCATACAATCAATATATAAAATCCATGATTCGAATTCAAATCTCCACAACTCATTCTCTAAGCAGCGTATAGTGTCATTTCAATCATTTCAAGCATGCAAGATGATTTTAATTAACTTTTCATAAATGAAGATGATAAATCCTAGACATCATCGACCATGCCATGTCCCTACTCTATATAGAAAGTGAGGTAAGGATGTGGGATTTTTCTTTTTACAATTGTTTTTGGTTATACAATTTTCTTTATATATACATATTTTTATTTCCTTATATACACGAGATAACTCAGTGTATACATGAGGCGGCCTATGCATCCTAGACCAGACGGTCTTAGGGCATCGGGTTACGAAGAACCCCTTGGGCCTTTTATTTATGCAATATTTATTTGGTTTTTTTATTTTTCCAATGTTTTTGGGATTTTTGCAAACTCACGTAAACGTGATGGAATGCAAAGCACGATCAAAGATCGTAACTGGCTATATACAAAAATAAAATGAAAAAGATAGAACTGGGACATGGCTCGGTGTCAGAATATCTAGTAAACGCTACTAAAGGGTCGTGAGTTACCGAAACTCTATTGACATTCATTATGAAAGCATACGTTTTCACACAATCATGCGGTTTCGAGAATAATCATTGTAGAGAGATGGATTTAAATCATGGAAAAGCATATTAAAATACATCCTACTTAAGGAATATCCCTACTCATGGAAGCATATAGTTCAAAATTATAATCCAACATATATATATATATATATATATATATATATATATATATATATATATATATATATATATATATATATATATATATATATATATATATATGGCAATCTTCGGGTGCGAAAAAACCCGTGCGAAAGCCGTGCGAAAACTTTTTTTTTATTTTTTTGAAATTTTTTTTTTCAAAAATTCTTTTTTTGATGTTTAATCCATACAAATATATACCCCAGGGAAAATAATGGGTGAACCCGTTGGGCATTAGAGCCCCCATCCACCCGTTACAAATTTAACGGTCTCAAAACGTGCGAATTTGATGAAATGCCTTGATCGAAGACCAAATGACATTATTTCTCAACCATTATTTTTTGAGGGGGGTATAACAACATATAATGAGGGTGGAAAAAAGAATTTTTGAAAAAAAAAATTTCAAAAAAAAGATAAAAACATTTTCGCACGGTGCGAAATGTTCTCATTTGAAAATTTTCCTATATATATATATATATATATATATATATATATATATATATATATATATATATATATATATATATATATATATATATATATATATATATATATATTCCAAGTAAAATTAGTCTTTATTTAACCAAAACAAAAACAAAATTTATACATAGTCACAATGTAAGTGAGTAATACAGATAATAATCTGAGAGGGGAGTGGGCACAGGCGCCATCACCCTCCAAAAGTTACTATCTAGCATTACTACTTACATGAGATTAGATGAAGCTAAATTCAACTAAATAAAAAAAGAGAAAAACAATGTACAAAGAATACAGGGATCACTCCAAAATGAGACCTCAGTTTGCAAATGCGCTGGGATCTGAGATGTCTTCAAGATCCAATTTGCAAAGAACTATTCTGATATCTGATCCAATCTTCTCAAATAAAGATGTTTTAGCAGTAAACCTCTCTTCAAATATCCGCTTGTTTCGCTCTTTCCATATATGCCACACCATACAAGATAAAGCTGTTTTGGCCAACACACCCAATGGGCTCTTCTTTTTGTATCTGGTCAGGAAGAGATCACAAACTCCTGTAATAGAACTTGGGACTGCACCTGTGTATCCCATCTTGAGTAGGCTCCTAGCAAGGATGTATCGGGAATAAGCACATTCGAAGTAAATATGGCCAGCATTCTCATCAAATTTTTCCGCACACAGGACGCAAATTTGGTCAGATATAATACCCCATTTATGAAGATAATCCTTGGTTGGCAACTTCCCTGTGATTGCTCTCAGTAAGGCAACAGACATCTTCGGTACATGATGAGGAAACCACACCAAATTCGCATATTGAAAGGGACTGCCAGAAGTACGGGAACCCTCCCAAGCTCCACGCAAGGTGAAGGACGGACTTGATCTCCAAGCCCACTCAACTGATCCTGTGCATAGGGAAATATCTTGTAGAAGATACCTGACTTCTTGTAAGGCCGGTTCATTGCTCCAGGTAGATCCGAGCGAAAAGTCTCCCACTTGGGCATGTTCTGTACCAGGAGCCAGATCATGAAGAAGGTGGAGAGGTCCCAAAGAGTGCAAGTTATCAAACCAGAATGATGTTGACATGCCATCCTTAACGGTTCGTTTAATCAGATGTTGCGATAGGTGTCTGCATTTGAGGATGAATTTCCAGGTGCCAGACTAGATTGGCTTTGATTTGGCACAATAAAAACCATTGTCAACAGTACCATAGCGAGACCTCAAATATTGTGCCCACAAACCCTTATTAAAGAGTAATCTCCAAGTTAGTCAAATACCTGAGGTGGCTTTCAAATCAGAAAGGTGCCGTAGTCGCACACCTCCCTCAGACATTGGAGTGCAAACATCCTTCCATGCCCAGGTGTTAAGCTTACCCCAAATGAACTTCCTGCAAGAAGTATTAATACTTCGAATAACAGAAGGTGGTAAACAATAGGCTTGCATCCAGAAAGCTACCATGCCATAGATCGCTGAGCGAACCAATTCAATTTTCCCAGAAATTGAAAGTAGTGAAGAGGACCAACTTAGGAGCCGTTTTTTACACTTATCAACCAGCCTAGAGAACAAAGACGATTTTGGATAATTAGAGGAGAGGGGAAGCCCCAAATAGGTAGTGAAAGAAGTTACCCATTTAATGCCTAGTATCTCAGATAAGCATCTCGCATTACGAACTCCATATATATTGGAAGGTAAGCATTAGATTTTATTGATGATACTACAAAAGATACAACCTAAAGAGTATGGGTGATGAGTCCACTAAAGGGGGGATAGGAAACATGCGTCATAACCCCCTAATAGTATAATCATCCCCATAGGGAACATATACATACACATGGAATAATCTTACAATATATAACATCAAAAGATCACCCAAATAGGTGGTGCTGGAGGGGCTCGGGTGAGGGGAGGGTGGCCGCTCGGGGGGGGGGGGGGGGGGGATTTAGGGCTTGGGGATCGAAGGTTTGGAGAGAGGGATGTGGAGGATACTGGCGACGTGGGGGAGAGGATGGAGGAGCTTGGGCGATGGTGGGTTGGGGAGAGGAGAGGATGCTGGCGACGCAGGAGGTAGAGGATGGAGGAGCTCGGGCGAGGGGAGGGAGGAGGGCTAGGGTTTCGCTCGAGAGGGAAAAAAACTTCTCTCACTTGAACTCTGGGAAAGAGTTCGAGCAAGTGCTCGAAGCCCCTTATAGACGCGCCTGGGTGGTTAGGCACCGCTCTGGCGAGCTGATTTGAGTGTGGGCCCTATTTGCATTGGACTTAGGCCGCTTCTTATTTTGATCGCTCGGTCGAGCGAGTGGGGTCGCTCGACCGAACGGTTTGAAAGTTTTCCTTGCCAAATTCTCCTTTCGTTGGGGTCTCGCTTGGTCGAGCGCATGATGCACTCGACCGAGCGATCTGGAATTTTAGGATTTCCAGCTCTACTTCAATGCTTCTCTTTCTCGTTTGGCGTCATGACCGTTGAGTCCCTACCAAATCAATGAACATCAGTTATTTATGGATTTTAGACTTTTATACTAAATTTTTTCAAAAATCCTAACTAAAATCAAAATGAGAGGAAATAGGTCGGGTTGTCTCCTGCCAAGCCCTTGGTTAAGGTCATTAGCTCGACCCTGGATACTCGGCGAGGATAGATATTGGGCGCACACGAGATGTGTCCGTCGTTCTTCCCCACCAACCCATGCGGGGTCGGTTGGTCAAACACCTCCTCTGGACCCTTAGCGATCTGTTCATCCTCTTTCGTCTCCGGTCCTTGTCTCTCTTTGGGGAACCACATAGATGCTGCAGCTATCAGATCCCTGATCTTCACGACGTCCGGGTCGTGATCCTTAATTGGCAAGTGTAGAGTGCTCACGCGTCTTCAATACATCATCTGGATCCTCATCCAGGACATGCAAGTTGGCCGCCACCGCTTTGTCGTGCCGAGGGTCCACACCATGGTCCTCACTCAGTTGCAAGGGGTCCGTAAAGACTTCTTCAGCTGTGAACTCCTCAACGAGCTCATCTTCAATCTTTTCCAGGTATCCGATGTTCGCGGCAGACTTCCTCTCCCTCATCGGCTTGGGTAGCCGAAATTCAACCTTAATGTTTCCCACATTGAGGGAGAGTGTGCCTTCTCTCACTTCTATCAAAACTACAGCCGTCGCCATAAATGGGCGACCTAGAATCAGCTGGGACCCACCGTCTTCCGACATATCCACCACGATGAAATCAACTGGTATGCTCACCCCGTCGGGAATCTGTAAGATGATGTCCCTAGCCACTCCGACCAGTTGCGTCACTGATCTCTCTGTGAGCTGGCGCATCATGGCCATCGGTTCTAGCTCCATCCTGATGTTGAGGCACCGGAAGATGGACAATGGCATCAAACTGATGATGGCCCCCAAATCTATCAAGGCTCTCCTAATGGGGATGCCGCCTATGGAGCATGGAACAGTAAAGCTTCCAAGATTCGGGAGCTTCTTGGGCAGTTTATTGCTCCTATAAAATGAAGATGGCTGCTTTGCCAACATGACTTGCTCTACCTTCATCTTCCCAAAAATGAGTTCCTTGATGAACTTGGCATATGATGGTAACTCCATGAGGGCATCCATAAAGGGGATGTTGAGCTCTACTCCCTTCAAAATTTCAATAAATTTGGCATACTTCTCTGCCATCTTGGCCTTCGCCAACCTGCTAGGGAATGGAACCAGGGCGATGCAATCCTTGGGTTTCTCCACGGGCCTTGCCCTTTCCTTAACATCTTCTTCCTCCACCGGATGGCTTTCTTTCTATACAATAATAGGTTCCTCCTCAGCCTCAATATCTCCACCCTCAACTGTTGGTGGGTGCTCATCTATCACCTCCTCAGGTGATGCATCTATGGGAATCATCACCGATGGTTCTGGAACCTTTGTTGATAGGCCGCTATGGGTGGTGATAGCACATGCACTCTCTGTAGGGTTCTTCTCAGATTGAGCGGGAAGCTTGCCTTGGGCTCGTGAACTCTGAATCAATTGCTCCTTTAGCTGATCCACCGTGGTGGAAATCTCCTTGCAGCGAGATGCATGGTCATGATTGAGCTTTCCATAATCCTCTATGAATATCTCCAAGGTGGATTCCAAAGAGGATTTTTGTTGAACTGGTGGAGGTGCAGGAAAGGCTAGCTGCTGCTAACGCTGCTTTGATATCCTAGTGGCCTATATGGGGCAAACGGCCTTTGTCCTGACTACTGCTGTTGATAGTAAGTCGGCGCTGCTGCTGCTACTGCTGATGGGGCTGCTGTTGTGCTACGCTGTTGATCCTGTATTGGAAACCAGGATGATTTCTCCAGGCCGGGTTTCCATAAGCTCCATTGTTGCCTCCTCTGTCATCTGATGTATCATTGGCCTCCTCTGCTGCTAGAGGAGGCGTATGGTAGGAGCGATTTGCCATTGGGTTCCTGATCTGTGCACCTCTCATAAGTGGCATATGTTGTGGCTGGGGGTGAGCTGGGCCTAGCATCAAGTTGATGGTCCATTTGGGCGATCTGCGAGGTAAGGGAATCAAGATGGCCACCAAAAATTGTCGCCTCGCTAACTTCATATCGGCCAACTCCTGGGGCCTTGACAATAGTAGAGGCCGACCTGTCATCTCCCCGATGCTGATCGTTTACCGCCATATCTTCAATAATCATCATGGCCTCAGCTGGCTCCTTCCCTGTTATATCTTTGTTTGTCGTGGTGTCGACAATCATCCTCGTGTCCGAATGCATACCGTTGTAAAACGATAGGACCAAGTCCCATGTAAGGATATGACCGGCCGCCCGTTTGACATGCAAATCGGGACGTGGATACTAGAATTAGAATTCATAAACCGTAAGTGCACGGTGTTGAAGTGTGTCTTGGGGGTCGATCACGGGGAGGCATGTGTTGTACTCGTAAAGATTCAGGAACCGGATCACCTGGTGAATGAGCTAGCCCATTCTCTGGTTGGCTGTCACGATAGTAAACTAATAGAAAGGATGTAAAAGGTAAAAATGTAACCTAGGACTTTGGCTTCCGCCCTAATCATGGGTTCTCACTATTACGGCCTAAGGATAGGAATTCGACCGAATGCTAAGGTTTGGCGGTGAGACGTTGCCTCTAAAAGTGTTACCTAGCGTCCCACAGGCCCGATATTCTGGTCGATGCCAAAGATGATATGCTAGGTCTATCTGGCTTCAAACGGTGGGCATTCCCATGTCAAACACCATCCGACTTTGGAAGCACTATGTTCGCAACGATCGCTCCCAACACTTCGTCCAAGCCGTTTCCACGTGCAGGGACTCAATGTCAACGCCAGGGGTGAGCTATGGCTAGAGAATCAAATTCCCGTTTTATTTCCTCTTGGCCCAACGATCAAAGGCGGTCTTTTTTCCGCCGATGACAATGAAACGCCCCCGCGTAACCATCAAAATCCCTAGATCCGATCGGATCCCTAAACCTATGGCCGTTCTAGGAAGAACCCATGAAGGGGCTTCCACCAATGTCCCAGATTGAAGAACTACTCACTAAGTATGGTGGCAAGTGCAAAAACAGAAAATATAGCCATAAGAATTCAAGTCAAGCAATTGTTTACTGTAGCAAATGGAAGCATAAACTGTTGGATCCTGTCAAAACAGCGTTGTTAGGATCGAAATAAAGTAGAGACTTACGTTTGCGTATGCGGCACGGTAGTCTCTGAACTTTGCCCTCGGATTCGCCACAACGGTCGATACTTCGTCACGGAGGATCGAAGCAGAGTTTCACCGCCTAAATCTCTAACTAGAGGAGGATTTTAATGGAAGGGAGAAGAAGAACATAAGGATGCCTTATGCAAACTTATGGCATGGAAAGTGTGAATGAATGCCTTACCCTTGGGTCCTATTTATAGGCTTTAGGGGTGGTTATTGTAGGAAATAACCAATTATAAGCTTATTAGCCTATATTAGCACATTCATTTATCTTCTTCTTTATCCACTTATCAAGTGCCATTTTGCACTTATAAAGTGGCTTTTTCCACTTATCGAGTGGCTTTTTCCACTGATCGAGTGGTCCTTTTCACACGAGAAACGGTTCCCTTCGTGCACGCCTTCGTGCACGCGACATCTGAGGTCCGTATACCCTCATACATCCCCTCATGGGTGTATTTATGTCGTCCATATCCAACATCTCACACTCACACTTGAGGGGATTGTAAGGAAACTTATTTTCCTCTAACTCTTCTGTTTATCATACCGAGAAATAGGCCGTGTGACCGTCATACGCATAGAGTCCGCTATTGTGCACTTGTTAGAGATACACAACACTCCTCGAGGTGCAAAGTTGAGTAGATCAACGCATGCTTTACCCTAGATTATTTCTTCACATTTCTTATACTTTATATTCAACAATTGAATCCCATCTGGATTGTAATTGGCTGGCCAGCTTTGAATCTTTAAAGTCCAAATGTGAATGCGAAATTAATCTTCTTCTTCTTGCGATCCTTTCGATCTTGACTTGACTTGCTTTTCTAACATGCCCCGCCGGACCGAATTAACCATAGTCCATAAGTAACATATAAGATAGCAATCACCCGGTCAAATCTAAAGGAACCAATTAGAGTCCATAAGGGTAATGAATTAAGACCCATGTGGTCTTTGGGTCTCACATAATAGTAAACTTATTTACTATTCTAACCCAATGGTCAAAAAATGCATACGTAGTATGAATACGTATTACAACATCGCTCCTTTCCCAGGGAGTGTATGTCTCAATGATGTTGTAAGGATGATGATCAGACACCACAATGTCTGACTTTGAGTCCCTTTTTCTACTCAAATAATCCTTTGGACTCACATCTCGCATTTAGACAGATAGGATTTCAAAATCCTCTTAGATCTTCTGTAAGCATCCATATGATGCAGATATTTCATGCGACCATTTTGTTTAAGTCATGACTCTAAATCATCAGTCTGATGATTTTGACTTTAAACAGGTCTCATCTCTATTCTATCCGTCTGATAGAATAAGGCGGTTGCTCATGTGAGAGAGCAACCTCAATCTGTCCGACATACTAAAAAGTATAGCTAAGATTTCAAAAATGTACACAAACATTTCTCAAGAAATTCATATGCAATGTTTGAAAAAGAACATATTCTTTTATTAAATTTGATCATTTACAGACATGGGAATTTACATTGGTACAACTCAACTCTTACGCAATCCTTGGGATGATAAGTGTTTGTAAAACACATCTCTGGGGATTGCCTTCGTAAGCGGATCCGCTATCATCTCATGCGTAGATATGTACCTTATGTCTACCTTCTTGTTCTTGTCATAGTCTTTTGCAAGTCTGCAGTTCCTTTAAAATACTGCATTATCCTCTTAACCGCTTTCCAGTGTTCTTGCACTGGGTTGGATTGGTAACGACTTACCATTCCAACGACAAAACAGATGTCTGGTCTTGTACACATCATAGCGTACATAAGACTACCAACTGCACTGGAATATGGAACTTTTTCCATAATTTCTTTCTCCTTTTGGTTCTTAGGACATGATTTCAGACATAAATTATCGCTTTTGCTTATAGGAGTATCAATGGACTTGCAGTCCGGCATATTAAATCGTTCTAGAACCTTCTTTATATAAGTCTCCTGTGAAAGAGAAAGAAGTTTCTTCGAACGATTCCTTGAAATCTTAACCCTAAGGATATATGCGGCTTCTCCCATGTCTTTCATCTCAAAAACTGATGAAAGCCAAGCCTTGATATCCATCACAAAGCCCTTGTCATTTCCGGCTATTAAAATGTCATCTACATATAGAGACATGATACCATACTTGCTTTTAATCCTCTTGATATATACACAGTTATCTTCATCAAGCATGGTAAAACCATTTGATAAGAAAACTTCTTGAAATCGTATATACCATTGCCTCGAGGATTGTTTAAGACCATATATGGATTTAAGAAGCTTACAAACCTTATGTTTGTTTCCTTCTTTTACAAACCCTGTTGGTTGTTCCATATAGATCTCCTCGTCCAATTCTCCATTGAGAAATGCAGTCTTTACATCCATTTGATGTAATTCGAGGTCTAAGCAAGCTACCATTGCAAGAATCAGGCGAATCAAGGTAAAACGAACAACAGGTGAGAAGGTCTCTTCGTAGTCTATCCCTTCCTGTTGCGTAAAACCTTTCGCGACAAGGCGAGCTTTATATCTGTCAATAGAGCCATCAGCCTTATGCTTGATCTTGAGAACCCATTTGTTCCCAATAGCTCTATGTCCTCTGGGTAAGTCAACTAAGTCCCGGACTTGGTTAACTTTCATGGATTCTAACTCCTCTTGCATCGCTTCTATCCATTTGTCTTTAGCAGGGCAAGATACGGCCTGTGTGAAAGTAGCAGGCTCGTCATCTTCTTGTAGTAAAGTCATAAAGGTTTGCGGAAATTCATCCTCAAATCTTAGAGGATTTAACCTTGTACGACTACTACGGCGTATTTGAGATTCTTCAAGTCCTTGTTGACTCGAATTTAGATCAATTCTAATATCACTCCCACTTGGAATGTCGTTAGAATTGCTCCCACTTGGATCATTATTCCCGTATGGAATAGGATAATCGTCATTCGTATAATCCATTGGTGAAGGTTGAAACGTATTTTCGTTTTCACCAAGAATTCTCCCACTCGAATGAGGTAATCCTTCTTGATCATAAATCTCAAATAGAGATAAGTCCTGACTTATCTCGCCCTGTCTTGGAAACTCGTTTTCCAAGAAAGTGACATCCCTCGACTCAAACTCAATTAGCCCACCATTGTCTTCCTGACTAACAAAAACATAACCTTTGGAGTTTTCTGCGTATCGTATAAAGATACATTTCCTTCCCCTTGGCCCAAGTTTACCATACTTATGGGAGGAAATATGTGCGTAGGATGCACAACCCCAAGGTTTCAAAATGTTTAAGTCAGGAGACCTTTGGTTCCACAACTCATAAGGAGTGGAGCTAACTGATTTCGAGGGTACGCGGTTTAAAATGAAAGCGCCGTCAATAATGCATCACCCCAAAAGGTGATTGGCAAGTTAGCTTGCGCCATCATTGAACGGACCATTTCCATTAAAGTCCTATTTCTCCTTTCTGCAACACCGTTTTGTTGAGGAGTATAAGGCATAGTTACTTGATGTACTATGCCTTTTTCATCACAAAGCTCCTTAAAACTGTTGATTGATATTCACCGCCCCTGTCGGTTCGCAAGATCTTAATCTTGCGATCTAATTGATTCTCCACTAAACTCATATAGTTTTTAAAGCAAGCCAATGCTTCAATTTTGTGGGATATCAAATAGATATGTCCGAATCGGGTGAAATCATCAATAAAAGTGATGAAATATGATTCACGCGTCTTGTCTTGACATTCATTGAACCACATATGTCCGAATGGATAAGATGTAATGGAACCTCGGCCCTTGTGCCGGTTCCAAACGGCTTGCGACAAGATTTCCCCACTATGCAATGTTCGCAGGTTGACATTTCAACCTTTGAAACATTGGATAGAAGGCCACGTTTGGCACGTCTATCCATACGCGTTGGTCCAATATGACCAAGCCTTGCGTGCCAACAAATCACATCAGACTCATAAGTCTTAGAATTTGCAATAAGGAAATTTTCATTACATGAGGAGTCATACATTGTACTCATTACAATAAATCCTTTAAATACAAACCCAGTACCAATAAGAGTATTATTACAACTTAAGTCCACATTACAATCATGAAAAAACCAGTTATAACCAAGACCCATTAACACAACCACAGATATTATATTCCTTCGAATATCTGGAGCGAAGAGAACATCATGAAGTAGGAGAGTGCGGCCGTTGTCCAAGACTAGCTTGCAAGTCCCAACGCCTTTCACTTCAACACGTGTGTTGTTTCCTACATAGATCCACTTCGTTCCTTGGGGTATCCGGTGATACTCCACGAAGGACCGTCTGTCCCTTGCTATGTGGTTGGTGGCACCTGAATCAATTATCCAAAATGGATTAGATTCCACAAGAAATATTGAACTAGAAACACATATGTAACTAGTATATTTACAAGTTACCTCGTCGCCTCCACTCGTACATGAACGAGCATAGTGACCGAGCTTGTTGCACTTGAAGCACTTGATCCTCTTCAAGTCTTTCTTCTTGTGCCATTTCTTGTGCCCACCCTTATGTTTGGGTTTCTTGGTAGACTCAGGTTGCTTATTACGTTCATTAGTGAACTTTGAACGATCTTTCCGTTTCTTTCCCCCGTATGAGGAACTAGCAACCATGTGCACTGATCACTCCATATTTTACACCTTTTTTCTGCATATTTGCATACCGTTTTGATCGCCCATATCACGCTTTTCACGATTATTCGACAATATTGCGATACTTTTCACTATTTCTTGTTTTTGTCGTATTTCAGGAAATATGGAGCGATTTGGATCGATTGTGAGATCAAGAGGATTTGCACCCACTCCGGAGTGTCAACCATGGCCCTTTTGAGGGTTATTCTGCAATGGAAGAGGAGTGGAAGAAGAAAGAACGTCGTAGGAGCGACGGGGGAGCGAAAAGATGAAGATTGGGCATTTTCAGCATGCCACTCGGCCGAGCATTGAGACCCCGCTCGGCCGGCCAGATCGGACACCCAACAGAGATGTATCGGCGTGCACTCGGCCGAGCATCGCACGCCGACTCGGCCGAGTGAGGAGACTCCGTCCGTCCGAGTGGCACCCAGACGACGGCAAGCCAAAATGACCAACTTACTGTAATCCGTCAGTCTGCCCCAGAATCCCGACTCGGCCGAGTGACGAAAGCCGTCCGCCCGAGTACCAAATGCCCCTCGGCCGAGTGACATTTGCCACTCGACCGAGTGACTCCGAGGACACGAAGCGCCCAGATTTTCAGACATCCTCCAACTCTTTTGAAATCTGCTATCATTTCAGTGGGTAAATTATTTTTCTCATATTTTTTATGGATAGTAGACTTCATGACGATTCCAACGCCGCCAAGAACGCGCAAATCGGAGGTCGGATGAAATCTGGGGAATTTCTGCAAGTCGATGCTGCAGTGCTGGAATTTGCATGTTAGTGTCACTCGGCCGAGTGACATTTCCACTCGGCCGAGTGACCAGTTTTTGTCAGTTTTTGACAGTTTTGACAGAGTGCTGTTTTCTGGAGTTTCTGCAGGAAAGTTCACTCGACCGAGTGAGATTTCCACTCGACCGAGTGAGCTGTCCACTCGACCGAGTGAGATTTCCACTCGACCGAGTGAGATTTCCACTCGACCGAGTGAGATTTCTACTCGGCCGAGTCGTAACTGGCACAGATTTCTGGGCACGCGCAGATTCAGTTTTGGGCCCGATTTTCAGGGGCTTTTTAGGCAGTTTTGCTAGGGTTTTTGGGAGAGTATTTAAGGGGTTTGTAGCCACCATTAGAGGGGAACCCCCCCATGTTTTCTTAGCCCCCATATATGTTTTTCTTAGGATTATTTTAGAGGTTAGGCCATGCCCTAGGCCCCCTCTTGGATCTAAAAGCTTGTATTTTGGATTGAAGATCTTCATCAAGCTAAGTATTTTCTTCTTTTTATTTGAATCTTTGTTTTTCTATCTTTTTGTATGCAAGCAATGATTTTTATTGATTCATATATCCTTGTTGCTATGCTAGAGTAGATTTGTTGTTCTAGGGTTTGGGGATGAACCCTATGGATCTAATTTCAGATTTGTGATGAATGAATTCCCAAATTGCTAGAATTGCTAGGAGGTTAGGTTGTGATTGATTTACAAAGGATAGCTAGGGATTTCCATCGATTGGGGTTTGCAAGAGATTGGATTCTAATCGATGGGAAGGCCTAGATATTCGATTTAGGTTTACAATTGGGTCTCTCTAGATTTGGTTTGCAAGAGATTGGACCAAAGCTAGGATTTTTAATTGTAAATCTATACCCATATTCGTTTGCAAGAGATTGGACAAATACGAACTATCACAACCTAGATCGTAACTCGAGTTTGCACGAGAGTGGGCTCGAGGAGCGATTGAACGATGATGTCAATCTTCATGCTAGCGGCTTAGGTTAGGGTTTGCAAGAGATTGGGCCCTAATCTAGGTTGCTATAGACCGGCAATAGCGCGAGAGCGTGAGCTTGGTTCTCTATTCAGTTACGACTAGTTCACCTCAACACAAGTCTAGTAATATTGAGATTCACTATTTACGATGATGTATGACGATCCGTAGTGGGAATTCCCTAGCCCTAGACATCTTTATTTGATTTTATATCCCCATACTTTGCCCGATGATTGTGACAGGATCGCCAAAGGCAAATTCCCTCTTTTATTATATTGTATTTAAATCGATATTTGACCGATTTCTTTATCATCGACACCGACATCCACCACCATTTCCATTATATCATTCCATAACCATCTCCACCAATAAAACATTCGTAGTCAAACCAACCTAGGATAGATTGGGGCCAACACCACCTCCTCGTGTTCGATACCCGCTCGCCACTTTACCGTGCGCTTGCGGTAAAACTACAATCGTCGTCCCGGGACGTGTATCCGGGGCGCGATCAAGTTTTTGGCGCCGTTGCCGGGGAGGTGTTTCCCGTTGGGTGCCAATTTGTCACAATTAGGTTGATTAGACTACGAAAAAAAAAATTTGTAACAACAAAAAAGGAAAATTTTCACCCCTGCCACCATTATTATCATTTCTATATTCTTTTGTGCCACTGATATCTTTTCTCCAGGTATTTATCTTTGTTGATCAGGTGCTATGGATTATACTACGTGGACCACAGATTTTGATCAGAATGCTCAGACGGGAGATTACTATTTTGATCAGAATGCTCAGACGGGAGATTACTATTTTGATCAGAGTGCTCAGATGGGAGAATACTATTATGATCAGAGTGCTCAGATGGGAGAATAATATTTTGATCAGAGTGCTCAGATGGGCGAATACCTTTTTGAGGAGATGCACTGGCCCGAGCTTGATGAGAGACAAAGGATCTTTTTTGATGAGATGCATGCACACCAGGTTGAAGTGCAAGCCGGGCTTGAAAAGGGTAACCTTATATTGGAACGGGTGAAGATGCAACTTGAAATGAATATGCTCATGCTTAAGGTTGAAGGGATTTCCAAAGATATCAGTTCTGCTTCTTCATTTTATGGGCAAGAAGCATCGCCAGACTTACTACCAAAGCCAGAATGTGCCGTCGTCGATCCCACTTCCTCCGATACATCTATTGCATATGAAGAGTGGATGGACGAAGAGGCAGTGAAGGAAGCAGAAACTGAGTCATATGCGCAGCCAGAGGAGGACGCATTTCAGAGATTATTGGAGGGTCTCTTGGAGTCAGTGAGGTTCACCGGTTCAGAGAGCATTACGGCAGGTGATGCATTTGGGCTACGATTTGCAGATTTTGTTATGAACCGTGTTTCAGCTGCAGGAACAATAGAGGAGGACATCCATGTCAGTCTTGATGGGGATAGACTATATTTTCGGATTGCTTGCGGGCATTCCCCTCCACATGATACATCCCCACAAGTTGACACACCTGAGCAGCCAGCATCACCATCCCAGAGAGAGCCTACATTGATAGTTGATGAGAAGGCAAAGGAGCACACTATCGAGCCAGAGCATATTGCCGAGGAGGCCTCATATACGGAGTCAGAGCATGCTTTTGAGGAGGCCTTACACACAGAGCCAGAGCTTATCACCGAGGAGGTCATGCATCGGGACGAGGACACAGCCATTCATGAGGATCCTGAGCACTATCCTCCTCCATTAGAGCTTCCGCAGCCACCTCATCCTCCCACTGACGCAGAGGACTACCCCCACAGAGCTTATGGCTCCCCTTCAGGGAGATCTCTTTACTCCCTCGCCCTTTATCTTTGATTTCCCTCCAGTGTATGATGTTTTTTATGATTCATCGTGCCTTTTGCAGGATTCATGTACATACGATCAAAAGGTACGATGGGACGTATATGTGGAGGAGAGCGAGGAGTTAGCACCCATGGACACATATGAATATGATCAAGGGGTGCACTGGGATGAGTCCGACGATGATGAGGAGCATCTTGATGGGGTCCACACCTATGATCTAGATTTACCTGAGCAGCATAGAGAAGACACCGTGGAGACAGCTATCACGGCATGTGAGGATATTGGATTATTTCCAGGGAAGTATCGTCCACCACTATTTATTTCATATATTTCTATTGACGATCCTCTTTGGAATACTTTTATTATGAGGGTGAAATTTTTGCAGCGAACTGATGCATCCTATTCTCTGCAGGGTACAGGTGGAGTCCTTGTGGGAATGCTGGAGGATGCATTGCTAGAGTTCGTTGGTGTCCGTGGACATGTGCGCCTGGCAGAGCCACGGAAGGAGCAGTTGGAGCAGTTGCCTGCACCGGAAAAGATACTGGATCCGCCTTTTGCTATAGGTGATAGCAATCCAGTAGTGTAGAAATTTTTATGCTTTCAATAAAACCGAATCCTCTCGACAGCGAGAGGACCGTATAGATTTGCTTGAATAAATATCACCTCATATGACGGCAACAAAAATTTTTACACCCCAAACCCATTATATATTAATTGCCCACTTTATATTTTGATGTGTCACATCCTTTTTGCTCACCACCCACCGAGCATTTCTTTCAAGCGAATACTCACTTTCTTATTCATTTGACTTGATCACGCTTTGCAAAGCCATGACATTTTTGATTGAGTCACTTGAATAGGATTGTTTGGTATAAGCTTGGGGGAAAGCGCTCTCATGCATCATTGTATGTGCATGTACTTGCATTAGGATTTCATGTCATTCATTTCATCATTTTTCATTCACCTCCCTCATATTTATCGTTGTTCCTCATATTCTTTCATTATGATCACATTGAGGACAATGTGAAGTTTAAGCTTGGGGGAGTGCATTTCCATGCCATTTAGATGCATTAGTTGCATTTTTTTACTTTATTTTAGGATTTTTTAAATTTTTCAAATTTTTGCATCATCTTTTTGATTTTTCCATCCTATTTTCCTTTTATGTGTGTTCATGCATCATATTCCGTGCTTGTTTTTCTTTTCTTTCCTCTCTTTTATTTTTTCTTATTTCTTCATTTTTCTTTCTCTTCTTTTGCTAGATTTGTTCCTTATGATGATATCTCTTATTGCTTTAGCAACCATCACGATGCTTACTATTCTTTGCCATGCTACTTAGAGTATTCCATAGTCTTGCTATTCACATGTGCTTGCAAATCTATTTCTCTTGATGACCCCTCTAAGTGATCGCATGATATTCATTGAAACTGAATGTATAGATTAGTGTTTAGTATGCTTTTGTTGGAAATGCACCAAGATTCACGCATCATTAGTATATCTGAAGCATCAGTTTTATTGTCTTATTCACCTCCTGTTGCATGCTTGATATGAAAGTACTCTTTACCGCTTGACTTCGCTTTTTATTGAGATGATTGAGAATATCCATGCTTACATATGAGTTTTAGTTGAAGTATTATTTTATTGAACCGTTCGTGCACATCTTAGAGTGAACCGAGTGTTACATTATTTCCTTCTCCACATATATCTTTTTATTCTCTACATGTCACTTGAGTTCACCTCCTAAAGCTACTTATATCGCATCTATTTCCCAAAAATCCCCACAAAAGAAAAGTTAGCTCCAAAAAGTCCAAAAAGCCAAAAAGGAGCCAAAAACCAAAAATACAAATCAAATAGCTTCTACAAAAATCCAAAAAGAAAAGTGAGAAACAAAAAAAAGATCAAAAAAAAAGAAGAAAAAAAAAATTTGTTTCTCTATCTCATTATTGGAGCCATAAAATACTTGGGAAAACCAAGGCAAAAATCCCATTTTCCACTATCATATTCCTTTAGATGCGATGCCTCAAGCTAAGCTTGGGGGGGTTGAATTCATTTGACCATATGAGTAAGTACGACATTAGAGTGGAGAGGTGCACGAATGGGGAGGTTTGATAATGCTGAAACTCAGCAAAATACCTAAGTTATGGAGATTTCTTATGAATTGAAATAAATATGTGAATTACATGACTCTTATTCTATTCTCTATTACATGCTTGGTGTGTATCTTATATGCTTCATTTATAACTTTTGATTGAAAAGTGCATTGCCAACATTTGTATATTAAGTTCTATGAAATGTGTGATGTGGATATGAATTGATTGTATGAATTTAGAGAGTCCCTCTTATTGCTCTTAAAAGCTTGAAAGTACCATGTCTAAGTAAGATTTGAAATCCTTATAGCATGTGATTCGTATTTTCCAAGTTATCGTGATGTGTAGCTTATGGCTTGAGATCTGAGAAAATAATCTAGCAACCACTTCCACCTCGTGTTCTTTCTTTTTCTTTCGTTTCATTTTCTTTATTTTCATCTCCCGAGTTCGTCTCTCTACTTATCTTCCTCGAGGACGAGTAAGAGGTAAGCTTGGGGGATTTTGATCACTCCATATTTTACACCTTTTTTCTGCATATTTGCATACCGTTTTGATCGCCCATATCACGCTTTTCACGATTATTCGACAATATTGCGATACTTTTCACTATTTCTTGTTTTTGTCGTATTTCAGGAAATATGGAGCGATTTGGATCGATTGTGAGATCAAGAGGATTTGCACCCACTCCGGAGTGTCAACCATGGCCCTTTTGAGGGTTATTCTGCAATGGAAGAGGAGTGGAAGAAGAAAGAACGTCGTAGGAGCGACGGGGGAGCGAAAAGATGAAGATTGGGCATTTTCAGCATGCCACTCGGCCGAGTGAAGGAGTCACTCGGCCGAGCATTGAGACCCCGCTCAGCCGGCCAGATCGGACACGCAACAGAGATGTATCGGCGTGCACTCGGTCGAGCATCGCACGCCGACTCGGCCGAGTGAGGAGACTCCGTCCGTCCGAGTGGCACCCAGACGACGGCAAGCCAAAATGACCAACTTACTGTAATCCGTCAGTCTGCCCCAGAATCCTGACTCGGCCGAGTGACGAAAGCCGTCCGCCCGAGTACCAAATGCCCCTCGGCCGAGTGACATTTGCCACTCGACCGAGTGACTCCGAGGACACGAAGCGCCCAGATTTTCAGACATCCTCCAACTCTTTTGAAATCTGCTATCATTTCAGTGGGTAAATTATTTTTCTCATATTTTTTATGGATAGTAGACTTCATGATGATTCCAACGCCGCCAAGAACGCGCAAATCGGAGGTCGGATGAAATCTGGGGAATTTCTGCAAGTCGATGCTGCAGTGCTGGAATTTGCATGTTAGTGTCACTCGGCCGAGTGACATTTCCACTCGGCCGAGTGACCAGTTTTTGTCAGTTTTTGACAGTTTTGACAGAGTGCTGTTTTCTGGAGTTTCTGCAGGAAAGTTCACTCGACCGAGTGAGATTTCGACTCGACCGAGTGAGCTGTCCACTCGACCGAGTGAGATTTCCACTCGACCGACTGAGATTTCCACTCGGCCGAGTCGTAACTGGCACAGATTTCTGGGCACGCGCAGATTCAGTTTTGGGCCCGATTTTCAGGGGCTTTTTAGGCAGTTTTGCTAGGGTTTTTGGGAGAGTATTTAAGGGGTTTGTAGCCACCATTAGAGGGGAACCCCCCCATGTTTTCTTAGCCCCCATATATGTTTTTCTTAGGATTATTTTAGAGGTTAGGCCATGCCCTAGGCCCCCTCTTGGATCTAAAAGCTTGTATTTTGGATTGAAGATCTTCATCAAGCTAAGTATTTTCTTCTTTTTATTTGAATCTTTGTTTTTCTATCTTTTTGTATGCAAGCAATGATTTTTATTGATTCATATATCCTTGTTGCTATGCTAGAGTAGATTTGTTGTTCTAGGGTTTGGGGATGAACCCTATGGATCTAATTTCAGATTTGTGATGAATGAATTCCCAAATTGCTAGAATTGCTAGGAGGTTAGGTTGTGATTGATTTACAACGGATAGCTAGGGATTTCCATCGATTGGGGTTTGCAAGAGATTGGATTCTAATCGATGGGAAGGCCTAGATATTCGATTTAGGTTTACAATTGGGTCTCTCTAGATTTGGTTTGCAAGAGATTGGACCAAAGCTAGGATTTTTAATTGTAAATCTATACCCATATTCGTTTGCAAGAGATTGGACGAATACGAACTATCACAACCTAGATCGTTACTCGAGTTTGCACGAGAGTGGGCTCGAGGAGCGATTGAACGATGATGTCAATCTTCATGCTAGCGGCTTAGGTTAGGGTTTGCAAGAGATTGGGCCCTAATCTAGGTTGCTATAGACCGGCAATAGCGCGAGAGCGTGAGCTTGGTTCTCTATTCAGTTACGACTAGTTCACCTCAACACAAGTCTAGTAATATTGAGATTCACTATTTACGATGATGTATGACGATCCGTAGTGGGAATTCCCTAGCCCTAGACATCTTTATTTGATTTTATATCCACATACTTTGCCCGACGATTGTGACAGGATCGCCAAAGGCAAATTCCCTCTTTTATTATATTGTATTTAAATCGATATTTGACCGATTTCTTTATCATCGACACCGACATCCACCACCATTTCCATTATATCATTCCATAACCATCTCCACCAATAAAACATTCGTAGTCAAACCAACCTAGGATAGATTGGGGCCAACACCACCTCCTCGTGTTCGATACCCGCTCGCCACTTTACCGTGCGCTTGCGGTAAAACTACAATCGTTCTCTGGGTGTACATCCCGGAGCGATCATGCACTTCTGCACTTGGCTTGGCAGCCGCAAGCCGCTCTTCCTCTAATTCGAGGTGCTTAGAAACATCGCTGAAAGTCTTGATGCTCTCATTGTGAGTGAGATGCATCTTCATTTGGTCCCACCCATTTGGTAGGGAACGTATGACTGCTTGGATTTGTTGCTCATCAGTGAGCACATGACCTGCGTCCTTTAACTCCGAGATAAGATTCGCCATATGTCGCAGATGTTTCCCCATGGAATGATCTGGACGTTTCTTATATGAATCGAACCTTATAGTTAAGGCGCGAAGTTTGGACACCGATGTGCCACCGAACTTCTCTTCTAGCTTGGACCATATGTCCATGGCTAGGTCATGTTCTCAGAAGATGCGCATTATGTCATCAGCCATACTGCTTAATAACGTAATGCGTGCTATCTTGTTCTTCCGAGACCAAGCATCAAAAGCTTCCTTGTCTCGTCTGTGTTGGGCCGTAGTGCCCAACTCGGGTTCAATCATTACGTTCTTTAGAGTTTCGAGCACTTCTTGCTCCTCTAAAACGTATTGTATCTTGATGGACCAAAGTTTGTAATTATCGCCGTTGAGTTTTTCACCTCTGTTTAACTCAGCGACGATGTTCTTTGAAGCAGAAGACATTTTACTTTTAAAATGCTGCAAAAGACACAAAATCGAAGGTTTGATCAAAATCATTGCAAAAAATTTCTTAAAATTTAATTCCCACTTGAAATGATAATAGAATATCCCATTTGGATAGTTCTAATTTCAACTCCCACTTGGAATGATATTTATAATTTGATAAGTTACTTTCGAAAAATATTGAAAATGTTACTCTAGAATCGGAAAGGTCACTACGTTTCCAATCACCATCTAGAGTAACTTTCAATATTTCCCCATCACTTTATCAAATGTTAGTACTCTTATAGTACTTCGCAGCGGAAAAGCGTTTTTTTAAAAACGTATTTTTCAAAACGTATGAAAACGTATTTTTCAAAAATGTATATTTCGACTTATTACCCTTATGATACTAGCGAAATATTCGGCAATCCCTGGCCATTTTTCGGGGTAGAGCCGTAGCCGTGCCAAGGCCGGATCCCCCTTGTGGGGATTTCTCTGCAAGTCACAGTCGCCGGTTCCCGTATGGATCCAAGCGTTCCCTCCTTCAGGGGAATTTGCCGCAGAGAATTGTCGTCGGACCCGTAGGGGTTGTCCATGCAAGCCACTGCCATGCATGCCCCCCCTATTCGGTCCGCAAGCCCCATACCCAAAAATTTGGACAACCAAGGCTCGGCAATGGCCCCATTCCCTCGGTCAAGGGCCTCTGCCCTGACAGGGGCCGGCCAACGCCGGCCAAGGACATAAGACTGGCCGGCCAGGGCCTCTGCCTTGGCCGGCCTGGGACCATGGCCCCTCGGCCAGGCCTGGCCATGGCCGCGGCCAGGGCTCCCTGGCCGTGGCCGGCCCTGGCCTGGCCGCGGCCGGCCCTGGCCTGGTCGGCCATGGCCCTGGCCGGCCATGGCCAGGGCCGGCCATGGCCGGCCGACCATGGCCCGGTCATGGCCTATTGGCCTAGGCCGGCCATGGCCCTTTGGCCATGGCCGGTCTCCCCACTTGCATGGGGTGGCCGCATGCACTCCTCCCCCTCGACGGGGTGGTCGTGGTGGTTTTCGTCGTTATTGGCCGTAGCCAACCCCCTCTGCATGGGGAGGGGGGATGCATTGCCTCCATTGCCCATATGGCTATAGATTTCATGCACCAAAATTCATCTTCCCCGATGGGAATAACCACCATCTTCTTCTCCGGTGAAGCACCCGTTCGTCGAGAAAGTAGTTATCCTCCAATGGCCGTGTACCAAAAAAATAACTTACTTCAAAAAGTTCTTAAACTACGCGCTCCACATGAAGAGAGTGCCCATTCCCTATGAAAGGAGACTCAGCATCCATGAAGATAGCGAGTTTGACGATATGAACGGTCGGTTCTCCCGTCACAGAGAGTTCCTGCCATATCCGTAATGGTAGGAGACCCTAACGTGAAAAGAACAACCGCTGCGTTCTCTCCGTCATGAAGTGTTCCTACCATATCCATAATGGTAGGATACCCATTCGTGAAAAAGATAACGACTCGTTCATAGTTTCGACGAGGCGACGGTCTGACCGGAGCGAATCCGTATGGCTCTGATACCAATGTTGGATCCTGTCAAAACAGCGTTCTTAGGATCGAAATAAAGTAGAGACTTACGTTTACGTATGCGGCACGGTAGTCTCTGAACTTTGCCATCGGATTCACCACAACGGTCGATACTTCGTCACGGAGGATCGAAGCAGAGTTTCACCGCCTAAATCTCTAACTAGAGGAGGATTTTAATGGAAGGGAGAAGAAGAACATAAGGATGCCTTATGCAAACTTATGGCATGGAAAGTGTGAATGAATGCCTTACCCTTGGGTCCTATTTATAGGCTTTAGGGGTGGTTATTGTAGGAAATAACCAATTATAAGCTTATTAGCCTATATTAGCACATTCATTTATCTTCTCCTTTATCCACTTATCAAGTGCCATTTTGCACTTATAAAGTGGCTTTTTCCACTTATCGAGTGGTTTTTTCCACTTATCGAGTGGTCCTTTTCACACGAGAAACGGTTCCCTTCGTGCACGCCTTCGTGCACGCGACATCTGAGGTCCGTATACCCTCATACATCCCCTCATGGGTGTATTTATGTTGTCCATATCCAACATAAACACAATATCAAAATATAGAAACAATCAAAGAACTTACAATTCAAGTTTAATTCCAAGCAGCTAAAAACCCCTAAAAACATTTTAAAAATAGGGATTGTGTTTCTGGGAAAACCTAGCCCTATTTATACAAGTGGACAAGATGCCAAGGAATATTCCCACAAAAACACAAAAACAGACACTCACCCGATCGGTTGAAACTTCACCCGATCGGTTGAAACTTCACCCGATCGGTTGAGACGATGGAAAAATCCGTCTTCAGCTCTGATAAATTCTCACCCGATCACTGAACCGATCGGGTGAGTCTTGGGTTTCATGAGCTTGGGAAGCAGCTACAGGTGACCCAATCAGTTTAAAGTGCCGACATGATCGGATCAGAATTTTCGCCTTCAAAACTGCCCACTGTAAAATATCCACCCGATCACAGAACCGATCGGGGGAACCGTCTCTTCTTCTGCATTGACACGGACCGCTTGACCCGATCGGTTAGCTGTTCCACCCGATCAGTTGAGAGCTGATACGTAGTTATCTTTAACAAATGGCTCTCGGGATCTCATGCGACACTTCCCGTTGATCTGGGGACTTATGATGTTGGCCACATATGTCCCCTATGCTAGCAATGTCCTACAAATGCATGTAACACGACGAAAGTAAAAAGAAACTGAAAACACAAAGAAACAGATACGAAATAATGAAAAAGCGATGGAAAATGGCAGAGAAGATGTGCGTGAATATATAAAATATAAACGCACGTCAAAATCCCCCCAGCTGAACCCTTTCTCGTCCTCGAGGAAAAACGAGTGAGAATAGAAGCCCGGTGGGAGAAAATAGAAGGAGAGAAACAGACAAAGAAAAAGGAATCCTAGATTACCCGTCAGAGCCAACGGAAACAATCAAAACACACTAAGCAAGCACGCGAGAAGCATAACACTAAGCCCATAAATACGAGTTCCTACTAGTGTCGTGGGTTCATGTGGTGAAGCTCGAGTGAGTGCGATGGTGAGCTAGCCAACGGTGAAACTATCTAAATCATGCGATGAAGCTCCATATACACATATCCATGGAATGACCCAAATATCGAATCAATTCGAGCTTCCGGTGAATAATAGCTCAAGCATGCATGAGAATAGAGTAAGAATTAAGACATCTCATATGTTCGGGACTCTACCGCTTGAAACTAGGAAATCGCTGCACGATTGCCGAGATGATTGCTTGAAAGATCCTATGCAAAGCGTGTTCAAAAACAAAAGGGGTTGAGTAGGTTTAGAGGAGAGCACTTGGTGCAAATTCTCGCCTTCCCTTTATTCACGGTGGTAAGAGTAATATTTACAATAGAATTTTTTTGGGTTTTAGGATATTTGTAAATTTTTTTTAGATTTTGGCTATACATATTCTTTCTTTTCTCCTATCTTCACCTTTTTCTCTCTTTTTTTGGATTTTCCACTCTTCTCTCTCCCTTTTTTTAGAAGTAAGAAAATGCGCATTCTCCAAAAGCGGAAGAACGATGCGCTAGTATGTGGCAAAATTGTATACTGTCCCAAGTGGGAGTTAAGTATACGACGAGGGGATTTGCACCAAGAAAAAAAAAATAATTCGAATTCTAAACACTTAGCAAAAGGCGTTTTTTGCAAATCAGAGCGTAAGCAACATGGGTTATCCTAGTCCTATTAGAAGAGTCCCGACACATGCTATTTGAAGCATATATATATAGTATGATTCATGCATAATGAAGCAGGAAGTAGAAGCAATATATCGCATATTCGAAATTGAAGCATGATAGTCTAGGGGTCATCCAAGGATATGCATATAAAACAAAATCACGACCTAGAAGCACACCAACTAGCTAGTCACAACATATAACTCAACACAAAAGGCAAAGTGAACCCTCGGAGCATGAAATGCAACAGAACTCGACTTCCTAGTGTTAGTGAAGATAGGTATCGTAGCTTAGCTGTGTGTGTGTGTGTGGGGTATAGTGGCAGTTTCATCATGTGGGGTCATCTCTAGGAGAGGGAGAATAAAAGGAAGGAAAAAGAGAAAAATGAAAAACACGACAAAAACGACTCAAAACGGAGAAAAAGACACGACTGTCGCACATAGTGCGACCCCCCAAGCTGAACGTTGCATTGCCCTTAATGCAACAGGATGAAGTGCGGGAGGGCAACGAAAGATGTGAGGGAGGTACGCACATGACACAGACAAAGAAACAGAAAAACATGAAACACACAGAAAACGAGACGAAGAAAAATAAAGAAAATAATGACCGAAACCAACTAGACAAAAGACGCACACACAAACACACAAAACAAGCACACGACAAACAAATGACACGACCACAAGTACATGAAAATCAGTCCGAGCTGCTATCGGAGGAATTGTAGGGAGATGGTGAAGTGGGAGGTGAATAGTGGACGAAAGATGATTGTGAGGATGATGGAGAAGGTGTGCCGATAAGAGAATGAGGGGAAACATGTTGGATCACAGCTGGATCGAGATTGATCGATGGATCGTGGTGGATTTAGATGGTACCAGGTGAACCGGCATATGGGTGCCAATCAGGAGGATCCAAGGATGGAAGATTCACTAGGGTAGTATACCATGGATCGGGATAGAATTCCCATGGTAAATGGGAAGTGCGAATGGGGATTCGCTTAAGAGATGATGGTGGGAGGACGGTAAAAGGAATATTGTCAGGCCCATAAAGATTAACCGCACATTCGTGACCAAAATGAGTGAGCATTCCAATATCAATCAAGTAGTCACAATCGATGCAGGTCCGACCCGATAAAATTTGGAGGTCAGATGGTAGCCTCAAAACATGACTGACAATTAGAGTGATAATCCCACCACAACAAATAGATCCGGAGGTTGCACGGCCAACAGGTAAAAGCTCATAGATTGTCCAATGGGCGGTGTTGATGGGTAATGGGCCATGTCTACGGATCCTGTCATGAGACATGGCATATAGAAAGAAAAGCTCGTTCCTAGACACCGTGGAATTATCCACGCGGGAAAAGATGGTGTTGGCAAAGAGACAGTGGACGTAACGGTAACACGGGTGGCGAGCGCCTCCGTTGGAAAGGTGGGATAACGGGTGAATTGTTGCCAAATTCCATCGTCCCGGAAGTAGGAATAGATATCAGACCGATCATGAGTGGAACATTCAACATAATGATCGGGGTGAGGGAAATTCAGTGAATTATTTAGCTCGGCAAAAGTCATGGTAAAGTCAGCATTAAAGGCGCGGAAAGCGAATCCCCAAGCGTACACTTCGAGTGAAGAAAGGAACTCAAGGGTGAGTTTTCGATGGGTTGGGGCATAAGCACGAAGTAGGAAATCGCACCCAATGCAGTTCAAAAGTTTATTAACGCCCCTCAAAATTCCTAAATATTCGAGCGTAGGGCGATCAGCGAAAAGGGTAGGTCGCATGGGGCGAGGAAGAAGGACATGTTGACGTGCAGATTGTTCCTCAGATGGATTAATGCCAAGGAATGATGGGGGAAAGGGACCGTGTAGGTGGTGTCTGTGTGACGATGATGCGGGCTCTTTTCCATTCCTAGACATGGTACTGATGTAGGAGAAGAACAATAATGCAGGGGATGGTGTTTAGGATGATGATAGAGCAGTTGTATGAGGCAGACACAAAATCAAGACATAGCAGATGAGAAGAGAAATATAAAGCTTGGAAAGAAGTTACCAAGCAATGATGCGACTCCAAGCTAGATGCACCCCTGTAGATGCCTGGGCGAAATGCGGAGAGCCCGCCGCCTCATTTCTCAGATGGAACGGTTTGGTTCTTGGGTTTGGGGAAATATGGGTTAGTAGGGTTAGGGTTTTGGGGAATTTGGATGTAGGTGTTAATAGTAGGAGATGGGGGAGTAGACGGTGTTCATGGTGTTGCGTAATGGTTATGGGTTGACTTGGTTTCAAGAAATTACTGGTGGAAGGCAAATTTGGTGTTTGGGTGTTGGGTTCCCTTTGTTTCTTCAAAATGGGTCGTGTGGGGGTAGATGTTGGCTTTATTGAGATGCAGCGAGCTAATCGGGTGGAGTCTACCCGATCGGGTCATTGCATCGGGTGTGTTCCAATTGAGAAATAAAGCTACAGGTCACCCGATCGGGTGGGAGTTCACCCGATCGGGTCACCGACTCTCAGAAAGTTCACCTGGTTACTGGAAAATATGACCCGATCAACCACCCGCTCGCCGGCTGTGTCACCCGATCGAATGATTCTTCCACAGAACCAAAGATGTCCCTGCACAAACCTGCACAAACTTTCAAAATTCGCTAAGTTTTGAAACAAGGACTCCTATGAGCTGTAAATTTATACTTATATATACCAATCACTCTTATTGAAAGCGAGTAAAGGGTTAGAACATGGGTTGCCTCCTATGAAGCGCTTGGTTATAGTCGGCAGCTCGACTCCTAAATTTATGTTCAAAGCAGATCCGAAGGATTTGCTGCGGAGCTGTCGGTCGTTGAGTTTTCGACCGGAGAGATTGCGGGCTTGCTGATCGTATAGTGCTTTAAGCGATGCCCATTTACCTTAAAGGGTTCTTCTCTTCCCATGATCTCAATGGCTCCATGTGGGAAGACCTTGGTGACTCAGAAGGGTCCCGACCACCTAGACCTGAGCTTTCTGGGGAAAAGCCCCAATCTTGAATTAAATAGGAGAACTAAGTCCACTTCCTTGAATTCTTTCTTCAAGTTACCCATGTCGTGCCACAGCTTCAATTTCTCTTTGTAGATCCAGGCATTTTCGTATGCGTGGAGACGGATCTTATCAAGTTCATTTAGCTGGAGTTGTCGGTGGCTCCCTACCTCCTTGGCGTTGAATTTCAGATTCCTGACTTCCCAAAATGCCTTATGCTCCAATTCCACAGGCAAATGACATGCCTTCCCGTAGACAAGTCGACAAGGGGTTATCCCGATCGGAGTCTTAAATGCAGTTCGGTAGGCCCAGAGCGCATATGAAAGCTTGGATGACCAATCCTTCCTAGAGCTAGCTATTATCTTCTCTAGGATGCTCTTTATCTCCCGGTTTGAGACTCCACCTGGCCGCTAGTTTGCGGATGATAAGCATGCCCGATTCGGTGCTGCACTCCGTACTTCTTCAAAAGGGCTTCAAATTTTTTCTTTATGAAGTGGCTCCCTCCATCGCTAATTAGGACTCGAGGCACACCGAATCTGGGGAAGATGTTGTTTTTCAAGAATTTGGCCACTACCTGGGAATCATTGGTGGGGCTAGCTGTCGCCTTCACCCACTTGGATACATAGTCCACGGCAACCAAGATGTACTAGTTACCAGAGGAATAGGGAAGCGGCCCCATAAAGTCGATTCCCCAAACATCAAAGATCTCAACTCTAGGATGTAATGTTGTGGCATTTGTTTCTCTTGGATATGTTTCCTGTCCTTTGGCACTTGTAGTAGGCCTCGACATATGCATAAGTGTCCTTAAAAAGAGTCAGCCAATAGAATCCACTTTGGAGAATCTTCGTCGTGGTGTTATAAGAACTTGTGTGGCCTCCGCATTTTTGATCATGGCAATGAGAAATAATGGAGGTCACCTCCGTTTTAGGAATACACCTTCGTATCACCCCATCATTGCAAGTCTTGTATAGATAAGGGTCATCCCAATAGAATTTCTAAACTTCTTAAAGAACTTCTTCTTTTGCAGATAGCTCACGTTATGGGGTACAATGGTGCACGTGAGATAGTTGGCAATGTCGGCATACCACGGAGTCAAAATAGAAGAAATAGATAAAAGATGCTCGTCAAGAAGTGAGTCGTCAATAGGAGTGGCATCTGGATCGAAGGTAGATAATCTAGATAGATGGTCGACAACGACATTCTCTGCCCCTTTCTTGTGATTGATTTCCAAGTCAAATTCCTGGAGGAGGAGAATCCACCTTATGAGGCGTGGCTTGGCCTCCTTCTTGCTCAAAAGGTACTTAAGGACGGCATGATCGATATGCACGATAACCTTGGCGTCCACAAGATACGACCATAAATTATCCATGGCGTGGATGACGGCTAGCAATTCATTTTTCGTCGTCGTATAGTTCCTTTGAGCCTTGTCGAGGGTCTTGCTTGTATAATAAATGACGTGCAGATTTTGGTCTTTCCTTTGCCCTAAGACGGTGCCAACTGCATAGTCGCTAGCATCGCACATCAATTTAAACGGTAGACTCCAGTCGGGTGGTTGAATCACAGGTGCAAAAATAAGGGCTTGCTTCAAGAGGCGGAAGGCTTCCATACACTTACAATCGAAGACAAAAGGTGTATCCTTCACGAGGAGCTGAGTCAATGGCCTGGAAATTTTAGAGAAATCCTTTATAAACCTGCGGTAGAATCCTGCATGCCCTAAGAAACCACGGACTTCCCGAAGGTTAAGTGGAGGCGGAAGCTTTTCGATGACATCGACCTTTGCTTTGTCCACCTCAATCCCTCTTGAAGAGATAATGTGTCCTAACATGACTCCTTGTACCATAAAGTGGCACTTCTTCCAATTTAGAACTAGACCTTTATCTTGGCATCTTTGCAGGACTTTAGCTAGGTTGTGGAGACACGATTCGAACTCCGTTCCATAAATGGAAAAATCATCCATGAAGACATCCATTATGTCCTAGGAGAAATAGGAGAAGATTGCAGACTTCAATCTTTGAAAGGTGGCCGGGGCATTGCAAAGCCCAAACAACATCCTCATATAAGCATACATCCCAAACGGACATGTAAAAGTGGTCTTCTCTTGGTCATCATGGTGGATGGGAATTTGCAGGAAGCCGGAGTATCCATCTATGAAGCAAAAATAGTTGTGATTGGCCAGTCTTTCAAGCATTTGATCAATAAAAGGGAGAGGATAATGATCGTTCCTCGTGGCTTTGTTTAATTTCCGGTAATTGATGCACATTCGATATCCGACGACTATCCTTGTAGGTATAAGCTCATTTTTCTCGTTACGAATGACTGTCATTCCTCCCTTCTTGGGCACAACATGTACCTGGCTAACCCAACGACTGGCGGAGATAGGGTAGATAATTCTGGCCCAGAGAAGTCTAACAATCTCCTTCTTAACTACTTCCATCATAATGGGGTTCAATCTTCGTTGTGGCTCAATGGAAGTGGCTTGCTCATCTTCAAGAAATATCCTATGCGAGCAAAGCCTCAAGCTTACTCCCTTCAAGTCCTTAATTACATACCCAAAAACATTCTTAAATCTCTTCAGAACATCAAGAAGTTTGGCCATCTGGTCTTCGGGTAGCGAGGAGTTCACAATGATCGGCTGCGTCGAATCCTTTCCCAAATATTCATACCTCAATCCTGGAGGTAACTCCTTCATCTCGACTTCGTGTGGTCCTGATACATATTTTTCATACTATGCATTCTCCGATGAAAGAACCTCTTTCTGGGTCTCCAGGATGCCAACATCCGAAACTTCACTTTCAACCGTGGGTCCGCAGGGCGAAGCTTTGCAAGGTGGTAAGGACACTATGGAGGAAGGCTCTGGTTCTATCTCACGTTTATTTTAACTTTCGGGTAGAAAAGCTTCAACAAGAAAGCAAGTCTCAAGAGTAGATAGCTCTCCACCACTAGCTCCAATTCCATCATGGTCCCAAACTCCAGGGTGCTCCGTAGAGGACTGCAAGGAAAGGATAGATTCCTTCTCACGGCACTTGACAAGTCATGCCAGATAATCCTTCAGACAAATCTCTCTATCAATGCGTATATCACCCTTGCTGAAGTCGGTATTGGGTATGTTAATAAGCACCACATCATCAGAAGGGAAAAAAACTGTCGTGTCGGGATGCTGTTGAATATCATGATTCCTCTTTTGATTGTTTACTGCAGCTGACCGGAAGGATTGGATACTCGGGGTGCTTAGAGATTCTGCGAGACACTGGACCAAATAGCTGGTGTGGTGTGCATGTGCCCAGATATTATCTGAAACGACATACGACATTCTTGCTACAGAGTAGAAAACCTGTAAGAAAAGGAGAGAAAGAGGACTACAACAATAAAGAACATGTTAATAGCACAAGTCGTAGGAATCGAGAGATAAGAATGTCGACGGCGGTATGGAGACATTATCTACCAACCCTCTACAACGAATATGTACAATATGTCCATGAAAAATTAAAAAGGGTGTAGAATGTGAAAATGATCACGGGGTGAGGGTGTGAGCTAGTCTCAAGGATGAGAAGGTCCTAAGTGTACCAAGCACGTTGCCTCCCTGGCAACGGCGCCATAAAGCTTGATCAGACGCCCGTTTGACACGCAAACCGGGACGAGGATACTAGAATTAGAATTTATAAACCGCAAGCGCACGGTGTCGAAGGGTGGCTTGGGGGTCGATCATGGGGAAGCGTGTGTTGTACTCGTAAACATTCAAGAACCGGATCACCCGATGGATGAGCTAGCCTATTCTCTGGTTGGTTGTCACGATAGTAAACTAATAGAACGGATGTAAAAGGTAAAAAGGTAACCTAGGACTTTAGCTTCTGCCCTAACCATGTGTTCTCACTATTACAGCCTAAGGATATGAATTCGACCGAATACTAAGATTTGGCGATGAGACATTGCCTCTAAAAGTGGTACCTAGCGTCCCATAGGCCCAATATTCTGGTCGATGCTCAGGATGATACGCTAGGTCTACCTATCTTTGGACGGTGGCAATTCCCATGTCTAACACCATCCGACTCTGGGAGCACTAAGTTCGCAACGATCGCTCCCAACATTTCGGCCAAGCCGTTTCCACGTGTAGGGACTCAATGTCAACGCTAGGGGGTGAGCTATGGCTAAAGAATCAAACTCTCGTTTTATTTCCTCTTGGCCCAACGATCAAAGGCAGTCTTTTTCCTGCCGATGACAAGAAACGCCCCCGTGTAACCATCAAAATCCCTAGATCCGATCGGATCCCTAAACCTATGGCTGTTCTAAGAAGAACCCACGAAGGGGCTTCCACCAATGTCCCAGATTGAAGAACTACTCACTAAGCATGGTAGCAAGTGCAAAAACAGAAAATATAGCCATAAGAATGTTGAATATTGGACTCCCCGGATTTGGTTTTGATGATGAGCAAACATAAATAAACCATGAACTAACAATTTGTGAGCGCAGTTTTGGAGATCGTCGCCAAATTCACGAGAACATTCAAAGCGACATCTCAACACTTCCCAAAGCTCGTATTCATGCCTAAAGCTTCGTTGAAGCTCTTGCGCCGTTTTGGAAGTTATGAAGATTCAATCGAAGTTCTCGAAGACCGTTTATTAAGGTTTTATTTATAGTCTTTTAGCTTCGATATATAGAATGTTAAGCCTTGAGTATATCTTACGTTTCTATCTTCATTACGCTCATTTCGTAGCTCTAGGATCCTTGCACAAGTTCATTCTAACTTCCTCGAAGCGTCGCGCTTCGATTCGGATTTGTATGTGCATGTTAGTTGGTACAAGAACAAGTACTGACCGACTAGATGGTGATCTAGTCGGTCGGCAACTGTTCTTGGACCGAGTAGTTTGATTCCTTAATTTCTTGGACTTTACTGTTTACAGTTAGTCGGTCTACGTTGACTCACCGACCGACTAGTTTGTGAACTAGTCGGTCAGTGATGCTTCTTTGACCGACTAGTTGTGACTTACTGTTCATGCTAAAATTCTCCTAAGCTACTGTTTATCGTTAGTCGGTCTAAGAACGTTTGGTGACCGACTAGTTTACAATTTAGTCGGTCAACTTTTGTTCTTGAACCGACTAAGTCACTTTGTACTCAGACTAATTCTTTTTGCTCTTAGTCGGTCTACGTTCACTGACTGACCGACTAGTTGTGAAACTAGTCGGTCAGAAAGTCTTCTTGGACCGACTAGATTTCTAGGTCTGAAATTCTATCTCTTCTCAGATCTACTCTTAGTCAGTCCACGTTGTTTGACTGACCGACTAGTTGATGAACTAGTCGGTCAGTGATTGTTCTTTGACCGACTAACTCTCACAGATTTCTATCCGTTGGTGAATGACCTAACTTGTTTTTATGGGACCCTATAAATACGAACCTAGGTCATTTCTATCTAGGTTAGAGCTGCCATTAAGAGATTCATTGAGTTCTAAAGAGATAGCCATTCTCACTCTAATCTAAAGCTCTCTTCCTCACAAGAAACCCATTCTCTCTCATTTCTATATCTAGAGAGAAGCTTGTTCTTGGTGAGCTCTTCAAGCTATTGCTTGATCCAAGTCTCCAACTCATTCCTAGGCACTGATTGCTGGTCATTTCCTTGGTGCTAGGTCTTGGTGACTTCATCTTCCTCAAATCCTTCATTTCACCATTTGGGTAAGAAAAACTCAAGGTATAGGATTTTGTGGTAAGATTGTTTATTTCATTTAAACTCTTTAATATTGCTAATTGGTTCTCTCGGTTGTGAGAGAAGATTGTGATCCCGGGTTGTGGGATTCACTTTGCCATTGCATGTATGATTTGATCTTGTGAAAGTTTTTCACAAGATATTCATAGTGGAAATCTTAGGTTAGGGTTTCTAACCTAAGTATCCGGAGGGGATCCGGGTGGTTGGGACGTAGGATCACCGGGAACAAGTCGGGGAGACTTGGGTGGATCCGAACCCATTAACATCATTTGTTTGCATTGTTAATTTTGTGTTGTCATTCAATTTAAGCTTCCGCAAATTGATTTGGTAGTTGTTTGCAATTTAATTTGGAATTATACTCCTTATTATTTTAAAGTACTATTCACCCCCCCCCTCTAGTACTTGTGCAGTAGCTGGTAGGGCATTACATTTGGTATCAGAGCCAGATACTCAGCTATGTCTGCCAACGACAACAAGACCGTGCCTCCACCTTCCAACTATGACACCTTCAGGAACCGTGAAGGAGCATCTTCGGTGATGGAAGGACATTCCTCTACGAGGCCTCCATTCTTCAACGGTACCAACTATGGGTATTGGAAATGCCGGATGGAAACCTTCCTCCGGAGTGCATCCTTATGGAGGACTACAATGAAGGAATACATCGAACCCAAAGAAGAAGACTTTGAGAAATGGACTACCGCGGAGGTCGCCGCGGAGGTAAGCAATGCCAAGGCAATGAACGCCTTGCAATGCGCATTGGAGCCCGAGGATTTCAATAAGATATGCACATGTAAGAGTGCATATCAAATTTGGAACTCCCTCCTCATTCTTCATGAAGGGACGAGTAGGGTAAGAGACTCTAAACTCGTAGTCGTAAACAAAGATTACGAAATGTTTCATATGCAACAGGGCGAGAAGATGAAAGAATATTACACTCGTTTTGTTGACATAATAAACGAGTTAGAGGCCCTCGGCAAGTCCTACACTCAAAAGGAGAAGTGCTCAAAGCTTATTGAAGGACTTCCCTCTTCTTGGGAAAAACGTACCTTCGCCATCGAGGAAGGTAATGACATGAACAAATATACCGTAGTTCAACTAATGGGTACTTTAATGTCGTACGAGGTACGCAAGGATAGCAAGCTCAAATTGCAAGAAAAGATGAAGTCGTACCTAAAGCAAGACGAGCCAAAGAAGAAGGCTATTGCTTTCAAAGCCGCTCCATCCACATCCACATCAACCGATGATGAAGAATCGGAAAACGAGTTGGACTTGGAATCCATGGCACTCATGGCCAATAAGTTCAACCGTTTCTTCCGAAAAGGTAACTTCAAGACCAAAGGTAAATTTGGTTCTTCTAACGCCTCTTCCTCTCCTTTGTGTTTTAAGTGCAATAAGCCGGGACACATAAAAGCGGAGTGTCCCCTCAATAAGAAAAAGGAGAAGTGGAAGGCGCCAAAGTATGACAAGTCCAAGAAGTACACGAAAGGAAACAAGAAGGGACTTGTCGGAGCTACCTTCACCGAATCCGATGATTCTTCAAGCGGTAAGTCGGACGATGAGCACGTGGAGCAAGCGCACATGTGTTTCATGGCAAGAGAGGAGCAAGATCAAGAATCCTCCTCTTCCGATGATAGTGATGTCGAAAGCGATGAGGTAACCATGGACGATCTTAGGAATGCTAACTCTCAACTTTGGTCAAAATACACTAAGTTAGTAAATAGATATACTAAGGTAAAAGATGACCTAGCTAGCATTCAAACATCGCCTAAGAATATCATCACCAACAACGACACCGTTGTTGAAGAGTTAAGAAATGAGATTGTAAATCTCAAATCTAAACTTGAACATGTTAGCATTAAGGATGCGGAAGAACATGAGATAGCAGATTTAACTTCTCAAAACTCGACTTTGAGTATTGAGAACGAGAATCTTAAATCTCGTGTTTATGTGCTCACATCGCAAATATCCACTTTGGATACTTCTTTACGTTCTCTCAAAGAGAAATATGAGGACACATTGGGCCGAATCAACAAATTCAACAAGGGTAAGGGCCATTTGGATAATATCCTAAAAGATCCAAATCGGGGGGAACCGTCTCTTCTTCTGCACTGACTACACTATGTAAAATATCCACCCGATCACAGAACCGATCGGGGGGAACCGTCTCTTCTTCTGCACTGACACGGGCCGCTTGACCCGATTAGTTGGCTGTTCCACCCGATCGGCTGAGAGCTGATACATAGTTATCTTTGACAAATGGCTCTCAGGATCTCGGGCGACACTTCTCGTTGCTCCGTGGACTTATGATTTTGGCCATATATGTATCCTGCGCTAGCAATGTCCTGCAAATGCACGTAATACAACGAAAGTAAAAAAGAAACTGAAAACACAAAGAAACGGATACGAAATAACGAAAAAGCGACAGAAAATGACGGAGAAGACGTGTGTGAATATATAAAATATAAACACACGTCAGGATACGGTGGTTCGGGCATTGATGCTGGAGGTCCTTATATCACTCACATGCCTCGTACAATGTCTCCTGTCCCCTTGCTTGAAGTTGGTTATCTGATTCCGAAGACGAAGCATCTTCGAAGGGGGAAAGTACTTTGTGATGAAGGCGTCTGCCAGCTTCTCCCATATCTTGAAGGTGTTGGGTCCCTGAGATTTCAGCCACTAGTGGGCCTTCTCCTTCAAGGTGAAGGGGAAGATCCATAGTTTGATCACGTCATCGCTGATCCCCTGCATCTGAAACATGGCACACTTCATCAAGAATGCCTCCACGTGGTGACTGGGATTCTCATGTGAGAGCATGTGGAAGCAATCCAGTTGCACCAACATGATGAGCCCCGTCTTTAGCTCGAAGTTGCCGTCGCAGATCGATGGTATGGTCACGGTGGAAGCTAAGATGGTGCTGGGCTTCATGAAATCCCAGATCAATTCTGGTGGAGGGAGAGGAAGCGGTCCCTCGGGAGTCTCAGCCATCGCCTCTCTTCTACTTCTCTCTACTGCAAATTGCTTTTCAGTCGCCTCTATCTCAAGATCCAAGGGCAAAAGACCTTCTGCTCCCTGAGAACCTGTTAACATGCAAAATAGAGGCACTCAAGAAAATCATGGAACTCGTTAGCAAGAAGGAGAAAAATAGTAATAAGAGAACAAAAAGTAAAATAAAAATAAGTGGTGGAGTTTCAAGTGTGGATGGAACCACCACTCTCCAATCAAAATCTAAAATAAACCTTTGCCTCCCCGACAACGGTGCCAAAACCTGTTCTCGTCCAAGACGGATGAGTCACTACAAGTGCACGGTGCGTTATAGTATTTATAGAATGTCGAACTCAGGGGACGTGATCGTCTAATACTTAGCTTTTTGTGGAAGGAGGAGAATGTGTGGTCAGGGTTGTCATGTTGGAATTGATTGGTTGGTTGTGGGAAGTGGAATTAACTAAATATTAAATGTCTAAGGCCTTCGGGATTCCCCGCTAGGCCATTCGGTAATGTATTTCAGGTCAAATGGTCCTTCGTCGAGCGATGGATTTGAAGGGTTTTGGCGGACCCTTAGGGCTCATGTCTGTGCCCGTCCTAAGTCGGACGGACTACAGAAGCATAATAAGCACATCGGAAAAATCAAACGCTAAACATTTTAGCGAAGCCCTAAGGAAAGCCAGAACTTTAGCCAAGATCTATGCCGGCTTGAGGTGGGTCTGACCACCCCAAGAGGGATCTATACTACGGCGACATAATTAAAACTAGGCTAGAAAGCTACTAAATGACATACCCAGAATCATGCCTTGGAGCAGGCAAGATGTACCGCACCATCTTCTTTCGCTCTTCGAAGCTGAGCCACCTTGCGCCCTCGATCCGATCCACCTGAAGTGAGCCAACACCCGCCTCCGAGCCAACCACTTGCCGATGAGAAGATACACGTCAGAGACTTCTGGATCAGATCCAAACCTCCTCGCCATCTTGCTAGGACTTGATGTGAGGATATGAAGAAAGAGGAGGAATAATTAAGTCATCAATCGAGCGTGCTCAAAATTTTCCAAGGGGTGTGCACCCCTATTTATATAGGGAGCCATAGCCCATGCTCGTCATACGAGCAATGCTGGAATAATTAGTGAAAGAAAGATTTAATTAAGTTAGTAAGCCTTTCTTAAAGGCCTAACTTCAACCTATAAAATCTCCCTCACCATTGAGCTTTAGAGACGATACAACCTATCATTTCGAAGATTTTCAAAAGGTGAACGCGTAGGAACAAACGGTGACGAATTTTGACTTTGTTTGTCCCCTCAAACAAATGCTCAAAGTTGAGCAAAAAGTCGCAGCTCGTAGCCATCGTAAAGGGTTTTAAAAAACCCTAGAAATAATCCAATAGGGGGGCCTTAACCCGCGGGCACGCCCGCTAGGCCCAGCGGGCACACCCGCCTCCATTGCAGGCGGGCACCCGAAACTACGCACAGCGGGCACCCGGCCCACTCAGCAGGCCGCACCTGCTGGGCCAGGCGGGTGCGCCCGCCCGCTCAGCAGACGGGCTCTCTGCTGGGCCACAGCAGGCACCAGGCCCGCTAAACAGGCCGGCCTTGCTCACCTTAGCAGACGGGCCTTGCTTCGCCTTGCGGGTTTGGCCTCCCCAAAGTGGGTCTAACCCACTTGAGCGCTTTTCTGTTGTTTTCGTGTTTCTAGGTTCGTTTGAGCTCCGATTCCAACGCGGTTTCTTCCTGTGGGATCCTCAGGAAGTCCTCTTCAATCCCAAATGCTAAACTACTTTAGCTTTATTCTCACAACTCATTTATGAGCTTACTTATTCCATTGCATCAAATGCATTCCTCTTAACGTTCTTCCTATTATTAAGACGTGAATACTACTCGATGTGAGACCCTACAGCCTGACCCTACATAGGTTGGGACTCGAATTCCTTAGACAACAGTAACCACGAGAAGCAGGTGTCGTCCCTGTTTCAGATGCATATTTACGTCATTGACCCATTGATTAAAGTGTCGTCGGGATCACTCTGACTATGCCAGCGATGAATACTACAGCTTTAGTCTCTTCTTCATAACTGTGTCGATGCATGGCCTAGGGTATAGTTAATCGTCAACCCCACTAGTCAGCATTGGTCAGTATACAGTGATCTTTGTTATATACAGGTTGTACTTCCTACAACACACCTCGGCCGAGGATTATCACAAAGACCGTACTGAGCCTGTGACACTAACTTCTCTTTAACGGAAGAGACGAATCCCATCTTAGTCATCTACTTAGCTCGTATGCTACAGGTGTCACCCAGCCTAAGACCTTACAGTAGGCCTAGCCTCGAAGCTAGGTCATAGGTCTAAGTGACACTATTCACAAAAAGGTTTGTACAAATGACTTCAGGTCTTCAGGACCAGCTTGCCTATCATCACTCTAGAGTTATTATTGATAGTTTAGTTAAAGATTAATCATTCAATAACTCTAAGTTGGTCGTTCAGTGAACTCATTCTCCAATGAGCACATGTGCCTTGTCTCCGACTTTGCCAGGCTGAATGACAATGAGATCATCATTACCCTTAACTAAGGTAAGACAAAGACACAATGGTTTATCCGATGTCTCGATATCCTATTCTTCACACATCTATGACCATGAACCGTTTAAAACTTAAGTTCTTATCGGTCATTCACTTTCCACAATCTAGATCTACATCTAGATACGTGATGACCTTACTTTAAGTCTAAGGAAATTATCTGAGTATATAATTCATAGAATTTATACTAGGACAATTGGTACCGTATAAATATTAGAACAAGATGTTTATCTTAGGATAAATGCCTCAAGGGCATACATCTTCCTACATCTCCCACTTGAACTTAGGCTATTTATCTCGGTATCTCATACTGCTACAGCATATCAGTCATACTAGACATCACATGTCAAACCTAAAAGTGGATCTGCTAACGCGTATCTATTATGCATTTTAATGAAGTCTTATTTATACATCACTTGATCACACCAGGTTGATCTTTCGAAATGACTTTGTATCTCATCCAATAATTTTCCTTCTTGTATAGCTAACGATTAGCTCATACAACTTGATGTAGTGTTTATCATATCTACTAGTCAGTCATAGCATGTTTCAGTTATTTCTGTGTAAATTATGTCAAGTACATAAATGACACCAAAATTTCTATATCTTTGACATAATCAAAAACTTTTGATTTGATGTCACATATAGAGTTTAATAACTAGGACTTATAACTTGGTCCGAAATGGAACCAAGTCTACATGCCAGCTCCTACTGACTTTGAGAACCATCTAGTTAAATACTTCGAGTTAAATATCTAAAGCTCATTTAGAATATTTATTAAGTATAACCAGCTTATTAAGTACTAAATTATAAAATAGGAATATACCAGTGTCAGGTTGATTTGATGAATAAGTCATATCACAATCTGTTAATATGAATCTTGATGCTAACTAACTAAATCAAAATTTCCTACACTGTTCTTTCCTTAACTGCATTCAATCTTCTAACTTGAAGTATTAAATGTCGTCCAATAAGAACCATTCTTATTGTGCATATAAGTTAGATTATATCTATTATATGCACTTGGAACCAATATGTTACTTTGATTAGCTCATATATATATATATATATATATATATATATATATATATATATATATATATATATATATATATATATATATATATATATATATATATATATATATATATATATATATATATATATATATATATATAGACACACACACACACACACTAGTATATATCCGTGACCAAATGGCACGTCTCATTTAAAGTACTCCCCCTCAAAATATTAGATCCCCTAAATTAAAATGAATAACAATAAGTAAACCATAATAAGTGTTATTTTGTTATCCCAAAAAATTGAAGTCCCCCAAAATGTAGTTCTTTATTTCTCACAAAAACTTTTAGATCCCGCCAAATTTAGTTCCATCAAGTTTAAACTCAATTGAAAATTTAGACCCCTCATAACCATTGACTCCTTAAAATTAAATCCTACCTGCCTTTCTACCCACCTCTTTGTCATAGTCACCAAACACATTCAAAAACATCCCACAATTGTTAACATCAAATGTTCTAAATGTCTCCTCTTAAGCAATCTCTGATAAATTTATATTAACACCAAATGTTCTAAATGTCTTCTTTTAATTGAGCTTAATACATTCCAAAATACACAAAAGAGAGAAACCCAAAAAGTTCATATTTAATATCCACACATTAAAAGTAAAGAGAGGATATATTCAACAACAGATAGGGGCATTTGGGAGGACATGGACATTTGGGGTAGGCTTAGTAAGTATATATGGATGCAACATGAATGGCACAATTTGTTGCTTCTAGCTTTGTGCCAGGAAAGACATTTCATGTCATTCTAATTCCATCCTGATTCTCGATATTAAGAAATTCAGCCATTCTTTGCTAGATCATCGCGTACGCTTCCAGGCACGTTTAAGTTTGAGTACTTAGTGAGTGAATGACAATGATGTTTCAGAACTTGGTACAAATTAAAAACTTCGTAGGTGAACTTTTATTGGTCAATAAAGTGAAATAAAATTTATAAAAATCAGTGCAACAGATAACTTTTGATCTCTCTAACAGTTGGAAAAAATTACATTAGTTCAACATCCTATTAATATAATTTTATTCCCCTCGACATTTGTTTTTATTTAGGATTAATTGGAGGACACAATCAGCTTCTCCAATCACAATTAAACGGGCAAATACAATCACAAATCATGTTAAAACAAATAATATCCACATAAACAAAATTCTGAAGTAAATTACTCTGAAACAGCATAATTCTCATTAAAGTGAAATAAATGCCAAATTAAACCTAAATCGATTTTTTCCTCTATCTTAGGACCAAATGATAAAATGCCGAAGATCATAGCACATAGTAGCCGACGGTGTCCCAAGTCCGTCAATGGGGATGATGCAATTACGCGCGACACCTGTTTCGTCCAATGAAAAGCATATATTTTTAGTCGAAAATGAAATGGTTCGGCTCTTGCGAGGAGAAAACCTAGGAGAGATCTTGCTGCCTCAGGGTTTCTTCAAATACAATCACAAATCATGGTAAAAGAACGGAGTAGCCCCAAACTACAAAAGTACTAATTTTCTTGTTCAAAATATGAAATCCAACTTTTAAATTAATATAATCAACATAAATAATGTCCCTGTGGTGCTTGCTCACATCATCCAACTAATATAAATGTCATCGTGGTGTTTGTTTACATCATCCAACTAATATAAATTTGATTCTTGCATATTAGAAGGTGAGATTTATAAGTTCACCAGGCTAAAACACTTTTCTACATGAATAAAAGTACACTTATTTACTTCAGTTTTTGTGGTTCTGGAAATGTTATAAGTTGCTCTTTCTCTATTATGCACATATTGCCTTTTTTATACAAACCAAAAGTATTATACAAAATAAACATGTTCAGATAATTATATTGAGTGATTCATAAAGAATTAGGAAAGTGATTTGTTGACGGGTGAATTTTCACCCGCAAATCGATAGTATGGAGGGTGCTGGGTCAACGCGGTCAAAAGGGGACGCGCGGGACCCCCGTGTTGTCGTGGCTTTCACGCGAGGCGGAGATGACCCGGGTGGTCGGCCGATGGCACGTCCGCTTGAGCGGGAAGGCACGGTTCCAATCTCTGGTGGGCCGAGGGGTAGCCTTGGCGGGATGACAATTTTCGTGATCGGTTGATGGTGGAGTCGCTCGGTGAGGGATGCACGGATCTTCGCATCGGCTAGCCGAGGGGTGGCCTCGGCAGAGCGATGATCTTCTAGTGGTGGAGACAAACGGGCTCGGGGATGAGGGCGCTCGGCTCCAGCTGTGATGACGCTGAGGGGTAGCCTCGGCGCCGCAGGATCTCCTGGACCTGAATGGACGAATGAGCTCGTCAGGGGGGTAAGACCTTGGTTCCGACCGAATCCCCTCCGATGCCAAAGTCAGATCTAGTCTGAGGGATGTTCGGTGGGATCGGGCTCGGTTCACGGAGAGACCAAGCCCCGATCCTTGAGCCGAGCTATGGAGGTGAAATATGTAAAGGCGGAAGAAGGTGTAAGATGGAGTTTGTGATACCCCCGTTGTAGATCCTGAAGATCCGGCTCGGTGGTGATGTCGCCCTCCTCCTCATATAGGGGAGTCCCCTGGTAATGGGCCATGATGAGACATCATGGGCGTTATTGATGAGGGCGTGCTAATGGGGAATGTTGACCCCAATAATCGCCACGCTTTATGGAGAGATGAATGCCATGAAGGCGGGCCATGATTGGCGAATTTATTGCCATGAAGGCGGTTGCCATGTTTCTCGAGCCATGATGGCTGGAGTGATGGCCATTTAAGTCGGACCATTATTGGCGAGAGTGATGGTACTTGGTGGTTGCCATATTTGGTGAATGTTTCCTTGATTTGGGCCCCGATTTCCTCCACTATGGAAGTGGGCAGTCTCTTGGGCCTTTGTCTCGGGTGGAGAAGCACGGCCCGCCCGTAATATCCTTGGGCCGGGCTCCCTAGGCCGTAGTAGACTTGGCTCTTCCGGGCCCGGTCAGAATAGTCGTAACAATTGCCCCCATCTTCCGAGCTCTACCATTGTTGAGGTGGAGGTCGAGAGATGTAGTATAAGGGGGGAGAAGTTGCTCTCTCTGTAAAATTCGGTTTTTCTTGCGGAGTTGACTAGTGACGATAGATCGTCGGTTCGAGATTCGTTCGGTTGCGAGGGGAGTCGCCCCTCGACTTACGGCCGACGAAGGAGTCTGGTCGGCCAGCTGGGGAGGCTGCCCACAGTCTTACGGTCGATCTCGTTCGTTCAGTGGCTGGGAGGTTGCTCCTCGACTTACGGCCGATGAAGGAGTCTGTCGGCTTTGTTTCGGGTGGAGAAGCACGGCCCGCCCGTAATATCCTTGAGCCGGGGTCCCAAGGCCGTAGTAGACTTGGCTCTTCCGGGCCCGGTCAGAATAGTCGTAACAATTTCCCCCATCTTTTGAGTTCTACCATTGTTGAGGTGGAGATCGGGAGATGTAGTATAAGGGGGGAGAAGTTGCTCTCCCGATAAAATTCGGTCCGTCTTGCGGACTTGACTAGTGACGATAGATCGTCGGTCCGAGATTCGTTCGGTTGCAAGGGGAGTCGCCCCTCGACTTACAGCTGACGAAGGAGTCTGGTCGGCCAGCTGGGGAGGCTTCCCACAGTCTTACGGCTGATCTCGTTCGTTCAGTGGCGGGGAGGTTCCTCCTCGACTTACGACCGACGAAGGAGTCTGTCGGCCAGCTTGGAGAGCTGCCCACAGTCTTACGGTTGATCTGGTCAGTCCGCTAGGGGAGCTGCCCCAGCCTTATGATCAAGGGGTTGATTGGCCTGCTGGGGGAGCTAGTCCCAGTCTTACAACCAATCGAGTGATGGGCCAGCTGGGGGAGTTGCCCCGGCCCTTTGACCGATCTGATCGTTCGGTTGCGAGGGGAGTCACCCCTCGACTTAAGGCCGACGAAGAAGTGAGTCGGCCAACCGGGGGAGTTGCCCCGGCCCTTCGACCGATCTGATCGTTCGGTTGCGAGGGGAGTTGTCCCTCAACTTACGGCCGACGAAGAAGTGAGTCGGCCAACCGGGGGAGTTGCCCCTGGCCCTTCGACTGATCCGTTCGTTCGGTGGTGAAGGGAGTTGCCCCTCGACTTATGGCCGACGAAGGGGTGAGGATCTTGTAATGACTTTCGAAGATTCCGTGGTGGCGCTCTGCCACTACTTCGTCGAGCTCAGGTGGATGCAGGAGTAGTTTGCAAGCGGGGGCCCAGCAGCATGGTTGGAGGAGCGGTCTGGACGCTCGAACTCGGACGGTGGTGGATCGAACGGGTGCCTGGACCCAAAAACTTCCCTCGTTCAGGCGACGAGGGATCTCCTCACTCAGGTTTGATCTTTGAGATGAGTGGCGGCAGGCATCTCCTTGCTCAGGCGACTCTTGGAGCCGAGATGCTCAAGAACCTTGAGATTCCTCTTGAAGTGTTGATGACGAAGTGTCGTTTGGGAAAGCTTGTACTGGTCCGCTTGGAAGGTAGTGCTGGTCCGCTTGGAAGGTGGAGGTTTTGCGTCATCGCCTCGGTTTCTGCTCCATTGCCGTTGAGTGAGCTTGGAAGGCGGAGGTAGTTGGTGTCATCCCGTGCACATTATCCTTGCCCCCTCCGTAGATCGGTTTTGCCCAGAAAGGTGGCAAACTCGATCCGTCGGAAATTTCACCGAGTTGGCGCAAGTCAACGGGCTCGGACTGATGTAGGTCTGCTGTCTCGGCTGGTTCAACAGCTCCATCGCATTGGGGGGTTAACTTTGTAAGCTCGACAAGGTGGCTTGGCATTGAGACTCAGATACTCGGCAAGGCGATCGGACTTGTCTGGTCGGCCTCCTCCTGGGTCGGTTGAACTGGTGTGGTCGGCCTCCTCTAGACACAGCTCTAGTTCTATTTCCAAATTCAGCTCTAGCTCCAGCTCCAGCTCTAGCTTTTGTCTGGACCGCATCTCCCGCTCCGGCTCCAGCTTTGTCTGGATCCTAGCTTCTGCTCCAGCTCCGGCTCCAACTTTTGTCTGGATCATAGCTTCTGCTCTAGATCCTGCTCCAGCTTTTTTTCGGATCCTAGCTCAGGCTCCAGCTCCAGCTCTAGCTCTTGTCCGTTCGGTGGCATGACCAAGGTAGCTCGGCAGGGGCGGCACAGTGATGGGAGCTCAGCCCATATGTTTGGCGATGGTAGCACGGTGTTGGCATGACGGATGTCGAGACAATGAGGTTTAGCAGCTCGGACCGATGCCTTGGAGCCCTGAACGACCCACGGTGAGATGCGGCAAGTCGAGCTCGACGTCCAGAAGCTCTCTTCTACTCATGGTGGGATGCGGTGAGTCTGAGGCAGATCCGACCGACCCTCGGTGCGACGAGTCGAATGAAACTCCGTCGAAGCTATTGATTTCGTCAGTGGAGCTTCGGTCGGTGAGTCGGTCATGGCCATTAAAATCAAAAGAGGGTTGAACGAGCTCTTCTTGATACGAAGTGGGTCGGGCGTTCCCGTCATCGTCCAGAGGAGAGTGTGAGAGTTGTTGCTGTGCCCCTTGTCACTGATTGGCTCTCAAGCCCGGTGAGTTCTGATCTGGGTTGAAGACTGTTCGAACGAGGCCCGTCGAAGAATGGAACCCGGGTCGAACGGCGATCTCCCCTTCAAGATGAAGATATTGGGTTGATGATGCTAGCGCTGAGCAGCAACCATAGTTGGATGGGTCGGATCTGAAAGAGTTTGATCGGAGTTGATCCTTGCCCCATCAGCTTGAGGTCCTTAGGTCGAGACATGACTCCGTGGAGACCTGACCTGAGATGATTTTGGAACTCATAGGAAAACTTGTGCTTCCGGCCTGATGATCGTTGTGCTTGGTCCACGAGTCGACGCCTCTTAGGTGGATCGTCCGGTTACTACTTCGGGATCCCGATTCTGATCGATCGGCGGTTGGCGATCCTAATCCTGACGCCTGGGAGTTTTGTTGGGTCTTTGGGTTCAGATGATAAGATGAGATCTACCACCTGTCCAACAAAATCATGTCTGCGTCCTTCTTATCCGATCTCCAGTGAATGATAGGGAAGCTTGTTGAAGCTCTGATCAACCTGGAGAAGGATCGGTCCAGCAAGCCTTGAAGAGGGGAGGGTCGGATCAGAGAGCTCCGACGAAGTTATCGCCTCAGAACGCCAAGGTCAAGAACGGGTCTTGATGAGGCTCGATTGCTGAGGTCGCGTGTGATCTCCCTCTTAGGTTGACAGAGCTGGGATGGAGACTTCAATAGAGCTTCGACGAAGCCCGATCGCTGGCGTTGAACGTTGATGTTCATTTTGGGATGCCGGAGCGGGATCGGGGCACCCTCCGCAGGTGGAGTCGAAGATGGTTGATGCGCATTCCACAGCTTGGGTCGAAGGGATCTCCGACCGATTGACTTGGAGGTCGTCGTCGTTCGCCAAGCCTCAATCGAGCTAGATGAATCTCAGATCTTCATCATCGATGCTCACCCAGCCTCGATCGAGTTTGGCGGAGCTCTGATCAATGTCGTCAGTGATCGCCCAGCTTCGATCGATCGTAGGCGGAGCGGGTCATTGGTGAAGTCGTCATCGACCCAGAAGAGGGTCGTAGGTCGCCATCTTTGTCAAGACTCGTCGTCGATCCAGAGGAAAGTCGGTGGTTGTCGATTCTGAGGGGGGTCGATGCCTCATCTATGACGAAGTACAGAGGTTGGTTCTGCTTCAGGGTCGAACCAAAGCACTGGTAGCCTTTGGATTCGGTTGATGGAAGCTCGGTGACATCCACGATGAAAGCTCGTCATCCTTCGCCTTGGTCGAATCAACGGACTGGGGGCCCTTGATCTGGGTCCGAGATGCTCGGCAACTTTGATCTTGACGCCTCGAAGTCCCAATCTTGCTCGATCGAGATCAGCTGAGGCTCGGACAGTAGCTCGGTAGCTCGGCATCGCCTGGGTTGGCCGTTTGGAGGCGCGATCGGTTGTCACTTCGGATGTCGTTCGGCCTCGCTCAGGTCTGACCAACATCAATCTGCTCACAAAGACTGGGAGCTCATTATGGTTGGCAGCTCTACATGAAGCGCGACCAGCAACTGGGCATGTAGCCATATGGCTTGGCATCTCCCCGAGTTTGGCATTCGCAAGCTCGGTTGGGTCGGCTATTCGACGTGGAGAGCATCTCCACTCTTGAGCTGTTCGTGGTCGTGTACCTCAAACTCGCAAGAAAGTGGAGGAAGGAAATTTGTTACGAGAGTTCTTGCAGTTGATAGAGGAAACATAATTAGCAGGGGGGAGTATAGTTTGACCTCAAGTGGAATCTTTGAGCTCAGGCATTGGCAGGAGCTGCCTACATGCTTGGCCTGGGACAGCGCGTCAACTCGGTACTGTGATCGGTCCTGGGGTGCGGTCTGGTGTGATGAACGCCAGGTCCACGTGTTTCTTGCAGCTGTGGGCGACACGTCATGCTGGCTCATAGAGCGGCGAAAATTTTCCGCTCCCAACCGTGGAAGGACAACGGGCCTGATGCGCCCTTCAGTCACCCTACATAGGCCGCTTGCAATGTTACCAGCGGACCAACCATCTAATGCGCCGCTCACGCGACGAAGCTCGGTGTTGGTGGCACAACATGGAGCGTATTAGTCCCTCGCCGATGGTGGTGACTTCTGTCGATCGGACAGAGACATCCTTTAAAACCATCGTGATGATGAAGAACCCGAGGCCAAGCAAAGGCAATGTAATCGCTAGCACCAGAACCGAGTGCTTGGCAGCTTTTGGCCGCCACAGTTTTGAGATCATTTTGATATCCTTACGCTCGGCATGGCGGTGATCGAGCCACAGAGGTGCGTGACCTCGTGGGGAACGACGACGTGAACGAGCGATGGATCACAGGTGGGGGAGTCGGACCGCGATTCGTCGTTGATCCACCACCCTCGCAATCGGATAAATCTAGAGCGGTCTCGACAAATTGAACAGCCTCAGATCTGGTGGGCAAAAGCAACTAACCTCAGATCGCATAGTTGTCGTCGATGCTTCGTTAATCGTTGCTAAAAGTGGTCTCCTTCGTCGCCACAAATGGGTTGCGACAGATGATCGGAACATCCAACGAAAAGATTCCCCGGCGTTGGTCCCTAATCTTCAGCTTTCATCAAAGAGATAGACTTGAAAAATGGGAAAGCCTTCATTGAAGATTTGGATATGACGAGATCTTTCAGGGAGATGCCCAGATTTCAGGGGGACGATGAGATCTTTCTGGGGAAGGACTTCGCAAGTTGATCCGCCACCTGATCAAGATCCACCGAGCCGATCCGAATCGAGATCGTAGGTGGTGTTGATTCGAACGCTGACAACGGCAACAGCACTGTCGAAGAGTCGAAGGACCACTCTAGTGGTGGATACGATGTCCAGGTCGGGAAGCCGACAAAGGCATCTGTCTTCGCAAACTCGTAATCGTCGAGGAACGCATGGGTAGTGTATCAGATGGAAGATTAGTTGGCGTGTCCCATCGTCGGGAGCCAGCACCACGGATCCATCCGTCTGGATCGTTGCTCTGGAGCACGAAGAAGGCGCTGATGGATCTCACGATCCAGATGCTCGACTGGAAGGAGGAGGAGGAAGTCGTCTGTGGCGTGCGAGGTACGTGGCTGGAAGAGTTGACTGCCATGGTGTCTGAGGTTGAGGCCGTCGGATCTTTAAACCGTGGGTCGGACTCGTGCCCAGTCTTGTTCCTTCGTCGGAGCAAGAGATGGAGATCTCAATCTCGATAGCTGTCGCCCTCGATTGGCCAACCAAGGAGGTAGCTGGACTCGGATGAGGGACCCGCTTCGGGTGGCGATCGGACCGATGCACCATCGGATGATGTCGAGGGCTTCGGTGAGAGGGGAGAGGGTCTCGCGGGATCTCAGGGTTCTGACGGATCCTTTGAGGCCTCGCTGCATGGATGGTGACGAAGATGTCGGGCAGGGCGAGGACATGTATCTGGTAGGGAAGGTGAATGGCTTTAGGATCACAAGGGCTGCAGGGCTTGTGGACCGAACCAACCAGCCCATGCCCATTGATGTGACCCTGTAGCGCCTTTGATCAGCGATGTTGGTGATGACGAATCCCATGAGGTATGATTCCGAAAGATGCTGCCTTGGGAGCAACGTATCGTCGTTGGTGTCATCATCGAACTTGAGAGAGCGGGGCCCTCAAGAAGTCACATTGAGAGGAAGATCACGATCCGCTTCGCTCCTGGTGACGAATCACAAAATTTTATTATCGGAACAAGTCATTGTCGGTGTGGTTAGCGACGTGGGTGTTAACTCGTTCCCACAGATGGCGCCAGATGTTGACGGGTGAATTTTCACCCGCAAATCGATAGTATGGAGGGTGCAGGGTCAACGCGGTCAAAAGGGGACGTGCGGGACCCACGTGTTGTCGTGGCTGTCAGCAAGGCGGAGACGACCCGGGTGGTCGGCCGATGGCACGTTCGCTTGAGAGGGAAGGCGCGGTTCTGATCTCCGACGGTCCGAGGGGTAGCCTCAGCGGGACGACAATTTCCATGATCGGTTGATGGTGGAGTCGCTCGGTGAAGGATGCACGGATCTTCGCGTCGGCTAGCCGAGGGGTGGCCTCGATAGAGCGATGATCTTCTAGTGGTGGAGACGAACGGGCTCGGGGACGAGGGCGGCTCCGGCTGTGATGACGCTGAGGGGTAGCCTCGGCGCCGCAGGATCTCCTGGACCTGAATGGACGAAGGAGCTCGTCAGGGGGGTCGGACCTTGGTTCCGACCGAATCCCCTCCGATGCAAAAGTCAGATCTAGTCTGAGGGATGCTCGATGGGATCGGGCTCGGTTCACGGAGAGACCAAGCCCCGATCCTCGAGCCGAGCTATGGAGGTGAAATATGTAAAGGCGGAAGAAGGTGTAAGATGGAGTTTGTGATACCTCCGTTGTAGATCCTGAAGATCCGACTTGGTGGTGATGTCGCCCTCCTCCTCATATAGGGGAGTCCCCTGGTAATGGGCCATGATGAGACATCATGGGCGTTATTGATGAGGGCGTGCTAATGGGGAATGTTGACCCCAATAATCGCCACGCTTTATGGAGAGATGAATGCCATGAAGGCGGGCCATGATTGGCGAGTTTATTGCCATGAAGGCGGTTGCCATGTTTGGCGAGCCATGATGGCTGGAGTGATGGCCATTTAAGTCGGACCATTATTGGCGAGAGTGATGGTACATGGTGGTTGCCATATTTGGTGAATGTTTCCTTGATTTGGGCCCCGATTTCCTCCACTATGGAAGTGGGCAGTCTCTTGGGCCTTTGTCTCGGGTGGAGAAGCGAGGCCCGTCCGTAATATCCTTGGGCCGGGGTCCCAAGGCCGTAGTAGACTTGGCTCTTCCAGGCCCGGTCAGAATAGTCATAACATGATTCATTGGAATCACTGTTTGCCTTATTTTTGTTTGCAACAGCTGTTCACACAATCGGAAGTGTCTTCACTATTTATTCAGCAACATAAACAGGCTGGCATAAAGGAAAATCAAAATGGGAAATTTAAGGACAATTATTTCTATTTGATAAACATTTCGAATTGCACATTGAGCATACACATATAAAGAAATTGATGATACATAAGTTTCATCTCAATTTTTCTCTAGCAATTCAACCTAGGCAGCTTCTTAAACAATAGACTCCAATAAGATTGGAAAAACGAAAACTGCAGAAATTTACAGATAAGCTCTTCCTAATGATTATGATGCTTTTTTTCAAGTACCATTCACAAAATTATTTTATTTTACTAAGTAGACAATCATAAATTTTAACAATGAAACAAAAATAACTCATAATATAACCATGGACTTCATTATTGACAAAATAACAAATGCCATTTGTCACATAAATGCTTTAAACAACTTACGATGATGGCTTGTCCAAAAGCACCTGCACTTACATAAGCCCATGTTCCTGGGAGCATCCCTAGCCAACTGCAAAGCAAATAGATATAAACGGATAGGCTTAGTACATTATAATAGAGATCACAGAAAATTCAGTTCTAGCACTGCACTCAATTCTTCACTCATCAAACACAAAAAATAGTAGAAAATAGAAAATAGGATATGCATCTGTCATATGATCTTATAAAATAATGCAAACCTAATTACAGAAACCAAAAGTTGTTTGCATTGTTAAATTAAAAAATCAAGTAACAGTCTGTATATATCTGTTTGGATTAAACTGTTATGCTTTAATGTTGAGAAAGACATTTTGACAACCTCTTCATTGTTCTGAATTCAGAATGCCTAAAATCTTACAAATTTTGAATCATTTGTGTTCATGCTTCGAGAAAAAAATAAACAAAAAGTGAAAATAGATTAGATCAAGAGAAAACCAAAATAATCATTTCACAGAAGAATGCAATGTTCCATACCTTATGATTAACAGAAGTACACAACCCAGAGGAAGTTATAATTAAACTCCTCAAATTTTAGATGAAAAAAATGGCACCACCAAATTTCTTATTACTTATGAGTTGTGCTAGCAACATTTAAAATTAAAAAAACTAAGGGAAACACCTTCAATTCCACCATTTTATGGGCATCAATTCACCAAATTCACAAATAGACAATAAAAATGATCAAATCCATCGAATCCAAAGCCTAAACTGTTGATCAACATTTTGTACTCTTCACCGATTTCCAACCATTCTCAAATGTCACATATTACTCAGAGATAACCAAATAACGGTTCTACGAAAATAACGTAAATTAATATTTAAAAAATAAATCAAGCACTTATAAACCCTGTGTGAATGCATGTCTATTTGGATGTAAATGCATATCAGAAGGCAAATAGTGTATTCCATCGTTCACCTTGCCTTCAAAACCTAGGAAGATAAAATTCACTGGGAGAGGAAGATATATTGAATCGGTGTTGGAAAGATATAGAAATTTTTTGATATTACATATATGTTGTCAAACAGTAGCAGAACTTAAGGAAGAATGATATGTTCAAAAGAAAAATAAATAAATAAATAAAAGCAATTCAAGCATCAAGTGCATTCACATCATATGAGTGCTAAAAAGGTTTGTCAATGGAACTTCCCATTCAAAAGCATTTACACAAATTATCTCAGCAAATGCAAGTTGAGTCAACTCAGTAAAGGCATTGTTCATGGCATAGTATACCATATATGAGGCAAATAATTTAATGTTTATCAACGATGAAGTGATTACAAATCACAATAGAAAGTTCTGCATCATCAGTCTAGTCCAAGCTCCGCAACAAAAGGTGATTTGAGCAATAGAATCAATTTTAGCTTGTTATATATGGAGCATAGAAATGATTATAGCATTATAAATAATCTCATCAGCAGATTGTGATTTATACCATTTTAAGTGCATCCAAATGAGTTCAAACACAGTGTCCTAATTGGAGTTTAGCAGCATAGATTGATCATTTCCCAAAAGGCCCCTGAAATCTGATACACATCAATGCCAAAAGCCTTTAGCTTACCAATCAATTCAAAAATGCCAGAGGAAATTCTGCATAAAATGAGCAGGAATGTCCAATAATGGCCAATAACACAAAAGATAAAGGGAAGAAACAAAAGATATTAAAAATTACAAATGACAAACGACAAAACTAAAGAGAGACAATCATAGACTGCACATATAACTTTCCCAATTTAGTGTTAACTTTACAGTAGTACAGAAGAAAGAAAGGTTAGAAAAACTTCGCCAAACTTACGAATCTATGTTACTTAAACCACAAAAGATGGTAATATTATTTAGAAGTACCAGGTCCAATAAAAAATGACACATGAATGGACAAAATATTCTGCCTACTATAACGCACATATTCCAAATTGTTGTTATCGCACTCCTGCTTGTTCTGCTTGTCATCCACCTTTGTTCAACAATTTGCATTATTGCTATACTCGATAAAGTAACATGCTAACAGCAATGTCAACATGATCTCAAGTGTAGAAATTATAAGGGGAACGATAAAACACCACCAACTATAGGTAGTCACATGTCCTAATCGATGGACCTCACGTTGATTATAAAAACAGAACATAAAAAAAACAGAACACAAAAGTAGCAGCCTCCTTTTTATAAAGGGAAGGCACATGTTGATCTTCTCATTTGTGGAGAGCCACACATCATGTTCGCAGAATGACATGAAACAACAACAAATCCATGAGTCGAAAAAAAAAGATTTCTCTAGCATCTGAGCATGCAAACAACAATAAATTCTATGTTAAAAATTGTGAATTCTTTGTTAAATTGTGAATTCTATGTTAAACAATAAATTCTTTGTTAAAAAATAGTGAATACCTTGCGATTTGTGTGTCATTATGTGTAAATGGTAGGATTTGTGTGTCACTATGTATAAATGACAGGATTTGTGTAAATGGCAACATTTTACACGTGCGCACACACACAGAAAAATCCTGGCTGGGCTGAAAAAATCATGTTAAAAATGTGCCTAATAATGAGAAATTCATGGCATGATTTGTGTGTGTGTAAATGGCATGGATGAATTAATGACACACACAAATGGCAGGATTTTTATGTGTGTGTAAATGGCGAGTCTGAATTAGTGACACACACAAATGGCAGGAATTTTGTGTGTGTGTAAATGGCAGGGCTGAATTTGTGTGTGTGTGTGTGTAAATGGCAGTATTTGAATGTAAATGGTAGGATTTTTGTAAATGGCACCATTTTACACACATACATTTTACACATACACACACACAAATCCTGGTAGGTCCTGGTAGGGCTGAAAAAATTCATGTTAAAAATGTGCCTAACAATGAGAAATGTGCCTCTTAAAAAATGATCCAAACTTTTTTGTTCCATCATATTAACTAATGAAAATCATAGAGGTTTAAAGGATCAACATCAACCATTCAAATTGTTGATGGGACACAAAAAATAAAGAAATGTGGTTAACTAATTTATGCTTTCATAAGATATCAGAAAGATCACAACATAAATGAATTATATTCTGAATCTGCAGTAAAAGAAGATAAAAATGAAGTAACAAAATAAAAATAGAGTGGAAATGGGGGGAAACTCTTATCGTAGTTGTACCGCTGCCGATGATGCATTCGCCATTGCTAGATAGATAGTCGTCATAGGATGAGAGAGAGAGAGGAGGTTGTTGAATGCCGCGACATCAATCAAATAGATGGAATTTAATGCTACCTGCTCTTTTAGCAACAGCATTTGCAACCCAATGACATATGCACAGGGTACACATTTAATCCCAGTTTCAATAAAATTAAAAGATTTAATGATAAGAAAATAGGATTAATACTCAGGAAAACCTTAGGATCCATCACATTGCCAAATAAGATGGAATAGATGAAACCAAATCAAATGGTAAGTTTGGTTTTTTAAACAGATAATAATGCATAACTTTTGCAATGCATGGATTCTTTGGAATTGTCCTTGGACAGAATAAATATTTTACCATATATTATAGACAATTAAAAAAATAGAGATCTCTTTTTCTACAAATCAATAATGATCTAACAATATGTAAAATTAAATGTTGATTAGTTTATACCATCTGCCATTAATCTCCCAAGAACCCCCATTTGAGTCTGATCTCCATTTCTTCTTACTTTCCTTTTCCATAAATAAGTGAGCAATGTGTTCATGCAATAAAAATTATGGGAAAAACACTCATATTTTCCAACTCAACATATAAACAGTAAAAATATTGGGGAAGAAATTACTAAATTAGACTACCAGATACAAATAGATCTACTACTTACTATTTTAAGTTTTATAGTTTTTCCATCCTGCTCCACAGTGCAGATTTTCTAAACGTGCAAATTAGAATTGATATTAAGTTAATCTATTGTTACATAAAACATCAGCTAAAGATTCAGTAAACATGATTACACTTAAAAAATCGATACCAATTGTACTGATATAGCTCTCTAGATAAGAATCATCCTGCATGGAAATCAAATATAACCATTTATAAGACTCAGAGCACAATCACTGATAAAACTCATGCTGCTATGAAATCAGGATGCCAGCGTACTACATAGGATATAGAGCAATTATAGGAAGATATGTGAAGGAATGTAAATTTTCAATGTTTTATTTCAGCCTTTCACACTAACATAAGAAAATGATAAAAATAAAACAAAACACTTCCATCAAATTGATAAATGTGATCCCTCCCTTCCCCTCCTCGACCCAATACACACAAATGATGGTTGTTTATGAAGAATGAAGTCGTTGGATATTGGCCAGTGATGATGTTGTCTAACCTTCAGTCTGCAACAACTATTGAATGGCTTGGGCACGTCTGCGACACCCAAGATAAAGGGTATCACACTATAACTCAGATGGGCAGTGGACATTTTGCCACCGAGGGGTGGATGAAATCATCATATTTTGAAGATATCGATGTTATGCCTGTGAAATCCACAGAGTTCAAAGCACCAAAGAACTAGGAAATGTTTGCATCTTATAGCGGATGTTATAATACGAAAATGTTCCCAGACTTAGAACAGGTGCCGAGTGTCTACTATGGTGGCCTGGGCAGTCCGTGCTGAGATGGCCGGTGCTGATGGCTGATGGCTATCTTGGAATCAGAATGATTTGTTACAATTTGAGAAATCAAATAAATAATATTTACTCAAATAAAATGTTCTCGAATTTTGGTCAACTTACATAGAAATTGGGGTATATTTGGGGCTTCTTTATCTGTTTCTAGCTCATAACATCAAATATATAATTCCAATTTTTTGCTCAGCTTGGACAATGGTCTCCCAAAAGTAAATAGTAGTAATCTAACTCGGCACAATACTATTTCGATAACCTAATAATTTTAATTGAGAAGTATCAACATGCTAACCCTTGACTGCATTATGTATTAAAGTGGCAATAAACCGATATCTGGAGGACAATGGATCTTTCTACTGAACCAATCAAAACCAGCATGCATGATTGATTAATTTTTAACCATAGCACAGACAATTTTTAACAAACACCATAAAAATACCAAATTGCTCAAAAACACATAAGCAACAGATCTCAGAGATCCGAGGAAGCAGATTAATGACATTTTACCTATTAGAAAATCCCAACGGTCTCAATTCCTCCTTCCCCCATCGAAACCCTGGTGCCCACCGTAGACAGGTTGCACAGCAGTGTCTTGGGAACGAAGTCCATGCACCGCTCGCGCTCCTCCTCCTGCATCTCCAGCGAGATTCCCCTCGCCGGGCCATATCCACATGATAATGTAACCTTCTTCTTACAGCTGCTGAAACTCGAGTTCCATTATGCTCATGAAGTTGCAAATCAATCCCAGAAAATGAAATATAACCTAGGTTATACAGGTTGTGATTGCCAGAACTAAGTGTAAAATGAAATATAACATGGGGAGGAAACAAAATGTGATTGCCAGAACTTAGTGTTGAAGCCGAGTACAAAGCAATGGCATGTACAGGTTATGAAATGTCGATACAGAATTTTGCAATTCTACTCCCATAAAAATGTATCGTGATAATCAAGCTGTTATACACATGCTAAAAATCTGATCTTTCATGAGCGCACCATACATATTGTGGTTGTTTGGGATATGTTGATAAAAAAGATATTTACTTACTATGTTATATTTTGGTAATCAAATAAGTGAAATTTTCACAAAAGCGCTTAAAAATTCTTCACTATATAACAAACTGGGCATGATTAACATTTACGCTCTAGTTTGGGGAGTTATAGGGAAAAAGAATTAAGTTTCTAATTTATGGCAGTCATCCGCCACGCTTGTATTTCCTATTTGTGATTTATCCTATTAGCTCTATTGACTTTGACTAAAGGTCGACACGACTGATATCCTAATACTCATTCTCAATAAGCCATCCACACCTCACTTTCTACCCATGAACTCTGAGATACATAACATCTGTATAACCATTGCCCCATTTTGTATGTATCGGACCAAACATGGACTACTAAAGTTCAAGTTAGATTAACTGGCATGAAAAGGCTAATCTACAAATTAACTTCTATAAGATCATTTCAGATGGCTAATTAAACTTAAGATATTATCCAGTAGCCAGAAACTTGACGATATGTTTGGTTACTTACTCAAAAAAAGATCAATTGATTAACATTAGCCACGAACTCTGACTTGCTTACCACAAATATAGGAGCCAAATTCCTAAGATCAATTGATTAACTAAACAATTGCATCCTATGATATATTAACAATCATGTCATTCGCAACTCATAAGAAATCAGCAAATTCTTTAACTTTGCATCCAGGTTTAGTTAAGCATGTCATCAATCATAAATAAATTTCCTTTTGTTTACTTCTGTTGTTTGGTTTAAAATAACTTCCATAAATTTTCAGTTTAAAATAACTAACATGGACTTTCTTTTTACGATTAACATAGTGTATAGTAATATGATCCTTCATAGTATGGACATCGAACGTTAGCATTACAACAAACATGTGGTGTGCTACTGAGGTGCGGTCTAAACTTGTATCATCTACACACCCGATTTATCGTGAAAACATGCAAAACAGAAGATGGAACCACCGACATACCTTGACGATTTCTTTGAAACTGCATCCACATCCCAGTTTCATTTTTCTTCTTCTTCAGCAATTTCTTCTCCTCAAGTTATCAAAAGAATTCAAAATTTAAAATAAAATAAGTCTAAACTGATTAGATAAGATTAAAAATTTATTGGGAAATGCTTGAAAAATGCTTGCAAAAGATTAAAATTTGTTCTTCTAGACATTTCATCAAACACTTGACAAATGCTTGCAAATATTAAAAAAATTAACCCATGTCACCAAATAGAATCAGAAACTTGAATGAAGTGGACATGATTAGCATTATGAACTAAGCATAAACTGAGCATGCTGAGCATGCTCAGTTCATGAATCTGCAAGAATCCCAATAACGTCCTTTATATATCATCCCAATAACATAATACATTTATTGGGATGCTGAACATGAACTGAGCATGAACTGAGCTTTAGAACTAAGCATATGAATTATTCAGTTTGGTTATGTTGATTTAATTCATGAACAGAGCATTATGAACTGAACATGCTGAAATAAACAGCAAATAGCTATCAAATAATAGCGTATTTACCATTTAAGAGGCAACAACAAATTCCCAAGTTTACAACAATCAGAAATTGAGCAACACATCCAATAATAACAAAACATAACAAAGCCAGACAATGAATTTTTATCAAAACCCAACATTCCATCATCAGCTTGAAGCATCAAGTAAGAGTGAACCTGTTCAGTAAAATCAACAAACAGGATGTGGGCAAACAAAATACGAATAGATCAAGAGGCCGATAGAGTGTGAAAATATTACTGATTCCATCAACATCCACTTCCTCGTGAAGTAGCGATTTCCCACCTTGTCCATCATCAGCTTGTAGCTTCGACATTTGTGTTTCTCCCCTTTTCAATCGATCCCAGTGTTGTAGGTTGTGGGAGGGGACTGAGGGTGCGGGTTGCGGTAGGGACTTGAGGGTGCACGGGGTGGCCGTGGGGCGGAGGGGTGGCTACGCAGGAGGCCGCAGTGCAGCGGGTCAGGCTCACGGCAGGGGAGTGAGAAGGGGTTCGTGGGAGTGAGAAAGAGAGAAGAGAGAGGGAGAGAGAACCAGAACTTCACCCAAATATTTCATTACCCCCCAAAATAATAAGGCTGAGGTTTTTTTTTGGGGGGGGAAGTTTGTATTTTAAAGTTTTGGTTCCCCCCAAAACACTTTTCTTCCCACCAAATTTAAATTCCCCCCAAAAAATTTGTTTCAAACTAAAAATTTCAAACTCAATTTCTCTTCACTTATCCAATTTCTCTTATCTTATACAATTTCTCTTAACAACATCCCTCATTTATACCCAATTTCTCAACTCTTATCCAAAAACTCTTATCCAATAACCCATAATAACATCCCTGTTTTATAATATAGATATATATATATATATATGTATATATATATATTCTATAAAAGAGGACCTTTTTTTAATTTTGTCCAGTCATAAGTCCAGTCATATCTTTATCCCAGTCATAAGTCCAGTCATACACAAACAGCTACCACACGATAAAATTTGAGATCCCCTAGCTCAGATTTTGGGGGAAAACACAAAATTGGGGGGAAACACAAAATTGCGGGGATCTAAATATTTTGCTCAAATCATCCGATCACCCTCACCCCCTCACATCCGGAGCGCCGATCTCAAACCCTCAGCCTCTCCTCGCACTTCTCGCGCACACCATCAAACCCTCAAAGCCTCATCGTAGCTCTCAAAACCTCAACCTCCTTGCACTTCTCGCACGCACCATCAAACCCTCAAAGCCTCTCCTAGTACGCACCTCTCGCACGCACCATCAAACCCTCACCCCAGCTCTGGTTTTGGCCCCGGATTCAATTCCTGTGACTCGAAGGATGTTATACCGAAAGGCGCCAAGGTATCGATTTTTGATCTTTTTGTGATTGAAACCCTAGAATTTGAGCTTGATTTTGGGGACTGTAGTGGGTTACATATGGATTTGGTTGATGTTCGTCTGTATAATTTGGGTGGGATTTGGACCAGGAAATGTTTATCGCCGTTAAACTGGGTGGGATTGGGGTTTCTAATGAGCAGACCTAGGGTTTGTTTATTTATTCTGTTAACATTATTGAATGAATGAAATATTGCTTATCTCAAATCTCCCATATTAAATCTACAACTCAGCATGAGAATACAGATAAATATGTATGTTCTGCAATCATATATGTTTGTTATAACAATAGATACAATTGATTTGAAGGTTTCAAGTGCAACCTGATAATAGGGGAGAACTGATAGAAATTGAAGATTTGAAATTTTGGGGGCCAATGAATGAATGGTCTTGTTTTTCTTCGGGTTTTTCCTCAGCCATGTGGGATGGATTTAAAAATAGAAACAAAGAAAAAAAGAAAATTATTGGCTCTCCATTCTGGCCTCAAGGATGCTCTTTTGATTATAATGTACATCTCTCTCTTATACATAGAGAAGAAGGAAAAAGAGAGTATGGAGAATGAATGAATAGATTCAGTGGATTCTTTTAATTAGGCTAAAATACATGTTGTAGGCTAATTGTGTGCTTTTTTATTCTGTATTTTTAAGACTTTTGAAATGATAAGTAGATTTTTTTAAACCTTAAGTTGATCTAATTTTTTATATATAAAATTTATTTTTGTGACTTGGTTTAGGAATCTATTACCTTTGTTTGAGAGCATTTTGAGAGTGGGGGGGTTAGTTGCGAGAATTATTTTGCACAAAATTACAAAGGAGCTTTTGTTTAGTGCTGCAAATAATCTGGGCTATGAGCTCTTGGGTGTAAGGATCATCACACAAGGATGCTTGTAAGTCTATGAGCAAGGATTGGATAAAATAAAATTGTGTATGTTTTCGAGATTTTTTAAAAATGTGAATTAAGTGTTATTTGTGTATGATTTCGAGGATTTTTAGTTCAACACCGATTTTCAGTATACCTGGTCTTAACATTTTTCTTTTCAATTTACAGTAACTCAAACTTTTGGAATTATCTGGCTCGGACAGAACATTAAGTTGGAAATTAACCTCGGTTTCTTTTCATCTAATTTTCAATCGTTAGGAGTTATCTAGCGAAATTAAATCCTTCGATCTATTATTCTTCTCAATATCTTCAAATGGACCCAAAGCTTCATTCAAGTAAGTTGGAATTCATAATTTTATCACACATGCAATGCAAGTTCTCTTCAGCCAAATTATTTTCTTATGGCTTCTATTGTATTACATTTTTAGTCCCTAGAGAATCTGGAAGTTCTACGATACTGAAAAAGCACCTGATGGAGGAGTAGGAGAATATGCTTGAACTCGAAAGAAGGCGTTTCTCGGAGATGAACTTGTTTCAGAAGCCACACGGTCATTAATCCTGCTACAAGTTCGAAGAATTCGATCTGCCAGAAGGTCCTGATTTCTTTGGTCACTTTGTACATTTACGTTCATTTTGTCATTATCAATTAATACGATAATTATCGATTAATACGATTTTATCACTTTTCAGGTCACAATGACTTCCTATTGGAAGAGCACTTTAACTACACTATTGATGATATGAACAATGGCTCAACAAGTGATGATCACAAAGCCCAGCTTGCAAACAACAGTTGCAGTGATTATGAGAGGCAAGTAGTTGAAGGATATCATATGAATTTATTGTTTTCCTCAAATTATATGTAGTTGAAGGCAAGTAGGTGAGGGCAAGCACTTTAACTATACTATTGAGATTAATTAGTCTTAGAAGTACCGCTGTTTATAATTTTAGCTTATATATGGTTCCAATCCCTAATTGGAAATAACCACCACATAGTGTGAAATTGGAAATGCTTTTGTTTAAATTATTCTTTTTCCGGTTGCCGGGTGAACTTTTCTTTTTTCTTTTCTTTTTCATACTTATTCGTTTTTGACATCGCATGGCCATTGATGTGGATGTTGAGTCTTTGAATAAGCTCTAAGCTCTTGCTTGGCAAGATTACAAATATATGGTTTTGTTTGGATTTGTATGTTGATGAGAACATTGGAAGAGAAGTATGGACTTATATTCAATTAGTGTGCTGATAGGATACTTATTTTTGTTTTTGCTTTCAAATAATCTCCATTTTTTCCCTCATTGGTTTTTTTTTCAATTTATTTAGATTCTTTAAAGGTAAATAGCCTTTTATGCTTCACATTTATATTGAAGAGAAACAATGCATTATGGATTTATGCTTCACATTATGAAAGTCCATCCATATAGCGTAGTCATTGGGCATGTGAATAGCATGGGATGGGGTGCGACCCTTCGCTAACTTGCATTAATTATATTTAACATAGAAGTCTATGGAGGAATTAGTAACATGAGAATTTAGCATTTGGCAAGGAAAATGAGGGTAAGGCAATGACCATGTAATTTACTCTGCAAAAAGATGCATTTAAATTTGTTAATCAGGATTTTCATTATTAAGGGCAAGGTACAAAGTAACTTGGACCCACTTATGGAATTGTTTGATCACATTATATGGGATGCAAGTCCATAACTATTTAATTTTCAGATAGCAACCTTATCAAACATGAATTCCTCTTCTCTTACTAGACTATATTCTGTTAAAAGAGGAATTTAAATTTGGGAATATAGATTTTTCATTATTGATGCTCGAGGCATGCACTTAATGGAATAGACAACGATTTTATTGGTATGGATTTGGTTGATGTTCGTCTATATAATTTGGGTGGGATTTGGACCAGGAAATGTTTATCGCCGTTTAATTGGGTGGGATTTGGGTTTCTATTGAGCATACCTAGGGTTTGTTTATTTATTCTGTTAACATTATTGAATGAATGTAATATTGCTTATATCAAATCTCCCATATTAAATCTACAACTCAGCATGAGAATACAGATAAATATAGCACATTTTCTGTAATCATACATGTTTTCTTTTACAATTAATCCATGTCCATACCTGGCAGAACTGGCTACCAAGAAGGTTGATGATCACATGGTGTTTTGCTGGGATAATTCATGCATTCAAAGGGTGGGACAAACATGAGTGTGGAGAAAGAATGCTTGACATTGAGAAAGTCTGGTCTTTTGCTATGCCATTGTTAATTCTTGAGATTTCAGTTTATGGAGGAATTATATTTAACATAGAAGTCTATGGAGGAATTTGTAACATGAGAATGCTTAGTTCAACACATAGCTTGGCTTAAAGATTTATAATGTCAATCTAGGAATTAGTAACATGATTAGATTGGCTTATATGTTTTGCAGAAACTCCTGCAGACTGTGCATATTTGGGAATATCTGGATTACTCTTTGGCAGTACAACTCCCTATCTGGTATTCTCCAGACTTGCTTATAATTAATCTTTATCAGCTGTGGATGTTTGGCATATAATCAATTGTGTAATTGTGTAATTTATATGTGCTCATAATTTATATATGTGGATGTTTTGCATGACACACTTGATTTATGTGTGTTTTTGATGTGTGTGGGCACATATAATGTTGTGGAGAATACCAGATTATGGATAAAAACACACATAAATGTTTAAATTGTGTAATTTATATGTTCCCACATATCAAAAGCACACATAAATTATGCACATTCTGTGTCCTGGTTTCGGGAACATATAAACTGTGTAATTGTGTAATCAATTGCTTATAATCAATTGTGAAACCATCACTTTCTCACAAATCAATTATATCTATTGTTATAACAAATATGTAATGAATCTGCATTTGTGTATCATAGATTGGGGATCAGGTATTCCTCTTAAATGAAATCAAGTGAAAATGCTTGAGGTTCTTAGTGGAATACTAATGAGTTTGCTACATCATACATGTATTTAGAGGAATCAACATTGGCAGCAACTGCAGATATCACGTGAGTATCATACGATTTATCACCTTTTGAATTTTCATATTTGTAGTGAAAGTTAATATTCAGTTAGTTTTCCAGTACTAAAAATAAGTTACTTGACATACCATTTGAAACATCTTAGTTTCCATTGTACACATGCATGAAAAATATTAAAAGAACTAAGTAGAGATGCTTTTCAAAATAATTACTGCATTGCTTTCAAAACACATATAAATTCATGCCTAACCAGAATTACTGCATTGCTTATGTGATATACATATTGGTGGAAACATAGTTTGATCATTATCATTTATAAATTACACATATATGTTTGTCAAACCAGGACATATAAATTTATATGTGCCAGAAACCAGGTCACACTATTGGCAGAAACAATAGTTTTCGAAAAAATAGTCAAACCAGGACATCAATAAATTTATATGTCCCAGAAACTAGGACACGCTATTTTATGAATATTTCGAAAAACACATATTTTATATGTGCCCGAATGTTACTAAAAACACAAGATTTTGATGCAAATTTTTGAAGGTTTGAAGTGCAACCTGCTAATAGGGGAGAAATGATAGAAATTGAAGATTTAAAATTTTGGGGGCCAATGAATGAATGGTCCCGTTTTTCTTCGGGTTTTTCCTCAACCATGTGGGATGGATTTAAAAATAGAAACAAAGAAACAAAGAAAATTTTTGGCTCTCCATTCTGGCCTTAGGGATGCTCTTTTGATTATAATGTACATCTCTCTCTTATACAGTGAGAAGAAGGAAAAAGAGAGTATGGAGAATGAATGAATAGATTCAGTGGATTCTTTTAATTAGGCTAAAATACATGTTGTAGGCTAATTGTGTGCTTTTTTATTCTGTGTATTTAAGACTTTTGAAATGATAAGTAGATTTTTTTAAACCTTATGTTGATCTAATTTTTTTATATATAAAATTTATTTTTGTGACTTGGTTTTGGAATCTATTACCTTTGTTTGAGAGCATTTTGAGAGGGGGGGGGGTTAGTTGAGAGAATTATTTTGCATAAAATTACAAAGGAGCTTTTGTTTAGTGCTGCAAATAATCTGGGCTATGAGCTCTTGGGTGTAAGGATCATCACACAAGGATGCCTATAAGTCTATGAGCAAGGACTAGATAAAATAGAATTGTGTATGTTTTCGAGATTTTTTAAAAATGTGAATTAAGTGTTATTTGTGTTTGATTTCGAGGATTTTTAGTTCAACGCCGGTTTCATTATACCTGGTCTCAACATTTTTCTTTTCAATTTACAGTAACTCAAAATTTTGGAATTATCTGGCTCGGACAGAACATTAAGTTGGAAATTAACCTCGGTTTCTTTTCATCTAATTTTCAAGCGTTAGGAGTTATCTAGCGAAATTAAAGCCTTCGATCTATTATTCTTCTCAATATCTTCAAATGGACCCAAAGCTTCATTCAAGTAAGTGGGAATTCGTAATTTTATCACACATGCAATGCAAGTTCTCTTCAGCCAAATTATTTTCTTATGGCTTCTATTGTATTACATTTTTAGTCCCGAGAGAATCTGGAAGTTCTACGATACTGAAAAAGCACATGATGGAGGAGTATGAGAATATGCTTGAACTCGAAAGAAGGCGTTTCTCGGAGATGAACTTGGTTCAGAAGCCACACAGTCATTAATCCTGCTACAAGTTCGAAGAATTCGATCTGCCAGAAGGTCCTGATTTCTTTGGTCACTTTGTACATTTACGTTCATTTTGTCATTATCAATTAATACGATAATTATCGATTAATACGATTTTATCACTTTTCAGGTCACAATGACTTCCCATTGGAAGAGCACTTTAACTACACTATTGATGATATGAACAATGGCTCAACAAGTGATGATCACAAAGCCCAGCTTGCAAACAACAGTTGCAGTGATCATGAGAGGCAAGTAGTTGAAGGATATCATATGAATTTATTGTTTTCCTCAAATTATATGTAGTTGAAGGCAAGTAGGTGAAGGCAAGCACTTTAACTACACTATTGAGATTAATTAGTCTTAGAAGTACCGTTGTTTATAATTTTAGCTTATATATGGTTCCAATCCCTAATTGGAAATAACCACCACATAGTGTGAAATTGGAAATGCTTTTGTTTAAATTATTCTTTTTCCGGTTGCCGGGTGAACTTTTCTTTTTTCTTTTCTTTTTCATACTTATTCATTTTTGACATCGCATGGCCATTGATGTGGATGTTGAGTCTTTGAATAAGCTCTAAGCTCTTGCTTGGCAAGATTACAAATATATGGTTTTGTTTGGATTTGTATGTTGATGAGAACATTGGAAGAGAAGTATGGACTTATATTCAATTAGTGTGCTGATAGGATACTTATTTTTGTTTTTGCTTTCAAATAATCTCCATTTTTTCCCTCACTGGTTTTTGTTTCAATTTATTTAGATTCTTTAAAGGTAAATAGCCTTTTGTGCTTCACAATTATATTGAAGAGAAACAATGCATTATGGATTTATGCTTCACATTATGAAAGTCCATCCATATAGCGTAGTCATTGGGCATGTGAAAAGCATGGGATGGGGTGCGACCCTTTGCTAACTTGCATTAATTATATTTAACATTGAAGTCTATGGAGGAATTAGTAACATTAGAATTTAGCATTTGGCAAGGAAAATGAGGGTAAGGCAATGACCATGTAATTTACTCTGCAAGAAGATGCATTTAAATTTGTTAATCAGGATTTTCATTATTAAGGGCAAGGTACAAAGAAACTTGGACCCACTTATGGAATTGTTTGATCACATTATATGGGATGCAAGTCCATAACTATTTAATTTTCAGATAGCAACCTTATCAAACATGAATTCCTCTTCTCTTACTAGACTATATTCTGTTAAAAGAGGAATTTAAATTTGGGAATAGTGATTTTTCATTATTGATGCTCGAGGCATGCACTTAATGGAATAGAATATTAACTAGAAAAGAAGAAGACCGCTAGATTCAGTTCTGGAAGAAACATAAAATATTTAAAAGAAAAGTATCAAATTTATCAGGTTGGGAAATCATTATATGAACTTAACTATTCTTATTTGGTCTTTTGTCATCCACGGCATAACAGGTCCAATGAATTGCAACAGGTAAGACTTATATTGAGAGTAACGATTTAGACAGTATATAAATATTTATCAGTTCTATATTAGCAACTGCATTAACATCCAACTTTAGGCAACTATCTCATTATACGAGATTTATTTTTAGGATTCTCATTATAACAAGCTTTACAAACATTTTACAATGATCCTGGTTCTAGATAAATGTCAACTTGGCGAAATGACCAGCTTAAGAGATAAGAAGCTAGATTTGATGGGTAAGACACACTGACCACCCATTGTCAGAGCACTATATGTATTCACATTGATAAAGGCTACGAACTTTGTTTCAGAATGTTTTCTCACTACAAAAGCGTTGACCGTGGACAACCCGGTCAACGTGGTCAAGGGGCCCGCTTGGGTCCCTCGGGCGTGTCGAGTCGGTGGAGACGAGGCGCGAGTCGGAACTGCAGACGACGTGGAGCACGTCGGCTGGGCCGAATCGGTGTCCTCGGTCATTGGTAGGGCGAGGGGAAGCCTCGGCCCGGGTTGAGACGCTCGGCCTCGGTTGGACGTGCTCGGCCTCGGCGGTCGGACGACGAGGGGTAGCCTCAATCGTCCAGCTGGTTGTGCGGTCAGCGAGGGGCGGAGGGGAAGCCTCGGCCCGTGGGTCTGATGTCCTCCTGCGTAGACGAGAACGCTCGTTAGGGGGCCGGACCTTGGTTCCGGCCAAATCCCCTCCGATGCCTAAGTCAGACAGTGATCTGAAAGAGGAGGCCCGGCGAAGACGGTTCGACTCAAGAGGAGATCGGAACGGCGTCTCACGACACGAGCGGGGGAGGAAGGAGATGAAATGGGGGAACAAGATCGTTGATGGAGTACCTTAGGTTTTAGATACCTGAGATGCGGTCCTTTGTCCTGTCGTCCTTCTAACCCTTTTATAGACCTTTCGCCATGATTGCCCCCAACCTACGTCGCTCGTCCGCCCTCGATCGTGCCCCCTCGATCCGCCCCCCCCGTCGCCGCTCCCTGCACCGTGCCAGCACCTCCCCATCACCGCCATTAAGTGGTCGCGGGATTTAGGGGAACGGTTACCGCTGGGGTGGGCGAGTGCTCAGCGCGCTATCAGGGCCGGGTCAGATCGATATTCGGGGGTCCTCTATAGGGCCTTGTCGGGTGGGCCAGATCGCGCAAATGGGCTTCTGATCGGTAGTCAGGTTTCTGGGCTCGTGTCTTTCGGGCTTCGGCCAAATAGGCGTAACAATTGCCCCCATTGGTCGGGTCGATCGGCCTCGGCCGGTTCGGCTCGGCCGATGTGACTTCCGCCGACTTTGACAGGCTCGTCAGTTGATGCCGACTCATTTATTAGTCATCATCATGAGTTGGTCCGTTCGATACTTTTAAGACGCGGGCTCCGAAGCGTCATCGGTTCTCTGATGCTGCCACGTGTAGCTGCAAGCTTATCCCCGCCGCTCGCGGGGTCGTCTTAGGTTGAGAAGCCGAGTGGGTTGTGAGCCGACATCCCGTCGTTTTCTTCTTTGCGCTGATCCCGATTCTGCCTAAGCTCTACCTTATGTCGTCTTCCTCTGCCACGGGTTCGGGCCGCCCGGAGCGCGACGCTGCTCCTGGCCTGGCGGGTAGCCCACCTTCAGTGATTCGTCGGCATGGGGGTGAACTTTCAGGGGTGCCCCCAGAGGTCTTGTCGTGGCCTTCGTCGATCTGCGCCACCGCTATCGGGAGCATGTGCTCCGCCTATCTGCTTCCGCCTTACTCGGCTCGTGCCCCTGGGTCCGACGAGCGGATCTGCCTTCCCGGTCCCAACGAGGTTGGAATATACGAGAAGTGCTTCCGCTTTGGGCTTCGTTTCCGCTCCACCCTTTCATCGTTGAGTTCCTCCAGGCCCATAACGTGTGCCTGTGTCAATTTTGCCCCAATGCCATCGGGCTCCTCGTCGGGTTCGTCGTCGTCTACATGTTGAGAGGAGTGGCGCCCTCTCTTCGTCTCTTCACCCAGTTCTACCGCCTGAGTCACCACCAATCGGGGGCGTGGATTTACATTAGCGCCCGCCCGAAGATGACCCTGGTGTTGGGGTTGCCGAGCTCCCTGAAATGCTGGAAGGGGGAATACGTGTTTGTCACGTTCCCGTCGAGTGTACCTTTCCCGGTTCGGTGGGAGTCGGCCGGCGCCGTCATCCTCGATCTGGGTGAGCCGACTGCCGTGGAGCAGCAGATGGCGAAGGACATGCTGGCGATTCCTGCGAGGGAGCGGTCGGTCGACGTCCTCTTTAGTGACCATAACTTGCGTAAGACGGTGTGGCCCTTGGGTAAGCTCTGCAAGTATTCGCCATTCGAGGTTGCCTGGGCTCTGCCTGGTCTCTCATTTCTCCCTTGAGTGCAGGTGGATTCCCTCCCGGTCATTCCCCCGCCGGCGCTCATGTGCAGGCTCAGATCTGGATCCGCGTAGGAGGGATCATGTGCTGGAGGTCCGGAAGAAGCAGCGGGCCGTGACCTCGACTGGGGGCTCCAAAAGGAAGAAGGGGCCATCCCCCTCCGTCCCCTTGTTGGTGTCTTCCAAGAGGGTCAGTGAGGGGGTCGAGGAAGTTGATGCCTCGCCACCTGCGGATCAGCTCCAACCCGTCCCTGTCGAGGTTGTCTGGCCGTGGGTCGGCCCTTCGCCTCTCCCGGACGGTTCTCTCCCTGATGCCTACGATCGGTATCTGGGTGCGTTCCGCTCCAGCCCGGGGGAGTTTCCTTCATCAGGGGAGGGTCTTCTTCGTCCACGCTTCCCGGTTAGGGAGAAGGAATCGGTGTTTTCGAGCCGCGGAGCCGTCGCGCGAGTGGCCGAGAATAGTTGCCTCCCTCCCGATCAGGCTGCGTTGGATGGAGTTAGAGGTGATTGTCTGGCCACCTTCGTGATCCAGGCCGGCCAACAGGTAGAGTGCCTCTGCTCGTCCTTCCTCCAGCTGCTCTCGTCGTCTCACTTTTGCTGCCTTGGTGCAGTTGTCCTCGGTGGGTCTCTCGATGAGGCGTCAGTTTGCGGCGCTTCCCAAAGCCAAGTCCGATGCCGGGCGGGATCTTGAGGCCCATGGCGAGGAAGGAGAGGTAGGTCAGCTAGAGGAGGTGCGGGTCAGGTCTTGGGAGACCCGCGTAGCTGAGCTGTCCTCTGCCTTGGAGGAGGCGGACCGGGAAAGGGCCTTGGCCCTGACTGCAAAGTCAGAGGCCGAGGTGCGGGTCGCCGAGCTTTTGAGAGATGCCGACACGCCTGGGGAAGCCGAAAGGATCCCCGTCTCCGTTGCTGCCCCCGAGGCCCTGGAGCTCTCCGATCATCTGGAAGCGGCGGAGGAGCAGGTGAGGGTTCTCCTTGCTCAACTCGGCGAGAGATCCCGGGAGATCGAGAAGGAGAGGGCGGAGCACCGACGCCAGATCGAGACCTTAGAGGCCCGGGTGCGCGGGCTTGAGGAGGTGGATCCGGCCCGGATCGCTCAGGATGCCGTGGCCGAGTATGCTACCTCCTTCGTTGAGACCGCCTTGACGGAGGTGTTCGAGAAGGGTTTCGCCCGGTGTCAGTCCGAGATCCAAAAGAAGTTCCCACTCTCGGGGGTCAACTTCGAGGATCTCCAGGTGCACCCCGACGCCGAACGGAATGTGTGGGATGACCCAAGTGGGCTGCCAGCCGGTGGCCCCACAGGTGCCCCTGGAGATGAATGAGGGAGGGGAATGCCCCTCGGCCTCTTCGTGCGTCCATCTGTACATCTTTTTTGTTTATCTGGAAAGGAACGAATTCAAATAAATTTATTTCACAAGAAACGATACATTTATTGAAAGTATTTGCGTAAATGGTCCGCATTCCAAGCGTGAGTGAGAATCCTCCCCTCCATATTGGCTAGACGGTAGGTCGCACGTCCGAGGACCTCGACGACTTTGTAGGGCCCCTCCCATTTAGCCGCGAGCTTCCCCTTGCGAGCGGTATCCAGGTTGAAGCCGGCTTTCCGGAGGACCAGGTCTCCCAGGTGGTAGCTTCGACCCCTGACCCGAGCATTGTAGTATCGGGCCACCTTCTGCTTCTGGCGGATGATGGTGGCCAGGGCTTGTTCCCGTCGTTCACCGAGGAGCTCCAGGCTGAGTTCCAGACCCTGCGAGTTCCTGTCTTCGTCAAAGTATTTGAGGCGGAGAGATTCCTCGCCCAACTCGACCGGTACCACTGCTTCGGCCCCGTAGGCTAGCATGAACGGGGTCTCGCCGGTGGCCTCCTTGTGGGTCGTCCGGTATGACCAGAGTATCCCGGGGAGCTCTTCCGGCCAGCTTCCTTCGGCGTTCTTCACTTTCTTCCGGAGGGGCTCTATGATACACTTGTTGGCCGCTTCTGCCATTCCGTTGGTCTAGGGGTGTGCTACAGAGGCGAAGAGAAGCTTGATTCTCCATTCCGCGCAGAAGTCTTTGAACCCCGCGGAGTCGAACTATTTCCCGTTGTCTGTGACGATGGACCGGGGGACTCCGAATCTGGAGATGATGGAAGTCCACACGAAGCTTTTCGCTTTCTTCCATGTGATGGTGGCCAACGGTTCCGCCTCGATCCATTTGGTGAAGTAGTCCACCGCCACTATCAGATACTTCCGCTGCCCCCGGCCCGGTTTAAACGGTCCGAGGATGTCGAGCCCCCATTTCGCGAAGGGAACGGGGCTCACGATAGGGATGAGCTCCGATGGGGGAATTGAGGAGTGGTGGGCGTACCTCTGACATTCCTGGCACTTTTGGACGTAGCTTGTTGCGTCTTGTACCAGGGTCGGCCAGTAGTATCCCGCCCTCAAGATTTTCTGTGCAACCACCTTGCCCCCGTGGTGATTTTCGCAGATCCCTTCGTGAACCTCCTGCAGGATGTAGTCGGCTTCCTGCGGTCCGATGCATTTCAGGTACGGGAGGACATCAGCCTTCGTCCAGTGCCTCCAGTAGAGCGTCCCCTCATGGATCATGTATCGGAGCGCCTTCCTCTCCAGGGTCCGACGCTCGTCCCAATCCGTCGGTACTTCCCCATGAGTGAGGTACCGAATGATCGGATCCATCCAGGTGGGATTTTGGTCGATCGACATCACCTCCCGCTCCTCCGTGCTGGGGGACTGCAGTTTCTCCACGTAGATGGTGCGGCCCAGCTCCTTAGGCGAGGACGAGGCTAGCTTTGACAACGCGTCCGCCCGTGCGTTCTCCGACCGCGGAAGATGCAAGACTTCCGTGTTTTTGAACCTGGAGAGCGCAGCTTTGGCAACGGCGTGATACCTCTGCATTGTATCCTCCCGCGCCTCGTAACTTCCCAGAAGTTGGTTGACAATGAGCTTCGAGTCGCTGAGGAGGCGCACAGATTTGGCCCCAAGCTCCCGGGCTAGTTTCAGGCCGTTGATCACCGCTTCGTATTCTGCCACGTTGTTGGTGGCCGGGAACTCGAACCGCAACGCGTACTCCACGACGTTCCCTTCCGGAGATCGGATCGCAATCCCCGCCCTGCCTCCTGACTGTGTGGTCGATCCGTCCACGTGGACTATCCACGCTCCTGGAATTCCTGGCTGGAGGTGGTCAGCCGAAAGAAAGGACAAGGGTTGGGCAATTACCGTTGTCGGGCCTTCTTCTACCGGGGGGCCATTTCCTTCCGTCGTGCACTCAACGATGAAGTCGGCCAGAGCCTGCCCTTTAATGGCCGTGCGCGGTTTGAATCGGAGGTCGAACTCGCTCAATTCCACCCCCCAGTTCAGCATCCTCCCCATTCGATCGAATCTCTTGAGGTTCTGCTCCAGTTGTGAGTCGGTCAGGATGAGTATGGTGTGGGCTTGGAAATAGGGTCGGAGCCTTCGTGCTGAGAGGACGAGGGCGTACGCCAGTTTCTCCATGGGCGAGTACCGCACCTCCGCCCCCTTTAGGATCCGGCTCGTGTAGTACACCGGCCACTGCACCCCGCCGTCTTCCCGGATCAGCACCGAACTCACAGCTTCCTCTGCGCACGCCAAGTAAAGGCTCAGCGACTCCCCTTCTCGTGGCTTGGACAAGAGAGGCGGGCTGCGGAGATATTCTTTGAGATCCGCGAACGCCCTGGAGCAGTCTTCGTCCCATAGTATCGCCTTCCTATTGTCTGAAGGTTCCGCGATCGCTTTCCTCAGGACCTTAAAGAAGGGGAGCGATCTTTCCGCCGATTTGGAAAGGAATCGCCCCAGGGCTGCGATGCGCCCATTTAGCCTCTGCAGTTCTTTGATCGTCGTCGGCTCACGCATGTTGATCAGTGCCTCGATCTTGTCAGGATTAGCTTCAATGCCACGGTTAGTTATCATAAACCCCAAGAATTTGCCAGATCTTACCCCGAACGTGCACTTCGCGGGGTTGAGTCAAATGTGGTGTCGCCGCAACCGCTCGAAGTTCTCCCGAAGGTCAGTGATGTGGTCCTCCGGTCGTCTTGACTTCACAAGCATGTCGTCGACGTAGACTTCCAGGTTCCTCCCGGTCTGGGAGCTAAAAACCTTGTTGACCATTCTCTGGTAGGTGGACCCTGCGTTCTTCAGGCCAAAGGGCATCTTCTTGTAGCAGTATGTTCCCCGGTCCGTCGTGAAGGCTGTCATCTCTTCGTCCCGGGGATCCATCTGGACTTGATTGTACCCTGAGTAGGCGTCCATGAAGCTGAGCATCTCGTACCCGAGGCGTTGTCCACCAGGTGGTCAATGCGCGGCAGGAGGTAGCTGTCCTTGGGACAGGCCTTGTTGAGGTCACTGAAGTCCACGCACATTCGCCACTTCCCGTTGGGTTTCTTGACCATCACCACGTTCGACAGCCACTCCGGGTACCAGACCTCCCGTATGAAGCTGGCGTCGAGGAGACGCTCCACTTCCTCGGAGGCCGCCTTCATCTTCTCGCCGCCCAGGTTCCGCTTCTTCTGCCTGACCGGCCTAAAGTTGGGGTCGGCGTTGATCTGGTGGACGATCACCTGGGGATCTACGCCGGGCATGTCCTCCGGTGACCAAGCAAAGATGTCTAGGTTCGCCTCCAGGCACTCGGCCAGTTGGTCCCTCAGGTCGTGGCTTAGCCCTCTCCCGATTGAGACGAACCGGCCATCGACGTCCGTGACCGGGATCTGCTCTTGCTCCTCCGCAGGGGTGGGCCTCGGCCCGCCCCTTAAGTCGAGCGCGGCCATTCGGTCGGCTAGACGATCTTCGGGACCTTCCTCTGCCAGTTGATAGCAGGTACTCGGTCTCCCCGCGTCGCCTTCGACTTGCCCCATCCCCCCGGGCATTCGAAACTTGATAGTCTGATGGAGGGTCGAGACCACCACGCAGATGGCGTTGAGTAAGGGTCGGCCGATGATCCCATTATATTCCGACCCGATCCCCAACACGATGAATTCCACCGCCAAGGTCACCGAGTCTGGTGGGCCTCCGAGTGTTACCGGGAGGTGGATCGTGCCGATGATGGGGGTGGAATGACCCGTGAATCCCACCATGGGACCCGAACGAGGTCGTAAGGCTTCCTTCCGCCGCCCCATCTTTTCCAGGGTTGACATGAAGAGAACGTCACAGGAGCTGCCGGTGTCGACGAGCAGTCGCCGTACCATGGTTGTGTCAATGATCACCGACACCACCAAAGCTGCGTCCGAGCTGCGTGCCGTTACAGACGTGCTCGGTCTCCCGACCGGTGGGGATGGTGAGGGTCTCCCGGCCCTCTCCTCGTGATCCTCCTCGCGTCGGGCTCGGGCCCACTCTCGCCAACAATGGCGGGCCCGGTCGCTTCGCGTCAAAGCCTTGCTCTCCTTTCGTCGAGATGGGTGAAGACGCGTCATTACAGGTGTGGTTTGTTTCTTCGTGGGACAGTTCGTTCCCACAGACGGCGCCAGATGTTTCAGAGTGTTTTCTCACTACAAAAGCGTTGACCGTGGACAACCCGGTCAACGTGGTCAAGGGGCCCGCTTGGGTCCCTCGGGCGTGTCGAGTCGGTGGAGACGAGGCACGAGTCGGAACTGCAGACGACGTGGAGCACGTCGGCTGGGCCGAATCGGTGTCCTCGGTCGTTGGTAGGGCGAGGGGAAGCCTCGGCCTGGGTTGAGACGCTCGGCCTCGGTCGGACGTGCTCGGCCTCGGCGGTCGGACGATGAGGGGTAGCCTCGATCGTCCAGCTGGTTGCGCGGTCAGCAAGGGGCGGAGGGGAAGCCTCGGCCCGTGGGTCTGATGTCCTCCTGCATAGACGAGAACGCTCGTAAGGGGGCCGGACCTTGGTTCCGGCCAAATCCCCTCTGATGCCTAAGTCAGACAGTGATCTGAAAGAGGAGGCCCGGCGAAGACGGTTCGACTCGAGAGGAGATCGGAACGGCGTCTCACGGAGCGAGCGGGGGAGGAAGGAGATGAAATGGGGGAACAAGGTCGTTGATAGAGTACCTTAGGTTTTAGATACCTGAGATGCGGTCCTTTGTCCTGTCGTCCTTCTAACCCTTTTATAGACCTTTCGCCGTGATTGCCCCCAACCCACGTCGCTCGTCCGCCCTCGATCGTGCCCCCTAGATCCCCCCGTCGCCGCTCCCTGCGCCATGCCAGCACCTCCCCATCACCGCCATTAAGTGGTCGCGGGATTTAGGGGAACGGTTACCGCTGGGGTGGGCGAGTGCTCAGCGCGCTATCAGGGCCGGGTCGGATCGATATTCGGGGGTCCTCTATAGGGCCTTGTCGGGCGGGCCAGATCGTGCAAATGGGCTTCTGATCGGTAGTCAGGTTTCTGGGCTCGTGTCTTTCGGGCTTCGGCCAAATAGGCGTAACAAACTTGAAGAAGGATTTAGTCCATTTATTGATTGGAATTTCTTGCCGTTGTTGAACATGGAGGAAACTAGAGTGTTGAACAGAGGTAGCTTTTTTTTTCCTTCGAAGAGCCTTCTTGAATATGAATAGAATAATTTTCATTCATGAAGCAACAACCGATTCACAACTGAATTCCTAATTCTTGAGAGATTGCACATGATTTGGACCATCCTTCGGTAGATACATGTTTGAAATCTTTAATCAGTGACATGTTTAATCCTGAACTGAACTGACATTGAGAAAGTCTGTTCTTTTACTAAACTTTCTATATTTTATTTGTTGTTTAGTTAACCAATCATTCTTTTTGGGCAGAGCTGTTCTTTTAGCGGTATAAGGTATGTGAAGATGGAAAGGATTTTGTAAGGAGTGTATGACTCTATATCAAGCAAGCAATCATGGTAAATTCTTAAGCTTTTAATTTATTGGTATATATGATTTGTTTCAATGTGAAGATGGAAAGGATTTTAATTTCTTCTCACATTTGTTATTTTTTGGAGACTTAGATGTAACTTGCTAGGCTAGGCATAAACAAAGTTGGTGAACTACATATATTCATGTTCTCGAACTGGGAGGATCCATGTGATCAATATTCCCTTGGAAACTATCATCTATATATGATCACTGATTTGATATCCTTTTCTAATATATGGCCTTCAGTTTTGAGCATCAAAACAGGAAATCTCATCCAATCCCATGAATGCATCAACATTCATTAGGGCAGTCATGCCGCAAGTGTGTGATTTTCCGAATGCATTAGTTAGGAATTAGGATATATTCATGTTCTCGAACTAGGAGGATCCATGTGACCAATATTCCCCTTTAAATAGTGTATAATATCTAAAATTTAATGCCCCATGGCATGTTATGCATTCAGATTCTTTATATATGCTGGCAATTACAACTAGCAGCAGTAACTACAACGAAGAAAATGTACTCAAATATGGAAATTGATTAAGAGAAAAAAAGAAACAATATAAATATCATAAAATTTGAGAAACCCGAAGAAACTCCACTTTGTTACGCGACTGACATTCCATTTTATTTTATGTGCAAAAGAAGTATTCAAGAGACAAGCTCTGGTTAATTGCATATAATGGCATCATCAAACCTGTATTTTAATTTGATAGATGTAATCTGACCCGTATGGTGAATGCATAAGGAAAAAATGCAAGGAAATGTTGTTGAATATCTAATACGGATGGAAATTTAAAGGCCACGATTTGTTTATTTCCAATACCCTGCCACAGATCCAAGCCATAATGACACATAATATTACTTTGTTCATAAAGTTAAAACAATGACCAATATGATCAATGAGTTAGGTTTATTGATTCATGCAATTGATGGATCTTGCATCTAAATTAATGTTTCTTTTAGTTGAGTTCTTTGTTGATTAATTAGTGTTAATAAAAGTTTTCAAGCCATGGAGGCAGTAACGTGGTGGGTGATGATAAGAAGAAGATAATTGAAGACGAGATGTGGAGGGAGGTGGGATATGGTTGGACTGCAAAAAACATGGGAGGTTTGGAGTGATGTAGGATATGTCAGTAAGCACATTGCTTAGAATGATGCCAAGTTACCAGTGGAAATATTGGCAGTCAACAACAAATATTTTCACTGCTACAAAGACCCAACTTATATTTCAATGTAGGAGAGAATATACTGTTATGCTATTCATTTCTCCAGGCTGCTGAGATTTATTGGTTCAAAGACTCGCCTGGGCTATGGGAATTAATTTGTACACACTAAACTTCAACATGTTCTTTCTCTATTTCTTTTATTGAAGAGGAATAATCACTAGGATACAGAATTTCAATTGTCCTTTTCTCTTTACTTCTTTCTGTTACCCTTAAAATTTTGATTTCTCCATGCGGACATTGATTCTATTGATAATTTTTTTGATAATTCTGCAAAGGGTTTAAGAGTTTGCTAATGGGTTATAATCCTGCAAAGGTTAAATCTCATGGTGCTGCCAAAATATATTTCTTTCTCAGTTGTAGCCTATGCAATTCTTAGTAGTAATGTATTTTATTCAATTCATTGTATGTATTTCCTTCAAGAATGATCCAAAATTAAATGAAATGACAGCAGCAGAATCCAGTGCAGGATCCAGCAGCATCAGCAAAAATTATCCTATGATGATTCCACTGAGACTATAAAGAAATCAAAGGATAAACCTGCCAGTGATGATAAGGGGAAGACACCCAGCAGAATGGAGGTTTCTCTGATGTGTCATGGAGCAGGTTTTTCTATTAATTGGAATGTTGGCACATTTATGTGTAAGAGGAACATAATGTTGATATTGTCAATGTTGTCCATCTCAATGTGTAAAAGGAACATGATATGTGTAAGAGGCTCAATTATGTGTAAGAGGAACATAATGTTGTAAGAGGAACACAATTATGCAAGCTTTTATGTGTAAGATCATTTTCTATGTTACAATCTTTTTGCTAATTGATTGAGAGTCCCATGTTGGTTATTCAAAAGTCTGTTCTTACTTCAATCTGGAGTTGATAAATTATGTGTAAGAGGAACCCATTATGCATTCGGCGCAATCAGGAAAATGGTTGAGTTGATAAATGTACGTTGCAGAATTGTGGAATTCTTGCAGCCTATCTAGATGTTATCAGAATGTTGATCTTTAAGCTCTTAATGCGTTCAGTTCTTGCTCTTTTAAAGATTTCTTTTCGTTGCCAGGTTGGGATATCATCACTTAGTTGCCTGTATTGCTGCATCTTTCTATGGAGCATAAGGAAGTCTTCTGGTCAGAAATTATCCGTTTAATAACATATTTAGCATGTTTGGATTAAACTAAATGATGGATAACTGACTATTCTTGGGAAATCAACGGTTGGGATTGGATTTTGTGAAAATTTTGGGGGGAGGGGAAAACTTGAATTTTGATGGGAAATGTGTTGAGGGAAAAATGAAATCATTGTACCCTACATTTAATAATGGACTATAGGAGAGACATGTACAAGATAAGACAAGGGTGGAAGATTATTTGGATTTGTTGAAGATTATTTGGGTGTGGTTTGGCACCCAATAGAATTTCACCCAACTTTTTTTGGCACCCACCAGCATTCCACCCAATCAAATATTTCACCCAATCAAACATAAGGTTGCAACAAGAGATGACCTCATATTAAGGGGAGATCTCATCTCACATACTATAGAAATTGCAATCTATTTATACATATCTTCTTATATTGAATAGGTTAGAGTTCTTTTTGTTGTTCCGCACTGAAGGTGCTCCGCTAAATTTTATTACGCTAATTTGTTGCACCTACGATGCATGGGCTCCTGCGTCGAATTATGCTAATTTGTTGTTCCGTGTCGAAGGCGCCCGTACCGAATTTGTTGTTCCGTACCAAAGGCGCCCGCGCCGAATTTGTTGTTCCGCGCCGAAGGTGCCTGCGTCGAATTTGTTGTTCCGTGTCAAAGGCGCCCATGCTGCTAAATATTTTTACGCTACTTTGTTGTTCTTTTAAATTTTGGCCGTGGAATTAATTTTTTGGGGAACAAAGATTTTGCGGGAGAATATCATAAATGAACCGTGCCTGCAGGCACGGGTTATGACTAGTATATATATATATATACATATATATATATATACATATATATATATATATACCGACAACTTCCAAATAATCACATTAATATAGAAGCTTTCACGACAGCTCAAGAAATTTTGCACACTAACTTTGATAGCCATATCATCAGCAATCAGTCATTCTCAACAAATCACGTTTTAAATAGAGCATATCTTCCAAGGAAATTAACGAACAACTAATTCATTCGTAATGAATCAAACTTGTTCAACATCAAATAAACATTGAGTGACAATCACTCAATCATTTTTTTGAAACAAAATAATCGACACATTTATTTAAATAATAAAAGAGTGTCGCCTTCTTCTTCTTGTTGTTATTATCTCCTAAAGTTCACATGCGGTCCCAGCAGCAACGATTACTCCGATGTCGACTGTGAACTGAACTTCTTCTATCCCTTGCTTTGCCTTAAGCACATGTAGAATTATACCGATGTCTTAGTAAATTTATTGGTATCTTATACCATAAATCAAAGCTTAATGGAAATTTTATGCTCTTATTTAAAATTTGTACCTGAGGTACATGCATCATCATGCCCTTCTTCTCTGCAAGGGAAACATTCCAGTTCCTCTTACAATGGCCTGGCTTATGGCAGTGGAAGCAATCGGATTTCAACGGAGCCCCTTTCTTCTTCTTCCCCTTCTTCACCTTGGTTGGTTGTGGGACATGCCTCTTTTTACCTTTGCCTTTCGACTGGTCAGAAGAAGCAGAGCCAACAACCAACACAGTGGGCTTCTTCTCGATCTCCTCGAACTGCCTAAGCATGTTCAAGAGACCAGAAAGATCCGTTTCAGTACTGTTTATGATGTAACCAATAATGAACTGTTTGAAGTCGAGGTTTAAAGACTTCAGGATAATGTCCATGCTCATTTCATTTTCGAGGACAAAACCTAACTGGGCAGCATCTTCTATGTACCTGATCATCTTTATAACATGATCTTACACAGGGCCCGTCTCCATCTTAGTTCCCCAGAGGTTGCAGGTGGCTTCAAACCTGGTAGCTCTTGACAGGTTGCCATATAACTCCTCTACGTTCAGAAGCATACTTTTAACATCCAAATGTTCATGCTTCCTTTGCAGGTCGTTAGTCATAGAAGCCAGATAAGGCACATGGCCTTCTATGCATCCCTCTGGTGCTACCTATAACCCTCCTTCTCCTTGTTGTTGGCATCCATGTTAGGCTTCTCCGGAGTTTCCTCGGTCAGTACGTAGATAATCCCAGTCAGCGAGAGGACCAACGTAATGTTCCTCAGCCAATCTTTGTAGTTGTTTCCATTTAGCATGTTCTTCTCAATAATGAACTTGAGTCCCGACTCCATACTGCATTTTAATATAGATCGAGCATATTTTCTTTGTATAGTTTAACGGTTTTTATTAAAACTACTTCTTCCACTATTTTAAGAATTAAAGCCACAATAATAAACAATTTATTATAATAAAATATTTGTGGGAGAGGGATCCGACTATCCTGAGTCTGTCAACTTTGAGTGTATCTCAACAAGTTGTTAGACTCTGTAGTAGGCACATGGGCTCTTCACGAATCATATCACATATGACTCCCTATCTATTGTACCCCTAGCCATTTATGATCATGAGTGTCACTCATCCAAATTACAATGTCTAGCCTACTCGGACCTTTGTTTTCAAGTCTCTCTTAACGTACGCTAGTGCTCGTTGTATTCACGAAACGACGGTATGGATCAAGATTAGACTACATCAATAGATTAACTTATGCCGACACTCGGTGTATTCACGACACGGCGGTTTGGGTCAAATCAAGATTACATCATATGTATTTAAGAAGTTGGGTTCTACAAGGTTACCATGTCACAGCTTGAGTGTAGCTCAACAACTAGAACACGGGTCCTATAGTTGCCAACCCCCAAAACAAGGAGGGATACGTTTTATCTTGAAAAAGATTATTAACATATTAGACTATGTATAGTTCAGGGTGTCATATAATCATGATTTGTGTCATTGCGGTCCAGCAGACAATGCCAGTGAATTGCCCAAGCCAGGATCACTTACCCCCAGACTAGCTAGGGTGAGTCAACAAACTTAGCCAAGCACATTGACCGGTATCATGATCCATTGAATGACACTTATCATTTATATATGTGTCCCGTAAACTAAAATGCTTTTATTAACACTAATTAATCCTATCAACTAGTGGAATCCTTAAAATTCAAAATTTATTATGATTCGTTAATAACTTTTATTAAGTCCTTATCAACTATAAGGTGCATATGTTCAACGTGCTACCCTAATCATCATTAGGATTTTAATAAATTAATTTCAACACTTTCAAAGTGTAGTCATTTCATGAAAATTATTATTGAAACGATTAAAATAATAATCGTCGTTAAAGAGGACTACCCTAATCAAGAATTAGGTTTAAAGGTTGTAGAGATTCATTAAAACATAGAATGACACAATAATTAAAAATTCATCTTATAAATTTTTAAAGAATTAATGGCTAACCTAAAAGGGTTCATGAATAATCAAATACATCATGCCATTAAAACATAAACAACGCTAATCATTATCGCACAAAATTAGGGTTCAACTATTTAACAGTTAAACAGAACATCATGTTAAAACATTTATCAAATAAATAATAAACATGCTATCTTTAAAATTTAACATTTAAATAAAAAGATATGATTTTAAAACTTAAATATTTTATCTAATAAAATATTGGTTTCATAAAAATTATCAAATATTTTTTTATTACAACATTTGTATTTAAAATCATTTCGAAATGTTAGAACGCTTGCTAAGAGGACTTTATCATATAAAATGATCATTACGAGCATCTAATCATAAGAATCTTATTTTAACTTCATCACATAAAATTAAAATATCTCTTAAAAAAATTTCATGCTTTTAAAACAATTTTAAAAACATTTTACAAGAAGGGGTCCATTCTAACAATATCGCATGAAGTCGGAATCTTTATGTACATTTAGTAAGCATTCATAATTTTAAAAATATCGCAGTCTAAGATCATCATGCATACCTAGAAGCTCTGATACCACTAAAGGGTTTTGGCGGACCCTTAGGGCTCATGTCTGTGCCACATCCTAAGTTTAACGGACTACAGAATCATAATATGCACAGCAGAAAAATGAAACGCTAAACATTTTAGCGAAGCCCTAAGGAAAACCAGAACCTTAGCCAAGATCAATGACGACTTAAGGTGGGTTTGGCCACCCCAAGAGGGATCTATACTACTGCGACATAATTAAAAATAGGCTAGAAAGCTACTAAATGACATACCCAGAATCTTTCTTTGGAGCAGGTAATATGTATCGCACCGCCTTCTTTCGCTCTTCGAAGCTGAGCTGCCATGCACCCTCGATCCGATCCAGCCGAAGCGAGCCGATACCCGCCTCTGAACCAACCACTTGCCGAAGAAGATTTCACTTAAGAAGATTCACGTCAGAGACTTCTGGATCAGATCCAAACCTCCTCGCCGTCTTGCTAGGACTTGATAGGAGGATAGGAAGAAAGAGGAGGAATAATTAAGTCGTCGATCGAGCGTGCTCAAAAATTAGGAGCTTCTCGGATCGGAGACTTGGTACAAAATTTTGCAAGGGGAGTGCACCCCTATTTATATAGGGAGCCGTACCTCATGCTCGTCGCACGAGCAATGTGGGACTAATTAGTGAAAGATGGATTTAATTAAGTTAGTAAGCCTTTCTTAAAGGCCTAACTTCAACCAATTAAATCTCTCTCGCCATTGAGCTTTAGAGACGATACAACCTATCATTTCGAAGAGCTTCAAATGGTGAAAGCGTAGGAACAAACGACGAAGAATTCCTACTTCGTTTTACTCCTCAAACAATTGCTCAAAGTTGAGCAAAAAGTCGTAGATCGTAGCCTTCATCAAGGGTTTCAAAAAAAACCCTAGAATATAGCCAATGGGGGGCCCCTGACCCGCGGGCGTGCCAGCTAGGCCCAGCGGGCGCGCCCGCCTCCATTTCGGGCAGGCACCAACAACTAGGCACAGCGGGCGCCCGCCCCACTCAGTGGGCCGCACCCGCTGGGCCAGGCGGGTGTGCCCGCTTGCTCAACGGGCGGGCTGCCCGCTGGGCCACAATGGATGCCAGGCCTGCTAAGTGGGCCGGCCCCCCTTGCCTCAGTAGGTGTGCCCACTTAGCGGGCGTGCCCCGCTCTTTGTGGGTGGGCACACCTACTTAGCGGGCGGGCCCCGCTTCGCCTTTCGGGTTTGGCCTGCCCAAAGTGGGTCTAACCCACTTGAGCACTTTTCTGCAGTTTTCGTGTTTCTGGGCTCGTTCGAGCTCCGATTCCAACACGGTTTCTTCCTATGGTTCCTCAGGAAGTCCTCTTCAATCCCAAATGCTAAATTCCTTTAGCTTTATTCTCACAACTCATTTGTGAGCTTAATTGTTCCAATTCATCAAATGCATTCCTCTTAACGTTCTTCCTATTACTAAGACGTGAATACTATTCAGTGTGAGACCCTACAGCCTGACCCTACTACAGGTTGGGACTCGAAGTCCCTAGACGACAGTAACCACGAGCAGCAGGTGTCATCCCTGTTTCAGAAGCATACTTACGTGATTGACCCATTGACTAAAGTGTCATCGGGTTCACTCTAACTGTGTCAGCGATGAATACCGCAGTTTTAGTCCTTCCGTCATGACTGTGTCGCTGCATGGCATATGGTATGGTTAACCGTCAACCCCACTAGTCAGCATTGGTCAGTATACATCGACCTTTGTTATACATATGTTGTACTTCCTACAGCACACCTCGGCCGAGGATTATCACAAAGACCGTACTGAGCCTGTGACACTAACTTCCCTTTAACGGAAGAGATGAATCTCATCTTAGTCATCTACTTACCTCGTATGCTACAGGTGTCACCCAACTTAATAGCTTATAGCAGGCCTAGCCTCGAAGCTAGGTCATAGTTCTAAGTGACACTATTCACGAACAGGTTTGTACAAATGACTTTAGGTCTTAAGGACCAACTTACCTATCATCACTCTAGAGTTATTATTAACAGTTTAGTTAAAGAGTAACCATTCAATAACTCTAAGTTGGTCGTTCAGTGAACTCATTCTCCAATGAGCACATGTGCCTTGTATCTGAATTCGTCAGGCCGAATGACTATGAGATCATCATTACCCCTAAGGTAAGACAAAGACACAATGGTTTATCCGATGTGCTAATATCCTATTTTGGACACATCTATGACCATGAACTGTTTAAGAATTAAGTTCTTATCGGTCATTCACTTTCCACAATCTAGATCTACATCTAGATACGTGATGACCTCACTTTAAGTCGAAGAAAATTATCTAATATATAATTCATAGAATTTATTCTGGGACAATTGGTACCGTATAAATATTAGAACAAGATGTTTATCTTAGGATAAATGCCTCAAGGGCATACATCTTCCTACAGGATTAGGGTATGAGTGTCACATCCAGAGATAGAAACGAACTTTAGACTTTCGTCATCATGCCTGTCTAACGCATCCCTATACGGAGCCGTGCTTTTGTGACCGGCTTCATACGTGAATGCATGCATTATGCTTGACACTTGGTCCTACCTCGCAATCTGTAAACACTCACATGCTCTATAGAATGCGACGCCATCCTATGGTTGGTTCTAGCAGTCGGGCTACTTTTGTAGTCATCGGCTAGCGGATTGGGGATTAGTGGTCGCCCCCGGCTCTCGAGTCACTCTTGTTAGCACGAGCCCCGGAAAACGGACGTTAAGCCCAAATTGGATTCGTGGAGATTTTCCATAGGATATGGAATTGCTTTCGTGGTTCTCGAACCTAAGGCTAATCCCTCAAAACCCCTATTAAAGCCACCATAGGGAGACCCTGATTTATCCTGTAGGGATATATGCCCTCAGATCATTTGTATTTGATGCAAATGATAATTTAAGCTTAGATAGTGAATATTTTGCATTTGATGCAAAAGCGATTAAATGTGTATTAAATTGTTTAATACAATATTTAATAAAATAAACGCAAGAAAAAGTTCACGGGTAAGACGGGAATGTCCCGGTCTAGACCCAGGTTCGAACGGCGTCCAAATCGGACACCAAATGCTCAAGTTAGAGCCAAAACAGCCCAAAGGATCAAACCAGGCCAGGCCCAGTAAATGTCAAACAGAACAGGCTGCCTGGACTAGCCCAGATGCTGCCTGGGCTGAGCCCAGGCTCGGCCTGGGCTAGCCAGGCACAAGCCTGGGCTTAGCCCAGGCTCGGCCTGGGCAAGCCCAGGCGGAAGCCTGGGCTCTGCCCAGGCGCCTGGGCAAAGCCCAGGCGGAAGCCTGGGCTAAGCCCAGGCGCGGGCCTGGGCGAGCCCAGGCGCCTAGGCTCTGCCCAGGCTCATTTTTGCGCATGCTGGATGCGTGGGGCCCATCCGTGGGCCCCACCACTAGGGTTTCGAACCCTAAGTGTGCAGATTTAATTGACGGCTCAGTTTTTGTGAAAAACTAGCCTTGGGCTGATCTTTGGACACTCAATTGGAGGGTCAAATGAACTCCGATTGATGAACGGTTTTTTCCTATGCGTTCACCGTTGAACGCTTGTCGTATTGATAGGTTGTATCAATCTTGAAGCTCAACGGTGAGTGAGTTAAAATTCACGGAAGTTTGCACTTTGTGAAGTGCAAACTAACTTGATTTTAATTAACTCATTATTTAGTCCCACATCGGATTTTGAGAAAAGGGGAGAGTCCACCGCCTATATAAATAGGGGTCTCCCCCCTTCCTCAAAACTCGTCCCAAGCTCTAGATCTGAGCGGCTCTCGTAAATGTTGGAGCACGCTCGGATCTAAGCTAAATTAATATTTCTCCTCTCCCTATAAATTTCTGCCTTGCTCCTGAGGGCTCTAGCAAAGCCGCAAAGGAGTTCGGATTCAGATCCGAAATCTAGGCGGAGGTTTCACTCGCGTGAAACTTTCTTCGGCGGTGGTGGCTCGGCGACACGGGGATTGATCGCCTCGGGATGCGGAGCGGTTCGAGGAGCGGTGCGGGGAGCGGTTCAAGGAGCTGCTCGGCGTGAGACGGGAGCAGCTCGGAAGACGGCGCGGAACATCTCGCCTGCCCCAGGGCTGAGATTCCAGGTATGTGTTTAAGTTTTCATTTAATTATTCGCAGTAGTTAGATCCCTCTTGGGGTGGTCAGATCCACCCCAAGTTGGCAGAGTTCCTGGCTAATATGGTCTGGTTCCTTAGGGTTGCATGTTAATTGGATTAACATAAAATTTTTCCACTGCATTTCTGTCTATGTTCCGTCCGACTTAGGACGGGACTAGAGTTTTTGTGCCCTAAGGGTCCCAGAAAACCCTGCATTGGTATCGGAGTCATCTCTGTATGCTGATCTAGGACTGCGAATTTATTATTTGAATGCTTTTACAGAAAAATGTTTTCTTTAAATTTATGCGATAAATTTAAATTTTTTTTGTTTAAAAATTTTATATGATAAATTTTAAACATGAAAGTTTTAAAATGGAATTTTTAAATTTATGTGATAAATTTTAAAATTGTTTTAAAGCTTTAAAACTTTATGCGATAAGTTTAAAATGTTGTTTAAAACTTTATGTGATAAATTTTAAACATGGAATTTTTTAAATGATGTTTTAAATTTAAAAGATATTTTTAAGAACTGATTTTAAAAGTTTAAAATTTTTATGCGATAAATATTTTAAAGTAGCATGCAAATGTTATGATTTTTTAAACAAGCTTTTACTTTATGAGATAAAATAAAATGTTTTAAAAATCGTATTTTTAAATTTAAATGTTAAATTTAAGTATGCATGCTAAAATTGTTTATGTGATAAACTTTAGTCTATTTAATTGTTAAATAGTTGTACACTTTTTATGCGATAAAATTAGTGTAAATTTTTAAATGGCTATGTCTTTTTGTCCCTTATTTGATAACACAAGACAACCCTTTAGGTTAGCCATTAAATAATGATTAAAATTTATTACTTAAATTTTAATGACATGATGTGTTTTAATAAAACATTAACAACACTTCAAGACCTAATTCCTGATTAGGGTAGTCCATTTAATGAATTTGTAATTCTAATTGTTTTAATTAATTTTCATTAAAGGACTTCGCTTTTAGCGTTGTTAATAAAATTTATTAAAATCCTAATAATGATTAGGATAGCACGTGAACCTTATAGTTGATAAGGACTTAATAAAAGTTATTAAACAAATCCTAAAATTTTGAATTTAAGGATGCAACTAGTTGATAGGATTAATTACTTGTTAATAAAAGCTGTTTAGTCTATGGCACACATACAAAAATGACAAGCTTCATTCAATGGACCATGATCCAGTCAATGTGCTTGGCTAAGAGTTCTGGGTCAACCCTTGCTAGTACAAGGGGCAGTGATCCTGGCTTAGTCAATTCCCAGGCTGTGTTCCGCTGGACCGCAATGTCGCGAATCATGATTGTATGACACCCTGGACTATATCTAGTCAATGCGTTATAAATCTTATTAAAGATTAATTCGTATCCCTCCTTGATTTTGGAGCTTGGTAACTCAAAGAAGACAATTATAGTTGTTGAGTCTCCTCAAGCTGTGACTTGTTTTTCCTTTAAGGAACAAACTCCAACATACATGTGATGTAGTCTAGACTTGACCCAAATCGATGCGTCGGGTCTCCTCGAGTATCGATATAAGTCAAATCTGGACACGAAATCAAGGGTCTGACTAGACCAGTCATTATGATTTGTTGAGTCTCCTCAAGATCATAAGTGACTGTGGGTAAAAATCGACAGGGAATCACATGTGATGTGATTGACCAAGAGTTAGTCTACCAGTCATGGAACCAATCAACTTGTTGAGTCTCCTCAAGGTTGTGAGGTTCGGGATGATTGGATCCCTCTTTCACTAATTTTTAAATTCGATTAAATCGTTCGTTATTAATCTTTAAAACGATCGTAAAAATAGTGGGAGAATATAGATAGATGAAAGCCAATCTACCTATATTTAATATTGAACATATGCCAAAACTAGGGCAAGACTATGTTTTACCGAAGGAATCAAAATATAATATTGGAATAAGTTAACTGGTCAAATAGTTGATTAATTGAATATCAAGTTAAATTCTAATTGATGGAATTAAACTATATTCTCGTTGACATTAAATGACCTTCTAAAGAACAGACTTAAGAAATATGATTTCATTAAGTTCTGGGTCCAACAAATAAATTAAAGCTACATGTCACTCTTCTCTATATGAGGCAGCTTGAACATATAGGATATTCGAAGTATGTTTCTCCCAACAACTTGTCGAGCTACCCTCAAGGTTGTATGGACAAACAATTTCGATCCGCAAAGTTCGAGAATTCGATCAAACCGTTTGAGTCGAATACGAGTGCATGAACGGTGCAAGACTATGTATCCCAACCGGATCTTGAGACAAGCAAATTCTTGAGCTAAACTCGAGATTGCAAAGCTCAAGCGTTTGGATACATAAGATGCTTGCTTAGCTATTTATGTTGGGTTAATTAATATCTAAATGTGATTTAGAAAAGGAAGAAGGCACTCCGGAAAGTCAATTGAGAAAGTTAGTTTAATTTATCATTAGTAAAGGCATAAGTAGGAGGAAATGAAAATGTGATATATTTTGATGTCACGATTTCAGAATAAATAGTTATACAAAAACGTCTAACACATTTTTTGACGAATGTCATCACCTTGCTTCGGAAGCAATGTTTTGTGTTAAGTAATTTGTAATAACTATATATATATATTAAATGTTAATATATAAATACACAAGATAGTAGCAAACTTATATGGTAAAATAGACTAGGCCGTGTCGAGAGACTAAGCTTCACAAGTCACATAAAGAGGGGTCTGACCTCTCGTATTATGAAGTCTACGGACACTTGTGAATCTTATCCTCTCAGATATAATGGCTGAAAACCATCTGTAAGACAGTGGAAGAATGATTTGTCGAACTCAGTCTCGTACATACTGATGTACCCGAGTCTATTTTAACCAAAATAAGTTATTCGTATATTTTATTAAGACAGGTGTTCTTGATGAAACACAAGTCTGATAAAATAAAGAACGAAAAGTAGAAAGTATTTAAACTGATTCGATTAGATCGAATGGTCAAATACTTAGCTACATAAAATCTTGTGTAATTAAAAGAAAATGTGATTTTCTCTCGGGTCAAGTCTGTTAACACATCCGTGTGTTAAAATGTATGAATCACACTTAGTGAGACTTGGTGCGATACATAGTAAGTGACTCTGAGTTAAGTCCTCTCTCTGGGTTAAGTCCCAGATCGTAATGCCTAGGTTTTGATAATGTCCTATGAGGACATTGTCAATAAGATATTCATTAAATCGATCATTAAAGAAGTTGTATAATTACTCGAATTTCGTGAGACGAATTGTCGAGTTAGACATCATAACTGATGATGACTTAGTCAACTTCCGGGATGAAATTCGGAGTAGTAACTCCGATTTAATACTTGATGCAATCAAAATAGGTCCGTGTGCGTAAATAAATTTGAGAATTTAGTTTACGTACCCAAGGAAAATGTTTCCTCACTTTCTGCAAGTAAATCTTTAAGTTGAAAGATTGGTGCAGAAAGAGAATAGTAAAGTACAATCTTGTTGATCGAAAACGGTTTTCATCCTAATTACTTTAAAACGGATTAGTTGAAATCGTCTCGCCAACAGATGTGTACAGATCTACTCGGACCAAATCCGATGTAAAACGCTCATGTTGACCATGAAAATTGGAGCATTCACTTATAAGTTAGTTTTTCTAAATATGATTTAGACGGACCAACTTATATGAATTAGCCAGAGAGTTTTCAAGGTCAGTGGGAGCATATAAATTACATGCAAGACATCAAAGAGATGGAACATATAATTTGATTAAGTAATCAAAGAGTTTGATACTTTATCAGAAATAAATACGAGCCATTTGAAATGACCAGTAACTAATTTAAATGATTATCGTAAGGTACGATGAACTGGATGAGATCCAAGGAAATAAAATTATTATAGATTCCGAAAGACCAAATGAATTATTTGAATGAGATTCAAATGGTTGGTCTAACATGAACATAGAAACCCTTAAGTCTATAGTGTAGACGGTTTTAGCAGATCCACACATGAAGGCTCTACCACATGAAGTCGGGGAAACTTATGTGTAAAAACGGTATGAGATACCGAGATAAATGGGCCTGAGTGCAAGTGGGAGATGTTGAGAGATGATACCCTCGAGGCTATCTATCTTCATGTGTGCATAGCACAAACATCTTGTTCGAAATAACAGTAAGCTGTTTGGTAATAATTTATCTAAGTTATTTTATAATGTTGTTAACATTAGACATTAACTTAGGTAAAGTCCTAAGACTTTATGCAAGGTCAAACAGGTATTGAGATGAGTATCTCGATCATGGAGAAATGTTTGACCGTCTGTAGCATAAGTCTAAAAGGGTTCGTGGTCGTAGATGTTTCGAGACAAGGATATCGAAACATCGGATAGACTATTGTGTCTTAGTCTTCACCGTATAGCGGTGGCGATGATCTCATGATCGCTTGACTTGGCAAAGTCGTTGACAAGACACAGGTGCTCATTAGAGAATGAGTTCACTGAACGATCCACAAGAGTTATCATATGGTTATATTGACCAATCTGTCAATGATGACTCTGAGTGATGATAGGCTAGTTGGTCTTTTGACTTGAGGTCATTTTGACGAACCTGTGCGTGAACGGTGCCACTTAGATCAAATGACCTATCTTCGAGGCAAGCCCCGTCGAAAGGTCTTTGATTGGGTGACACTTGAAGCGTATGAGGAGAGTAATGACCAAGAGAGGATTCGTCTCTCCCGGTCAATGGGAGTTAGTGTCGTAGGGTTAGTTCGGTCTTTAGTAAAAACTCTGGCCAGAGTATGTTGGAAGAAGTCCAACATTTTTTTTGACTAAAGATCGATAGAAACTAACCGGAGTCAAGTTATTGGGGTTGACAGTTTGACCGTACCCTAGACTTGATCTACACGACATAGTTTAGATGAAAAGACTATAACTGCGGAATTCATCACGGAAACAGTCAGGGTGGTCCCGACAATACTCATGTCAATGAGTTAACCACATAATGATGATTCCTAAAGCAGGGACAGCAGCCACTGCTCGTGGTCACTGCCGTATAGGGCTTCGAGCCCAACTTGTTGTAAGGGTCAGGATGTAGGGTCTCACACAGAGTGCGATCTTTCGTCTAGTAATAGGTAGAAATAAGTTAGGGAGAATAATTTGCATTTGATGCAAGGGATAAAATATTGCAAAAGATGTTTGCAGTAATCTCCAGCATTCGGAATAAATGATCCTGAGTGCAAGTGGGAGATGTAGGGATATATGCCCTCAGATCATTTGTATTTGATGCAAATGATAATTTAAGCTTAGATAGGGACTATTTTGCATTTGATGCAAAAGCAATTAAATGTGTATTAAATTGTTTAATACAATATTTAATAAAATAAACGCAAGGAAAAGTTCACGGGTAAGACGGGAATGTCCCAGTCTAGACCCAGGTTCGAACGGCGTCCAAATCGGACAACAAATGCTCAAGTTAGAGCCAAAACAGCCCAAAGGATCAAACCAGGCCAGGCCCGGTAAATGTCAGACAGAACAGGCTGCCTGGACTAGCACAGACGCTGCCTGGGCTAAGCCCAGGCTCGGCCTGGGCAAGCCCAAGCGGAAGCCTGGGCAAAGCCCAGGCCGCCTGGGCAAAGCCCAGGCCGCCTGGGCAAAGCCCAGGCACGGGCCTGGGCGAGCCCAGGCGCGGCCTGGGCTCTGCCCAGGCGCATTTTTGCGCGCGCTGGATGCGTGGGGCCCATCCGTGGGCCCCACCACTAGGGTTTCGAACCCTAAGTGTGCAGATTTAATTGACGGCTCAGTTTTTGTGAAAAACTAGCCTTGGGCTGATCTTTGGACACTCAATTGGAGGGTCAAATGAACTCCGATTGACGAAAGGTTTTTTCCTATGCGTTCACCGTTGAACGCTTGTCGTATTGATAGGTTGTATCAATCTTGAAGCTCAACGGTGAGTGAGTTAAAATTCACGGAAGTTTGCACTTTGTGAAGTGTAAACTAACTTGATTTTAATTAACTCATTATTTAGTCCCACATCGGATTTTGAGAAAAGGGGAGAGTCCACCACCTATATAAATAGGGGTCTCCCCCCTTCCTCAAAACTCGTCCCAAGCTCTAGATCTGAGCGGCTCTCGTAAATATTGGAGCACGCTCGGATCTAAGCTAAATTAATATTTCTCCTCTCCCTATAAATTTCTGCCTTGCTCCTGAGGGCTCTAGCAAAGCCGCAAAGGAGTTCGGATTCTGATCCGAAATCTAGGCGGAGGTTTCACTCGCGTGAAACTTTCTTCGGCGGTGGGTGGCTCGGCGACATGGGGATTGATCGCCTCGGGATGCGGAGCGGTTCGAGGAGCGGTGCGGGGAGCGGTTCAAGGAGCGGCTCGGCGTGAGACGGGAGCAGCTCGGAAGACGGCGCGGAACATCTCGCCTGCCCCAGGGCTGAGATTCCGGGTATGTGTTTAAGTTTTCATTTAGTTATTCGCAGTAGTTAGATCCCTCTTGGGGTGGTCAGATCCACCCCAAGTTGGCAGAGTTCCTGGCTAATAAGGTCTGGTTCCTTAGGGTTGCATGTTAATTAGATTAACTTAAAAATTTTCCGCTGCATTTCTGTCTATGTTCCGTCCGACTTAGGACGGGACTAGAGTTTTTGTGCCCTAAGGGTCCCAGAAAACCCTGCATATCCAACATGGGTCTAACCTTGCATCCGATACTTAGGATCATAGGGATCATCCCTACGCCCTAGATACACACTAGTCTAGCATGTCAATGGCTACAAACATGATAGCACTAGAGATTAACATTATTACTTGGCAAACATTATGAAACTAATATCAATGCGAAGAGGAAGCAATAAAAAACAACATATCAAGAAATCAAAGAGAAAGGAATAACTACCAAGATTTAGATTGCAAAACAAAATCACAAGAAAAAGAGCCACTCCAATAGCTCTAAGGTTTCCAGCAGTAAAAATCAGCCTAACCTAATCTAAAAACTGTTTGGTTTATATACAAAACCTATTAGTTTCGGGTTTTATAGTAAAACCAACCCGAAACCCAAGAAGAAAAGCTAAATTTGAAGTCTACCGATATAGCGCTCTGTCGAGCAAGGTGATCGCTCGACCGAGTGCTTCCTTGTGGAGCACCATCTTGGAAACTTGAGAGGGGGCCGCTCGGTCAAGCGGGGAAGCCGCTCGGTCGAGTGCCATCTTCGGGAATTGATGTCGCTCGGTTGAAGAGGAGACCGCTCGGACGAGTGGCTACTTGCTCAACTGAGAGACTTAAGTGCCACTTTAACAAAGAGTTGCAAGGCAAAATATTGGGCTCAACTAACGACTGGCTCAGGCGAGCGGCTTGGTCACTTGGTCGAGCGGGCCAACTCGCTCGCCCGAGCAATCCCATGCACCTTGACCTCTTCGTCATGGTGTCACAGCTCGGTCGAGCACATGATGTGCTCGACCGAGCAATCTGGCAGTATGCTGAGATCTTTAGCTCCTCTCTTCCTATCTTCTCTTCTTAGCTTCTTCCTTCTCTTCCATTCTTCTCCTCCATCACTTCTCCTTCTACTTCATCTTCATCTACTCCTTCTCTTTTCCTTCTGATCCTTCTTCTCTTCTTTCTTTCCTTGGCCTCCTTGGGTCGCCGTGGCGAGGTGAAGCGAGCTTTGGCGTCGAAGTTCTGTTAAAGATCCTGTATCGCTCCGAATCATGCTAAATTCACTGAAAGTATATAAAACATCGCAGGAATCAAATATATCAGGAAAAGAATGATATAATACGAAAATATGAATTCGGACGATCGAAACGATATGGAAATGAGCGATAAAAATATATAAAATATAGACACAACAGTTACATGCACATGGAAGTATGCGTCAGAAATTTTTATAATTTTTATATTTTAATGGTTTTCTAATGAATTAAAAATATTTTTATTTGGGGTTTTAGGTAGAATGGAGAACTAAACTAGAAATAAAACAAAAAAAGGAAAATTCGTGTTGCCCCTCGATAACCGCTTGTTTAAAGTCGTAAGCTCGACTCCCTTTGAACTTCAATGATGCTCTTTGATGTTTTGTGCATATAAGATGTGCTCATCATGTTTTCTTATGAGACCATGTGGTGGGAGTTGGTTTGCCTTGCTTCATCGGTTTTTAGAAATTGTAGAGATCGTAGCCTCCGGTTGATGATGATGAAGTGGTATACCAGGTGGCTCCTCGTCCAAGACCTTCAAGTAGTTAGCCAACGCCTTATCATGTATAACGTCGCCGTCATCGTCTATGTCCTTCCTCATAAGATCTATTGCAATCTCCTCCATGGCATATTCTTTGGTAGCTTCATCCTCCAATAGCTCAAGATAGCCAGCATCTTCACGCAGGAAGCGCTCCTTCATCGGCTTTTATAGATGGAATTTGATCTCTATATTTCCAATATTCATAGATAACGTCCCTGAAGGATGTCGATCAAAACTCCAGATGTGGCCATGAAAGGATGTCCCAAGATGATTTGAGAACTCCACTTCTCAGGCATGTCCATAATAATGAAGTCCATCGGCACACTAACTCCTCCCGGTATTTGTAGGATGACGTCTCGTGCAATGCCAACCTGGTAGGTAACGGATTGGTCCACCAACTGTATGCTCATGCTAGTGGGCTCTATCTTCGTTCTCGTATTTAGCCTCTTGAAGATGGAGAGCGGCATCAAGCTAATGCTCGCCCCTAAGTCAATTAGCGCTCTATCGATGGGGATGCTGCCTATGGAGCACGACACCGTGAAGCTTCCAGGATCGGGCAATTTCTTTGGTAGGGTGTTCTTGAGGACCGAAGTGCAACTATCCGCTAATTTTATTACTTCTTGTTTTCTCTTCCCCGCTATCAAATCTTTCAAAAACTTTTCATATGTGAGGATCTCTGTAAGTGTGTCCATGAAAGGGATGTTCAAGTGAACACCCTTGGGAAGCTCTATAAATCTAGCGTACTTCTTCTCGAGCTTTGCCATGGCTAATCTTTGTGGATACAGGGTGGAGGACGGCATCCCGTGTCTTTTTCGACATCCTTTGGCGTAGATTTCTCGGAAAATGGAATGTCTGTCGGTGTAGTGATAAGAATGGTAGTTCGGTAGGTGAGGCCTCCTTCTCTTTATTAGTAGATGGCTCATCAAAATATTTCTCCTCGTTCTCTGCAATGATGGGCTCAGAAATAGTGGTATCTTCCTTTTGTATAGGCGTCAGTGATTGTTGATCCACCTTCTTAGACACTGGTACCATCACAACATCGGTATTGTTTCCTACTCTGGTCATAACTGACACGACTGCATTGACTTGCCCTCTTGGATTTGGCTCGGGTTGAGATGGTAATCTCCCATGAACTTTCATAAATTGAGTTATTTGTGTCGACAAGCTCTTGACAGTGGCTGAAAGTTTCATTTGTGTGGTTGAAAATTCTGAATTGAACTTTGTTTGGGAGCTCATAAAGGCATCTAATGTCGCCTCCACGTCAGGTTTTGTGTCGCCGGTTGTTGGTATTGTTGTTATTGCTACTGATATGGTTGACGATCAAAATATCCAGGCGGTCTATATGTCCCAGATGGCCTGAATTTGTACTGCTGTTATTATGGAGGTGATGCTTGTTGTTGAGTCGGCTGAGGTGGCCTTGGTTGGGATGTTTGTTGTAGGGCTCTGTTGGGGTTACTATATGAGAATCCAGGATGTGACTTCCATACCAGATTTGACTATTGAGGTCTAAGATTGCTCCCATCACCCACTATATAATTGACTTGCTCTGTCGGTACACCCGTTCCTTCACATGACCCTTCTGTTGGAGTGTACCCTTGCTCGGAATAGTCTTCATAAGTAGCATATACCGTAGCCTTTGAAGTAGTTAGAATAGCATCCAACCTTTGCTCAATTATTGCAACTTGCTTGCAAAGGGTCTCAAGTTGCCCGTCAAGATGTGTAGCTACCTTTATCTCAGAATGGCCCGAACCGGTGCCTCTAGATTTTGAGTGTTGATCGCTACATCATTGATGGTTGGAGGCCATCTGCTCCAAAAGTGATGTGGCCTTCTCACGTAGCTTAGCCAATAACGCGCCATTTGCAGAGGCGTCAATGATCATTTTTGTGTCGGGCTTGAGGCCATTATAAAAACACTGAATCAGATCCCAGTCTTGGACACCATGATGTGGGTATTGATGCTGAAGATCCTTGAAGCGTTTCCAAGCTTCATAAAGTGATTCATGTGGGAACTGTTTAAAAGATGGGATGGTGATCCTAATCCTTACCGTCTTGGATGGTGGATAATATTTGTTCACAAAGGCTTGTGCTAACCGCTCCCAATTCTTGAAAGTATTGGTAGGATGTGCCCTCAACCAGTATGCTGCTTTGTCCTGAAGAGTGAACGGGAACAATCGGAGTTTGATATCATCTTCACTCACATCTTTAACTTGGAAAGTGTCACACTTTGCCAAGAAAAGATATATGATGATTGGGGTTCTCATGTGGATGCCCATTGAAGGGGTCCTGCAGCATTAAGTTAATTAAGCTCGTCTTCAGTTCAAAGTTACCCCCCGCCAGTTGCGTTCTCAAGATAGAAGATATGCTAGATAGATTGAGCTTCATGTAATCCAGAACATTGCAAGAACGTGGAGGAGAATGGGGAGGAGTCCCTGCCATTTGATCCTGTAAAGTTTGATTCCTCCTTTCTACTCTGAGCTGTCTCGCTGTTCTTTCAATCTCAGGATCAAACAATAGATCGTCGGATTTCCCAAGGCGAGTGTTCAAGCACAAGAAACAAACTCAGAGAAGGTGTCAGTAGCAAAGGGGAAAAGAATAAAAATATGTAAAGATAAGAGATGGTAAAAGTAACTAACAAGTTCTTCAATAAAGAAAGTAACCCAAGTAAAAACCGTTGGCCTCCTCGGCAACAGCGCCAAAAGCTTGGTGCCCTCGAGATTTAACTGCGGAAACTTACCGCAAGTGCACGGTGTCAATCCTTTGTAGTATAGAAAAATGTCGAACCCACAGTGAGGCAGATGCTTATATAGTCTTGGATATATTCAAAGTCTCAGAACAATGCTAGTTTAGCATACTTAGAAAGATTGTCACGAATGGTTACCATCTCAATTAACAAAAGAATAAAAGCTAGGGCAATAAGAGTCACCACTAGGATCGTCAGATGTCAATGCTAGGTTACAATTTCTACGTTGAATTGGCTTTATTAGGATGAGATAGTCAGATCTAAAATGGAGAACTCATGCCTAACTACCGTTGTGCCACTCGTCTAATGTATCACGTGCTTAGCCCCACCACCGTGGATGGCCTTACACGCGATCCGTGCAATACGAACAACAATTATATCAATCTCTACTATGCCACCATCATGGGTAAGAAATTCGATCTGTGATTTGATGGCTCTCATTGATGCTACTACCGTAGGTCATCAATTAGTAATATAGGACGCCGATGAAAACCATCAAAGTGTGTGCCAATTTCGTGGATCAAAAACTCTAATTGAATCCACTAACGTGCCTAATTAAGTTCATAGGATACCCGTCCAAGGTGTGTGCCACTAACGTGAATAACAAACCCTATATGAGATCTCCTACAAACTTGGCTGCATCAACCAAAACACATCCCTTTTATACCTAAACAACGTAAAAATCCTAACTTTGCATCTAAATCCTTAGATCCTAGGGCCAATTCATTAGCCCTAGAAACGCCTACTAATAATTCATAGTGATATCAACAAAAGCGTTTAGAATATCAATAGAAATTATGATCGCAATAAAAGACATCGAAATAAGCATAGAGAGATGAGAGATCATTACCAAAGCGCTAAAGACGAACAAACAATTGCAGAGAATTAAGATCAAGAGATTCCAAACAAATTGTAATAATAAAACTATCAACTTTGTATTAAAAACAATAGCAAAGGCTCAAGAACTCTCTAAGAAAAACTAAGAACTTCTAAAATAAAATATCACAATCGCCTCTTCTAAAACTAGGGTAAAAAGAGTGCTTAAATAAAACGGGGATGGACCCCCACAAAAATCTGGAGAAAGGGCTTCTTGGGGCCCCCAATTAGTTGGGCTGCGACGCCCTACTCGGTCGAGTAGCGGCATCGTGATCGCTCCCAGATACACACCATGGAGACACGATTGTTGTCTTACCGCAAGCACACGGTGAAGTAGCGAGCGGGTATCGAACACGAGGAGGTGGTGTTGGCTCTAATCTATCCTAGGTTGATTTGACTACGAATGCATTATTGGCGGAGATGGTCATGGTATGATATAATGGAAATGGTGGTGGATGTCGGTGTTGGTGATAAAGATGCTGGTCAAATATCGATTCAAATACAATATAATAAAAGTGTCTAGGGCTAGTGAATCTCCACTACAGATCGTCATACATCATTGTAAATAGTGAATCTCAATATTACGAGACTTGTGTTGAGGTGCACTAGTCGTAACTGAATATAGAACCAAGCTCACACTCTCGCGCTATTGCCAGTCTATAGAAACTTAGATTAGGGCCCACTCTCGTGCAAACCCTAACCTAAGCCACTAGCATGAAGATCGACATCATCGTCCAGTCACACCTCGAGCCCACTCTCGTGCAAACTCGAGTTACAATCTAGGTTATGATAGTTCGTATTCATCCAATCTCTTGCAAATAAATATGGGTATAGATTTATAACAAAAATCCTAGCTTTGGTCCAATCTCTTGCAAACCAAGTCTAGCCAATCTCGATTACAAACCTAAATCGAATATCTAGGCCTTCACATCGATCGGAATCCAATCTCTTGCAAACCCCAATTCCATGGAAATTCCTAGCTATCCGTAATAAATTTATCACAACATAACCCCTTTAGCAATTCCAGCAACATAGAGATTCATTCATCATAAATCGGAAATTAGATCCATAGGGTTCATCTCTTTTCCCTAGAACAACGAATATACTCAAGAATAGCAATAATGATAGAGAAATCGATAAAAAATATTGCTTGCATATATAAAGATATCAAATCAAAGATTCAAATAATAAGAACAAAGATACTTAGCTTTGATGAAGAACTTCAATCCGAATACAAGCTTTTAGATCCAAGAGGGGGCCTAGGGCATGGCCTAACCACTAAAAAAGTCTCTAAGAAAACATAATGGAATTTCCCTCTAATGACGGCTAGAAACCTATTATATAGCCCCTAAAACCTTAGCAAATAACCATAGAAAACCTCTAAAATTCATTCCCAAAGACAGCTCTGGCCACAACTTAAGTTCTGGGCCCGCAGTCACTCGGGCCGAGTGGGAATATGACTCGGCCGAGAAGAAATTCCACCACTGTAGCATCAACTTGCAGAAATTCTTCAGATTTCATCCGATATTTGATTGGTGTGTTCTTGGTGGCGTTGGAACCTTCATAAAGTCTACTATCCATAAAAAATATGAGAAAAATAATTTGCCTACTGAAATGCTAGAGGATTTCAAAAGAGTGGGAGGCTATTGAAAAATCTGGGCGCTCGTGTCATCGGCGTCACTCGGCCGAGTGGGATTCTTCACTCGATCGAGTGGAATTCTCTACTCGGCCGAGTAGGATCTTTCGATGTTCTCCCAAAATTCCAGAGAGTCTTCTTCAAAGTTGGGGTTTGGGCACTCTGGCGCTCTGCGTCACTCGGCCGAGTGGGATTCATCACTCGGCCGAGTGGGTCTTCTGCTGTGCTCCCCAGAATTCCAGAGAGTTCGCTTTGATTTACTTCAGAAATTCTGACTCACTCGGGCGAGTGGAGTTCTCTACTCGGTCGAGTGGAATTCACCACTCGGCTGAGTGCATTGTGGCTCTCAGGTCAGGCATATGTTCTTCGTATCAGTCGTACTCGGCCGAGTACGCTGCTTAACTTGGGCGAGTGACTAGCGTGACTCGACCGAGTGGCCTATTTCTGGAATCCTTCCTTCTCCTCCTTGCCTTCTTGATGATTCTATCGATCTTCTTCTTCTCCTGCTCATCGTCCAGCACCGTTAGCTCCTCAATAAGGCCATGAGCGATGCTCCGGTACGCGTACAAGTCCCATAAGCTCATTTTTGCTTCCAATCGCTTCATATTTCTTGAAATCCGATAAAAACAAGAAATTGTGAAAAGTAATGTAACATCGTCGAATAATCGTGTAAAGCACGATATGGGCGATCGAAATGACATGCAAAAATGCAGGAAAAAGGTGTAAAATATGGACCGATCAAAATCCTCCAAGCTTACCTCTTACTCATCTTCGAGGAAAATAAGGAAAGAGACGAACTCGGGAGATGAAAACAAAGGAAATGAAATGAAAGAAAAAGAATATGAAGTGGAAGGGGTCGCTAGATTATTCTCTCAGATCTCAAGCCATAAGCTACACATCACGATAACTCAGAAAATACGAATCACATGCTATAAAGATTTCATATTTTACTTAAACATGGTACTTGCAAGCTTTTAAGAACAACAAAAGAGACTCTCTGAATTCATACAATCAATTCATATCCACATCACTCATTTCACAGAATCTAATATACAAATGTTGGAGATGTACTTTTCAATCAAGGGTTATAACAGAAGCATATAAGAGTCACACCAGGCATGCAATAGAGAATGGAATAAGAGACATATCATTCACATTTTCATATCGATTCATAAGAAATCTCCATAGCTGAAGTAATTCGCTAAGTCTCAGTATTATCAAACTTCTCCATTCGTGAACCTCTCCACTCTAATGTCGCACTCACTCATATGGTCAAATGAATTCACCCCCCAAGCTTAGCTTGAGTTATCGCATCTAAAGGAAAATGATAGTGGAAAATGGGATTTTTGCCTTGGGTTTCCCCTGTGTTTTGTGGCTCCAATAATGAGATAGAGAAATATCTTTCTTTTTTTTGAACTCTTTGTTTCTCATTTTTCTTTTTTGGATTTTTGTAAGAGCTACATGATTTGTATTTTTGGTTTTGGCTCCTTTTTGGCTTTTTGGACGTTTTGGAGCTAACTTTTTCTTTTGTAGGGATTTTTGGGAAATAGATGCGATATAATAGCTTTAGGAGGTGAACCCAAGTGACATGTAGAGAATAAAAAGATATATGTGGAGAAGGAAATGATGCAACACTCAGTTCACTCACAAGATGTGCACAAACGGTTCAGTAAGATAATATCTCAACTAAAGCTCATATGTAAGCATGGATATTCTTAATCATCTCAATAAAAAGTGAAGTCAAGCGGTAAAGCATACAATCATATCAAGCATGCAACAGAAGGCGATTAAGACAATAAGGCAGATGCTTCCGATATACAATTGATGCATGAATCTTGGTGCACTTCCAACAAAAGCATACTAAACATTAATCCATACATTCAGCTTCAATTAATATCATGCATTCATATAGAGGAATCATCAAAAGAATGTATAAACAAGTACATGGATAGCAGGACTATGAGATACTCTAAGTAGCATGACAAGGTATAATAATCATCGTGATTATTGCTAAAGCAATAAGAGATATCATCATAAGGAACATATCTAGCAAAAGGAGGAAAAGAAACTAAAGAAATAAAAATAAAAGAGAGGTAAGAAAAGAAAACAAGCATACAAATATGATGCATGAACCACACATAAAAGGAAAATAAGATGGAAAAATAAAAAAGATGATGCAAATTTTTTGAAAAAAATCTAAAAACCCTAAAGATAGAGTAAAAGTGCAACTAAATGGCATGGAAATGCACTCCCCCAAGCTTAAACTTCACATTGTTCTCAATATGATCATAATGGAAGAATATGATGGACAATAATAATAAAAAGGAGGTGAATGAAAAATGATGAAATGAATGACATGAAATCCTAATGCAACTACATATAAATACAATGATGCATGAGAGCGCCTTCCCCCAATCTTATACCAAACAATCCTATTCAAATGACTTGATCAAAAAAATGTCTCGGCTTTGCTAAGCGAGCTCAAGTCAAACGAATAAGAAAGTGAGTATTCACTTGAAAGAAATGCTCGATAGGTGGTGAGTAAAAAGGATGTGACACATCAAAATATGAAGAGGCTAATTAATATATATAATGTGTTTGGGGTGTAAAAATTTTTGTTGCCGTCATATGAGGTGATATTTATTCAAGCAAATCTATACGGTCCTCTCGCTGTCGAGAGGATTTGTCTTTATTGAGAGCATAAAATTTTACGCTATTGCTACACTACTGGATTGATATCACCTACAGCAAAAGGCGGATTCAATATCTTTGCTGGTGCAGGCAACTGCTCCAACTGCTATTTCAGTGGCTCTGCCAAACGCATGTGTCCACAGACCCCATCAGACTCCAGCAATGCGGCTCCCAGCATCTTCCGAAGGACTCCACCTGTACCCTGCAGGAGATAAGCCGCATCAATCTGATGTGGATAATTCTTCCCCAAAATAAATGTATTCCAAAGAGGGTCATCAGCATAAGTATTTAAAATTAAATATGGTTGACAACACTTCCCTGGAAATAAATCTCTACTCTCGTGCACCACGTCGACCAACTCCTCGTTATTTGCCTCTGGCTCTTCAGGTAACTCTGGCATATAAGTGTGAGTCTCATCAGGCAAATCATCATCATCGTCAGACTCATCCCAGTGCACCTCTTGATCATATTCAATAACATCCATGTGTGCTAACTCTTCGCTCTCCTCCTCGTATACGTCCCATCATACCTCTTGATCATATGTATGTGAACATCATACACAGGAGGAGGATCAAATATAAAGGGCGAGGGAGTAAAGAGATCTTCCTGAAGGGGGGGGGCAAAATCTATATGGGATAGTCTTCGACGTCAATGGAAGGGTGGTCCTCCGAGGGATGCTCATCCTTTGTAGAAAGAGGAGGTGGCTGCGGTAGCTCAAAACGAGGGGGGGTAATGCTCGGGATCCTCATGAATGGCTGTGTCCTCGTCCCAATGCATAGCCTCCTCATTAACAAGCTCTGGCTCTACATGTAAGGCCTCCTCAAAAGCATGCTCTGGCTCATGTGGGTGGCAAGGGGAGCGACGATGGCACAAGCTGACTCCGCAGTACTAGGTGTTGTGGTCTCGTCGGGGGTGGCAATATCAAAGCGCATAATACCTCCCCCAAGCTGAACGTGGACATCCTCCTCAGGCTCCTCAGGTATAGAAGGCAATGTAAACATCATCATCTCCTTTTCATGCCTCCTCCTTCGTTTCTATCCTGGAGCCGAGGCCCCCTATTGCATGGCTTGGCCTCCTCAATAGTTGGTGCAGGTGTCTCTATAGGCTCATATATCTTGACCGCGGTATAAAAGTGGGTCTTGTGCCCCTCAAGTAGAGCATAGACTCCATCATCAATTGTGTCTGTGGAAGAGATACAATGAGTAATAAAGTTTTGAAATTCGAGCTTAAAAGGATCACTTGTCGTTATTGTCAATGGGCCGGTTTCTCGAACTATGTCAACAATGTTTCTCAATAGGTCCATATATGTGTCCTCCTTTGGAAAATCAAACGTCTCTATTTGTGGAGTGTTGATGGTGTAAAGGTGGATATGATCACCTTCAAGTGAAGCATACACTCCATCTACGATAGTACCTGCACCAGAGACATTAGCCATAACAAAATCGATGAATACTTAGTCGTATGGTTTACTTACCGAAACGGTTTGTGAACCGGTAGATCAAGCATCATTTATCATTTGCTCCAAGGTTACTGCCAACTGCAGATCGCTGAACCTTCCCACTTGCATGCTCCTCAGAAACTCACGTGAGGGTCCCTTTAGCCTTCTAGTGAAGATATCAAATAGCATGGAGCCATTTCACTCATGGTCGGACTCCGTCTGGAACATTCCTAACATTCCTTCAAACCTAGACAAGGCTTCCCTTAAGGATTTTCGATCAGCCAGATAGAATGTAGGGAGATATATGTAGGATTGTATAGAACCCGGTCGCATATTTTTTGGAAGCACCATCGCTGCAACAACTGTACCTGATAAATCAAAGTAAACAACCTGGAAAAGACGTCAGTGGAACAAAGAGAGATAAAGATAATAATAATAGCAGGTGGTGGGGAAAAATCTCTCTCTGTGTGTGTTTTTGTTTTTTTCTTTGTTTTTAAACGTAATTTAATCAACCTAATTGTGGAAAATTGGCACCCAACGGGAAACACCTCCCCGGCAACGGCACCAAAAACTTGATCGCTCTCGGATACACACCCGTGAGACACGATTGTAGTCTTACCGCAAGCACATGGTGAAGTAGCGAGTGGGAACGAACAAGAGGAGGTGGCGTTGGCTCCAATCTATCCTAGGTTGATTTGACTACGAATGCATTATTGGCGGATATGGTCATGGTATGATATAATGGAAATGGTGGTGGATGTCGGTGTCGATGATAAAGATGATGGTCAAATATCGATTCAAATACAATATAATAAAAGTGTCTAGGGCTAGGAAATCATCACTACGGATCGTCATACATCATAATATTCTGGTCGGTGCCATGTACGCTAGGCCTACCCGGTTCCGGACGGTGGGCATTCCCATGTCCATTAACACCTTCCGCAACCGGGAGCATTAAGGCCACAATGATAACTCCCAACACTTCGTCCAAGCCGTTCTCACACGCGAGGACTCAATGTCTACACTAGGGGTGTGAGCTGTGGCTAGGGAGTCAACCGCCAAGTTTATTCCCCCTTGGCCCGATGGTCAGAGGCGGTCTTTTTCCCGCCAATGACAATGAAACACCCCCGCGTAACCCTAACGGCCAAATAGGTCGAATGTGATTTCTAGCAATACATCGAAGCGGGTCTTGACTGGACAAGACACTGGACCCCAACCCCCAACACAACTAGTGTGTTGCCGTACAAATTGGACCCAGATTGCTAGAAATCCTAATTGACGCATTTCATCGAACACATGCCATGCAACCAATTCAAATGAAACAACTAAGCATCAATCCTACCCTAACCCGTATTAGGGTTCATCAATACTACTCAATGATGAAAAACATGTAAACAAACAACACAAAAGACATACAAACATTCATCATGAAGCAAAACAAATACAACACAAAATAATGGAAAACAAGAGAAAGGAATACTTATCTTGAGTTTGAATCTTCAACCCAATACAAGATTTATTAACCAAAAGACGTAATCTAAACTAACCTAGGGCTCACAAGAGAAGGGGGCAAAAGCCCTAAAAACTGAAGAACATCCTCTACAAGTCGTGTCCCAAACTTGTGTTTAAAAGCCCCTCAAAACCCCCAACGGTTCGGGTCCAGAAACTCAGCAAATCTGCCAAAACCGGCCCACCCGATCGGGTGGAAGTTCACCCGATCGGGTGGAATGAAACAGAGACTCAAAACAGCAGAAAATGATCTCACCCGGTCGGGTGGAAGTTCACCCGATCGGGTGAAGTGAATATCCAGACTGCTGCCAATTTCAGCACATGGCCGCGCTTAGAAAATTCCATAAAAATGTAGAAAAATCGGATTTGGGCATGCGACCTATCATTGGAAAGCTAACGACGATGCCGACGTTAGAAAAATAAGTGATCACCCAAAATCTCTCTGGAATGATAGAAGATATTCAATGAATGCATCAGCAGGCGCAAAAGGTGAAGAAAAGGCCACCCGATCGGTTGAAATGTCAACCGATCGGGTGAGCAGCTTGTTGCTTTGGCCATCGGGCTTCGGGAGCTTCAACCGGTCGCTGAGGAGAACGGGTGGCGTGACCGGGTCGTCGTTTGAGAAACTTCAGCTTCAGATGAACTGATCGGGTGAGATATCACCCGATCGGTTGGAATTAAGCTCCAAATTCTCGAGAACTCTGTTGGGATGAACTGGTAGGCGAAACGGTCGGTTGACTTTGCACTTCGCTCCAGCTTCACTCCGGGTCGTGCACGCGTGCATCACCCGATCGGTTGGTTGTGTCCAACCGATCGGGTGGGGGCTGAAAAGTGGCAATCTTGGTCGTTTGACCCCCTGGATCGCGCGTGACTCCTCCCGTTGCTCCGAGGACTCATGATATCTTCATTATATGTCCCAAATGCTGGAAATCTCCTGCATTCACACAAAAAGACAAAGAAGTGAAATAAAACTAGAAATCACAAGAAAACGGGTACGGAACGACGGAAAACAGTGGAAAATCACAAAGAAAACGTGCGTGAATATATGAAATATAAACGCACGTCAAAATCCCCCAAGCTAAACCCTTCCTCGTCCTCGAGGAAGATGAGTGAGAGTAGGAGCTTGAAGGGAAAAATAGAGAGAGAGAAAGAAAGAGAAATCAAAATCCTAAATCGCCCGTCAGAGCCAACAAAATCAAACACTCCACACTAAGCAAGCATACGACAAAACACAACACTAAACCAAGGAATGTGAGTCCAAACAAGTGTCGTGGGCTTCCGCGATAAAGCGCGAGTGAGTGTGGTCATGTGATAGTAGACGGTGTCACTGTCTACATCGTGCAATAAAGCTCCATATACACATACCCAAAGAAAGACCCAAATATCGATTCAATTTGAAATTGCGGTGAATATTAGCTCAAGCATGCATGAGAAGAATATAAGAATAGAAGCATATCATGCATCGGGGACTCCACAGTTAGGGACAAGAAGATCACCACACTATCGCCTAGATAATCACTAGAAAGTCCCCATGCCAAGTATTTTCGAAAACAATGGAGGTCGAGAAGGTGTGGAGTAGAACACTCGGTGCAAACTCTCGCCTTCCCTTTATTCTCGGAAGCTAGGAAAAATATTCACACGGAAATTTTTTTTGGGTTTTGGGTATTTGTATTTTTTTTGTTTTTTGCTATACATATTTTTTTCTTTTCTTTTTCTTTTCTTTTCTTTTTGGGGTTTTTCTTTTCTCTCTTTTTTTGGATTTTTGGATATTGGGATATATACATGTGTACTCTCCCAAGTGGGAGAACGGTACACGACGAGGGGATTTGCACCAAGTAAAATAAAAATGAAATCGGATTCTAAACACTTGGGCAAAGGAGATATTTCTTGCTAATCAGAGCATAGGCTAAATGGGTTATCCTAGTCCTTGTTTGTGGAATCCCGACACATGCTAATTGAAACATACGATATAAACTTATAACATGCATATAGAAGCAGACAGTAGAAGCAAATACCGGCATATTCAAATCGAAGCATGATAATCTAGGGGTTAACCAAGGATAGGTATATAAATCAACATCATAAAGTAGAAGCACACAATAAGCTAGTCACGACACACGACTCACATAGAAGCATAGTGAACCCACGAAGCATGAAATGCAGTAGGACTCGGCTTCCTAGGGTTAGTGAATGTGATCATCGTAGCTATGTTAAGTGTGTGTGTGTGTGTGTGTTTCAGTGGCAATTCATCATATGGGGTCATCTCTAGGAGAGAGAGAACAAAAGATGAGGAAAAAAAAGAAAAACACGATTGAAAACGACTCAAAAACGAAGAAAATGACACAAATGACGCACGAAGTGCGACTCCCCCAAGCTGAAACTTGCATTGCCCTCAATGCAATAATAGTTTATACGGGAGGGCAAAGAAAATGGGGGGTGCGCACCGACACAAAAAGTGAAAAACATGAAAAACACATGAACGAAACTAAAAAATAAAGAAAAAGAAACACTCAAATAAAAGATATAAAACACGATGAAAGAACACATAGACACAGACACACAACAACGACACGCGAAAACATGCACACAAATCGATTCCCCCCAAGCTGAACATGACAATGCTAGCGAAATGATATGATCAATGTGATGCGGAAATATGCTAGGGGAAAATCAGAAAAGAAAAGAAAGAAATCAAAATGCAGGAGAGACGGTGTGCTCATTCTCCTCGGAAGAGGATGTGGGGTGCGGGCGGTAGAAGTGATAGAAGGGCACAACATGATGGGTTATCATGATGCAAAAGCAAATCCTAGATACGCTCCCCTCGCTAATGAGAGGAGACGAGATTATTCAAATCTAAAGTAGAAAGCGGTAAATTTTTACACTACTGGATTAGGATACACCTGAGCATAGGCGGATCCAAGATCTGAAGTGGGGCAGGTAGCTACTCTAACTGCTGCTTCTGTGGCTCTGCCAGAAGCGCTATGCCACGTGTGCCAATGGACCCAAGCAATGCACCTCCAAGCATCACTCGTAGGTGTCCACCTGTGACCTGCAAAGGACGAGGTGCATTAGTCCATGGCAAGAAATTATTTCCCAAAATAAATGTATCCCAGAGATAGTCGTCGGTAAATGATGGTAAAATTATTGAAATGTGGCGAACACACCCTGGAAATGGTATGCTATCATCTGTGCTAGCGACGATCAAATCCCCGCTCTCCATGTGAAGTTGCTCTCCAGGTGGTGACACACCGCAGCATAACTCAAGGGAAGTCGATCCTGTGTCCTGCGAGAGATATGGTGTGTCAAAAATATATAAGTCTAAAGGAATAGGACGTGAAAAGCGAGACATAAATGTGGAGTGAGAGTGAGTATGAAAATCTCCCTGAATAGGGAAATATACTCAAGTAGATGCTCAGCCGCAGAAGAAGTGGAGCGTGAAGGTAGAGGTAGTTGTGGCTCGGGCTCCATGAAGTGGACGATCGTATCGAAGCCCTCATGCACATCCTTCTCGACGGTATACATAAGCTCTGTAGTCTCCTCGATGCTCTCGTAGGACTCATGTGGGGTATCCAAATCAAGACAAGAAGTCTCTCCCACAGATCCTAGAGAAGTCTCCCCATCCTCACTATCATCATCAAAAAATGCTTCGTCATCCAAGTGGTAGTGATGGAAAAATGGGGTGTCGGCATGAGATGTGTCTATGGTGGCTGATGGCATGGCGGTCTCAACCATGAAAGTGGGTATATCCTCTCCTTCATCCCCTCTCCTTGGTGTAGGCTCGGTGATTGGTGCCATCAAGTTTTGTAAGAATTGGCCTTGGTTGAACAAGGCACTTTCAAGGAGGGACACGAGGCTTGATTCTTCTTGTGTTGTGGAGGGATATAAGGTTGAGGAAATGGATGGGAGGTGTTTAAGCAATTGTTGTGAGAAAATTTTTGGCCTTGGTGTAGGGGGAGGCTCTCAAGCGTAAATGGGCAATCATAATACATGTGCCCTACCATCCCACAAGTCTCACAAACCACAACTGAATAAGGATCATATCCTCCCATCTGAGCATCGAAATTTGATCTCCACATGATTATACCAAAGATACCTGGACAACAAAAATAAGAAAACTAGAGAGGAGCGTCAATAGTACAAGAAAATAACAAAAAGATAATATAATGGTGGGGGAAAAATTTCTTGGTTATTGTATTTTTTTTGCGTAGTCTAACGAACCCAAGCTAAGCTAATATCAAACCGAACGCCTCCCCGGCAACGGCGCCAAAAACTTGACTGGTGCCCCATTTACGGTTTGGGCGCGGTGTCGTTTTACCGCAAGTGCACGGTTAGTGTAGGGTGCGGGTTTATCGAACTCAGGGAGGTGGATGGCTTGAATGGCTATTAGCCACGCCTAGGTTGTGTGCTAGCTACGCGGACAATATGGGTGGAAGTGTAGAAATTGAAGAAAGAAATAAAGAGACACGAAATGAATCCCTGATAACACGGGCTAGAGCACTCATGACACTTGGCATTTGACTTGATCCAGGGTGAGACATTGCCCCAAAAGGTGGTACCTAGCGTACATGGCCCAATATTCCGGTCGGTGCCAAATACGCTAGGCCTACCCGGTTCCGGACGGTGGGCATTCCCATGTCCATTAACACCTTCCGCAACCGGGAGCATTAAGGCCACAATGATAACTCCCAACACTTCGTCCAAGCCGTTCCCACGCGCGAGGACTCAATGTCTACACTAGGGGTGTGAGCTGTGGCTAGGGAGTCAACCGCCAAGTTTATTCCCCCTTGGCCCGATGGTCAGAGGCTGTCTTTTTCCCGCCAATGGCAATGAAACACCCCCGCGTAACCCTAACGGCCAAATAGGTCGAATGTGATTTCTAGCAATACATCGAAGCGGGTCTTGACTGGACAAGACACCGGACCCCAACCCCCAACATAACTAGTGTGTTGCCATACGAATTGGACCCAGATTGCTAGAAATCCCAATTGACGCATTTCATCGAACACATGTCATGCAACCAAGTTAAATGAAACAACCAAGCATCAATCCTACCCTAACCCGTATTAGGGTTCATCAATACTACTCAATGATGAAAAACATGTAAACAAACAACACAAAAGACATACAAACATTCATCATGAAGCAAAACAAATACAACACAAAATAATGGAAAACAAGAGAAAGGAATACTTATCTTGAGTTTGAATCTTCAATCCAATACAAGATTTATTAACCAAAAGACCTAATCTAAACTAACCTAGGGCTCATAAGAGAAGGGGGCAAAAAGCCCTAAAAACTGAAGAACATCCTCTACAAGTCGTGTCCCAAACTTATGTTTAAAAGCCCCTCAAAACCCCCAACGGTTTGGGTCCAGAAACTCAGCAAATCTGCCAAAACTGGCCCACCCGATCGGGTGGAAGTTCACCCGATCGGGTGGAATGAAACAGAGACTCAAAACGGCAGAAAATGATCTCACCCGGTCGGGTGGAAGTTCACCCGATCGGATGAAGTGAAAATCCAGACTGCTGCCAATTTCAGCACATGGCCGCGCTCAGAAAATTCCAGACAAATATAGAAAAATCGGATTTAGGCATGCGACCTATCGTTGGAAAGATAACGATGATGCCGATGCTAGAAAAATAAGAGATCACCCAAAATCCCTCTGGAATGATAGCAGATCTTCAATGAATGCATCAGCAGCGCGCGAAAGGTGAAGAAAAAGCCACCCGATCGGTTGAAATGTCAACCGATCGGGTGAGCAGCTTGTTGCTTTGGCCATCGGGCTTTGGGAGCTTCAACCGGTCGCTGAGGAGAACGGGTGGCGTGACCGGGTCGTCGTTTGGGAAACTTCAGCTTCAGATGAACCGATCGGGTGAGATATCACCCGATCGGTTGGAATTAAGCTCCAAATTCCCAAGAACTCTATTGGGATGAACCGGTCGGTGAACCGGTCGGTTGACTTTGCACTTCACTCCAGCTTCAGTCTGGGTCATGCACGCGTCATCACCCGATCGGTTGGCTGTGTCCAACCGATCGGGTGGGTGGCTAAAAAGTGGCAATCTTGGTCGTTTGACCCCCTGGATCGCGCGTGATTCCTCCCGTTGCTCCGGGGACTCATGATATCTTCATTATATGTCCCAAATGCTGGAAATCTCCTGCATTCACACAAAAAGACAAAGAAGTGAAATAAAACTAGAAATCACAAGAAAACGGGTACGGAACGATGGAAAACATTGGAAAATCACAAAGAAAACGTGCGTGAATATATGAAATATAAACGCATGTCAATGGGTGCTTAGGTGGTCTCAGATGGAATGGTCTCCCTCTAAGTGGAATGCACCATGCTACCCTACAACTAGGTGCGCAACGTCAACTTCCTAAAGGTCAACTACCCCTGCACCTTCAATGCTATCATATGGTAGCTGACCCTCAATGTGATGCATGCAGTGACCTCCACTTGCCATCTCCTTATCAAATTCCTTATCATGAATGGGGGTTAGAGTACTCGAGGGAATATAGTCGAAACCCAATAAGTGCATGCTCCTGGCTTACAAGGTGGTCGATTTACTTCTACTACAAACTTCTGGCAAGCACCACAGCTGATCATACACTAGTGACGAGCCTAATAATGTGCATTTTGAATGTACACATTCTAAATTCAATAAATAAGTTCTCCTTGTAAGACTTCAACAATTGTGCACTTCTTGCCTAGCCCCTAACCCAGTCTGGGGCCCTCGTTGATCTGGCCACATAGGTCCCAGTGCTATAAAAAACACTCGATCATAGATCGTTCTGACATAAAGCCACCAGCCATGTTGGATCCCATGATGTCAAGACCCATGATCCCAGCACTGACCTTTGGCACTCGTACCTCGGTTGTGTCACATCCAAACTTAGCTAGCGATGCCCACAAACATAGCTCTAACCTCTAACACTCATACCCTCAGCCATGCTAAGTCCAAACCGACCTCCGGCACTTGTACCTCGATCGTACCATGTCCAAACTCAGCTGGCGAGGCCCACGACTATATCTCTGACCTCTAGTACTCATAGCTCAGTCATGCTAAGTCCAAACCGACCTTTAGAACGCATACCTCGGTTGTGCCATGTCAAAATCATCTGATGAGGCCCATGACCATAGTTCTGACCTCTGACACTCGTATCCTTGGTCATGCTAAATCCAAACTGACCTCTGCAGGTCATACCCTTGAAATGCCATGTCCAAAATTTGTTGACGAGGCTCATGCCTACAACTCGAACCTCTAGCACTTTTACCCTTAGTCATGGTAAGTCCAAACCGACCTCTAGCACTCGTAGCTCAACCGTGTGTCACGCCCCGCTTCCCAAAAGCACGGAGGCGAAGCGTGACTAAGGCCCGCTTAGGCCGGAGCTAAGAGCTCAGCCCAATAAGCGTCTGTGGTATTCCAAAACGAAGGAACATGTCCCTGCAAGTTAGTACGGAACAATAAAAGTACTGAAAGGAAAAGCATATCATTTTATTCCAAAAATGTTCATCCAAAGTACTGAGAATCTAAAACGCCCGAAGGGCTACAACTGCAGAAAAGAAAACTATCGGTGCAAGTACCCAATCTAGACATGAAAACAAAAAGGTGCTACGCACCCAATCTAAACTGGAACAGAAACTCCGAAACAGCAACGAGAGGCCTCTAACTCTGGTCCTCCTCTGGATTGTACTCTGGATCAGTATCCTCCGGCTCCACATCTGCTGACAAGTCCGCCTCGTCGACGTACTCTGGCTCAACACCTGACGTACATCACCAAAATAAGGAACTGTACGTCAGGTAAGGTCTACAAAGGGGGGTTAGACCAAACTGCAAGTGTACCGACTATTTAACAATGGTTTACTGGTTGATTATTATGATGAGGTTATAACAGAGGAACAAAAGAAAGTCAACGCAGCAGGAAAGTAAAACGTGCCAAGTAGTAGTCGTAGCGAGTGCTACCAACTATGGGACTAACCTAACAGGTGTCAAGACAATTCGAAACATGGCAGGACAAGACAAGACAAGTGTGACACGAAAGGGTTCACGCCTTACGGTTCGAGGGGAATCAGTCCCTCTTCCCGTGCGCACGCTCAACCCTACCCCAACCCCAAGTATTCAAGACAAGACAAGACAAGACAAGACAAGGGATCACTCGCTCTAGCTTGGCGAGTGCCCTATTGCCCTCTAGGCTGTGTATCACGACAAGGGATCACTCGAAGAGTGCCCTATTACCATCTGGGCTGAGTATCACGACAATGGATCACTTGGAGAGTGCACTATTGACCTCTGGGCTGTGCAAGACGGGACGGGACAGGACAAGACAAGAAAGGTTATTCTAGGGTGTCCACATGCACGCACACACAAGATAGTCCTACGATGTCAAAAGTAGTTGTTGTTAGGCTCAGACTTCGTCGTCAAGTCTGAGCCGTCAAGGGACGTCCCGGACGCTATCATTTCACGTCCGGTTCTCTTTGTTCACAGTTAACAGTTCTAACAAACTAAGGCCTAAGCACGGCCAAAAGTGCAAGTGAATACACTTGCCTGCGGTGGCGAGTGTGTCGTCCTCCCGGAGCATCTCGTCCAAGCCTCTCGTCAGCGGTAGTCCGTCTGAAATAGTGTCACGTCAACGGTGTCAGGTCTCGTTTTCAGTAATTCCTATTAGGGTTCGTGTCTAAGTTATCGGGACTATACTATTCGTCAGAAATCACATTTTTGATGTTCACCCCTATTCGACGATCTATCCTATATGCACAGTCATCAAGTCCATTCGTCGATTTTCTTACATTTGCACAACGTTTTAAAAGAGCGAAAAGAAAATTAAATTAAAGTTGTCGACTTTTAGTTTAGGGTCTGATTAAAGCTACGGTGGGGGTTGCTACGAGTTCGGGGAACCAACATTTTCCAGAGTCTGGAGTAGAATGGATGTAGTGGCGAAAAACTCCTCGTCGTCAAATCTGAATCGCGAACAAGATTCCAAAAGCTAGATCTTGCGACGAAGGGCTACGACGTGTCGTAACATCGTAGTCAGCAAATCCATAAACTAGAACACCAAAGTGGGGCCCACAGTAGTGTTAGGGGTCAATGGGCCGGGGACCCACAACACTTCTGGAGAACTTGGGGGGCCCACGGTGGCAAGCGATGTGACGGATGCGAGGTTGCGACGAAGATCGTCGGTCGTAGCTAGCTGCTGCGGGGGTTTCTCTCGGTCGGACCGAGAGGATCTCTCGGTCGGGCGGCTTGTAGCGCAGCGGAGGCAGGCTTGGTGCGGAGCGAGGGGGTTCTCTCGGTCGTAGCGGGCAAATGCGAGGGAATCTGTTGGTCGGGCGCTGCGGAGCGGGGCTTGCAGCGAGCGGGGTTGCAACGGAGCGACGGTGCGGGGGAGCGGGTCGGTCAGACCGATGGGGGCTATCGGTCGGGTGCTGCGGGCTGCAGCGGAGCGGAGCGGGGAGCGAAGCAGGGGATTCCTTCAGTCGTAGCAGGCGGATGCGGGGGGATCTGTCGGTCGTAGCGGGGAGCGGGGCGGGCTGCAACGTTGCAGCTTGCAACGCTGCGGAGCGGATGCGGATGCGGGGCAGGGCCTCGGTCAGACCGAGGAAATGCGGGGGTTTCCTAAGGTCGTGCGGGGTGGATGCGGGCTGAAGGGGGTGCGATGCTTTGGGGTGGGTTTTTGACAGCTATGGTTTGTGTTGTTGCGAAAATAACTTAACCTAGGGCTTATTTAAATAGAAGAGGGGGGTTAGGGCTAGGTCTAGGGTTTAGGAACTTATTTAAATTAATTAAAATAATTAAACATACTTAAAATAACTCTCCCTCACCCTCTCTCACGCATGGAGATGTGGCTAAGTCTAGGGCTTGGGTCAAAATTTATTTTTGGAGAGTTATAATGAAATAAGAATTTTATTAGGATTAAAATACTTATAAAAGTAGGATTTAAAAATATTATAAACTTAGTCAAAATGGAAAATAGGTCATATGAAGTCCAAAAATTACAAAATAAATATGGGGTGCTCGGGACGACGAAAGAAAGAGGACTAAGAAGACGGATCTAAATTTCGACGTCGATGGACGAAACTAAAAATAGGAACGTCTCACGTCAAAACTGAAAATCGTGACGTCACTTCAAATATGATTACATCGTGGAAGAACGACCCGAGAAATGTCGTTCCAAAATAGTGCCATAATTTAATACTCTCAGAGATGATCACAACGACATATCACACAAAAGTGTTCAAAATCAAACAAGTCTAAGATAAATACGTGCACGATCAAAAGCCCGTGCACGAAGAAAGTACGATCGAAAACCGACTGTTACATCCTCACCATCTTAGAAATGATTCCGTCCTCGGAATCAACATCAAGCATTGCTCGGAAAAAGATGCGGAAAACGCTCTCTCATATCATCTTCACGCTCCCAGGTGGACTCTCCAAGTGATCCATGACACCACATCACTCTCACCAGGTCGACTACTTTATTCCTCAATTGCTTCTGTCGACGGTCCAAAATCTGCACAGGCCGCTGGTCATACGTCAGGTCCGGGTGAACTGTAATCTCTGAGAAATCAACCGTGTGCGACGGATTACTGACGTAGCGACGTAGCTGAGATACGTGGAATACGTCGTGAACTCCCTCCAAAGACGGTGGCAGAGCAAGGAGGTAGGCCACTGCTTCCACATGCGCTAGCACATCGAATGGCCCAATATACCTTGGACTCAGCTTTCCCTTCTCCCCGAAACGAATGACTCCGCGGTTCGGAGAAATCTTCAGGAAGACGTGATCTCCAGGCTGAAACTCCAAGTGTCTCCTCTTGGCATCTGCCCAATGCTTGAAGAGATCCTGTGCAACTCTAAGCTTCTCCCTGATGTCCCTCACGACATCCACAGCTTCCACTATCATCTCTAGACCCAACAGCCCCCGATCTCTAATGTCATCCCAGCTCAGTGGCGATCGACATCTTCTCCCATATAAGGCAGCAAACGTCGACATGCCAATGCTCGCCTGGTAGCTGTTGTTATATGAAAACTCTACCAAGTGGAGATGGTCCTCCCACAATCCCTTCAAATCGAGCATACAAGCTCACAACATATCCTCCAGGATCTGAATAGTCCTCTCTGACTGGCCATCAGTCTGCGGATGGTACGCCGTGCTGAAACTCAGACTCGTACCCAAATTCTCCTGCAGACTTCTCCAGAACTGAGATGTGAACCTCGTGTCTCCGTCAGACACGATGCTCACAGGGACCCCATGTAAGCGTACAATCTCCTGCACGTACACGGTCTACATCACAACTAACTCGAAGAGGAAATTAAAAGATAAGTAGAAATGAAATTTTACCTCTAGATATTTCCTCGCCAAAGCTTCCGTAGACTAGCCCACTCGGAATGGGATAAAGTGCACAGACTTAGTCAATCGATCTACGATCACCCAGACTGTGTCGTTCTGCCTCAGGTTCCGAGGTAAACTAGTCATGAAATCCATCGTAATATGTTGCCACTTCCACTCTGAGATAGGAAGCGGTTGCAGCAACCCAGCAGCACGATGGTGCTCAGCCTTCACCTGTTGGAATATCAAACACTTAGCAACGCTCCGTGCCACACTCCTCTTCATGCCAATCCACCAATAGTTCAGACGGAGGTCCTTATACATCTTGGTGCCTCCAGGATGTATAGAATATGGCGAGCTATGAGCCTCGCTCAACAGCTCCTCACGAACATCACCTGCAGGTACGCAGAGTCTGCTGTCGTACCGCAGCGAACCATCCTCATGAATCACGAACTTCGTCCGTAGTCCAGCTTCAACCTGCCTCCTGATCCTTTGCAGTTTCGGATCTCCTGCCTGTGCTGCCTTGATCCAATCCACGATCGTGGACTTAATCTGCAAATTCATGAATGAAAGAACCACACCAGGTAGGACGACCTCCAAATCCATCTCTCTCAGCTCCTACTGAATAATCCAGTCAGAAGTATGCATCATAGCAGTGGGAAGCCTACTCAAAGAATCCGGCACTACATTCACCTTCCCCGGATGATACTGTAAGTCTATCTCGTAGTCAGCCATGAGCTCTAACCATCGTCTCTGACGCATGTTGAGCTCCTTCTGCGTAAATATGTACTTCAAGCTTTTGTGATCGGTGAAAATCTTCACGCTCTCACTAAGCAAGAAGTGCCTCCAAATCTTCAGTGCAAAAATCACCGCTGCCAACTCCAGATCGTCCGTCGGGTAATTCTTCTCATGAGTCCTCAACTGACGAGAAGCATACGCGACCACGTGGCCATGCTGATGCAAGATGCATCCTAGGCCCTTCCCTGATGCATCACAATATACTTCGAAACATCTTCTTCGATCCGACACTGCAAACACCGGTGCTGTGGTCAATCTCACCTTCAAGATACTGAAGGCCTCCTCACAAGCTTCTGACCAAAGGAACTCCACATCCTACCTCGTCCGCTTCGTCATCGGCTCTGCAATCTTCGAGAAATCCTTGATGAACCGCCGATAATAGCCTGTTAAACCAAGGAAGCTCCTGATGTCTGACACTGACTGCGGAGTCGGCCAATCTCGAACTGCTCTGACCTTCTCTGGATCACAGATATACCATCATCGGACACCACGTGTCCCAGGAATGCGACTCTGTCCAGCCAGAACTCGCATTTACTATACTTGGCATATAGCTTGTGTCGTCTCAGCATCTCCAGCACTGTCCTCAGATGATAGTTGTCTCCTCCTCAGACTTCGAATAAATCAGGATGTTGCCAATGAAGATAACGACAAACTTATCCAAGAAGTCATAGAAAATCAAGTTCATCAAATTCATGAACACAGCTGGAGCATTGGTCACGCCAAACGACATGACCACGAACTCATAATGTCCGTACTTCGTCCGGAAAGCTGTCTTCGGAACATCATCCTTCTTCACCTTCAACTGATGGTATCCACTCCTCAAGTCTAACTTCGAGAAAACTCTCGAACCTCCAAGCTGGTCGAAGATATCGTTGATGCGCAGAAGCAGATACTTATTCTTCACCGTGACAGCATTCAGCCCTCGATAGTCCACGCACATCCTGCGGGACCCATCCTTCTTCTTCAGAAGCAAAACTGGAGCACCCCACGGTGACACACGAGGGTGGATGAAACCCTTCTGCAGCAACTCATCCAACTGCTTCCGCAACTCCTCGAGCTCAGCAGGAGCCATAAGGTACGACACCTTCGATATCGGTTGCGCTCCCGGCAAAAGATCAATACCAAAATCTAATGCTCTGTCAGGTGGCAAACCTGAGATATCCTCTGGGAAGACGTCTTCGAAGTCTCTGACTACTGTTGGTCGCTCGATCTCCATCTCCATCTGTATAGCTGCAACAATCGGCACCTCCGGCTTGGCCCGATATCTGATGGCCCCAAGCGACTCATCTCTGCTACGGAACTCGAACTCCGGATGGCCTAGAATCCTGAATACCACCCTCTTGCTGTGACAATCGATCAAGGCGTGGAAATCTCCCAACCAATCAATGCCAAGAACGACATCGAAATGTGGCAGGTCATGGACAATGAAATCCGCGAAAAGCTCGTGTCCACTGACCACCAATGGAATCGATCGACAACCCAAGTTCACTGTCACCACTCCGTTCCCTGTGGTGATGTCCCAACACTTAGGGAGTGTATAGGTGGGAATGGAGTGACTTGTTACAAATCTCCGGGATATGGTGCACATGGATGCACCGGAGTCGAACAAGGCCAAGGCCGGGTGAGAGAACACTAGAATGGTGCCTAAGATATTAAAGAACTACGGTCAAACCAAGCTACTCTAACAAACAAGTCGAGCAAGCAACACTAACAATAAGATCTAAACTATGAAATGAAAGACTAGGATTAAAGAGTTACATGCAATAACTCCATCCAGCTCCTCAGTCTCAACAGCTGTCATGGTATAAGCCGGCCTCTGGGGTTGCGCTGCTCGTTGAAACATCTGCCTCTGTGGCACCAAGGGTGGTCTACGAACAGCAGGTCCTCTCTGGACTGGAGTAGGCGCTCTCATCAGCAGTGGGGCTGGCGCTCCAACTATAGCATGACGGGCTCTCGGACAATCCTTCGCAGCATGGGAGGCATCTCCACAAACTAAGCACAGTCCCAACTTCCTCCTACAGTTGACCTGAACATGTCCTAGCTTGCCGTAGAAGTGGCACGGGCCCTTGTTCTGATTCTGCACTGGTGCTCCAGGCCTCTTGAATGGCACCATCTGAACTGGCCTCATCGCCGGCCTAGCAGGTGGCCGGTACTGCTCCATAGGACGCTTCTCTCTATCAGCTGAAGGGTCAGGTAGGCGCGATATAATCTCATGATTCTTCGCAGCATCTAGCACAGCTCTCATAGTCGTGAAATCTACCGAAGACATAGAAGCCTGAATCTTCGGATGCAGTCCCTGATGAAAGCGATCAGCTCGCTTCTCCTCCTTCCTTACCATATGTGGGGCAAAACGACTCAGCATCTCGAACTCTGCTTCATACTCCTCTACAGTCATATGCCCCTGATTCAGATCTATAAACCTGCTCAACAGTTCCCTCCTAGCAGACTTGGTGAAATACTTATCCTTGAACATCGATCTGAAGGTCTTCCACTCTACTAGCTTCTCAAGACGTCTCTCTTCAATGCGCCACCAGTTCCTAGCATTCTCCATCAGCTGCATCTTCGCTATCTCGACTCGAGAATCATCAGGGATCTTTGCTGCTACTAACTTCTCCTCAGTGCTCTGGATCCACTCATCAGCAGTTAGGGGTCCTTCCTTCCCAGAAAATGTCCTCGGCTGAAGCTCATTGAATTGCTTCACTCCTGGAGCAGCTCGAGGGGCAGGCAGAGGTGGTGGTGCAACTGGGGGAGCCTGGGCAGCATGCTGGGACTGCTGAACCAACTGATGCTGCACATCCAGCATCTCTCTCATCACGCCCAAAAACTGACGAAACTTTCCGACCTGGTCTTCCGGAATGCCATCTCTTGAGCTCCCCGATCGGGTAGTACGTTGTCCTGCAATCCTATTGACAGAAAGACATAGATTAGACTCGTACAATTACTGGATGATAATAAAATGAAGTTCAATACTTTGATTGTTCCGAATTTGCAGAAAGGGTGGACCTGCATAGGCCACCACTAAAACCTGTCACGCCCTGCTTCCCAAAAGTACGGAGGCGAAGCGTGACTAAGGCCCGTTTAGGCCGGAGCTGAGAGCTCAGACCCAATAAGTGTCTGTGGTATTCCAAAACGAAGGAACAGGTCCCTGCAAGTTAGTACGGAACAATAAAAGTACTGAAAGGAAAAGCATATCATTTTATTCCAAAAATGTTCATCCAAAGTACTGAGACTCTAAAACGCCCGAAGGGCTACAACTGCAGAAAAGAAAACTATCGGTGCAAGCACCCAACCTAGACAGGGAAAAAAAAGGTGCTACACACCCAATCTAAACTGGAAAAGAAACTCCGGAACAGCAACGAGAGGCCTCTAACTCTGGTCCTCCTCTGGATTGTACTCTGGATTAGTATCCTCCGGCTCCACGTCTGCTGACAAGTCCGCCTCGTCGACGTACTCTGGCTCAACACCTGACGTACAACACCAAAAGAAGGAACTGTACGTCAGGTAAGATCTACAAAGGGGTGTTAGACCAAACTGCAAGTGTACCAACTATTTAACAATGGTTTACTTGTTGATTAGCATGCTGAGGTTATAACAGAGGAACAAAAGAAAGCAAACGCAGCAGGAAAGTAAAATGTGCCAAGTAGTAGTCGTAGCGAGTGCTACCAACTACGGGACTAACCTAACAGGTGTCAAGACAAGTCGGAACATGGCGGGACAAGACAAGACAAGTGTGACACGAAAGGGTTCACGCCTTACGGTTCGAGGGGGATCAGACCCTCTTCCCGTGCGCACGCTCAACCCCACCAAAATCCCAAGTATTCAAGACAAGACAAGACATGAAAAGACAAGGGATCACTTGCGCTAGCTTGGCGAGTGCCCTATTACCCTCTGGGCTTTGTATCACGACAAGGGATCACTCGAAGAGTGCCCTATTGCCCTCTAGGCTGAGTATCACGACAAGGGATCATTCGGAGAGTGCCCTATTGCCCTCTGGGCTGTGCAAGACGGGACGAGACGTGACAAGACAGGAAAGGTTATTCTAGGGTGTCCACACGCACACACACACAAGATAGTCCTACGATGTCAAAAGTAGTTGTTGTTCGGGTCAGACTTCGTCGTCAAGTCTGAGCCGTCAAGGGACGTCCCGGACGCTATCATTTCACGTCCGGTTCTCTTTGTTCACAGTTAACAGTTCTAACAAACTAAGGCCTAAGCACGGCCAAAAGTGTAAGTGAATACACTTGCCTGTGGTGGCGAGTGTGTCGTCCTCCCAGAGCGTCTCGTCCAAGCGTCTCGTCAGCGGTAGTCTGTCTGAAATAGTGTCACGTCGACGGTGTTAGGTCTCGTTTTCAGTAATTCCTATTAGGGTTTGTGTCTAGGTTATCGGGACTATCCTATTCGTCAGAAATCACATTTTTGATGTTCAGCCCTATTCGACGATCTATCCTATATGCACAGTCATCAAGTCCATTCGTCGATTTTCCTACATTTGCACAACGTTTTAAAAGACCGAAAAGAAAATTTAATTAAAGTTGTCCACTTTTATTTTAGGGTCTGATTATAGCTACGGTGGGGGTTGCTACGAGTTCGGGGAACCAACCTTTTTCGAAGTCTGGAGTAGAATGGTGATCCCACCTTATTTTACACCCTTTTTCTGCATGTTTGCATGCCACTTTGATCGCTCATATCGTGTTTTTCACGATTATTCGACAATATTGCGATGCTTTTCACGATTTCTTGTTTTTGTCGTATTTCAGGAGATATGGAGCGATTCGGAGTGATTTCAAGATCAAGAGGATTTGCATCCACTCCGGAGTGTCACCCGAGACTCTTTTGAGGGTTATTCGATGATGGAAGACAAGTGGGAGAAGAAAGAACGTCGTAGGAGTGACGAGGAAGCGAAAAGACAAAGATTGGACCTTTGCAGCATCTCACTCGGCCGAGTGAACTACCCACTCAGTCGAGCAAGAAGACCACTCGGCCGACCAGACCGGACACGCATCAACAGAAGATAATGGGCGTGCACTCGACCGAGTGACGATAGTCCACTCGACCTAGCATGGAAGTCTACTCGCCCGAGTGGCACGAGAACAGACTCTTCAAAAATGGCCGACTTACTGTTATTTTACAGGCTTTTCAGATCTTCCACTCGGCCGAGCAAGAATTGCGCCTCGGCCGAGTGAGTAAATCTACTCGGCCGATTCATCTCCGAAGACAGACCCCAAAAATCCCCGACTTACTGTAATTGTACAGGGTTTGTCACTCGGCCGAGTGACATTTGTCACTCGGCCGAGTGAGCCGCCCCGCCTGTAGCGTAAACTGTGATTTTTGAGCTGCGTAGGGGCATTTTTGTCACGAATTTCTGGGCGATTTTGAGGGGAATTTAAACCCAGTTTTTGCCCTAGTTAGAGAGAGCTTTTTGATACTTTTGGTAGCCTTTTTAGATAGCTTTTTAGGGATTTAGATTTAGGATTTTTGAGAGATTAGAAAGGAGATTCTTGTTGGATGCTATTGGATTCCTATTGGTTTGTCTTCTTTCTTGTCAAAAACTCTATTTTTATTGAATATTTCTCTATTGCAATGATTTGTGCTGAATTTTCTATTGAATTTCTTATGAATTGCATAATGATTTGTGAGTAGTTTTATCGTCTTAGGGCATGGGGATGAACCCTATGAACCCTATTTCCGAATTGTGATGAATTGGTGAAATTATTGCTAGAATCGATTAGGGTTAGGTTGGGATCGATTTATTACGGATAGCTAGGGATTCATATCGATTGGGATTTGCAAGAGATTGGGTCCCAATTGATAGGAAGCCCTAGAAATCCGATTTAGATTAAAGATTGGAATTTTCTAGAATTGGTTTGTAAGAGAATGGACCAAGGCTAGGGGTTTTAATCGTATTTATATACAAATATCCGTTTACAAGAGATTGGACGGGTAGGAACTATCTAAACCTAGGTCGTAGGTCGAGTTTGCACGAGAGTGGGCTCGAGATACGATTGAACGATGATGTCGATCCTAATGCTAGCGGCTTAGGTTAGGGTTTGCAAGAGATTAGGCCCTAACCTAGGTTTGCTATAGACCGGCAATAGCGTGAGAGCGTGAGCTTGGTTCCACATTTAGTTGCAACTAGTTCACCCAAAATTCAAGTCTAGCAATGGTGTAACCTACGAATCACAACGACGAGATACGGTTTGTAGCGGGGATTCCCTATCCCTAGGCATTTTATTTCATTGATATTTATATTGATATACGAACGTTTGTAACAATTTTACCCCGTATTATTCTTGACCATTCCGATAGCTAGGTGATTAGAACGAGACACTGTCACTGTTCCTCCCTGAGTTCGATACCCGCTCGCCACTACGTCGTGCGCTTGCAGTAAGACTACGAGTCGCTCGTCCTGGTTGCATGTGCACGCCGGGCGACGATCAAGTTTTTGGCGTCGTTGCCGGGGAGGCAATAGTGTTTTATTCTTTTTACCTAGTATTTTCATTTTTTTGTTTCATTATTTTTATCTTTTTACTCCTTATTCGTGCTAATATTTCCTTTGAAACTCTGTTTTCCCTTGCATGTACACGAGATCTATGGCGAACCCCGAAGAAATATTATTTGATCCGAAGATCAAGCGTACCATGAGGAGGATTAGAGCTGAGAGAAGGCACGCTATTGAGGACGGTTGTATGAACCGTGTGGAGACACCGGAGGAGCTAACCGCACGAATGGCGAGGATCATATCCATTAGAGATAGGCTTCGGCCTAAGACTTCTTCCACCACATCATCCATCGCCATGCCGTAGCTAGCGGCGGACAAGAATTTTGAGATAAAAACGGGATTGGTAGTGTTGATGCAACAAGACCCGTTTCACGGGAATGCCCATGAAAATCCGCATTACCACATCTAACTTTTCTTGTCCAAGTGCGCCACTTTCCAAATTCCGGGCGTTTCCGTTGATGCAATCTGACTGAGACTCTTCCCCTTCACACTCAAGGATAAAGCTTTGTATTGGTTAAGAACGTAAGCGTAAGGGACATTCACCACTTGGGATGAGTTGGCAAGCGCCTTCGTTGACAAGTTTTACCCTCCTTCCAAGACGGTGAAGATCCGGAGTGCTCTCATGTCCTTTAAGCAAGGACCGCAAGAAACCCTCTATGAAGCATGGGAGCTCTTCAAAGACTTACAACACCAATGCTCCTATCATAGTATAGAAGATTGGGAGCTAGTCCACAGTTTCTACAATGGACTCCAACCGGGAACAAGGCAAATTATCGACGCAACCGTCAATGGAGCCATATTATCAAAGACCCCGGATGAAGCTACGGCCTTGTTGGAAGAGATGGCTTCTAACAACCAACAATGGGGGGACGAGCAAGTATACTCTTCATCCTCCTTGAAGCCCACTAGTATCTATGAGGCCAAGGCCGTGGCGGAGCTTTCAACCAAATTTGACTCTCTCCACAAGGTGGTGAGAGATTGGAGAAATATATCACCGAGCCCCATGGAGCACCCTCTACATCTACGCCGACAAGCAATATGAGTGATTGGCAAGACCAATCCCAAGCCATGTATGTAGGAGGGGACATTGGAGATGGAGCCTTGGAGCAAGTACAATATGTCACGGGGAATTCTGGATATTGGGCTAACCCGGCCGCTAGAAACCATCCAGGCTTTTCATATGCAAATAATGATGGTGCTTTGAACTCTCCACCGCAACAAATTCCTCAAGCTTGGCCTCCACCACCACAACCTCAATATCAACCGAGGGGGCCACCGCAACAAAACTACCCGCCAAGGCAATAAGCAGGACCATATAGACCCCCCGGGTACAACCAAGGATGGAGAGCTCCCAACCCACCTTAAGCTCAACCACGATCGGACCACGAAGCTAGGGTGGAAGAATTTATGGTGGAGCAACGGAAGATCAATGCTAGATTGACGGCGGGGTAAGACTCACTAAATACTGTCGTCGCTCAACTTTCGGAGCAACCTGCGTTGCTTAACAAGAACGCCCAACAATTGCCGGCTCAACCCGAGCCCAATCCACGGAGCAACACCGGACACATCAATGCGGTGGTTGCGATTACGACAAGGGGCGGGAAGGATACCACTCCCGCTATGACCAAAAGTGTGTCACCATGGGGTGCACAAGTTTTGCTCGTGAAGAAGAAGGATGGGTCCCACAGGATGTGTGTGGACTATCAAGGATTGAATGCTGTCACCGTGAAGAATAAGTATCCGCTGTCGTGCATCGACGATATCTTTGATCAACTTGGAGGTTCGAGAGTCTTCTCGAAGTTGGACTTGAGGAGCGGGTACCATCAGTTGAAGGTAAAGAAGGATGATGTTCCGAAGGCGGCTTTCTAGATGAAGTACGGACATTATGAGTTCGTGGTCATGCCGTTTGGCGTGACCAATGCTCCAGCTGTGTTTATGAATTTGATGAACTTGATTTTCTATGACTTCCTGGATAAGTTTGTCGTCATCTTCATTGACGACATTCTTATTTATTCGAAGTCAGAGGAGGAGCACAGCTGTCACCTGAGGACAGTGCTGGAGACGCTGAGGCGACACAAGCTTTATGCCAAGTATAGCAAGTGCGAGTTCTGGTTGGACAGAGTCGCATTCCTGGGACTTGTGGTGTCCGGTGATGGCATATCTGTGGATCCGGAGAATGTCAAAGCAGTCAGAGATTGGCTGACTCCGCTGTCAGCGTCAGACATCAGGAGCTTCCTTGGTTTAGCAGGCTATTATCGGTGATTCATCAAGGATTTCTCGAAGATCGCAGAGCCGATGACAAAGCTGATGAGGAAGGACGTGGAGTTTCTTTGGTCAGATGCTTGTGAGGAGGCCTGCAGTATCTTGAAGGCGAGATTGACCACGGCACCCGTGTTGGCAGTACCGGATCGAAGCGGAGGCTTCGAAGTTTATTGTGATGCATCAGGGAAGGGCCTAGGATGCGTCTTGCATCAGCATGGCCACGTGGTCGCGTACGCTCCTCGTCAGTTGAGGACTTATGAGAAGAATTACCCGACGCACAATTTGGAGTTGGCAGCAGTGATTTTTGCACTGAAGATTTGGAAGCACTTCTTGCTAGGTCAGAGTGTGAAAATTTTCACCGATCACAAGAGCTTGAAGTACATCTTTACGCAGAAGGAGCTCAACATGCGTCAGAGGCGATGGTTAGAGCTCATGGCTGACTACGAGATTGATTTGTAGTATCATTCAGGGAAGGTGAACGTAGTGCCGGATGCCTTGAGTAGACTTCCTACTGCGATGATGCATACCGCCGACTGGAGGATTCAGCAGGAGCTGAGAGAGATGGATTTGGAGGCTGTCCTACCTGGTGTAGTTCATTCATTCATGAATTTACAGATTCAGTCCGCGATCGTGGATCGGATCAAGGCAGCACAGGCAGGAGATCCGAAGCTGCAGAGGATCAGGAGGCAGGTTGAAGCTGGACTACGGACGGAGTTCGTGATTCATGAGGATGGTTCGCTACGGTATGGTAGCAGACTCTGTGTACCTGCAGGTGATGTTCGCGAGGAGCTGTTGAGCGAGGCTCATAGCTCGCCATATTCTATACATCCTGGAGGCACCAAGATGTATAAGGACCTCCGTCTGAACTATTGGTGGATTGGCATGAAGAGGAGCGTGGAACGGAGCGTTGCCAAGTGTTTGATATGCCAACAGGTGAAAGCTGAGCACCATCGTACTGCTGGGTTGCTGCAACCGCTTCCTATTCCGGAGTGGAAGTGGCAACATATTACGATGGACTTCGTGACTGGTTTACCTCGGACCCCGAGGCAGAACGACGCATTTTGGGTGATCGTAGATCGGTTGACCAAGTCTGCGCACTTTATCCCATTCCGAGTGGGCCAGTCTACGGAAGCTTTGGCGAGGAAATATTTGGAGGTAAAATTTCGTTTCTACTTTTACTTCTATTTTGATTTCCTCTTTGAAATAGTCATGATGTAGACCGTGTACGTGCAGGAGATTGTACGCTTACATGGAGTCCCCGTGAGCATTGTGTCTGACCGAGAAATGAGGATCACATTTCAGTTCTGGAGAAGTCTGCAGGAGAATTTGGGTACGAGTCTGAGTTTCAGCACGGCGTACCACCCGCAGACTGATGGCCAGTCCGAGAGGACTATTCATATTCTGGAGGATATGCTGCGAGCTTGTACGCTCGATTTGAAGGGATCGTGGGAGGACTATCTTCACTTGGTAGAGTTCTCATATAACAACAGCTACCAGGCGAGCATTGGCATGGCGCCGTTTGCTGCCTTATATGGAAGGAAGTGTCGATCGCCATTGAGCTGGGATGACATCGGAGATCGGGAGCTGTTGGGTCCAGAGATGATAGTGGAAGCTGTGGATGTCGTGAGAGACATCAGGGAGAAGCTTAGAGCTACCCAGGATCGCTTCAAGCATTGGGCAGATGCCAAGTGGAGACCATTGGAGTTTCAACCTGGAGATCACGTCTTCCTGAAGATTTCTCTGAACCGCGGAGTTATTCGTTTTGGGAAGAAGGGAAAGATGAGTCCGAGGTATATTGGGCCATTTGATGTGCTTGAGCGTGTGGGAGCAGTGGCCTACCGCCTTGCTCTGCCACCGTCTTTGGAGGGAGTTCACGATGTATTCCACGTATCTCAGCTACCTCGGTACGTCAGTGATCCGTCACACACGGTTGATTTCTCATAGATTACGGTTCGACCGGACCTGACATATGACCAGCAGCCTGTGCAGATCTTGGACCGTCGACAGAAGCAGTTGAGGAATAAGATAGTCGACCTGGTGAGAGTGATGTGGCGTCACGGATCACCTGGAGAGTCCACCTGGGAGCGTGAGGATGATATGAGAGAGCGCTTCCCGCATCTTTTCCCCAGCGATGCTTGATGTTGATTCCGAGGACAGAATCATTTCTAAGTTGGGGAGGATGTAACGGTCGGTTTCCGATCGTACTTTCTTTGTGCACGTGCTCTTGATCGTGCACGTGCTCTTGATCGTGCACGTGTTTATTTTAGACTATATTTGATTTTGAACATTATTGTGTGATATGTCGTCGTGTTCGTCTCTGAGAGTATTAGATTGTGGAACTATTTTGGAACGACACTTCTTGGGTCGTTCTTCCGCGATTCTATCTTATTTGATGTGACGGCACGACTTTCTGTGTTGACGCGAGACGTTTCTATTTTTAGTTTTGTCTCTCGATGTTTAAATTCAGATCCGTCTTCTTGGTTCTCTTTCTTCCGTCGTCACGATCACCCCATAATTATTTTACAATTTTTAGACTTAATTTGACCAATTTTCCATTTTTAGCAAGTTTTAAATAATTTTAAAACCAATTTTTACAAGTGTTTTAATTATAATAAAATTCCTATAATATAATAACGCTTCAAAGAATTTTTTGACCAAATTTCAGAATTTTTGGCCGCACCCAACTTTGCGTGAGGGAGAGAAGAGATATTTGTTTTAAATAAATCATTTTAATTATTTTTATTAATCCCCTAAACCCTAGACCTAGCCCTAACCCTCTTTCCTATTTATATTAGCGCTAGGCTAGCTTATTTCCGCATCACACAAACCCTAGCCGTCAAAAACATCTTCCCAAAGTTCGTCGCAACGTTGCGACAGCCGCCCCGTGCACGACCGACCGCCGCCCCCCGCATTTCCCGTGCACGACCGGCGCTCCGCTCCGCATCGCCCGCTTGCAGCGCTCCGCTGTAAGCCCCCCTGCTGTCGCCCGCTCCGACTGAGGCCATCTCTCGGTCTGACCGAGAGATTTCCCCGCACTGCCGCATCGCCCGCACCGCTGCACCATCGCCCGCATCACCAAGCGCCCGACCAAAGCCATCGCCCACATCGACCGAGAGCCCGCTCTGCACCCGCAAGCGCTCTGCACCCTGTTCCGTTGCAAGCCTAGCCCAAGCGCCTGACCAACCCGCCCCATCGGTCTGACCGAGGATTTCCCTCGCACCGCACAAGACCCCACCTCCGCTGTGCTGCAACACGCCCGACCGAGAGTTTCTCTCGGTCTGACCGAGAGAAACCCCTGCACCGATGGTGTTCGACCGACGGATGTTTGTCGCAACATTGAATCTTCCACCCCAACTCCTGTGGTGGGCCCCCCCAAGTCCTCCAGAGGTGTTGTGGGTCCCCCATTGACCCCTAGCACTGCTGTGGGCCCCACTTGTGCGTGCTACTTCGCGGATTTTCCTTCTACGACGTTACGACACGTCGTAGGCCTTCGTCGCAAGTTTCAACTTTTGGGAAATCGTGCGTGGACCAGATTTGACGCTGAGGAGTTCTCCGTTGAGACACGACTTCCATTCTACGATAAACTTCGGTTAAGGTTGGTCCCCCGAAACTCGTAGAAACCCCCACAATAGCTCGAACACTAAACTAAAAACCGACAATTTTAACTAAAATTTATTTTCCAGCACCAGTAAAATGTTGTACAAATCTAGAAAATCGACGAATGGACTTTATTGACTGTGCACATAGGATTAGATCGTCGATTAGGCTGAAACATAAAAAAGTGACTTTTGACGAATATGATAGTCCCGATAACCTAGAAACGAACCCTAATAGGATTTGATGAAATTGAGACCTGACACCATTGCCACGGCACTGTTTCAGACGGACATCCGTAGATGAGATGCTTGGACGAGACGCTTCGAGAGGACGACGCACTCGCCATCGCAGGCAAGTGTATCCACTTGCACTTTTGGCCGTGCTTAGGACTTAGTTGGTTAGAATTGTTAATTGTGAACAAAAAGAACCGGACGTGAAATGATAGCGTCCGGGACGACCCCTGACGGCTCAGACTTGACGACGAAGTCTGAGCCTGACAACAACAACTTTTGATTTCGTAGGGCTATCATGTGTGTGCGTGTGTGTGGACACCCTAGAATAACCCTTCCCGTCTTGTCACGTCCCGTCCCGTCTTGCACAGCCTGTGGGCAATAGGGCACTCTCCGAGTGATCCCTTGTACTGATTCACAGCCTGCGAGCAATATGGCACTCTCCGAGTGATCCCTTAGACGTCGAGAGACAAAACTAAAAATAGAAACGTCTCGCGTCAACACAGAAAGTCGTGCCGTCACATCAAATAAGATAGAATCGCGGAAGAACGACCCAAGAAATGTCGTTCCAAAATAGTTCCAAAAACTAATACTCTCATAGACGAACACGACGACATATCACACAATAATGTTCAAAATCAAATATAGTCTAAAATAAACACGTGCACGATCAAGAGCACGTGCACAAAGAAAGTACGATCGGAAACCGGCCGTTACATCCTCCCCAACTTAGAAATGATTCCGTCCTTGGAATCAACATCAAGAATCGCTGGGGAAAAGATGTGGGAAGCGCTCTCTCATATCATCCTCACGCTCCCAGGTGGACTCTCCAGGTGATCCGTGGTGCCACATCACTCTCACCAGGTCGACT